>ML681964.1:55637062-55694947 GCA_007922195.1 Podocnemis expansa
TACAACAGTTAGACATAACCATTTTTATGCATTTTATTGTTTTCCAGCAAAACAGTAGGATTGTGAAATGTATTTCTTTATACAGTCATACACTTCTTTATTGTTTTCCAAATTTTTCCAACTGCAAAGCAGTAAAAAAAAAGTGTAGAGTGTGGGGTGAGGCTGCAGGGGGGTTCTCACTGCAGTGCCTGCTAACCCTTTTTTCCCCTTTCTCATACACTGTATTTGTAGCAAATAAGAAGAGGAAAGGGGAAGGGCTGAAATTGAGGAGCCAAAAATCCTAAGCTGAAAGTATCCACTGGGGTAGCCATTTTAGCCTGTGTACAGCAAAAACAGCGAGAGTCCTATGGCACTTTAAAGACTAACAAATTTCTTATGGCATAAGCTTTTGTGGGCTCCACTTCACTTCCTCAGATGCATCTGTGGTTGGAGCCCACGAAAGCTTATGTCCCCCCCAAAAATTGGTTGTTATTTAAAGAGTCACAGGGTTCTTAGTGTTTAAACTGAAACAACAATAATAATAGTAATAATAAAAACACCTATAAATATTTGATCTTCAAAAAGCAAAATTGTCATTTTTAAGTCAGAATGAACTATTTTTTGTTTTATTTCTGAATTTTGAAATGCATTTTTAAATTTAATAATGTCATATCAAATTGATGTGAAATTACCACTTCTGCCCATCACAGTATATGATCACCTTCTACATAAAAATCAATAACAATGCTGAAGGGTCTATTGGACTTTACAGAGTTAGAAGCTGATAGTGTCACTGAGGTTTCTGAGGCACTGAAGCTCAAGTCTTTGAGTTCCTGTTTCCTTGTTATGGATCTAGGTCCTTGCAAGCCCCTTCCCAAAGGAAGTGTGCTACAGTCTCATGTGATAGATGGCCTTGGAGGAGAGCACTCAGGCTCTACTATTACCTTTTCTGACAAAGGAGAGTCTACCTAACTAACAACGTCCTGCTAGTTTCTAAGGACAGAAATTCCCACTAGGACAACCAAGACAGATATATTTACTTTGTGTCACCACTAACTAGAGAAGAACTATGGGAGTTTTATTTCTGTATATTACTTTCCTTGTTCCTCATTCCAACACCTTTGCAAACTATGGTAATAATAGAAGGGCATTTGAACTATTATTCCAAATGCTGCTTCCACGAGGCTTCATTAAAGGAGACTTGATTATTTTGATTAGTTAATTTTGACTTTTCATTTTCCTGATCAGTGTCAGCGGATTGAATGACACCTAGTTGGGGAAAGCAAGGAGGGTCTTACCCAGCAAGATGAGTGAAATGCCACACCAGGCCTCAAGGAAGGTTGTTTTATGGCCCATCCACAATATACCATATTATTATTATTATTATTATTATTATTATTATTATTATTATTATTATTAATTTCTACATTAAAAAAACTCCAAACATGGTAAGAAGTACTAAGAACTAAATACAAGCAGATGTGGAAATTCACTTTGTGATGAGAAGCCTCTGTCTGGGATGGTGAAGTCAGGGTCATGTTTCAAGGCAGGGTTGGCTTAAGCCTTCTCCTTGGTAATTGCTGCTGGGTGGAACTTCTCCTTCTCCTTGCATGGTGACTCCTCATTGTGCCTGTGCCACAAGGGTGTTGTTCTATGGGCAAGGAGTATACAGTTCAGTACACAGAAAACAATAGAGCACACCAGCCCAAGTCTTAGAAACAGAATGATACATCTAAAATACAACTATAGAACAAAGGGTGACTTTACTGGAGTTTAGAAAATAGGCCTGGGGGAAGAAGGATCAGATTAACTCAAAAGTACTAAACATTAATAAATCAACCAATATATCGCTTCCCAAATTCCACCATTGCACCTTTCCAGGCAGATGGGACACTAAGGATGAGTCGAGAGATGCTGTGAACACTGGAAGCTTAAATATAAAGGTTTTTCTTACTAGTTCTTTGCCCTGGGATGAGACAGGATCCATTCCTTGCCTCTTGGCCTGGAGCCCTGTGGTGGCTGCACCTAGGTCGCAGTAATTGGCACTAGGTTGGGTCTCTGCCATTTTGGACATCGGTCTCTGCACAACTGGAGCTGCTTGACCCAGGCACTAAGGTCCAGTAAGTTCAAAATTCCCTCATCCTCTTGTGGAGAGAGGGAGTTAATCAGAAAGCTCCCTGCTTCTGTCTCAGTTCCTAGACTCAACACTAAAACCCAACTTCTTGTGTCTGAGTTGCTGAGCAACCCTGACTTCAGAAAACTGCTTGCTTGTTACCCCATACAGATACCTCCTTATTGGCCTCAGCAGGACTTTCTAGTTCATTCTGTCCCTTTCCCTGACTTCAAACATGCTGGGGTCCCATGGGTAGGACCTTCCAGAGGCTCATTCCAGCACTCAAGGAGCTAGCAAACAGCAATTGTACATTACAAAAGCAAACATGAGACTATTTAAAATAATCCCTTGTCACTGATGCCATTTCACTTGTTATGCTTAGATGCAGAAGCTCCTAAAAGGCATTCAGGCTTGCTGGAGTCCAGAGACAAAGCACTCATTTCAAAATGATTCCCTCATAAAAGCTGAAAATACCCATTGGGAGTAAAATAAAGGGTTTTTTTTCCCCACCCTCTTTAAGTGTGTTTTGCCTCCCTCTCAAAGATTATAGCTATGATGTTTTTTTTAAGCACTGGCCCCAGACAAACTAAATTGGCCCTTCAGTTGATATGGATTAAAGGTAGAGCAGGATGAATTGCTTGGCCATAATCCTACTATATGCAGAACCAGCTGCTCAGAACAGAACAATTTCTGTTTCAGGTCTTGGTCAGAAAAACCTAAGCAGAAAATCACTTCTGCATTGTAAAAATGTGTTTGCATCACCTAGCAGGAAGTGTGTGGAATTGAAAGTCTTCTTAGTTAACAGTTTTTAAAGACTGACTAATTAATTGACCACCAGCAGTGAAATGGTGATTCACAGAAGAAGATGAAGGAGAACAGAGGGCCACCTCTTTAAAGATATTTAAGGACCTAACTCTGATTGACAACAAGGTCACCCAGACCTTGTCCCATGAATCTATGTGGATCACTCTCTCTCTTTCTCCCCAACAGCATTGCATAGATTAGCAGAGGTTGCCTTTGGCCAGGGCTGCACAGGGGCCTGCTCTGAGGGTAACTTAATACAGCCATCAGCTTTCCTAAGGAATGTCCATGAAATCTGCATGCAGTCCTGGTGGACTGATAATGTGTGGGCTCATTGCTCTGCAGCTGCCACTCCATGCAGGGTCATTCACCCGTGACACTCCTAGTCTACTCAGTCACCAAACATTTTCCTTGCACTTAACCCAGCCACAAAGAGTGTTGTCCACAGGGTGTTGGAGGGAAGAGATAGTGTTATGTGTCAATGGGTCTGTGCAATGGGTCTTTTCTAAGAGCAGACCTTGGAGGCTGCAATCTAGCCTTTTACTTAATTTTACTTGTTTGTTTTAATTGGATCAGATAACTTTGCACATGGTAACTGATACTTGAACTCTTTATTCAAGCTGATTTTTTAATGATATTTTAAAAATTATTCATGATAATAAAAGAACTAGGTACTAGCAAAAGATGGGGGCTGAACTGAATGTAAGAACAACGGCTGGAAGTTCCAACTTCAAGTGGACGAATGTTGGCAACATGTCTAACATAATTAGAGTACAGAACCCTTAGATGTAGCCTGAGGCCAAGCACCTAGACTGGTGGCTGAACAAGCCTGCTGCCTTGAGGAATTTCTTGTGTTTGTCTGATTTTTCACATTTACAAATAATAAGAAAGCCCTAAGAAAAGCTTTTGATATAACTACTGTGATAGCCCAGAAACGGCTTAACAGGGCTGCTCAGCTGTTTCATAACAGCAATTTTAGATTGGATGGAACCAGGTCAATAGAGAATTTGCTCATTTTGGGTACACTTTAAAATCCTATTAAGCTCTTGGCCTCAGTGATTCCATGCAGCAATGAGTTCCACATATTTATCATGTAAATAGTAAGTTAAGGAGAATTATTTCCTTTAATCAATAAGAAGTTCTGTCTTTCTGGTTCATACCTGTGTTGTTCTTGTATTACAAAAATAAGTAAATAAGAATGCTCAATTTGCCTTCTTTGTAACCCTAGCATGTTGCCCCTAAACTAAACAGCCTCAGGTTTTTTTTTTTTTTTTTTCCAATCCATTCATGTATAGGAGTTTCTCCAGGCCCTTAATCATTTTTGTTGTCCAGCTCTGGACATCTTCCATTTGTCTTCAACCTTTTTTTCTGAAAGGATGACCAAAACAAAAACAAAATTCCATTTGAGGGTTGATCAACCATTTAGATGTTGGCAAGATATTTTTCATATTATGATCTACCTGATTTCTTATACTGCATTTTGTTTGCTCTTTTTGGTGAATGCCTATAGTTAAAATCCTGCAATGTGCAGAAGTACTTTAAATTATTTTATCCATTATTTTTGCATTTGTCAGCAGTAAATTTCATTCACTGTTATGCTGCCCATTCACCTGGTTTTGTCAGATTTATCTGAAGTACTTCAGTCACCACTAGTGTTCACTAAGTCAAATAATTGTCATCTGTTATTGTGCTAACTCTTTTTAACCCTTTCCCTAGATCATTAATGTATTTAACTCCAGTCTTAATATGCAAGATGACGCCACTGTCAACCCTCTGCCATGGTAGAAATTGACAAAATAAGCAAATCCTGTGGCACTGAAAGACTAACAAATTTATTTATTGCATGAGCTTTCATGGGAGAAAATTCCACTTCATCAGATGCTTTGAAGATGGGGGAACTTACAGAATGGGAGGAAAATAAATGCAGGGGAGTGTAAGTCATGGGATCAGAACATACTGTAACAGCAAATCAAAGCAGTTGTTAAGATTCAAACACTAGGAAACAGCACATAGAGGAGGGTAAGGTCAAATCACCTATTGTGATGGAAAAAAGAATCCATAGTCACATTTTAATCCTGCTTTAACACAACTGAATCTGCATATTAGGTCCAATTCTTCAGCTTTTGTTTGAAGTCTCTTTACGTGTCCACCTCTAATTTTGTACTGTAGTGTACAGAAAGTGGATCTCCTGTGTGGGGTGGAAATTGTTGAAATCTCTGTGGAAATCTTCAAGGGCATCCCTACCATGGGTCCAGATGTGACAATACAAATTAGGGATGGACAGAAACACCACCCTATATCAAAAACCTACTGATCCATTCTCTATAGCCAAGTCCTAAGATATAACTGCATTTGCTCTGATCTCTCAGACAGACACAGACAACTTCAGGATCTCTATCAAGTATTCTTCAACCTATAGTACTCACATGCAGAAATTAAAAAAAAAAAGAAAACAAATGGACAAAGCCAGATGGGTACCCCGAAGTCAACTACTACAGGAGAAGCACAAGAAAGAAAACAACAAAATGCCACTGTCCATCACATACAACCCCCAAGTCAGACCTCTACAACAGACTGTTGCGGGGCAAGCCCTCTCTAGTGCCCCCAGGTAGGGAAAGTAGCAGGGGTGTCATCAGGGACGGGGCCTCTGTGATACCTTTCCAACTCTTTGCGTTGGGGCAGCATGGCTTAATGGCTAGAGTCAATAACCCAGTGAGTAGGCACTTCTCTGGTGTAGGTCTAGTGACCACAGAGTCCATACTGCAGTCAGTACATGACCTTTGGGGCAGGGCAGCATGGCCTACCAACCACAGAATAAATCACTTAGTTAGTATGCAGCCTTCGGGCCAGGGTAGCATGGCGCCATGACCACTGAATCAATAGGGAGACAGGGCTATCAGTAAAGGACATGGTGCCTGGGCAGGGGGGGCTCAGGCCCTCCCACTTCACTGAGCCCCAGCCCAGGACCCTATCGGTGCCAGGATTATGGCACCAAGTCAGTGGGGATCCAGACCACAACATGCTGACTCATCCCTTGTAACATCCTGGTCCTCTCATCCAGGCTCCCTGGGCTAGTTTCTACTCAGTATGTTGTGGTCCTCTCGTGGGTCTCCTGCATCTGTGAGATCTTGGGCATCCATTTCTGGGTGGTTCTCTGGGCGTGTCAGCTCCTTGGTGATGTCTCCAGGTTTGCTCCTACTTTCAGGCTGAGACTGAAGTAGCTCCTGGTTAGGAGCCTCCAACAGGTGTCCGTCTTCCTCACTGGTCAGTTCAGACTGAGCTGAGTTCTCTTTGCTATATAGGGTTAGCAGTCTGAGCATGCCCAGCAGGGCCTAAGTGGTGGAACTTCTGCCTCCCATAGGCTATAAGGGGCTTGCTTAGTGCAGGGTGTATCCATCCCATCACACTGATAATTAAGGACCTACAGCCTATTCTAAAAGATGACACCTCACTTTCTCAAGCCTTGGGAGACAGACCTCTTCTCACCTACAGACAGCCACCTAACTTTAAACAGATGTTCACCAGCAACTACAGACCTAACAACAGAACCATTAAAGCAGCCACATAACCCTGCAACAAACCATGTTGCCAACTTTGCCCACATATCTGCACAAAAGACACCATCATAGGTCCTAATCAAGCCAGCTACTCCATCAAGGGCTCATTCACCTGCTCATCCACCAAGGTGACTTGTTCCATGATGTGCCAGAAGTGTCCAGACACCTTTACATTGGACGAACATGACAAACTCTGTGTAAAAGAATAAATGGGCACAAAACTGACATCAGAAATCACAACATTCAAAAACCAGCAGCTGAGCACTTCAATCTTCCTAACCACTCTGCTGATTGGTAATAGCTATGCTGAAGCAAATGGGTAATAGATCAAGACTTCAATGAGAAACACCTGAATTAGAACAGATATGCAAGTTTGATTGTGTGAAAGCGGGATTCAACTGTGACTATGGATTCTTTTCCTCAGGAGTTAAAGTAAGCTTGAAAGCATTGGAACATAGTTCTGGGACCCACAAATTTGAGGGACAGAGTTCAGGGTCCTCAAAAATAGAAAAGTTGGGTGGAACGCATGTTTCACCCTGCCCTGGCATGGGAGCTGTGGCCAGGCTGGGGGATTTTTCAAATGCTCCACCCTAAACATGCTCAGATGAATGCTGAGGGTGGGAGCAGCCTGACTGGGGAGCAGTTCGAGCCATAGAAAGGGGATGAAAGGGGGGGTCAGGGAGTCGGTAGGGGAGCCCAGAGATTAGGAAGGTTCTGGGGCTCATCAAACTATGTTTTAACCACTGCTTTTCCCATTACAACAGGTGATTTGACCTCATCTTCCTCTATGTGATGTTATAGTATGAGCTGATCCCATGTCTTACACTTCCCTGCATTCATTTTCCTCCCATTCTGAAAATTCCCCATCTTCAAAGCATCTGATGAAGTGGGCTTTTCTCTCACAAAAGCTCATGTGATAAATAAATTTGTTAGTCTTTAAGTGCCACAGGACTCCTTGCTTCTTTCGATAAAAATTAGAAGTGATTATAATTATAAATGAGATAAATAGATAAAAAGCTTACCGGTACGAATTTGTGCTTGTGGGCATTTACTACATTCGCTATATTAGCTTTTCAGAAACAGTCAAGAAATGTACTTTACACCCAGCGCTGACTGAGGTTGTTCTGAATTACATAGTGTGATGTTTGACAACAATGGTCATGTGTGGATTTTGCCCACAGCGCAAGTGCATTTTGCAGCATATGTGTATAGGACCCAAGGACGAAGCTGTGATTGTAGGGATGGAGGGGTGCTAAATTAAGACAGTGTCATTATTTTGTATCATGCTAACACACTTATACAAATACACTGTAGGCACAAAAAAAGTGACACTTTTTTTGAACTGGTACATGTACCAATGAATTTTATTAAATATTTTGTTTAAAAAAAAAAAAGGAGGTAGAAGTAAAGCACCTTTCACCACAGGTCAATAGCTGTTTTGCCATATGTGGAGAGTGGCAATCATGATGAACATCGTGAATAGATTTCAGTAGGACGCCAGCTGAGAGGTAAATGACAACAGTGAGCATGTGCAAGACTGGTGGCTACTGAGCCTGTGCAGTAAGGCAGGAGAGAGGTCAGTTTAGTATAGCATCAGCTAGTACATAGGGTTAGCATGTGTGTTGATAAGAATATGTACAATTCTTTTTTAATTGCAATGCATCTCTGTAAACTTTAAGGTACTTTAAGATTTGCTGTCAGCAATTCATTGCAAACTGGCCACTTGCAACAACTTGTTTCGCTTAGAATCATTTAAACTGTATGTTTCAGTAGTTTAACTGTTCCTTAACTTATAAGAAGGGATTTGTGTCTCAGGGACTTTGTGCCTTGTTTAGGATTTTTATATAATATTGTAGTAGGGCTATTAGTCATACCAGTAAAAGATACTTTGTTTTGGAAAGAATACTGTCTGGGTGTGTTCACACAGCATTCCTATTTCGAAACAACAAGGTTGTTTTGAAATAAGAATTGCCATGACCACATAAGTTACGGCCGCGACGGGAGAAGGGGGCGCCGGGCTTCCTGCTGCAGGGCTGGGGACAAGCCCAGCAGTGGGAAAAGCTGCGCTAGACCCCTGCCAGCTGGGGAAGCCCCTAGCCCCCGAGGACTGGCTAGAGCTGCTGCAGGGGCTCCCGCCAGCCTGCCTGGGCTAGGAGCACCCCTAGCAGGCAGGGGTCTAGCAGCTGCCACCCAAAGCTGGGGCATTCCTGCCCTTCAGGGCTTTTTTCCCTGCCTGGCTCTGCGGGTGAGAGCCAGGCAGGGGATCCAGTGGCAAGATGGCCTGCAGGGGGGCCATGTTGCCACACCTCCTGTGGTGCCCTGCCCCGGAACAGAAGTAGCATGCCCATAATGTGGACATGCTATTTTGATTCCCGCTTTTTGCTTATTTCTTGGACAGTGTTTTTTTATTTCAAAATAACTTGTTTCGAAATAACATGTTATTTCGAAACAAGTTATTTCGAAAGGGTTTGTTGCAAAACAAGCCCTGTGTGTGTGAACATAGCCTCTGTGTCAATTACTTTATGAGAAGATTATAACTGTGACCTTTAGTGTTTCCTTAAAAACCCCAGAAACGTTTGCCTTGGGAAGAAAAAACTAAAGGGTATATAGGAAGATTATTATAGTTGGTTAATATTTTAATCAACTGCTGATCCACAACAGGACATTCCTTATTCTCCTGTGGCTACTTAGTATTTTTAAGAGCATTTTCTGAGGGATCGTGTAAATGGCATTCTAAAATTTCAAGTGCACTATATCAACTGGATGACCCTTGTCCACATACTTGTTGGTACACTCATAGAATTCTAATAGATTGGTGAGGCATGATTTTCCTTTATAAAAGTTGTACTGACTCTTCACAACCTATCACATTTAACTATGCACCTGATAATTCTGCTCCTTACTATAATTTCTACCAGATTGCCTGGTACTAAGGTTAGTCTTACCGTCTCAATTACCAAGATTGTCTCTGAAGCCCTTTTAAGACTTATCATTACATTAGCTGTCTTTCCAGTCATCTTGTACTTAGGCTATTTTCATCAGTAGGTTCCATTCTATTAGTTAATCCTTCCATAATTTCATATTTCATTTCCTTCCAAATCTTGAATAAATATTTCCGGTCCCTGGGAACTTATTACTATTTTACCAGTTTGTTCTAAAACCTCATATGTTGATTGGTGTCCCAAAAATTTAACTCTGATGTGTGCATCTCCCCCATATCCTCTACAGTGAAGACCAACACAAAGAATTCATTTAGCTTCTCTGCAGTGGCCTTGTCTTCTCTGAGTACTCCTTGGTCTTCTTAATCATCTGCCTATTTTACAGGCTTCTTGCTTCTGATACATTTTTTTTTAATTCTTGCTGTTAGTATTTGAACATTTAGCAAATTGCTTCTCAAATTCTATCTGCCTGCTGTAGTTACTTGCCAGACTTTGTGGATTATTACCCTCACTGCAATTTGAATCCCAAATATTAAAGGATGCCTTTTTGTATCAAATGGCCTCCATTACTCTGCTATTTAGTCATGGAGGCTTTTTTTTTAATCAATTTATTGTCTTTTCTGATTTGAGGTTTCCTTTTAGTCTGAACCTCTATTATGATGTTTTAAAATAGTCCCCATCCTGCTTGCAGGTATTTAAGCCTTGTGAGAGCTCCATTTGATTTCTGTCTAACATCCTCAAAGAAATGCCATCTCTTTGTGATTTTTTCTTTTAAATCAACCTTTACATTCATAAAGGATGACCCAAGTAGTGCTCAGCTGCTGTTGTGTTAAACCAGTTAAATGGTCTTTATTGATTTTACCATATTTTCCAATCATTTTGAGAAAATAGCTTCTGTTCAGCTTAAATCTTTTTACCAAGCATGATGCACACACAAGAATTGAGAACCAGTATTGAAGCAGAATGAATTAAGTGTTTTAAATTTCAGATACAATTTTAGAATATGTTGTACATATGTTAACTGGAAGACAAGACCAAATAGATGAGTGAATAAAGGAAATGTATGTAAAACACATAGAAAATCACATTTACTGGAGACAAACTGTCCAGATGGGTAATATTAATGAGTTGCTGGGATGCTGATCACCACATAAGAAAAGTCTGAGCATTGGCAGATGACTGCATCAAGGGCGGTTTAGTACCTAAGCTGAGGACAAGAAAAATTACTCTTCCTTCTTTGATTTATAGGATGTCCATATTCTACTTTTGGTTCCTGAAATTAGAGAAGCAGTACTATTATTAATGCAAATAAAAATACTAATAAAGTGAGATATATTAAAAAAAGAAATATGACAGCCCGTTACTGATCTTTGTTTCAGTTCACAGTCATCATATTGCAACTCAGTTCATATAGTTCCAGTTCCTGGTCATAATATTAACAAAATAAATTAGGTTAAAAGTCCACCTTGTATATATTCCTCCTTTAATCCTGAATGGATACAGAAAACAAACAGCATTTGGATACACTGTCAATTTCCAGGTGCCGAAGGGGTAGTTGTGTTAATCTAGCTCAGTAAAACAAGCAAGGAATCCTGTGGCACTTAAAGACTAAGGCTATGTCTACATTATAAAGCTTAGTTTGCACTTCCTTAGTCCAAATTAAGCAGGTCCTGGTTAGTTTAATGGGGTTAGTAACCTTTGCTGACCCCTGTGCTGGCCCCTCCTCTTCGACTGTCAGCCAGGGCCAGTAGCCCCTCCACAGAAATAAAAGCGGCGGCTGCCTGAAAATTTGGTGGCAGCCATGGCTAGAGGTTGGGGGTCAGGGAGGACAGCACTTCCCTGGCATGCCATTGAAAGGAGCTACTCATGGAAAGAAGCTGCCTGGAGTGGCTCCTCTTGGCAGCGTGCCTGGGGACAGAGGTGGCTCCTTGTTGGCTGCACACCATGGAGCAAAGCTGTTCCAGGCATCTTCTTTCTGCACCGTGCCTGGAACATGCCTCCACACCCCAGCTGCCACTGAATGAAGCTGCCCAGGGTGGCTTTCAGTGGCAGGAGGCACAATTTATGTGGCATTGCAGAGGGTGCTGTGTGCGACTCTGAAATGGCTCTCATGCCACTGTCAGCACATGTGTTGGGGGTCACCTACCCCTGGTTTAAACTAACTGTGGGTAGTCCAAACTAACCGGGAACTTTTTAGTTTGAACTAGCTACGCATCCTAATTTGAACTAACTTTTTAGTTTGAACTAGGACATGCAGCCAGTTCCATCTCTTTTAGTTTGAGCTAAGCCATAGTCCATGTCTACATTGCACCTAGTTCGAACTAAAGTTTGAACTAAGCACTTAGTCCAGACTAACCAGTCAAACTTATTAGCTCAGACTGAGCTTTGCTTAGTTTGGACTAAGAAATTTCTTAGTTCAAAATAGGCAAAGCCTATTATAGACATGGGCTAAATTAGTCAGGACTAAGCCTGCTTAGTCTGGACTAATTGGCTAGCGTAGACGTAGCCTAACAAATTTATTTATTGCATGAGCTTTCGTGCGAGAAAATGCCACTTTGTCAGATGCTTTGGAGATGGGGAAATTTACAGAAATGGAGGAGTGTAAGTCATGGGATCAGGTTATACTGTAACAGCAAATCAAAGCAGTTGTTAAGGTTCAAACACAGGGAAACAGCACATAGAGGAAGATGAAGTCAAATCACCTGTTGTAATGGGAAAAGAAATCATAGTCGTGACTTAATCCTGCTTTCAGCATTAATCTTCATATCAATTCTAATTCAGCTGTTTCTCTTTGAAGTCTTCATTTCCCATTGCTTTAGCACAGCTGTTAATGGATCTTCCACTGAGTGATTAGAAAGATGGAAGTTCTCAGCAACTGGTTTTTGAATGTTGTGATTTCTGATGTCAGTTTTGTCCTCATTTATTCTTTAGCTCAGAGATCGTCCTGATTGTCCAATGTATAAGGTGTGGGGGCATTTCTGGCACATGATGGCATAAATCACATTAGTGGATGAGCTGGTGAATGAGCCCTTGATGAAGTAGCTGGCTTGATTAGGACCTGTGATGGTGTCTTTTCTGCAGATATGTTAGCAACATAGTTTGTTGCAGGGGTGTGTGCCTCCTTTAATGTTTCTGTTAGGTCTGTAGCTGCTGCTGTGTATTTGTTTAAAGTTAGGGGACTTTCTGTAGGCAAGGAGAGGTCTGTCTCCCAAGGCTTGAGAGAGTGAGGGATCATCTTTTAGAATAGGTTGTAGGTCCTTAATGATCTGTTTTAGAGGTCTGACTTGTGGGTTGTATGAGGTGACTAGTGGCATTCTATTGTTTTCTTTCTTGGGCATCTCCTGCAGTAGTTGACTTTGGAGTACCTGTCTGGCTCTGTCAATCTCTTTTCTTACTTCTGCAGGTGGGTACTTTAGTTTTAAGAATGCTTGATAGAGCTCCTGAAGATGTCTGTCTCTGTCTGAGAGATCTGAGCAAATCCGGTTATATCTTAGGGCTTGGCTGTAGACAACAGATTGTGTGGTGTGTTTAGGATGAAAGCTCAAGAGATGTAGGTAAGAATATGAATCAGTAGGTTTTTGGTATAGGGTGGCATTGATCTGTCCATCCTTAATTTGTTCTGTAGTGTCCAGAAAGTGGATCTCCTGTGTGGAGTGTTCTAGGCTAAGTTTAATTGTGGAGTGGAAATTGTTGAAATCATTTATATACTTATTAACATTCCTTTCTTATATTTTTATTTTATTCACTTGGGAAACTTTGGAACTTAAAAGTATTTAATTTATTAAAATACTTTTTATTGATTTCAAACATGGATAAATTTGTGATGAGGAAGCAGCCAACTAGACTGGAGGAAAGTATGAGACCTAGCCCAACTGATAAAGAAGAAGCCAGCACTTTAGCTGAAGCTTCAGCAAAGAAAAAGAGATTGGAAAACAATCAAGTGTAAATTTCACATAGAATGAGAGTTGGAATTTGTCATCATAGAAATGAATGAAAAAATGGTGTATTAACTGTGCAAAAAAACATTTAATGAAAGCAAAGTGGACAATTTGAGAAAGCATTTTCAAAGCACACATAGTAAGTTTAATAATAAATTTCCTATTGGCCACCAAAATCAAATTCATGAAATTGCTGATCTGAAATTGAAATTTAATGAGAAACTGCAAAATTTAAAATGATTTCTTGCATCTTCTGAATTGGTAACTCTGCTTATCAACAAAGCAGTGTGGATTCTAGCTTGAAAAAATGTAGATAGAGAATTAGTCAAAGAAATTATTTGTACTGTTATAGAAACTATGCTCGAAAATTATGAATCGAATACAAAAAGCGACATAATACAGAAGGTCTGAAATCTACAGCTGAGTCATCAAACGATTGCCCATCGATTGCAACATATGGCACAAAATATTAAAAACAAAGTATGTGTTGAGTTAAAAAGCTGTATGTATTTTTCGGTGGCTTTGGATGAGTCAACTGACAGCTGTTTTTTTGGATTCGTATTATGTCAATATGACCTGGAAATTCATGAAGAACTGCTCACAATTAGTGGGATGAAAAACCTCATTCATGTTATCAGCATTCTTGATAATTCTGTAATGTTGTGAAGATGTTTTGAATTAGATTTGAAGAAATTTGTTTCAGTAAAGACAGATGGTGCGCCTTCAATGATAGGGCATAAGTCTGTATTTATCAGTCTTTTAAAGCAGCATATACAAAAGAATGGCCTTCATGGCAATTCTTTGGCATCATTCCATTGCATTTTGCATCAAGAAAATTTCTGTGCCCAGACGATGGAAGGAGACATTTTGAAAGATTTGATCTCTATAGTTATCAAAATTGTGAATTATATTTGTGCTAGTGCTGTGAACCATTGACAGTTTGTAGAGTTGTTGAATGAAATGGAAGACACTGGTTTTAATGATGTGGTATATTTTGTAAATGTATGGTGGTTAAGTTGTGGGAAGCTCTTGCAATGATTTACTGCCTTGCTAACCGCAATCCGAGACTTTCTTGTTAAGAAAAAAAAGATATCAACTTATCACATACTTGAGGATGAAGAGTGGCAATGCGACTTGTGTTTTCTGACTGATATCACCGCTTACATGAATGATCTCCAAAAATTTGAACAGTGCTTTTCTGATTTTGAAAAGTATAGAAATGTTTTTGAAATCATGCAAGATCCATTTCACTTTCACGTCTACAATTCTCAACTATCTCAAGAGCTTGCGAGGCTTCTTTCTTTGGAGAGGCACTTTTTTTAAACGGATGTGATTTTACTTTAAAGCACTCAGCATTTGAAAGATGTTACAATTGTTACAATGTGGACTTGTATTTTAAATGAAAATGAGTTTGTGGTTCTAAATACAGTGATTCCAACCTGTTTTCAATTTTTGGTTCAACATGGCTCCATGGATCAACTTTTTCTGTGGTAAAAATGGTGAAATCAAGATATAGGTTGCAAATATTGGGCGAAAATTTGGGATGTAGTCTAACTGATTTTATGCCTGATTTCCCTGCACTACTTAATTAAAAGATAACATCAGATTTTTCATTAATTCTATCAATAAATAATTCAAAACATTATTGTGTATTTTTCTACCCCTCTATATGCTATAAAACACAGTTAAATCTCTTTTTTTGACATGTGGCAAAAATGTTAACACACTCACTACAATTTTGGTGAGTATGAAAAAAACTGTTGTACACTGCTGTCCTAGATTTTCACTAAGCATGCTCAGGGTGCAGTTTTCATCAGAGGGGTGTGACTTGCTTATTCAGTATAGAGATCAAAAATACAAAGTCGAGATAGGAGAATTTCTGTAGTTATATCACAGGGATCTCTACTGATACCTGGATTGTTTGGCATAGTCAGAAATGATCTGGAAAAGGGAGTGAACAATGAAGTAGCAAAGTTTGCAGAAGGTATAAAATTAATTAAGGTAAGTCCAAAGCTACTGTGAAAAGTTACAGAGGGAAGCTCATAAATGCAGTAGGTGATTGGGAACCAAAATGGCAGTTGAAATTTAACATTGATAAATGCAAAGTAATGCACACTGGAAAAAGTAATCCCAGTTACATCCATATAATTATGGGTTCTAAATTAGCCTTTACCACTCATATAAGAAATCTTAGCAGCACCCTGGATGATTCTATGAAAACTTCAGCTCAATACACAGTGGCAGTCGAAAAGGCTAACAGAATGTTAGGTACTCATTAGTAAAGATGTAGATAATAAAATATCACCATTACATGGTGTCCAGAATGCTATATCCAGGTCTGGTAGACTTTTTCAAAACAAAACTTCACTTTTTTAAAATTTGAAACAACTTTTTGTTTTGAAATGTAAGTTAAATTTTCACAAAAAAGAAAAGAAAATGTAAAAGCTGAAATCAGAACAGCTTGAAATGATCAAAACTAAACATTTTGATTGACCTGATTTTTTAAAAGATATTTAGATTGACTTTACCTGCTGGTTCAGGGGACTGGACATTTTTAAATATATCTAAAATTATTTCAGAATGGGAAAAGCATTGCATATCCAGTTCTAATAATAATCTGGATATATTTGTCTCGGTGTTCATTCTGTATTATATTGCACTGTATTTTAACTTTTTTTCCTGCAGCATATTTTCTGTGTCTTTCCCTTTAAATCTGGCAAATCCAAACATCTACAGTCCTACAGGCAGTATTTTGGAGCTAGCTGTTGCTGTCTGAATTATTCTTTTTTTTAGTTTGTAAATATGATTTCCTTGCTTATGGAGATTACGGAGATTTAAAAAAAGTTTTAAAAATGTAAATAGCTTGAATCCAATACGCTTAAAAAACTTTTTTTTTATTAAGAGAAAATAATAATTCAGAGACAACATGCTATATCATATGTTTTTTAATATTGGTAAAGGATCAAGTTAGTATTTAGACAGCCTGGGTAAAGCCCTCTTTCTTTGAGTATGAGAGAAAAGGGTGACGACATTTTTTGTTCTTTTGTGTATGTACTTGGTGTGAAAAGCATTTCCATAGCAGACTATCCTTATTTTATATATCACAGTTCAATAAGAACCAAAGTCACACTTTCCAATACTGTGAAATACAAAGTGTTGCTGCTAACACCAACAAAGAAATTAGTTTGTCATTCTCTTTAAACTGTAGATTCTTTGCTGGAGCATTAAGTAATCAGGTCAGGGGACTCATTTGCCTTTATAGTGTTACAGTCTGCACTAGTGTTAATGTAGATTAGCCTCAAGTCTTTTAGATTTACTGGGTCAACTGTGAATACAGTCTCTCTCTCTCTCTCTCTCAATTTTCCATCATGATACTACAGAAGTTCTGAATGTTGCCTGTATAGCTTATAAGCAAATAAGTAAATATTTTGGAAAATTTCTAAGAAATAATTCTTCTGAGTCTGGAAGCCTTCTCTTATGAAATAAAAAAAAAGAGTATCTCTAATGCATTCAGCCCAGAGAGCATGTTCTTCTGGGTGAGTGATGGAACAAAAATGCTGACACAGTCTTACATAGAAAGGTGCTAGCAAGTGTCATTGTAAATAAAAACTAGATCTCAGTCATTTGGAAGTGGGAGATAGGAGACAAAACCACTCAGCAGTGAAATGGGGATATTTGTTTTCATGATCCACAGATTGAGAGCCTGAGGGAAGAAGACCAAAGGAAAGAAAATGCCTCTCTTTTGCAGAAGATGCAAAGACACATTGCAGAAAGATTTGTCCCACCTCCCCCCAAGAAACAGTAAATTAAAGCTAGCTAGTTACAGTGGTGGCTATTTAAAAAGTCAAGAGTTACTGAACAATAGTGCAGCAATTTCCGATTCTCCATAAACAGAAACACTGTCGAATCATGGGTACTGTTGTCTTTTTAATAATGACTACCATGTAGATCAAATCATCTACCAATCATACACTTTCTCCCCTGCTGCATTTAGGGAATCTGCCTGCTAAAATTAGATTGATGCAGTTTATAGCAAAGCATAACATGCTGTATGATAGTAGCATACCAGTATGCAACAACAAAACACATCCCACAAGGACAATCGGACCCTTTATGGGGTGTCAAGCCCTAGTCTGCACTGATTGTCTTCTGAAAATGCACAGGAGAGTTGTTGACTGCTAGCAGTGGGAGATTAATGATTGACTGGTAAATGAGCACCTGGACCTAATAAATGCTACCCAAATTCAATGAGCGGAGCCTGAGAGCTCTGTTTGGTGAGAGGGGTAAGGTGCAAGACTAATTAATCCCAAGGCAGAGAATATCTTATGAAGTACTGACTGATGTTTTCACTGATGTTTTTGTACTGGTTTTTTTCCCTTTTAAATAAATAACAGGCTCTGAAAAGCCTAATCTTTAATACTAGAAAGAAAAAAAAAAACAAGGAGTCTTGTGGCACTTTAAGACTAACAGATTTATTTTTCACATGAGCTTTTGTGGGAGAAAATCCCACTCCGTCAGATGCTTCGAAGATGCAGTGGGATTTTCTCCCACGAAAGCTCATGCGAAAAATAAATCTGTTAGTCTTAAAGTGCCACACGACTCCTTGTTTTTTTGCTGGACTAGACTAACACAGCTATCCCTTTGGAAATACTAGAAAGGTCTGCTAGAACTAACCTATACTTTGGATGGGGGAAAACTCAGGCAGGAGCTCACCGGTGGCACTGCCCTGATGACAGAGGACATGCTGCGGTGTTCCATGTGATACTCCTACACCAAATCTTACTCATGGGCCCTGATTGTGTCATCTTTATTCAGGATGACACATTAGTCAATGTAAGCGTAGGGAGCAAAATGGGTCTTACAATGATGGATCTTAAGACCGTCCTGCAAATAGAACTTGTTTCTACTGCCATTTCAATCCATAGCCAAATGTCTACTGAGTTCAGCAGTGGAGGATCAAGTCTACAAGGAGATGGGAAGAATAGAAGGTGGCTGGAGGCAAGGTGTGAAATCCTGGGCCCACTGAAGGAATGGGAGGTTTGCCGTTGATTTCAGTGGGGTCAGGATTTCACCCAACACCTGTGTAACTCACACTGGCCACTTGTTTGCTCTGGATTGATCTGTAAAGCCATAAATGGCTTGGGTACTGCCAACTGAAGAGACCACCTCATGCCCTTTGTTTGACATATTGCCATAGTGGCACTCAGAAGAGATGCCTAAGCTGAACCTTACTTAGAATAAGAGTGGGGACTTGTGGGGTGTAGTGCACTGGTGCTCCTGGCCTTTGGGAGTCACTGGAAAAGATCGTCTCAGACACCTGAGTTTTGGATGAATGCATTTTAACAGAGAACAGTAAAAATACAGACAAATAAGTATATCTTTTCCTACTTAAAGCAAGTTACTTCTGATGCACACCATAATGTAGAAACACAGTGAGATCAGAATCAAGCCCAGGAGGCTTACTCTTTGCTCCATATAATCTTCGTTTTATTTTTTTCTGCAGTAACTATAATAAACTGCCCTGTGCCAAATAGAAATGATCACTTCCCATGCCTTTAGGGTACATGAGACATCTTTAGCAATAATTCTGCAGTGAAATGGTCTCTGTCTAATTTTACCATGGTATCTAAACAATGACAAGACAGAAGTACAGGAAGGCTGCTCTGAGCACTTTCATGCCCCATGGTTATTGCTACTTGTAAATTCTCGTTGCAGTTAGTAGGCCTGGCTTTATTTATGTATTTATTTATTTATTTTCCCTTTTTCTTTTAGGGAGTTAACCTTGTAATCCTTAGAGTAAGAGGGAAGGTGTAAAAAATGGTTAAAATTCCAAATGCAGTACAGATGCAGAGACGGAAGGTGGTAAAGCCTTGTATTTGGGAACCCCTTTTAAGTGGTGTACAGAAGTAACTGTTAGACTATACACACCTTCCATGTTGGTGCCTGGCCCTATCAGGAAATGTGTTGCCATATGTCCTATGCTTTTCCAGGGATACCTGGGCAGGAGGATCCCAAAATTAAAAAATAGGGGTGTAGTGTTATACTATATATATTTAGGCCTGCCAATAAGACCTATAATTTTCTTTAAATATGTTGTATCACTAGCTAGCTACAGTGGCAGCAAATCAAAGCATCAACTCGACTGGCTAGGGCCTTGTAGTTTGGCTAAGCAAAGGCAGAAAGCACCGGGGGGCAGCTATAGGCTGGGAAGTGCATAGTCACATCCACACATTCCAAAACAGCAGGTTGAAAGACGCTAACACCTCAAGATAAAGGAAGATTCTAAAATGCTCAAAGTTGATAGCATCCCATCTGGTTTGCAAACACTTGTGGCGATAGAATCTACATTTTGTATTCTTTGGTCATCCTGTTCCCTATTGCTCTGACAATTTTTATCTAAATTCATAATTTGTTTGGCTGCCTGGCAATACGTTGTAATCATTTAAGCTGGTGGGTATGATTGGGTGGAGGATTATGTTACAATATGGTACGATTGGTAATAGCATTATATGATAATAGTTGTGAAAAAATGATTGGTTATAAAATACACTATAAAACCTGTGGTCCAATAGGAAGTAAAAGAAGAGAAAAAGGGAATCACTGGTATAAAGACTGAGAAAAGGTTTGTTAATCTCAATAAATCTATTGCATTTCCTGCTTCTAGACTTTGGGCTTCTACCTCAATCAGCGAATGAAAACTACAGGAGGTGGGTCCCCTAGCAGTAACCATGACTGTCTTTGGTAGCAAACATGCTTCTGGGAAGTAAAAGGACACGTGGGACAATCTGGAGAGAAAAGCAAGTTGGTGAAAACCCCACAAGGGGAGATTTTCTGTTCCTGAATCTCCTGCAGTACCCTCCCAATGCTATTACATCGTAGTGGTTGATATGGTCAGCCAATTACAAGAAAATAAAAGTTTCACAATGACAGCAAGTCTGACTGATAAAAGAGTAATGAATGATGTTGAATGTGCAAGACCAGTGCTGCAACAAACAAAATATACTAAGATGTTATAGGGAATTATTTCACACTATGGGGCCAGATTCAGATTTTACTTATACTGACCCAAATCTGGATTAACATCATTGGCTTGCATTAGTATAACTGGTAATTCAGCCCTATCCCACCTCTGTTGTTCTGAGTGTTTTAATGAAGTTGGAGAACTCATTAGACAATTCCTTGTGCAGGGAAAGGATCTTTCTACATCTGCAAAAGAGAAAAGAAAAACAGACTAGCTTGTTTTGAATTAGCTCTAAAATGCCCTCTCAAATAATGTTTATTTTCTAGAGGCACGTATATAGCTTTTTAGTATTTCAAGTCACTTGCAGTTGAAGGTACTTAGGGGCTCCCAGGAGGGAGTTGGTTTCTGACTAGGCCAGACCCTCATTCCTAACTGGTAAGACAAAAAACTCTCAATATACAATCTTAGAACTGAAAAAAAACCCTTCAACCTTACTCTCTCATACTGAGGCTTGTGGTACAAGAAGAAAGCAAGGTATTTATAAATAAAATCTCACACCTCTGCCAAACTCTGTCTAGTCTTTTTCATTTAAAGAACCTAGAAAAATATTGCTAATGAAATGCCAAATTACAGCAGCAAGTGTTCATGTACATCCTGCGCAGCTGATTATCTTTCATCAAGATGGCTAAGTAATACAGTCTTCATAATGAACTAATGGATTTGCAGGTCCAGTTAACACAAAGGTTCAGCCTCAGACAAGTTAAAGTTAATCAAGTAAAAAAAGGATTAAATTAGTACATTTAAATTCAATGGACAGAGGTGTTAGAACTGTGCTGACTCCCTCCCTTCGCTTTGGTGTGAGCTGGGGGGAAAAGAATTTCTGCTCAAGTATCCCACTCTTTGGGGACTTCATGCTTCAGTACTTTACCACCCATGCATATGGAGTTGCTAATGACAGAGGTTACCCATCAGGGAATGCAATTCCACGTAGACATTTTCACCAAAATGGATTATTTCAGCCTCGTTGGTCACAGATTCTGTAGTTTTCCAGTGATTCATCTTACTATTAATAATGTCAGAGAATTTTAGGCCCTTGAATTAAATAATGATAAATAGGAGCCACAGAGCGAGCTAGGCTGAGGCAGTGCTGTTTATTTCAGTGTGAAGCTCTGTCAGGCCTGATAAATCGGATCCCTGAAATAGTTTATAAAGTACTGAATTGATGTGGCGGTTGGTGAGGGAGAGAATTAATGTTACGAAATAGGCCTGCAACCTAGATTTGATGAAAGCTGAGGAAAGCCTTTTATATAAATTCTGTGTCTGTGTAGGAAATGGTTGCAGCAAGAGGTGAAAGAGCTGCGCAGAGAAATAATGTGCTTCTGTAATCTTTGTGGGTCACAGGTCAGTGAAAGAGGAACACTGAGGACGCCACTGATGCAGGTGCTCTGCAGTGCTACGTTAAAGCTCTGCAGATTGAAGGGGTGGTCAGAGACTACTCATTTATAATACAAAACAGTGAGGACCCATTGCACAAAAGAGAAAATGAAAGCCTGTTTAAAGATATAATAGCAACTTTCAAGTTCCACATGGCTGTCTTTACCAGTCTGCTATGGAAGAAGAGATCCTTGATGCCATATGAAGTAGTACAGTCACTGTTGCAAATCTCTCTGGCTGAATTAATAGCTTCCTCTTCAAATTGCTTCACAGGGAAATTCAAGATTTTTTTTTTAAAAGCCTTCCTATATCTAGTGGGTTGTTTTCAAAATACAACACTTTTCCCATTTTGGAAATACATAGGTAGATGTTATATATTTGGGATGGTTTACTTGTAAGGTAAAAGATGTCCATCCTGTGTACCATCACAAAAAAAGAACTAGAGTACAATGTAACGGCACCTTTTTTGTCAGCCCTGCTGCCGGGATGGGGTTAGCAGGGGAAAAGAGAGTACCAGAACATTTTTTTTCTTTTTTTACAAAAAAAAAGCACTGTGTCCATCCAATCTATGGTCTGCATGAGGTCTGAGATTGAAATTTTCATACAAGCCAAGCACAGGAAAGATGATCAAAAAAAGACAAATGGATTTCCAATCCACTAAGGCAGGCTTGTCCAACCTGTGGCCTGGGGGCCAGAATCCGGACTGCCAAGACTATCCATCCCGTGGAGCCACTGCTGACACCCTCTCTTGCCACTGCTGCCACTTACCTCCTGTCTTGCCATGCCATGCCCCCTCCTTGCCCTTTCCCTCTCTTGCCACCCCTGCCCTGCTCTCCATGCTCCTCTTTCACTGCTGAACTGGCTCAAGGAGTTGTGGTGCTCCAAGGCAAATGTTGATTTGGCACCCCCTGCATCTCATTCATGGAGGTTGAAAACGGTTTTCCAAAGTGCATAAATCTCCAGCGTCTACCTGCAGAGGGATTTAAAGTGCACTCTGCCTACCTGACTTAAGCTGCTAGTTGACTAACAGTGCTTGAGCTGCTAGGAAAGAGTTGAAGAGGCGGGAGCCAGCTTGATCTTCGGGGGGGGGAGGCAAGGCACCTCTAAGAACTGTCACCTGAAGCCATGTCTGTCTCCTACCTCACAGTAGAGCCAGCCCTGCTTCACTGCCACACTCCTCTGCCAGCTACATATCCACTGCCCTTTCTTGCCACCCGCCATGCTCCCTCTCTTCTCCTCTGCTACCCCACATGGACATCCCTGACCTCCTCTCTCTTGTCACCTCCCCCGCCCTGCTTCCCACACTCGCTTCTACCATCCCGCATGGCCAGTCCTGCCCTATCACCTCTTCTCTTCCTTGCCAGCCTTGTTTTTCCAGAATTTTTACAAATTTACAGAAACAAAATGAATTTATAAGCTGGTGCTTATTTTTGCCTGTTTAAATTTTATTAATAATAATAAGAGGAATTTCTATGCCTTATCTAGCCAAAATTTGCTCACTGGCCCCTGAATGACAAAAGAATTGCAATATGGGCCCTCATCCAAAAAGGTTGGACTCCCCTGCACTAAAGTTATGTCTATGAGTATGTCTACACTTGCAAGTTAGTACGAATTAAAGAGGCTTAATTGGAACTAACTTAGTACCTGCCTACACTAGGCTATCATTAGTTTAGACTAAGGAATTTCTTAATTCGAACTGATGAAAGCTTAGTTCAAATTAGTAAGACATGCCAGTTGGTTGAAAGTAAGCCCTTAGTTTGATCCTTAGTTCAAACTAAGGATGGTGTAGACTAGGATTAACCCTTCATTTGAACTTAATAAATTCGTGTTGGTTCAAATTAACAAAGTGGACTAATTCAACTTAATGTTAAGTCAAATTAGTCCACTTTGTTAATTTTAACTAATATGTTCGAGTTTAGATTGAACTAAACTCAAACTTATTAGTCTGAATTAACTAATTCAAAATAAATTTTCCTAGTATAGACATAACCTATGTGTGCAGTGCTTCATCTGTATCAATATAGCTGCACTGTGTCAGCGTATTTGATGGAGGGGTTTTATGCCAACAGGAGAGAGCTCTGCTGTCAGCATAAAAACCACACCTCTGCAAGCAGCGTAAGTGATGTCAGCAGGAGAAACTCACCCATTGACATAGCACTCTGCACACTAATGCTTATGTTGGTGTAATTTATGTCTTTTGCGGGGTGGAACATTCATATCACAGAGCAATGTAAGTTTTGCCAACATAGACTGTAGTGTATAGAATCTTAGACTCATAGAAATCAGAAGAGATCATGAGAGGCCATTGAGTCCAGTTAGAACTTATTGCAAGACCATGTACCCTCTGAAATAATCTCTGACAGGTGCTTTTCTAACCTTCTCTTAAAAACTTCTAAAGATGGAGATTCCACAAACTGCCCAGGCAACTTATTCCAGTGGTTAATCACCCTGATAGGAATTTTTTCTAATGTGCAACCTAAACCTCCCTAGCTGTAATTTAAGATGTAATTTAAGCCCATTGCTTCTTGTTCTATCAGCAGCAGCCAAGAAGAACAATTTTTCTCCCTCCTCCTTGTAAAAACCTTTTAGGTACTTAAAAACTGCCACCATGTCCCCTCTCAGTCTCCTCTTTTCCCTCATAAGTCAAGTGTTCCTGACCTTTAATCATGTTCCTCTTCTCTGGACTTTCTCCAGTTTGTCCACGTCTTTTCTGAAATGAGGTGCCCAGAACTGGATGCAATACTCCAGTTGAGGCCTAAGAAAGGTAGAATAGAGTGCAAGAATTACTTCTCATGTCCCACTTACAACACTCCTGTTAATACATCCTGGATTGGTGTTTGTGTTTGTGGCTGGCTTTTTTTTTTTTTTTTTTTTTGAACAGTGTTACAACTGTTGACTCATATCTGGCTTGTGGTGCACTATGAAACCCAGACCCCTTTCCACAGTACTGTTTCTAGGCAGTCATTGCGCATTTTGTATATGTGCAATGGATTGTTCAAAGTGGAGTACTTTGCACTTGTCTTTATTGAATTTAATTCTGTTTACTTCAGACAACTTCACTAGTTTGTCCAAATCATTTTGAATTGTGATCCTATCCTCCAAGGCACCGATAACAACTTCCAGCTTGGTACCATTGGCAAACTTTGTACGCTTACTCTCCATGCCATCATCTAAATCACTGATGAAAATATTGAACAGAACCGCTTCAGAATGGACCAAGAACTGATGCCTGTGGTACCTTGCTCATTATGTTCTTCCAGCATGACTATGAACCACTGATAACTACTCTCTGAGAGTATAGACAGTGCCGTAGTACAGTAGGCTCTCAGTCTTTGCAGACCATCGTACCCCTTTCAGGAGTCAGATTTGCCTTGCATACACCCAAGCTTCACTTATTTAAAAACTACTCACTTACAAAATCAGACATAAAAATACAAGTGTGTAACAACACACTGTTACTGAAAAAATTGCTCTCTTTCTCATTTTCACCAAGTAATTTTAAAATAAATCAGTTGGAATATAAATATCATACCTACTTTCCAGTGTATAGTATATAGGGCAGTATAAACACGTCATCATCTTTATGAAATTCCAGTTTGTACTGACTTTGCTAGTGCTTTTTATGTAGACTGTTGTAAAACTAGGCAAATATTTAGCGGAGTTGATGTTACCCCTGAAAGACCATAGGTATGCCCCTTGGTTGAGAACCACCATTTAAGTGGATTTGTAAAAATAACAAGAGTCCTGTGGCACCCTAAACACTAACAGATTTTTTTTAGGCATAAGTTTTTGTGGGCTGCAACCCACTTTGTCAGATACATACATTTGGACATTCAGTTGCTGTTACATTTAATGGGCATTGGGCATCCAGATCTCCTATGTGACTCTCAATAAATTTCAGCCTTGTATTTTAAATATTATTCAGCATTTGTTATTTTATTTAAGTCTTAAATAGCCTGTGTAGATGCTGATGGGGGTGGTGGTGATGCTGAGCCATGATGGTCCCCTGGTCACAGAAGAAAAATGAAATTCTGAGGGTAGAGAGATGGTGGCCTGCCACTACCCTCTCCTCAAAATCTAGAGACTGTGATGCTGTCCCTCAGTTGCTTGGAGATGAGGGCACCAGAGAATGATTTTATAGAAGGTAGTGCTTTTCTGATGTCACAAACGCACCTCATTTGAGTCATACCCTGAGAGACTGGCTCATCATCGCAGTTGACATTCGTCAGGCTCAACTTGTAACTACAAAATAGAGATAACAGATTGGGGAGAATAGTGCCATTAAAGTCCAGGGCTGGTCCATCCATAGAGGTGATGTAGATGGTCACCTACAGCATCAACATCTAGGGGGCACCACAGGGCTGGGCTGGAGCCATCAAGCCCATCCCGCCCTGCTCTGCAATAGCACAAACTAGAACCTAGGGAGGAGCAAGGCCCTGGCTGCAGAGGGGCACCACTGCTGGAATCGGGCTGTGGGCAGGGAGCTGGCCCTGGCCAGAGAAGTGGAGTTGCTGCTGCGATTCGGCCACGCAGCACCTGCCTGCCATGTGGCCAGGCTGGGGGGGTAGGCACCATCTGGCCCAGCCCAGGCCATGGGGGGGTGTGTGTGCAAAATCTCAGGTGCTTAGGGTGCCAAAATACCTTGGGCTGGCCCTGTTAAAGTCAAATGCTGCCTCTCCCCCTGATAAAGTAATTAAGGGATAAAAAATTCTACAAGACTCCTGGCCCTTCAAATCTGCATCTCCAGTCATTATTCTCCCATTTGTTTGTTCCTCTAGGAGATTACTTTTCCACACAACTGATGTACTGAGTATTTCTGGCCCTGGGAAAACCCCAGTGTATATGACACCTGAAAAACAAAAGCCAAACCTACTATTCTACTGCTGCTTTGGAAGGAAATTTGAGCAGGTTTGAAGAGGGTGGGATAGGCAGGGATGGGAAGCATGAACATTTCAAAATGATTAGATTTTATTCAATGTATTTGGACTGAGGTTTGGGCAGGTTCTTGTTTTATTTTTTTTTTCCCCCCACCAGATTCATCTCATCCCTCCTAACAACCATAAAATTACTCTGTAAATTGCATAAGTACATCCAGTAAAAACAAACATGAGAAACACCATAGGAAAATATTTTATTCCCCTAAGTGTATTATTTGAAAGTGAAGTTCATGGCAATGTCTTAGTGTGTATTTCCACCTCCTTTCCCTGGTTTTGTGTATTCCTTTGAACTCAAGAGCAGAGGAGCTGATTAGAAGTGTCCTCTGTATCTGTTAAGAATGGAACAGGTAGATTAAATAGTCTTGTTGCCTATGATATTTCTCTTTGTCTAAACAGCTTAAGCCGACAAATACTTTACCTATTCAGTTTGTGGATGGGAGTGACAGAGCAACAGCAACAATAACCAAACAAACAACAATGAAAACATGAGAAGGAAGGTTCGCTTCACAGTGACAGAAGTTAGGTGATGGAGCAGCAAAGTATCCATTTAAAAACATAAGAATGGCCATACTGGGACGGATCAATGGTCCATCTAACTCAGGATGACCCCCTTAGGATTAACCCAGAACCAGGGACTTGGCTGAAAATGCTTTGACCAGACAGTAGCCTTTTATGTTTGTTTGTTTATGTAAAGAAGCAAACAGCCAAGTCTGAGTTCATTATTGTCAGTTTAAAGACTGACTCTGAGCTTATGGCATGAGCCACCCAGCGCTGGACAGGCTGCCACACCTTTCAAGCTGAGGAAAGACATGCCAGCAGTGTTTTACTTGACCAGAAGGGGAAATGATAGTGGTGTCCTGCCTAGGACATCTGATATAATTGTAGAATGAGGCAGAAAATAGCAGTAAGAAGTTCCAGCCAAAATTTTCAAAAGAAGTTGTTTACTTTTGGAGTGGGGAATTTTATGTAATTTTGACAAAAGAATGCAAAGAAGTTCAGTTTTCAGTATTTTGTGAAAAAAATCCCTGAACATTTCAGAAGAAATGAAAACTTCCATTTTGAAAAAAAAGGTCTTTTTCTTCAGTCTTCCCCCAAATGACAAATTTTGGCCAGATTCATCTTGCAGAGGTAAATGAATAGAGACCCCTCTGTTTGGCTGCTTCTAGTCTCCCAATGCAAGCCATTTGGTATGAAGGAGCAAGAGCAGAATTTCTCTGCAAGCTACAACATGAGCTTGTTGCTCTTTATTTTAAGCCCATAACCAGTTAAGAATTTGCCATATTCTTTGTGGTAGAATGTGATCAGTCCATGTTATAGATGGTGACATTTTGAACAGTAATAGTGTTTACTTAATTCACATTTTTCAAATACTTCTTGTTGCTACTATTTCAGTTCGTGGTGGTTGTAGTGCTAGTATAATACAACTTTAAGCAATTTGGGTTGGAAGGAAGAGACCATTTTTTAAGACAGTATTTAAGAAAGACAATATTTATGAAGCCAAAACATCTCATTTGGGTATGTTTTCAAAATATTGCTGTGCCACCAAAGTCTGGGATAACACTTGCTTAACAGTGCATTCGGTTACACCTCCTAGTCATGCTTTAACTATGCGACAGAGCAGCCCTTTTTAAACGTGGTGTTCTAGAAGGTGGTGAGATTTCAGAGAAGTTCTCTTTGCCCTTTTAATACAGGGCAAAAGTAGGGGTTTGGAAGAGTGTCTTCTGGTTAACAGCAGTTTAATCTACACCAGTGGCTCTCAACCTTTATGGACTATAGTATCCCTTTCAGGAATCTGATTCATCTTGCCTACTCCTAAGTTTCACCACACTTAAAAACTACACGCTTACAAAAATCTGACATAAAACCACAGAAGTGTCACAGCTCATTATTACTGAAAAATTTCTTCCTTTCTCATTTTTACCATACAAATATAAAATAAATCAATTGAAATATAAATATTGCACTTATAGTAGTGTACGTACATACATAAAGCAGTAGAAACAAGTCACTGTTTGTATGAAATTTTAGTTTGTACCAACTTTGCCAGTGCTTTTTAGGTAGCCTCTTGTAAAAGTAGGCAAATATCTAGATGAGCTGATGCACCCCCAAAAGACACTTCATTGCAAATGTATTTCTTCTGTTTTCCTACCACCATCTCAAAATCAATAATTCACTTTCAGGAAAAAAGGTAGTACTTCCTTTTTTGGGGAAAACCCACAGCATATGTAAAAGCCTATAATTATTCCTGTGATAAAAAAAAAAACAAAAACAAAAACAAAAATCAGCCATGGATTAAGGTATAAGAAGTTGGCTCAGATATAGTGCATGTAGCGGAAATGATTTGGCATTCAGTTGAACACTGGCAGTTTTCATGTATAAACTAGCAGGATGTGCAATCAGATTTAGAGGTCAAGCAATGCAGGCTTCTATAAGAAGCATCCAACATTACACCATATGATCCCTTAGTACTGTGGGTAACTGTACCAAGTATATATACAGTGAACATCACAAGAGGAATGTTCACAAGCCTTCCCTTCAAAAAATGAAAGTGTACACACACATCTTCATTAGCAACAACAAGAAAGGATACCTGCAGAGTAAGATGCATGGATCTGGAAATGGATCAAAACAGTTTCAAAACCACAAAGTACTTCTTTCTCCCTATATACCATGAAGAAAATTGTTTGAACTTTTAGCTCAAAAGAACTAAAATTCTGGATGCTGCGGAGATAATTTGGCCTAGTGCATGGAGAACTGAACAGGGATTCAGACCTGAGTGCTCCTCTGGCTTTGCCCTGGCCTGCTAAGCAATTCACTTTACTCTTCTGCCTTTGTTTCCCCATCTGTAAACTGGGGATCAGGTAAATGACACCTTTTGTAACACACTTTGAGATCTACTGTTGAAAAGTGCTGTACAAGAGAGAGGAATAATAATTTCTATTCATCTGCTTCTTCCACAACCATTGTTATGTTGTCTTTTGTACCACCCAGAATGCAGGAAGCACCCCCTCCAAATGATTCTACAAAGCTACTATTTTATCTTAATGAAGACTCTCTACTTTTGTAACATCTACAGGAAACTAGCCAACTACTACTGGACAGGTTGAAGTGAGGGAGGATGTAGATGAGATTTCTGTTTAACGTATAATATACATCATATGCATTTTGACCCTATTTGTCTTGTCATCGCAGTGGCTATGTCTATACTGGAGGCTTAAGTTGACTTAACCTGCCTTAAGTCGACTTAAGCAACTCTGTGGCCACGTTTGGCATTTATTAAGTTGACTTAAGCACTTGTTAATAAATGCCTGCCCTTAAAGTCGACTTTAAGTATTAAGTCAACTTTATTAAGATGACTTAACAAAATGTGGTTGCCTAAGTCAACTTGATTAAGTTGACTTAAACAAGGGTAGCCACTTAAGACAACTTAATAAAGTAGACTTAAGCCAGGGGACCAACTTAACGTCAACTTTATTAAGTCAACTTAAGTGGCTCCCCTGGCTTAAGTCAGCTTAATAGAGCTGACTTAAAAAAATATGGACTCTCTAAATTGACTTAATAAAGTCAACTTTAAGTTGACCTTGTTAAGTCAGCTTCATTGAGCCCTCTAGTGTAGACATAGCCAGTGTGTGGTGGATCAGTAAAGGGAAGAGGACCCATGGCTGCCTTGTTCCCAGTGCTTTATGGCCTCATGGGTACTGATTCCCTTCACAGAATAAGGAAGGTACAGAACAATCCTCTTACACCCATCTCCCTCTATCATGTCAGGGCCAGGTACAATCTGGTCCTTAGATTACATGGAGAGCACGAGCACTGTATCGTTTGATGTAAAAACTATAGCTCTTACCTGTAAATGATAGTTTCTTTTATCCACAAGCCAATTCATTTTGCTGCCTGATTTATTTGTGAAATCCTCACAACCACCCTTCTACATTTAAAATGAAGCAGGCAACATATTCTATACTCTAACAGCTGCCAGGCAGAGTGACAAAATTTTTGAGTACAGTAGATGTTGTACTTGAAACTCAGCACCTTAGAGTTGAGAAGCACTGGACTTTGACATATGGCTCAGGCCTACAAAGGCTCAGCAATGTATTCGTATAGATCATCAGGCCATGTGTGACTTGGGATTCCAGAAAACCAGTTTAAAAGAAAGGAAATTATTCTAAGATAGTTTGCCAGGTACAATATTAGGAGTTCCCCTGCTTCTTTATAGTAAGATAAGTCTGTTACTATCGAGATTTTCTGGTGGAGGAAATAGCTTCCCAAGTCAGAGCATAAAAAGAATAGTTGCTAGGATTTTTATTAACCATCACACATCTGATGATTTTTGTTCACCTTTGCAAGCTCCAGAGTGTTTGGCCTTGTAGTTTATTAGATCTTTTAGCCAATACCCATGGCGATGCCCTTCTGCGACTGCATAGTATATCTCAAAGGACCATTTCACAGAGTGACAGAGCCAAATGGTCACAAAACAGGGGCTTTCTTCATACTCACTGACACAGTTACACATAATACACATTCTCTATGGTCAAGAGTTCTGGGTGAGGGCAGACAGCATTTGCCGCAAAGCACTTTCTTGAAGATTTCACTAGGTGATACAGCTTTAGCCTGTGATCCTGTAAAGCCTTGATCAGTTTAGGGGATGCACTCACTAGTTGCAGGACCTTTGCAAAACAGAACTATCTGCTCCTTGTACAAATGAAAAACGCCATCTCTATAAATTTTCCATTATTGTGGTCCTAAATAACCTGGTCTGGAAACGGCACTGCAAAACACACACAAATTAGGAATACATATTTGAACAGTGGGCCCACAATAGCTCTGACTCAGTCCCAGCATTGTTCTGTGCCTGAAGGTCCTATTGAAATCCATTTTACATATGACTCAAAACTGTTCAGTCAAATGCTAACCACAAATGGTGACTACAAGTAGCCCCTGAGAAGAAACCTGGGCACATCTGCCCAGGCCTCAGTTTTTGCTGTCGTCTCTTGATACACGTGATAGCCACCTTTGTAATGACTTGCACTCTCATTTGTAAAAGGCTATGCAATTAAAATCAGTAGAGAGTCAGGAGGAATATTATTGGGTACATTTGATATCCCTGGTTGATTGTATTAATGCAAATGATCTGAAAAGCTGATGGACTTCCCTCTCCTCCAGCATCTTGCAAATCAAGTGCTAAACATGAAACACAGCCAGCTGAAAACAATAGGCAGGTGATGAACTGAGCCAACTGCTACTGAACAAAATCCAGTCAAGCACAACCCCTCCCTCTATGCCTACAAACCGCACTTCACTAGTAATGCAATGTCTGCCTCACTTCACCATGTACATTTTTGTTTTACTCATCCACATTAATCTAAGCTCTTGGGAACAAAGGGTTTAGCTAGTTTAGCTCTTAATGACATAGTAATCTTAGCTAGCTGAGGCCTCTGGGCATTATTTGAACATAAACTGTGTTTTCTAAGTACTGATTGCATGTTCATTAGGCTAGATCCTAAGCGTTGGTAAAGTGATATCACTCCATTGATGCTAATGGAGGAATGCCAGTTCAAACCAGAGAGGAATCTTGCCCATTGTTCTTTAAACATTTTAACAGCTGAACTCATGCATGTCCTGTTGGTGGGCCCCTGGAGTCCCTCTAGTGCCACTGCCTGGCTCACTGCTTTGAGGGGTACCCTAAATTAACAAGATCGTACAGGCTAATGGAGCTGAAGCCTATTTTTTGTCTACATCTGCAATGAACAAAAAGAGACAGTGTTGCAAAGCAAGATGTGATCAAAGACACATGAAGGCACTAGGCCAGTTGGTCTGGGAATAACTGAACTTTGTAATATGCTGGTAGGAAGCAGAGAGAAGAGTCTGAACAATGTTTGGAGTCTTTTCCATGGTTAAGAAGACAGAGAAATAATTGACCAATAACAATAGAAAATATTCATGTTGGTAAGACAGTCAGGAGACATAGTCTGCTAGGTGAAATTCTTTTCTGACCTTCCTGTCCCACCATCAAGCCCTTCAGCTTCAGACTGCTCAGATATGAACAACTTTCAAGTTATAGTATAGGTTCCTTCAAGGAAAGTCCAGAAAAGTTCAGTCTATCTGTAATAAGTATAACCTACATATACTATGTTTTTCCAGTTGTCTGGGTTAACTAGGTCTTCCTTTCCCAGGTTCTGGTCACATTCTGAGCCCCCTTGTTCAGATTTGATTCCATTTTGAGTAATAGCTTCATTGCCATGTTTCGTAAGCGGGACAAGGATTAATCTAATATTTAGTTCTTTTCACCTCTAGAGCTCACTGTTTGCCTGGTCATGGACCTCAGTACCATTGTCCCATTTTACATATGGGAAACTGAGACACAAGGAGAGCAGGACTTGCCCAAAGTCATCCAACAGATTAATGAATTGAACCCAGGTCATGAGTCCAGTCCAGTGCCTTATCCACTAGACTATTGTTATGCCAAACCACTGCAGGTTCACTTTTGGATTCACCAGGCACAGTTAGAGACCATTTAAAGTATTTCTTGAATGCCAGGATGAGTGACCCCAAGTAAGCAAAACAATACTGTAACGAGAAGCTTACACCCTTTCTGCCGTCAGGGATCCCTGGATGACTGTGGACGACTCTGAGGAGGTTTCTGTGGCTCCTTGGTCCTGTGCCAAATTCTGTTGCCTCTCAGGAGCTATGCAAACATATAGCATTTCAGGAACAGTGGGGCGATCAGGTCCGCCCATCCCTCACATACTTGGGTCCAAGGCTGAGCTGACTCCATGCGAACAGATAAGCATAAAAGAGCTGCCAAGCAGAGCTAGACAGCAGCATACAAGAAAAAAATAATCAGCTGGAAGCTCCAGGCACAGATCCCAAGAGTGGTTCATGACTGGAGAGCTTTGGTGGTGGGAGTGGCGTTGCATGGGCACCACTAGGCTTCCTCCATTACAATATCTTCTGCTGCCTCCCTGCAACTGTACAGCCTCTCTTACTTGAATCTCACCATGTGCCTCCACTGGCTCAGACACACCAAGATTGAGGACCCCATAAACTCAATTAACAGGACACTTGATTAAAAGGAAACTTCACCCGACATGCCCTGGTTGACTGTATTAATGCAAATCATATGAAAGGCTGGTGGATGTCCCTTCCCTTCAGCATCTTGTGAATCAACAGTGACCCTGCACTTCTCACTGGAAGCTTCTACACAAATCCATGAGTCTGTAAGAAATTCTATCTCCATTTGAAATCCTAGCTTCCCTCTGCGAGGATTCTTTGTTTTCTTCAGTGTTGGCCTTGTAGCTATGGGCTAGTGACAGTAGAAAAATGACTTGTTGGACTCAGCAATCCTGTCAACTGGACAATCTCCACCAGAGTGGTCCAGTTATGCAGGCACACCTGCCTTTGGGTGCTTCCAAGTAGAATGCAGGTGCATACAATGCTGGAATCTGTGACTTTAAGGCAGTGACTTCCCAGCTCAGTGGAACCATATGGACAATCCTTTGATGGCCTCTTCTGTAGAGAATGCTTTCTTTTTTAGTAACGCAACACAACAGCCTTTCTTACATTGAATTAGGTGCCCAAACAGTACAAAGACCTGATTTATCATTGCATCAAAGTTCCTTTATGGCACTTCCACTGAAATAAAGAACATAAAGATGTAGTTTCCCATCCACACACACAGACATTTCCCAAGGGATTCTGATGTAAGGGAAGCTTCCAACAGGCACAGCCATTTATACTACCCTTTCTACATAGACGTCCCTAATGCAGACTTATATGAAGAAAAGAGAATATGACGGGTGGGATCATTCCTTTTCCTCTGCAAATCTTACTTACTAGAATGTCCCATAGAGGCTGTTGGCAGCTGGGCGGAAGTTAGGACATAATTTGTGCCTGTGCCAGAACTAAGCTTGGCACAGGGACTGTGACATTAGGAAGTACAAATTTGGGCAGCCTAGAAGTTGCCTTAAGTGTTTGCTCTTAGCTTCTCTATCTTGAGAATATGCGTAGGTCCTAGCTTTTCCAACAATATCTCCTCTCCCTTGGTAACCAGTCTGATGCCATTCACTTTGAGCCAGAGCTTAAGATCCCAATTTAGTTGACTAACATAATTTTTAGTAATTATGTTCAATGGAACTACCAGTGGAGTAAATTACCATGCATTGTGGCGAAGATATCAGAGTCTACTCCATTGTTAAGTAAATTGAGAAGGAGATCAATAAATTGTAGTGGGATGTGTGTGTGTGTGAAAAACGTACATACCACTTCTCACAAAGCAATTGAAACACAATATACATGAGATCAGGCCAATGACTTTTCAAAAGTCATTTTTCAGAATATATTAATTGTAATTGAGGGAAGAATAGACCTTAAAGAGAAGCACAGAGTAACAGTCTTTGCAATTTAATAATAATTACCTGGGGGAATAAATAAAAATGAAAATGTAGTTTGTTACCAATCTCCATATTTTAGCATTGCACACTTGTAAATGTTACCATATGATTTTAAATGGTAAATTACAAGGTTAATAAGTCTAGCTTAGTTTTTATAAATAGCTCTTTCTAGAAGAACTTTATTCACACAGCAGGAAGCTTAATAAAACATGCTAAGAAATGTTTTTCACAGGAAAGTACCCCTTTTAATATATTGTGTATTCTCTTTTCACTGTCCAGAATCTATCCACATAATCCTTAAATCCTCATCTTGTTCTCATCACTACAGAAACACCTGCAGGTAAAACTGGTGTCGATCAGTAGTAAGGTATACCATTGCTTTCTTTGACCAGCAAAGTAGGTCTAGCCTCCAGTCTGTTTGTACGAAATGAAGAGATCAAAAGTGAAAAAAAACTTTTTTCTCTCCCCCTATGATAGCTCATCTCTTCATTAGGGAAGCTTGTCCTCTGGTGGGCCCCATTTGTTACTAATTATGCTTGGCATAACAGAACAAGGTTCTCCCCTAACCACCTAGGTTTAGGATTTGAAGCAGATTCTTCAGAAAACTAAAGAAGATTAGGATTTAGCTGTAGAGATGTGCTACTTGTGTGCAGGAAATCTTATATTTGCTTCTTTTTCTGATTGCAAATTTTCTAAAATAAGCTCTTGTTTGCCTTGAATATAATCATTATTCAAACATATTTTTGGGTCATTTCTACAAGTATTTGTTGATATGAGTATAAGTGGTCTGTTGGAAATATTTAGTGTGCAAAACTTAAATTGTTTTGATTGTCAATAAAGGTCACATGGTAAGTTTTTGCTCCTTGATTGGAGGTGTCATATAACCTTAGAATCTGTCTTCTGATGGAAAAACAGAGTATATAGAATTTAACTTTCTGTCAATATTCTATCATATACACTTAGAACTTTTTTCAATCTACACTCCTGCTCATAAATTTGTTAACTAGACTACTCAAGGAAAGTGTAAACTAAAAGTGGAACAGAGTGTAAACTGTAGCCTCAGATATGGGTGTATGCACTGTTACATAGACTGAGAAATATATTCCTGCATTTTCAGTGTAAGTGGTAAGAAACATCCACATATCTGAGAATGAATTAAAGGCAAAAGGAATTTTGCCTAAATATGTATTTCAGTATCAGGCCAAAATGTTGTAAAGGATGTGAAAATATTCTGAACTGTCCTGATACCCATTTGAATCCTGATTTCTAAGCTAACAGGAAGTTAGCTATATGATCTATACTGATTATAACAGCACTTTAAGGAGATGACAATGTAACTCCCTTTCCAGAGGAGTAGCGATGGCAGTCAGGTTCAGGGAAAACAAAAACAAAAAACACCAAAAAACCAACCAACCAAAAAAAGTAACACTAGTCCTGTGGCACTTTTAAAGAATAACAAATTATGTGATAAATAAATTTGTCAGTTTTTAAAAGTGCCACAGGACTCCTTGTTTGTTTTAACTGAATTCCTGGTTTCCTAAAGGACCTGGCAAGGTCTCTTTAGGTTCTGTATCACCCACCACACTGTTGGTACTCTTTATATAAATAAGTAAACATAAAAAAGACCTCCCCACATTAAAAGAATGTTATTAAGCTTAGTGTCTGAGTGCTTCACAAATATCAATTAATTTATTTTCACAACACTCTTTTGAAGGGGGGACTTTTAGCCTCATTTTACAGATGGGGAATACAGAGAGCATGAAGGCTGAAGTATCCACTAATTTTGGATGCCTGGTTTGAGAAACCTAAGACCTTATTTTTCAGAGCATATATCATTATATAGCACTTGACATATTCAAAGCACAACTCCCATTGATTTGGGTTTTAGTGGTAACTGCTCAGCACTTTTGCAAATCAGACTCATGAATCTCAAGTCAGGCATGCAGAAAATGAGAGAAACGCAATTGGTGGTCACATACAAAAAGGTTTTTTTAGGTGATTTGCCCAGCATCTGGGGCAGAGAGAGGGTTAGAATCTTACTATCTTCTGCTTCATTCACTACACATCTTCCAATTTCTGTAACAAATGAAACAAGAGTCCTGTGGAAAAAAACAGAGCATCATCATACAATGGTATCATAATCAATATAACAAGAGAACCAAATTAAGATTGCACAGGCCATTTATTAACTCTTGAGAGCTTAACTTTGCAAGCTTAAGGCACACTCTCTCTCTCTCTCTCTCTCTCTCTCTCTCTCTGTTTTATAGAAAGAGAGAGAGACATTCCAGGTTTTTGAAAGAGCAGACAGAGAAACATAAATCCCATCATGCGGCATATGATACCTACATCATTCATCAGCAACTGTTTGATCCAGCTGCATCACTTGAATAGAATAGAGTCATAGGGTTGGAAGGGACCTCACAAGATCATTTAGTCCAACCCACTTGACTGGACAGAATAATTGGTAGAACCAATAGGTTGTCATCCTCTGTATGGACTAGAGGGGATGTGACACTTTGCCAGCAACTTTATGTTTGCAAGTTCCAAAGGGACAGCTGTGCTAGTCTAGTTCAGTAAAACAAACAAGGTACCCTGTGGCACTTAAAGACTAACAAAGTTATTTATTGCATGAACTTTTGTGGGAGAAAATCCCACTTGGGCAGATGCTTTGAAGAGACAGCAGTGGAATGGTGAGGCTCAAGAATTTTGTGCTTCATCCCAGACTCTGGAGGAAAGTATTCTAATAGACAGACTCTTCTGTCCACCCCCTGTCCTCCCCACCTCCAAACCTCCTTCCCTTTGCTCTGTTCCTTCCAACTCCTCCCGGACCTATCTCTTCTCCACCCTTTGTTCTTTGTCCCAGTTCCATTCTCCTTGGCTATCCAGTCCAAGTCTGCAGGCCTCAGGACTGTCCGTTGCGCAGCCAGTCCTTGCTTATGCTCTGTATTCCCTGGCCCAGTTTCTTACCTTCACTGCCCTCTATGAATCCCCATCTTTTGGCCCAGTTATTCCTGGTTTCCTCTCCACCCCCTGTGGTTCCTTGTCCCCAGTCAATATGCCCCTCCAGTTCCATTACTGACATTTTATCTGAGCTGTCACTCTGCCCATCCACAGCCTCTGTACTGGCATTTCCTGCATCGGTGACTCCCACTTTCCTTCTCCTGGGCCCACACAGTTCTCCACCACTGTTCCCTCTAAGCTGTGCGCATGTGCGCGTGCACACAGGTCATGAAACCTGTGCACATGATAAAATAAAGTGTGCACAAAAAATTCAATAGTGCTAATATTTGTTTAATAAAATGCTAATAAATGTTTTTGCGCATACAAAGAAATTGTTTGCACACACAGTCTACGAGTAATTAGAGGGAACATTGTTCTCCACCCCAGCTTTTTGTCTCAAAGTAGAGTTTATCAGAATTTTTTAATATGAGAAAACCAATATATCTTCCAAAAGCCCATTCTCAGAATCATCTGGACTATTTTGGCTGATATAGATACAAACAAACAGTTTTTGGCAGACAGCTGCTATGGAATATTTCAGCCCCAAAGCCTAAAGTTTAGCAAAGCTATAAGCAACTAAAAACAGTGTCATATTCTGTTGGGAAACATTTATAGGCAGTGCTACCAGCCCCGCCTATAATTAATAGAAGGAAGAAAATTATTTCAGTGGTAATTGAAATGACTGTGTTTCTTCAAAGTGGAACTGAAGCAAATCAATCTGAGCCCATTGGAGTCAATTCAATTAAAAAGATGCTAATCTGCCTTTCAGTGAGCAAAGCATGATCTGCAAGTAATACTCATTTCCACACAAGGGAAACATGTTGATAATCAAAAGAAAGGAAATAATTTTGATTATTTCACTTTTCATTTCTGCACATTTGCTATGGTAACTCTTCCAAGTTGTTTCTGTAAAAACTATTTTTGTTTTACATACCAACAAAATAGATGCTTCTATTGATCTACAACATTACTTGTATTTATAGGATATCAATGTGGAAGATAAATTCCTCAGGATAAACACTTATTTTCAGTCCATAGTCTACTAGTTCACACAGCCTATCTAATTCTAACTATTCGGTATTGAGTATGGACACCAAAATAATTGGTTATAGTTTGGCCATATGAATGTTATAAATTAAAAAAAGAAAACAATCAAAATAGATATTTATCACCTTATGACCATTTGCCCTCATTCTGTAACGTGTCTTAATAAATTGCTTTGTTATTGAAATCTTCAATATTCTGATGACTGGGGCCATCTAAATATCTCAGTAGATACAAAATAAGATAGCTATTACTTTTAGTCACTACGACAGCTAGATTCATATTTAACTACCACTAGAGCCAAGTGAGAAACAGTTTTCCCATCCTGTGAATATTTCTGAATTTCTCTCATCCCCAAAATCGGGTTAAAAATTCAAAAGCTCAAAAATATTTTCAACCCAAGAACATTTTTTTTTCATTTTAGGTCAATTGAAATGTTCTGATAATTTCAAACCATACTTATTTTGACTTTTACCTTCTTTTCTTGTTTTCAAACATGTTTTCCAATCAGATTATATTGAATACCAAAACAAAAATTTGTTGTGAATGGGAAATCCAGAAACTGTCATTTTGATAATTTCAGAACTCCCCCCCCCCCATATTTTTCCACATTGGGAAAGTCATTTAACCCAATCCTGTTTTTGTGAATTTTTTTGATGAATCAGCATTTGAAAAAAAAAATCAGTTAGCCATTCCCAACCAGCTCTACCTATTGGTAAACCACCTTTCTTGTTATCCCATACATTCAAGAAACTATATCAGGCAATGTGGCTGAAAGATCTGAGAGATGGGAAGAAAGGGTCATTTCCTTTTATTTCATCACATTTTCCAGTTCAGATCTTTCTAAGCTAGTTTTTTTGAGTGATGATATACCATTTTGGTTGGCTTCAACAAATAGTGAATAGTTTAGCAAAAATTAAATATCCAAATCTCTTGAGTTTTGTAGCTGCAAGATGACTGGATCATTAGTAGGGGGAAGATTCCTGCTGGAGTTTTCCCATAGGAAGTTCAGTTTTCCTGTTCTCAGCATCCTCTTTTTATAGTGTGAGCTTTTTCTATATCTATATTCAGTGAATGTACATTAAAGTGTCAATCCTCTTTTTCCTTATTGATTTGGTGTCCCCCAAAATTTAAATAATCCCAATTCCTATAAATTGTGCAAGCTCTTTTTACCCTCATTAGCATAAATGCACAACCTGTGTCCTGTGGTTTAGATACTTTAGAGATAGATGTGCCTCTATAGCATTTCTATGTTTTAAAATGAATCTTCCGATAATTTTTTGCAGTATTACACCTGGGAACCTCTTTTCCCATAGTTTTAGGGCATTGGGTTATTCTTTGGTCACTTATGTCGGTTTTTCTTAATTCCAAGGCTTAAAATAGCTACCCTAAAATCTTGCAGGCCTTAGTCTACAGATCTTTTATTTCAGTCTTTCATACTTAGATTTTTAAAATGACTATTCTTTCTAAATACTGATCAATTTTATATTTCATTAATCCTACAATTTAACTCTGTTTATCATACAATGACTGTATATAACATGTTAATTACTCATAACATCATATAAAGAATGAAAAATAAACTAAAATCATCAGCTACTGTCTGAAAATCTCTAGAGAGCAAATCTTTGTCCATGATACTATAGCAGTTCTGGCCCTCAGAGAGAATCTGGATTTGAGAAAACAATTACTAGAAAACTTCAAAGCCTCAAAAACAGAACAAAGCAAAACAAATCAGTTCTTAAAATCAGCAAAAGTTCAGAGTAAGGAGTGGAGTTAGCATTGTGCCTAAAGTGAAGCACTGAGAGTCAGATGATCGACTTTACATCCTACCTCTGCTGTGAATTCCCTTTGTGAATCTAGCCAAATCTCTTAGACTCTCAGTGCTCTACTTACCTTATCTGTGAAATGGAAGGTAATAGTTCCCTCCCACATCAGAGTGAAGTGAGGCTTAATTATGCACTGTCTAGACACCATGATGCACTAGCTGTAAACAGATGTAGAAGGATAGGTGGAGAGAATAGAACATATGGATTGTAAGAGATAGAGACAGAGAGAGCGAGATTAATGTTTCCTAAATGCTTGAATTCCTTGGCTGTATGGTGCCATATAAATAAAATATATTATTCTTTCAGTATTTTAGCCAAACTGATTTACTAATCCGTAGTTCAGAAGATTTTAAAAATAGTCCATTTTTTCTTCAGGTAAATCTGCTCTTGGGTTTTGCAGCTGAGAAAGGAACAGAATATCTCGACTTATGACGGTTAATACCTTTTTTCTTTTAAGAGGAAATTGATAGACACTTTCCCATGAGACTTACCATAGATGTAGTTACTTCCCTAATGATTATTTCAGATCAAGCCCACTCTGCTAAAGAGGTGGTAAATTAAAAGGCTGCTGTTTGAAGCAAAAGCTACAAACTGAATTTCAAACACCTAATAAGATACTGAAAATTACCTCAAGCTTTCAAATGTCACATACTTTAAAAATACAAATTAGATGGGAAATGCAGCCCAGCCATAATTAACACTATGATGTGTTCAAATAATCAAACATTATCCTCAGAGGAATCTATTAAAGGAGATTATTATGAGCGATAGTTCACTAATCATTATGTGACAACTATTTTTTATGTCATTGATCTAGACTGCCTTGTCTATTTTGTCAGTGTCGCTAGGCATCTTTTTAAAAAAGGTGATATTTTCCCCCACACAGAGACAACTCGTCCTACAGCTCCAATTGATGTCAACCTTTGCTCACAGTTATCATCTGCACACAGCCAGGCTTCATTTTAAATCAGAGAAGCGGGGATAAATAAAACTGGATGGCTTTCAGTTCCAATCACGTCCCGTTTTACCTCATGCCAGCCAATAAGTTATCATGAAATAATGGATTTTTATCTGTGAAAGTGAAAGTGCAGGTTTAAGATTTTCAAATTAAAAAAAATTCTCATGCATGTCTTATGTGGTGTGAAGAAAGGTTTCGTTTTCAGGGGAAGGATGGAAAAGTTTGAGGGTTTTTACTTATTTATTTTTTGTAATAGAAGAGAATTATTTTCAGGTGCCTTTTGCCAAGAAGAAAATGAGACACTGATTATATATTTTGTATTGTTAGAGAGTCAGTGCAGATTCCCAAATTTTGCAAATCTTGGTAACTGAATTTCACAGCATCACCCCTCACCTTCACCCTAGCAGCATTCTCTACAAATCAGAAAGCACAATGCAGATGTAAACTCCAGAGACTTGAGGGTATCAGTCCCCCTCAATATCACTCTTTGGTATCAGACATCTGTGTAAGATGAGAGGCTTCAGCAATTTTGACATCTGTTTTTGAAATGTATTTTTTTTACTACATATTTCTGGGCATAGGAACATAAAAATGTGGTTAGAATTATTACTTACCCTTCTGTGTGATTTAGTCTAATCCTTAAAAATAAAAATAAAAAGCCATGAATAAGAACTGGAGCTAGCCAAGTGTGTAATATGCTGCACTAATGACACTCGCTAGTGGGTATAGCACCTATGACTTAGTTTCTGGAACACCTAAAAACTATTGAAAGAAAAAGTTTACACTATGTGAAATCCACATGCAGTATAATAATGCAGTGAAAACCAACCCCAGCATTAGCCTGAAATTCAAAAGGAATCCATCCAGAATTATGTCTGAGGGTCAGTAAAGTTTCATGTGACCTCTTTAAAGTGGTTTTTTTTTTAAATTTCACGTGTGCTTCTATTTTTCCTGATTTAACTAGGACCAGAAATGAATATGCAAAGAGACTATTGGTATGTCCACATGTCTCTTTTATTTCAAAATAACACTGGTTATTTCGAAATAAAAAAGATTAGGTCCACACGACGTTTTCTTATTTCAAAATGACGGGCTCTGTCATTTTGAAATAAGAACCATCATTTTGAAACAGCTTAAACCCCATTCATTTTGAAATGGCTGTTATTTCAAAATAACGCTGTTTGGACATGTTGTTTCAAAACAACACCATTGTTTCGAAACAACTTTTTTGAAACAACATGTCCAAACGACCTTATTTCGAAATAACCATTTCGAAATAACAGCTGTTTTGAAAGCAGGCTTTCTCTTAATTTGAATTAACATTTTCTTAATTCGAACTAACTCATTTCAAAATAACTTATTTTGAAATAATGATGTATGTGTGGACATAGCCTATGAGGGCTGTTTGCACAAAGATTTAAGTCCAGTTGGCTTGCCCAAGAAATTCAGACAACTGTGCCAGGCAAAGACAAATAACAGTTTTGAGATTCCCCTATTCTGAAAAACAAACAAGGAGTCCTGTGGCAACTAAATACTACTAAATATATTTATTGCATGAGCTTTCATGGGAGAAAATCCCACTTTGTCAACCTATCCTATTCTGAAGCGGGCATAATGATCGGTGTAGACAGCACCGCCCCCAATAGATGGTGCTGTATCTTTATTTTAGTATTAACTTTCTCTGTTGTAAGCTATGTTTTTGTATCTTATCGGTTGGGGGTAGTAAAAGTAAATTAAGTCCCCTCCATGATGCTAGAGTTCTTACTTGAAGTGCTGCAATAGACCCCTGTAATTTCTATACATGTTACAGTAGAAAGGATGATTTGTGATTCAGGAGCAATACTTGGGAGTTCCTGACTCTGATAGGCTTTCTGTGTGACTTTGGGAAAGTCATTCAATGTATCACTGTTCCTCCAGTCCTTATCTGTGAAGTAGGGAGAAAAATACTTCCACTCTCCTACTCTTTGGTTCTCTTGTCTATTTAGTAAATTCCTCTGGAAGGGGACTATCTTTTACAATGTGTGTATGTCATGCTTAGTACAATGGAGACCCTATGTTGGGTGTATCTTTAGAGAAGAAATAACCAGTTGCTAATTAATGGCTCAATCCTGCATCCTTCCCTTACTCCATTCCTGGGCCGATTTCCATGAGTTTTGCTAAGGATGGAGCAAGAACTGCAGAACTGGACCTACTGCAAGGATAACAGTAAACATTTCATTTAGGTTTTTAACTAAAATTGACGACAACTTAAACAAACAAAGGAACTTATCAACCAGGTAATATTTGATGGCCTGTCTGCCTACTTTGCCTGGTGCTGGGAATTAAAGCTGTTTCTTCCTTGACATTATAACACATCACAGAGGTCTGTATTCACTTACCCATAGATGCACACTGCTTAAGACTCCCATCCTGCAAACATTTTGGAAAATTAGTACTGTGAATAGCCCTGTTTGGTGGCAGCAAATCAAAGCAAGTGCAGAAGCGTTTGTGGGATCAGGGCCTAATGAAGTCCAGCACCAATATTATGAACTTCAAGGGCATTTTTCAAACGTGTGCCTACAGTTAGGCACATAAGGCCGTATTTAGACTCCTAAAATTATGGTTTTTCTGAGACACAATTTTGGCCAAAAGATCACATTCAATACATGTCTTCTGTAAGTAGCATAGGTCTTTACAAATTGAAATTGAATTACAAAGGCAAGATGAGTGAGGTAGTATCTTTTAATAGGCCAGCTTCTGTTGGTGAATGAGACAAGCTTTCTGTGTGGTTTGAAAACTCCTCTTTCTCCTCACAAGTTGGTCCAACAAAAGTTCACCTTACTCATTTTGTCTCTCTAATGTCTTGGGACTGACATGGCTACAACTGTACTGAATACATGGAATTACAAGGCAAAAAGGGTGTATTGTGTCAACATGTCCCTGCAATAACAAGAAAAGACAAAAAAAGAAGCAACTAGAATCCTGCTGGTCTGCAGATAGTGTAACATTCTCAGAGTATTAAGATGGACAGCTTCAAAACTGGTGGAGAGGAGGATTTTTTCTAGTGAAGAGTTCAAGTAGACAGAAAGCTGGCTCTGATAACTTAGCCATTTATCATATGGATATCCTATTAATATTGACTTCATATTACTGCCTGTCTGGTGCTCTTCATACTGTGAACTGTGTTCTGCATAGCTGAAAGGCTTTTATTTTTCTAAATTCCAAAGGGGCAGACTTGTTAGTCTAGTTCAGCAAAACAAGCAAGGAGTCCTGTGGCACTTAGAATAACAAATTTATTTATTGCATGAACTTTCGTGGGAGAAAATCCCACTTTGTCTGATGAAGAGGGCTTTGCTCCTACAAAAGCTTATGCAATAAATAAATTTGCTAGTCTTTATGTGCCACGGGACGCTTTGCTTATTTTTCTAAAGTGTTCTTGAAAGAGACAGTGAGGGAGATTGACAAGCATCACTAATCTATTCTTTACAGGTAGTGCAGAAGGAGGTGTGAGGTTGGGAGTGGGCAAAGAAGGAGAAAGGAGAAGTTTAAAGTGAACGTTACTTCTTCAAGAGCAGTTTAAAAAGGGAGGCTCAATATTTGTAACAAATATTGATGTGACTGGCCATATGGGGCCTGATGAAAGAGTCAGTTGGACTTCAAATGGAATTGGCACAGAACGTGGTCCATGATGAGGAATAACTGCTTATTCTACTTTGAAACTAAAATCTCTGTCGATGAGGGTTTCTGTTCACTGCCCATTTCACAAAGACCTTTAGTGTAAATACTAACGCAATAAAGTTGTAACACTGTCTGTCATGGCATTCTGAATCTGAATTCTTCCTTTGCTGTCAAACATTGCTTAGAGCACGAACAAAGCTCTGACATCCCTGCCTATCCTCGACTGCTCTTTGCACATCCTCTATGTTAAGTTGCTTTCTAAATGTTGTTTGACATATGGATTCTTTTACCTGTTCCTCCAGCTGCCCAATGTGGCTGTTATAGCAAATGCTCTGGTTTTACTCCCAACATGTTGCAGATTTGTCCATCTTTTCTGGGTAATTCTGCATATAAGAAGATGTTGAACACTCTCATTAATCTAACCATTTGTTAAATTCCTTCTTTTTAATACCTAGCATTTTCCTCAGGCACTTGCTTTTGAAGGCATTTAGACATCTGTCAATATACTGGTGGATTTCCAGCTTTCACATCCATATGTTCAAGTGGAAATAACATTTTAAATTAAAGATTAGTAGTGTAAGGCAGGCTTAGAAGCTGTGCCTAACAGCTTGCGGGGGGGGAGGCACCTAATCTGCATGGGTCCTGTATTAGCATGAATACAAAGAGCACAATTAGGTATTAGCATACTGGGTGCAGAGCATGGTGAGTAATGGTATTTGAGGTTAATCTGATCACAAATCTGTCAGTATCTGTAATTCTACTGAGGGGAAATATAAAATGCTGTCTCTTTGGGTGGGAAAAATGAAAGTGCTGAGGATATTTATTGTAGACTGCTTAGCACCCAACAGCAAGAAGGCAAGAAGGTGTCTGACTATGTACAAAGATTGGAAAAAATATTGCAAAAAGTTGTCTTGAGTGGAGCTGTAACTTCTGAGAAGATGGATCAGACCAGGTTGGTGCAGGTAGTGAGAGGGGTCCAATACCAGGACCTTATTCCTCTTCACCTTCAGCTGAGGAAGTGTCAGGAAAACCCACCAGACCATTTCCAGCTAATTAAAGAGATCCTAGAGGAAGAGCAGAGACAAGATGCATGCAATAATGGGAAGAGTCAGCCCTATAAGTCTGCAAAGGCAGCATCTAGCAGACAGCCACAGGTGCTAATGATCCATGGTGAAGAGGATTTGGCCCAACAAGTGAAAGCTCTAACGGAGCAGATGGCTGAGTTGCAAAGCTCCTGTCAGTTGGCAGGAATGTTGGGCACACAGAGGCTTCAACTGCCATGGTCCAGAAAACCACATGCAGAAATATCGGACCGGCAGGTCAACAACCATTTTTCTGCTACCGGTGTGGCCAGGAGGGGCACATTGCAGCAAGATGCCAAAACAAAGGGAATCCTGAGCTGGTATACCAAAAGCAGCAAGCTGCTTGAGAAAGGTCAAAAAATGGATATAAAGTTTGGAAAGGGGGCCGCCTGGGCCCTCAAGGTCTGAATGCACCAATGAGGAGAGCAGTCAGGCCGGAATCCCACCACGATTAGTCAAACCTAATCTAAAGTATGATTTGCTGGGACAGCAAATCTTTGGGGTGTGTGTGTGGGGGGGGCAGATGTAAGGCGGTCTTAGAAGATGTGCCTAACAGCTTCGTGGGGTGGGCACCTAATCTGCATGGGTCCTGTATTAGCTTGAACACAAAGAGCACAATTAGGTATTAGCATTCTTGGTACAGGACGTGGTGGGTAATGGTATTTGGGGTTAATCTGATCACAAATCTGTCAATATCTGTAATTCTACTGAGGAGAAATATAAAATACTGTCTTTTTTTACGAATTGCTACCCGCTGTTTGTTTCAAATCTGTCTGGGTTAGTTAAAGGAAAAAACTACCCTTAGTTAAGAAGAGGCTGATAGGAAAGGTTACTGCATGTTTCATCCTGAAAGCAGTGGAGAGACAGGCGTGGGGTTTGAGGCTATTTTGGCCTCTCCCCCTATTGCTTCCCCTGTCTGATGATAGCTATGGCTAAGCTTCTTTTGAGGCCTTTGTCATTTAGACAGAGATAGCTGTTTGCTGCTACTTAAGAGTTGGAATCACTCGGGAGAGAAGCAAACTCTCTCTGAGATAAAATAACTAGAGAGAAAATCTTCTCTCTGAGCTGAGATCACTGAAAGGGAGCCAGCAGTGAGTTGGGCAGTGTGAGTGATGATTGGGTGGAGCTGGTGGACAGTGGGTGGAGCCAGCGGATGGTGAGAGCGGCCAGCAGCGAGCTGGGCAGCGTGATTGACTGGTGGATGGAGCCGGTGGACAGCGGGTGGATCCAGCAGATGGTGAGAACGGCCAGCGGCAAGCTGGGTGGGGTGAGTGACTGATGGGTGGAGCCAGCAGACAGCGTGACAGAGCCAGCAGATGGTGATATTGGATGGAGTGAGTAACCAGTAGGTGGCACTGGCAGACAGCTAGCGTGAGAGACACTCCCTATGTACCCTAGGGTTTTTTGGGAACCTAGTTAGCACTGATTCTCCAGATTGGTGCCAATTTTACTAGTGAATTTACCTTTCCTTTTATGATATGTGGGATCATGTTGGAGGCCTGATTAGCACTGATTCCCCAGATCAGTGCCAGTTTTGCCATTAAGTTTTGTATGTTCTGTAACGTGGTGTGGGTTGTTGGGAATTTTGCTCTGTACTGATTTGCTAGATCAACACTGATTTCTGTTATTTGGCCTTTTACACTCTGTTTCACTACTATTAAAAGTTCTGTTGACTACACTCAAACTTGTGCTTGTGAGTGGGAAAGTCTTACCCTTTTGGGGTTTCCAAAAAACAGTGCAGGATTTCCCAGAAATGTGGGTGGGGGCTCAAGCCAGTTGGTGGTGCTTCATTATTGGGAAACCTCTAGGTATAGAACCTGGCCCTTGGTCTGCCAGCCTGCCCTGGCAGAAGCGTTACAGTAGTTTCATCTTTAAGCTCTAAATTTACAGTGGCCAAATCTTGTTTAAGCTCCTGCTTTGCCAGCTCATGACTTTATTTTCTTCTGGCTGTCCCCATAGGCTTGGACATTACTAACAAGATATGTGAACTGATTCATTTTTTTGCAATGCTGGACAGTCTTTTGGTCTTTGCATGCACGTGGGTTGAAACTGTCACTTACCAGAGTTGAGTTATCAGCAAAATGTAAATCTGCTCATACTGTTGGTTAACCCCTGCAACACCCGCATTGTAGACACATACATTTTTTCTCATAAAGAGGGCAATGGCAATGCCAGATGGGAGAGATGAGAGGATGCATCCTGGTTTGACACCCATGTCTGTGTTAAATGATTTGCTCAGCTTTAGATCTAATTTAGCTGTGAAAGCTGCACCATGATATAAAGCCTCGATAAGTATTTTTGTTTGTATGATACAACACTTCAAGATATTCCAGAGTGAATCATGATGGAAACTGTCAGACACTTTCTTAAAATCTTTGGTGTTTATGTTGAACAGTTTTTATCATTTGATGATCTTTTCATTGTTATTCTTAGGATGAAAATCTGGTGGCTAAATGATCTTTTGGATCAAAATCTAGTAAGCTTGTCCCTTAGCTTTGCCTCAACTCCTGATGTTATCATGTATTTCCTCTTGTCTCCTCCTAGGCAACTTTATTGCTGTATTCTTTGTTTTATACATTTTTTTTTACCTTTTTTTTTTCTGGAGTTGTTCTGAACTATGTCTACTCTGGCAATTTAGGCTGAATTAAAGAGGCTTAATTCAAACTAAACTGGTCCCTGTGTACACTTGAGTTTTGTTAAGTCGCATTAAGAAATTCGTTAATTCAACTTAATGAAAGCTTAATTCAAATGAATAAGAACTGCCTGTCAGTTCAAACTAAGCCTTAATACAACTTCTTAGTTCAAACTAAGGATGGTGTAGACATGGATTAACCCTTAATTTGACTTTATTAAAGTCAAATTAAGGGCAGTTAGGTTGAGTTAACAATGTGGACTAAGTCAATTTAATGGCAGGTCGAATTAGTCCACTTTGTTAATTTGAGTTAATAAGATTGAGTTTAGTTCGAATTAAAGTAAAACTTATTACTTCAAATTAACAAATTCAACTTAACATTTTTTAGAGTAGACATAGCTCTGGAGAGTAATACTTGTTTTGGATTATTTCCTTTATTTTCATACTGTTCCATGTATCCTCACTTATTCAGATTTTAGGTTTGCTTGTCTGAAAACCAACTAAGGTACTACAACATCTGTGCAGAAAGGACCATGAAGAGTCAATGCTGATTTCTTGTGGTAGATCAAAGTCTTGTAGCACTTGAAGTCTGTTCTTCATTTTAATTTGAAAGTACCACTATAATGTCTATAAGTGATCTCTCTGCTTTGGGAGTCATAATTAATGCTACTCCTTTTGAGTGGCAACTGTTTTGCCTCCCTCCATATATTATTACTTTATTCTCATTTTTGGATATTTTTTTTTTATCAAATCCTGATCAACATTCAGTTACCTCCAAGGATTTTGTGAATACGTTTATCCATTTCTTTCCTCAGCTGCATGGCTTGTGTTGTTACAGACATTATTCTACTGTTGTAGAAGTAGGTCTGATAGTTTGTTTTACCTTTAATAAAGAACTTCTCGAAGTCTTTGCTGTCTTCTGACTTTCACCAAGTCTTGATGTTTCAGCTGAGACAGAGTTCATTACTTTTGCATGCTGTTTGCCAGGGCAGGATGGCTACCTTCCTGTGTAATTATGGTTATGGTCAGCAAGCAAAGGGGCAGGTGTTCTGAGAAAGCTCTGCCTGAGGAAATAAATAGTGTTGAAAAGGAAGCACAAGAGGCTAAATCTATAAAGGGACATAAATGCTTTGTCATCCAAGTGGAATTCACAGTTCTTCTCCAAGCGCTGCTCGGCTACATTCAGTAATAGGTGTCTCCATGCTGGAGCACCCGATTGGTCGGAATGAATGAATCCGAGCAGCCATCTTGAAGAATGACGGTTACTGGTAAATAACCCACTGTCTTGAGATAAGTGTACAGGTGGCTTAAACAATCTCTGGGGAAAACTGCATACCTAAGAATAGAATAAGAATAGCTGAGAAGGAAGTGTCCTAAGATAGTCAGTAGGAAATGCCAAGGAGAGGGGTGGGAGTTAAGCCCTGCCTCTTGGAGGTAGTTAGGTGCCTAACTCTGCTCTGGAGTGAAGAACATAGCTATGCTTGGGGATTCATAACCATACACTCTCTTCTGGAGTTAGATGCCCGAATAGATCAGACTTTTCTCACAAAAAAAGCTAGAGAGGCACTTCCATCTGCACTTCTCAAAGTTCTGTGGTCCAGGCACTCTCCTGGGAGGTGGAAGACCTATTTTCAAATTCCTGTCCTGCATATTTTGGGCACTGAACGATTGGGTATTTAGGAGGAAACATGCATCCACTTGTGGTGTTTTGGACTACCTAGGGTCATTGGGATTGTCATGGTGATAAATGGGAGGGTTGTTTAGGTGCTAGGGCAACCAGTCTGAAAGGTCCTCTCTCTCTCAGTTCTCTTTCAATAAAGACTCCTTACACAGCTCTGTTCCAAAGTGGCAGCTGTGTTAGTCTAGTAAAGAAAAAGAAATCAAAGATACTTGTGGCAATCTATAGGTCCTCAAGTGCCACAAGACTCCTTGCTTTTTTTTGCTTTACACAGCTCTGATTATGTTGCCATTCATTATTGGATTATAATTTTCCCTAAAACTCTACACCACTAACCTAAGTCTGGTTGCCCCTGACTCCCTTTCTAATGTGTTAGGGATGCCTTAAGCACACATACGTGACTGGGGCCTCCAAAGGAGATAGGTGGGGAAACTCCTGGTTTGTGAACCAACCGTCACTGAGCATTGAGTGTCAACCAACTGAATGGCATTTAGATGCAGGTCATTTTGTGCATGCCCATTGGCAGAAACTTAAGGTAATTTACACACTGACAGGGTGAAGTGGTAGCTGAGCAGGGTTTCTGAGGACCACAACAGCACACACATTTTGGACTGAAGTATCTAATTCCTTTTTTTGTATCTTAGCCAAGAAGCCTGCTTCTACCTAACTTCTACACAGTAACTGGTTTCAGTGGTAAACCCACTTTGTCAGATGCTTTTAAGATGGGGGAACTTACAGAAAGGGAGGAAATAAGTGCAGAAAAGTATAAATCATGGGTACAGGTCACACTGTAACAACAAATCAAAGCAGTATGACCTGTTCCCATGACTTATACTTCCCTGCATTTATTTCTTCCCATTCTGTAAGTTCCCCCATCTTCAAAGCATTTGACGTACTGGGATTTTTCTCCCATAAAAACTCATACAATAAATAAATTTGTTAGTCTTTAAGTGCCACAGGACTCATTTGTTTTACTGAGCTAGACTAACATGGCTGCCCCTTTGGAACTTGATTAGTCACTGTACACTTCAAATTAGGAAGGGTTTAAAACCTGACTAAATTCTACTTACACATACCTACTTATAGTTGTTGCACAAGTATATGTACGAACAAACTACATTATGGTGTTTAAATACTAGGCACACTATGGGCACTTGCATTGCTAGTGAAAAAAAAGGATTCTAAAAATTCAGCTACAAAAAGTCACTGTAACTGGCATTTAATCCACAAGAGCAAAGCAAACAAGCCTCAGTTTATATGCTTTTTTTTATTTTGTACTATGGCATTAATGTTACAATACCAAAGGGGGTAAAGCTGGGAGAGCTTATCCACAAAAATGTATTGAAGCCTGCTAAACTTTGCTAACCAGGTCAGCAAAAACTATGCCTTCTATTGCTAAGGATAGAATATACCTTCCTTCTCCATAGAGAACAATGGTTGCATTTCCTTTTAATAACTAAAGTTTGGGTTAAATATAAAGTGAGAGAGAAAATTACTTTTCAGCAGAGGCAAATCTTAAAAGAAAGCACTTTTTCCATCTGAATTTTGCCTCATAAGTCAGTAGATTACCTTGAAGTAGTTTCTTTTAAAAAAATTAGAGATAAATTTTACCACATTCAACATCATGCTGAATAAAATCTTTTAATAATTGCCTTTTTTCTACCAGCTGTGTATATCTTCCTCTTGGCCCTCTCTATACAATCTGTGTAAAAGGCCATAAAGAGGGAAGTATCACATTATCTGGTGACCTCCATGCTTGAAATCATCCACAAATCAACTTTTAAGGCTGAGCACATGATTTATTTTCAAGACCTGTCTCTCTCTCTCCCCTTATGCTTGAGTTCAACCTATTAGCGCTACCCTGGTTAGCCTAAGGATCTCAACTAATCATGTCACTCCAAAGTGGATTAAAATCAAAACCTATTTAAAACTTTTCTACCCATTACTCAACAAGCTCAAAACAAGACTATATACCATTAAACAGTTCCATATATATGCATGTAAGACATGCCCTAGGCAAAAAATGATAGCCTTGGGAAAATCAAACAAAAATCAAAACAACCTACAATCAGAGATGGTGTGAATTTACTTGAAGAAGTTTAGATGAGTTATTTTGAAGACATCCACTCCTTAATAAAGTCATTGTATTGTGCCTTGCACAGTAATTTTTATTGCATGATTACAGTGTGCTCTAATTTATACTGCTAAACTTTTTCATCATGTCAGCACTAGTGCAGGTTTCAAAGCAATATAGAAGGTCTACAGGCTCATAAGCTTCTCATTTACCCCTTAAATCTGTAATATCCAAAAACTGGTAATTTTCCTTGCTGTGCATGCAGTGAAAATCTTCCCTCTCCTCATGTGTAAATATCAGTTCTCTGCAGAGTGCAGATGTCTTCTGTAAAATGATAAAGAAAACAGGCTAGATCCTTAGCTTGGATAAATCCATGCAGCTCAATTGAAGTCAACGGACTCATGCTGACTTAGACTGGTCGAGGATCTGGCCACATATTTAGAGCATCTAGGGGTATTTGCAAGCAGAAAGTATTGAAACAGAACAGCTTTGTAAATTTTAAATAAAAAAGCAGAGTTCAGAATATAAATCAGTGTTTCATAATAATGTAATTCTATTGTATTTTCCTTACTGTTTTGATATGTTTTAATAATCTATGGTTCCTAAGGTTGCTTTCAGGGTTAATTTAATGAAACTTTGAAATACTTCATTGATTGGTGCTGTATAAGAGAACAGCAATGTTTCTACCTGATATTACTTTTGGCATTGAAAATATTTCCATTCTGAGCTTTGAAATCCCTATTTGTTTTTTCTGCCATATCAAATTGCCAATAATGGTGAGGATACATGATAAGTTGCAAACTAGAGGTGTGATAGTCTGCAGAATACAGAGACATGAGTGAAAAGAGAAGAGAGATTACCACTTACCAAAAAATCTGAAATTGGGGGGAATATTTTTATAAAATGCTCAGAAATGGTTTCACCCTTTTTTGCCCATCACCATGTAAAATTTTTGAGAAAATTGCAATTTTGCTGCTTAAAACAAATGAAATCACTAATCCTTGCCTCCACAGTGAAAACAATTTAACAAAAAATGTGTTTCATTATAGAACCATTTCACTTAAAATGATGAACAGTTCCATAGGGATAGCTCTGTGTTAGTTTAATTCAGCAAAACAAACAAGGAGTTTGGTAGCACTTAAAAGACTGAACATTTCATGAAAACCAGGGCCATCTTAAAATACTCTCCAATATGCAATATGTTCATGTTCTGAGCATTTTAAATGTAAGGCAGGCCTAGAAGCTGTGCCCAACAGCTTCTGGGGGTGGGGTGCAACTAATCTGCATGGGTTTTTTATTTGCATGACACAAAGAACATATTAGCATAGTCTCACTATGAGTGCAGAGTACTATGGGTAATTTAGGTTGATTTGATTACAAATCTGTTGATATTTGTAATTCTACTGAAAAGAAACATGAAATACTGTCTTTTGTAATATGCTACTCTCTTGATTGTTCAAACTCTGTTTAGGTTAGTTGAAGGGTAAAAGTTACCATTAACAAAAAAAGGAACTCAAAGAGGGGCCCTCCCCCTCTTTCAGCCTGATGAGGTTAAGAAATGGGTGGAGGAGTAGTATTAGCTCATCTGAGCCATGCCTGAGGCACTTCCTCACCCCACTGCCCTACTGTGAAAGGATAGATGATTGACCAGGCTTCTTTGTTATTTTAATGGAAGAAACTTTTTACAGTTGCTCTGAGTTTAAGAGCTGAAATCACTGAGAGAGGAGACCATCTTTCTGAGCTGAAATTATTAAAGACCAGCCAGTGGCTGGCTGGACAGCAGAAGTGACCAGTGGGCAGAGCCAGTGTACAGCAGGAGGAGCCAGTGGAGGGCTGGAGAGTGTGAGGGACCAGCGGGCGGAGCCAGCAGAGACAGTGAGTGGTGAGAGCTGCCAGCATGAGTGACAAGTGGGCAGAGTCAGTGGATGGTGCGGGTGGATGGAGTGAGTGACTAATGGGTGGCACTGGTGGACAGCTGGCATGAAAGACATTCTCTACATATCCTGGGGTTTGATGGGAACCTTCTTCTGTACTGATTCTCCAGATCAGTCCTGGTCTTGCTATTAAGTTTATATGTTCTTTTATGCTGTGTGGGGTTTGTTGGGAACCTTTTTCTGCACTGATTCTCCAGATCAGTGCCAATTTTTTGCTATTGGATCTTTACATTCTTTTTTTATTACGATTAAACATTCTGTATACAACACTCAGACTCGTGCTTGCAAGTGGGGAAGCATTACCCCTTTGGGGTGCCCAGGGCATAGTGCAGGATTTCCGAGGAGACTGGGTGGGGGCTCGAGCCAGTTGGTGCTGTATGTTATTTGGAAACCCCTAGATATAGAACACAGCTCTTATTCTGCCATCTCACCCTGGCAGAAGGGTTACATAAATTTTGTGGTAAATCTCTCTCCTATTTCTGGTATATATGGGGGTGTGATTTATATAGCAGATTAGACTCAGAGGAAGAAGAAGAAATCTGGCTTTATCCATAAGAACCATTTTAGCTACATCTGAGCTGAAGAGAATGAATTGGGACTCTAGAATAGGTAGGGTATGTCATGAATATTCAGCCAGTATGTATTTTATCTGCATAAACACCTTCCATTTTTGATAGCATTATTCTGTGAAATGGTAGCTTTTTTCAAACAATGATTATTGAAAGAACTTGTAGAAATTTACAGGGAGGATATGTCTTTATTAAAGAGCCAAACTGGCAGAAGAATCTGGTAGCTGAGGCAGATTTCTATAGTAATGGGATTTAAGCTGTTGTTTTTGTCAATTTTTACTTTGTATCTCCTCAAGTCTTGTGTTGTTTAATCTATATCAAGGGTTAAAGTTACTAAAGCTTTGGATGTATCATGAATGAGGGCAAGCTGCTATGGCAATCAGGAAGTCGATGAGCCCAGTGGGGCCACCACAGCATGACCTGATTGGTGAAGGCCATCTGATGGCTTGCTTTGAAGCCCAGCAGCTACAGAGGATCAGTGGCTGTTCAATGCACATGCCCATGAATTCTCTGCCATCCTGGGCTTGCCTTTCTCCAATCCCTGTGCCAGCCTAAACCCTACTCTGCAACTAATCTTGTTCAGGTCCTGGCCCAGTTTTGTTCCTGCATTCAAAACAGCCTTGCTGCAGCCCTCCCTGACTTCCAGTAATCCTGTTCTGTCTGTTGGCTTGGAATTCTGACTTTGATTTTGTCTGAGCCTTTGGTCCTGGTACCCAGGGTAAATTTATACTGACGGCGGCAAATTTGCCACCATCTGTTTGGGCTTCCTGGAGCAGATTGCAGTGAGTATGAGCTTGCCGCTCTACTCCTGAAAGCCAACCCTGGAAATCCTGGGGGTAAGGGGGTGCAAGGTCAGCTTTCCCTTAATGTGTAATGGTGACTTAGAAAGTCGCCACCATTTGTGCAAGGAACTTTATGCTCCTTGTGTAAACGGCAGTTGACTGCTGCCAAAAAAGCCCTAAGTGTAGACTAGGGCTCAGACTCTGACTTTGATTTTGACATTCGCCTTTGATCCCTGACTTTGACTCTGCTTGGACCTTGGACTTTGGCATCTGCAGCATTGTTTGAGATATGCCCATTGCAATGTGGATTTACACTAATGTGCCTGAGAGCAAAACCAAGCCTCCATTTCTTAAACTCTTGCCAGGCACTTAAACATCTTTCAGATTTTCACTACTCTCACTGTAAGCCAATAAGGAATTAAAAATGGGGTAGGGAGATGTAGTTAATGCATCACTTCAAATCATAATTTATGGAACAGACATGGGTGTTGTAAACGTATGTTCTGTAATGCTCATCCTCAGATATCTTTGGAAGAAATGATGTGGAAAGTGCTATATGACTTTGGATGAAATTCTTATCCAGTGGAATGTCCCTGACTTTATTTCATGTCACTAAGAGAAGAATCTGGCCCTTTATCTGTGGTGGACAGAAAATTGATTTAATAAAGGGAACAGTCTACTGAAGTCTTATGACTTCAACTAGAGAAACAGATAAGTACATTTTCAATTGGTAAATACTCTTGCACAGCTACGCCTTTCCTCCGAGTCATTGCGTTAGTTCCTCTGAAACTTCGTGGCCGAAAGATAAAGTGAAAAGATCGTTTTGCCTGTACTGTCACAAGACTTAACCGTGAATTACAGCAGCTACATCCACTGATTCAATACCTTGCAGAATTTCACTTTTATTTTCTCCCAATTGCTCCCTCTTTAAAGGCCTGAGAGTCCTTTAGTGTCTGTGCTTTGTTAATAATGGGTTTTGTTAAAAACAAAAATTGTCAAGTAAAGGGTATGACCTCTTCTATTCTCTGGTTAGAGTCATGTGTTGCAGCACAGCGCTTCATTTGTTACCTTACTTCACTTCACTGGGAAAGGTAATTACAGTTAAAATTAAACTCTATAGAGTGTGTCCCGCTGCCTTTTAAGTGCTAGACACGAAGAAGAGGCTGATTTCTATGTATTCACCTCTTGTTTAGAAGATTCATGTTTATCTAATGTGAAGTCAATATTATTGTCCTGAAAAGAGTTAGGGTATGGCTAACAATCCATCAGGGAGTGTTTCTTTACGGCACTGATGCTATGCTCTAGTGGCTTAGAAATCATTTAACTGTGCTAAGATTCTGATCTACCTTTACGCATCAACATTTGAAATATCATTTATCCCATCTTAAATGCCTGGCAGTAAAATATTTCATTGTGCTTAACAGGGAGATATTTTATAAATGGAGAAGAGAAAAAGAATGAAGCATCAATGGATGAGATGGAAAAATTCAAATAAAATAAACTTGTACTATATATATTATAGTTGTAGAGAGTTTGGTTCAAGTTTATTTTGTGTGTGTGTGTGTGTGTGTGTGTGTGTGTGTGTGTGTGTGTGTGT
>ML681964.1:55695225-55714282 GCA_007922195.1 Podocnemis expansa
TATATTATATTATATTATATTATATTATATTATATTATATTATATTATATTATATATGGAACTAAAGTGAGGGAAGATGTGTTTTCTGGTCCATATCCTGGTTGTTCTTTTGCACCATATTCTGCCCTTTCCATTACCACAGCATTGAAACATTCTGCCAACATTAATGATGTTATGATGCAGAGAAGTAATAGCAGTCTTTTACTGTTAGAAGAGAGGGGTTTTAGTTAGTTTATTTGTTTTTCAGTTTTTCAAAAGAACTCATTTGTTCTTTTGAAATTTTTCCCTGGGGCAAATATTATACAGAAAAGTTCATGATGTGTGATGGAGTGTGCTCCCCACACTAGCCCTGAACTGAATTGGGCCAGGTGGTCTCAATCGGCTAACTAAGCTGCAAACAGAGGAGCATTAGGCTGGTCACAGCTAATTAGAGAGATGTCTACCTGTGAAAGATAGGCATAGCTCCTACAAAAGATAGAAAATTGGAAGCAGAGGAGGGCAGCAAGGAGAAATCTGAACTCACTCACTGGGTAAGGGAATGAAAAGCCTGACAAACTGAGAGGATGGGGCAGGCCAGGTTGTATGGAAGCAGCTCATGGAGAGGCAGCAAGGTGCAGAGAATGGATGTTGGCTGCTAGATAAAAGTTCCCTGAGCCAGGGCCAGAGTAGAGGATGGACCAGTGTTTCCCTGCCAGCCACTGGAGGAGTGGCCCTGTGAAGGAGTGAGATAGTAGACTACCTGAAATTGCTGGACAGCAGACCCCTTAAATTTCCTTCCATGGGGGCAATAACCACAATAGTGACCTGACCAGAGAGCTAAGTCATGAATGCAACACTGCAGTTTGTATAGCAAGAAAAGGGCTGCAGGCGAGAAACGGATGGGAGTGTAAGTGCTGGAAGGAGTGTCAGCCTGTTCCAAGAACAGCATGGAGGCATCATCATTGTCCTGAATTCGGCACAACAGCCTGTTACATTTATCTGTGGTCATATAATCAGAACAGGCAATCAAAATTAAATCTCCAGGCCCCTGTGCATTAGCCTTTAGACCATTCTTACCTTTGGAGGTGCACCTACTGGTTTCCCTCAAGGTGAGCAGGAGCTGCAGGAATACATTTGAAGGTTCTATGTTGCTCCTTGTCAATAATTATTGTGTGTTTGGAACTAAATGATAAACAGATTGCACATGATGAAAAGATTTGCTATGTACATGATTCAGGCCATTGAATTATTTGACTTTTTGAGGAAAGTCCTTCCTACCACTGACAGTGTTTAAAAAAAAATGAGTAAATTAGTATAGGTCATCTATGCAAACAATTATACTTTTATGCCTCACTTTAAGATGTAAGTGGCTTCTTTTCACACACAAGCTAAATTTTTGGGCCTAAACTGCAGAAAATACCATTTTTAAATACAAGGCCTAGCAGTAACAAGGAAGTCTGCTTGTGAAAATGTTGAACCTGATTCTGAAGTCATTTATTTATCAATGCAACTCTATCAACTTCATTAGAATTAGCTCTGCGTTACTTGTACACTGGTTTTAGTCAGATAAGAGTCAGGCTTATGAAGCTTTGCTTGGAACATTGTTTGAGTTTCACAAGGACAATTTTGGTGCTGCAATGTTGAGTCATACAATGCTTAACTCTTAAGTGACCCATCAGCTAGGTGTGAGTTACATGCCCAGGCTCCCTAAGGAATGCCTGAGTAAAGCTAGGCAGCTAAGAATGGGTTTAAAAAAGCCAGAATACTAGCTGTCTAAACTCATCAATAGGCAATACCACTCTCTTCAGCATTTCCTAAATCTATTCCCTCAAAGAGAGTTCAGTGCCTTTGTCTGGTTTGGAGGCTGGCCCCATTGCTGCTCAGGATTCTCTGCTGTGAACCAGGAGTTCGATGCCTAATCTAGGTCAGCCATTTTCAAGGAAAAATGTAGGAAAAGATGGCTTTATTAGCAGGAGTATTGTAAGCAAGACAAGAGAAGAAATTCTTCAGCTCTGATTAGGCCTCCTCTGTAATATTTTATCAGGTTCTGTGCACCACATTTCAGGAAAGAAATGGGCTATGTCTACACTTAGCATTTCAGTTCGAATTACTGAATTTGAATTGACTACTTTGAATTTAATTCAAATTCAGTCAATTCAAATTGATGTGACCACACTAGAAAATCCAATTTGAATTGGCATGTCCATGAACAGGACTTGCCAATTCGAATTGGAGTGAGAGCATCATGGGAAGTGTGGCAAGATGGCTGCCAAAAAGGGCCACTGCCACAGCCAATTGTATAAAAGTGGGAAGTTGCCTGAGTCTTATCCCCATTTTGGCTGGCAAGAGGCAGAGCGAGCAGGTTATGGACCAAGCCCAGCTCCTGCAGCTTGCCGCTGAGGTGCCCAGCACCAGCACAACAGTGACCAGTGCTCTGGTTGCCTCGAGCACGGTCTTCTGGACCCTGCCTGCATGGAGGCAGGCACCAGCATTGCCACCATGTTGGCCCTACCTTGCTGCCTTCCATGCCCTGCTGCTTCTGGGCACTGGAAACCAGTGGCAACTGGTGGCACCACATTATCCTGACTACCTGGGACGATGAGCAATGGAGGCAGAACTTCCGCATAAAGAGGGAGACATTCCAGGAGCTGATCCATGAGCAGGCCCCACAGCTGCAGAGGATGGACACCCATCTCAGGCATGCTGTGCCTGTGGACAAAAGAGTGGCCATTGCCTTGTGGAAGATGGCTACCTCAGACACCCACCGGTCAGTGGCACACCAGTTTGGGGCTGGGAAGGCCACTGTGGAGGCTATTCTCCTGCAGATCAGCAGGGCAATTAATGAGGTCCTGCTACCTTGCCTGGTCACTCCCAGGAACCTGCAAGAGATGCTGGACAGACTCCACACCCTCAGATTCCCCAACTGTGCAGGCATCTTCGATGACACCCATATCCCTGTCCAAGCCCCACTGCACCAAATCCGCAACGGCTATTTCTCCATGCTCCTGCAGGCCCTGGTTAATCACCGGGGCCTCTTCACAAACATGTACATTGGCTGGCTGGGGAGGGTGCTTGATGCCCATGTGCTGTACAGGCAAATGCACGCAGGCATCTTCTTCCCACAACATGACATGCCTGTTGGAGATGTGCAGGTGTCCCTTCTTCTTGTGGGGAATGCTGTGTACGCTCTCTTGCTGTGGCTTATGAGGCCATACACAGGCCACCTTGATTCAGGCAAGGTGGTTTTCAACAGAAGACTAAACAACTGTCTCCGGGCAGTGGAGCACGCATTTGGGAGGCTCAAAGCCAGATGGCGGTGCCTTTTAATGTGCCTCCACCTTGTGGAGGACAGTATCCCAGAGGTCATTGGTGCCTGTGTCACCCTGCATAACCTCTGTGAACTGCGGGGTGATAGAGTCCCAACCCTCTGGGAGGCTGAGGCCGAATAACTTGGTGCATGTTTCCAGTAGCCAGCAGCCAAGCAGCAGTCAGGGAAGGCCCAGCGAAGAGCACACATCATCTGGGAGGCACTCAAGGACATGTTCCTGGCAGAGGAGTCCTGACAACCCAGCCCTGCCACCTGATATCCTCACCTGCTCCACCCCACACACCTGCACCACCCAAGCCCCCATCCCAAAATCAATAAACACACTGAAATGAAATAAGTCTCTAGAAAATATTTATTTAAAAGGGAAAGAGACAAATCAGGGGATGTGGGGGAGAACTGGGGATTTAGGGGACAAAACAAAGGATATGGGGGAGAACTGGGGACTTAGGGGACAAATCAGGGGATGTGGGCAAGAGCTGGGCACTTAGGGGACAAATCAGGGGTCAGGAGGGGATGCAGTCTGGGTGCGGGGTAGGTGCTCCCCACGGCCCATGGGGCACCCACCTGGGGTGCGGGGGTGCCATGGTTGGAGACCATGGGGGTCCTCTTCAGTGGGATTGGGGGCTGCTGGCCCAGCAAAGCGGTCTGCCAGCTGACGTAGTGCGGTTCCAGTGCCCTGTAGGGCCACAGCAATTGCGCTCTTGGGCCACTGTGCAGTGTTCTTCGAGCTCCCCAGCCCTCTTGAGCAGGCACAGAGCAGCTCCTTGGTTGGCCAGCATCTGGCCCTGCCAAGCCCAGATGCTCTCCTCAGCCCCCTGGCCCAGGTGGACAGGGTCCTGGAGGAGGTCATCATGGGAGTGGCATGCCCTTCTCCTTCACCGGGTGGTGGGCTCCCTGCACACAGCGTCTGTCTGCAGTGCAAGCTGGTGGAGGAAGGGGGAGAGAACAGGGTTACTCCCATGGGGCTATGTTGCTCCACTCTCTGCAGCCTAACAGCAGCAAACACCCAGGCCCAAACCATCCCTTTGCCCCCACTTCGTGTACTGTAACAAGGGGCCCCCAAGGTATGAGCGGTCATGCTGCTTGTGCTGGATCCACTGTTGTTCCCACAGTGCCACGCAACATTGAGCCAGACATGGCTTCCAGGCATTGCCAGGCACCATGTGCCAGGGGCCGAAGTTACACATGGCCCAACCTTTATATTGCCACGTAAGGTTCCCCTAGCTGCAAACTTGCAGGCTCCCATGCCAGCTGACTGTGCTTGCCTGCCACCCCAGTGTTCCCCTGTGGTCATCCCCATGGGATACCCTCTGTGAGAGCTCCAGGGCTGGGACCCTGCATGTCCCATGGCCCTATCCCCCTCTCCCACTGAATGTGTCATGGGCAGGTGCAGCCGTGCCCACATGGAAGAAGGAGGGAAGACTTACCCCCAGGTTGCGGCATTGTCCTGCAGGATTCTCTAGAAAGGTCCTCCTCCGGGGTGGTAGCAGCCTCCTTCATGGCGGCAAAGAGCTTGAAGCTAGTGGCCAGGGTATGGGCAGATGGTGGCCCTCCTGCTGGACTGCAGACGTTGACATCTGCAGCCTCCCCCTCTTCTGGAGTGGACCCAGCGTGCACATGTGAGCTGTCCAGTGTACTGCTGGGAAGCCTGGATGGCTCCTCGCTCAAGAAGCAGTCCATTTCATGGAAGTAGGGGCACATGGCTCCCTGCTCTGACCTCTGCTGGAGCCACCTGGCCTCCCGGACCCGGGCATAGTCTTGCCGGAGCAACCCGATTTTTATTCTGACCTGCTCTGGGATCCAGGGGTGTCCCTGGGCAGTCAGAGCTTTGGCAATCTCCTCATAAATAGCCCAGTTGCGGTGAATTGCCCACAACTGGGAGAGGATGTCCTCTGTTCCCCATATGGATAGGAGGCAGAGGACCTCCTGATGCCCCCAGATTGATGTCCTGTGGCCACCCTGGGTGGTAGCACGTGCCTCAGCCATACCAGTTGCCTGCCACGTGCCTTTTGGTGCACGGGCTCTCAGTAAGGGTGTGGGGGGGGCACTGTGCCTGTGAGCACTTCCTCTTCCTGGTGCCAAGCACCATGGGAAGGAGAAGGGCAAAACACAGTCAATTCGAAGTGAAGAATTCGAATTGACATGGCCACCCTATGTCAATTCAAATTAATCACTTTGAATTGACCGCAACTTCAATGAAAAAGCAGGTTTGATGAATTCAAACTCAGCTTTCCTCAATTCAAACTGAGGAGTGCCTCTGTTCGAATTGAGGAAAACGGGCATGTCCATTCACTTAATTGAATTCAAATCGATGACAATCAATTCGAATTCACCTGTAAGTGTAGACACACCTATGGACAATTTAGAGTGACTTCAGAGAAGAATGACAAACATGATTAAAGGTTAAGAAAATATGACTAATAAGTGAAGACTGAAAATTGGGTTTGTTTAGTCTGAAAAGAAGACTGAGGAGCACATAACAGTTTTCAAGTGCATAAAAGATTTTTATGAGCAGGAGGGAGAAACATATTTCTCTTTAATCTCTGAGGCTAGAACAAGAAGCAATGGGCTTAAACTGCAGCAAGGCAGTTTAGGTTGAACACTAGGAAAAGCTTCCTATCAGGGTAGTTAAACACTGCAATAAATTGCCTAGGGAGGTTGCAGAATCTCCATCACTGGAGATTTTTAAGAGCAGGTATGAAAACCATCTGTCAGGGATGGTCTAGATGATACTCAGTGCTACCATAAGTACAGGGGACTGGAGTGCATGACATAGTGAGGACCCGTCTAATGCAATTGTAACTTTTAGCCCAGTAGTGGTTAGTGCGCTCGCCTGTTATGTAGGAGACTGAGGTTCAATTCCCCACCCCCTGGCATGATGGGAATTAGAACAGAATAGAATCATAGGGTTGGAAGGGACCTCGTGAGATCATTGAGTCCAACCCCCTGGGGGAATGTGGATGTCTGGCAACCCAAAGGAATAACCTAAACACTAGCTTATGGGATTTTAGGGCAGGGGTCTCCTCCATATACCCTGTTGCAGATATTCTACTGTGTATAAAAACTGAATTATTCATTGGGCCATGGAGTGTATAAGAATGATGTTATCGCTCTGGCTACAGCACACACCTGGGAGGCCCAAGTTACAAGTCCCCTGTTCTCTTTTGTGTACTCTAAGCACATTACCAGAGGGAAAGACAGGCAGGGAATGCCTAGTTAGTGAATCCAGCTGACAGAGATATGTGTTAGGTACTAAACTACTGAAATTTATGATGGAAGTAAGGCATCTAGGGAATTAAGGCATCTACTTGGTTAAGCAACAGCTGAGCAGTAGGTTGATCTCAGGGATCTAAAGTCATAATTTGGCACCTCAGTCTGCTGTGTCTTTTCATGCGGCTTGAATTTTACCTTGTATACTTTTTTCTGTGTTCAATGCACTGCCTAAATGGTTTGATTTGGGAGGGAGGAAGCCATGATGCCAAGCAGTGCACACACACTACTAAGTTCCTGCTGGGTTAACAAAAACAGCTGTTTATATGGTAGCAAAGAGAGAATTGCTACCAATAAAGGGATATTTTGGGCTTCCCTTCTTAATATTAATAATGCATTGTGCTAGGATTTTTTTGCTAGTAGAAATTACTGTTGCATTTATTCTTTGATATTAACAATGTCACATTCAGAAGACAAGGTCATTTAACCTATGTTTGGTAGGCAAACACATAAAGCGGCAAGATAGCATGTAATGCAAACTATTTTCAAATTGGGCTCAGGAATTAGAGTGACAGAATGAATGAATTCCAGATTTGAAGAGCAAACATTTAATGTGGCATGTTCAGTGTTGGCCAATTTGATTAGATTAAACACCATATTTTCATGCAACGTGTAAATATTGAACTATAGCAGGGTGCTGTTGACCAAAGCTGCTTGCCTGGCAGAGATGATTAAACAAGGGTTAATAAATATAACCTCTGTTAAATCTTCTATAACCAAAATTCTCTCAACTTCTACTCTAGAATTAATAACTAAAACTGGCACTGTGAGAAAGGACATTGAAGCACCATCTCTAGAGCAGAGTATCTGAGCAAATGCACTTGCTCACATATAGTAACCTGCTCAGAAAAAGAGAGGACAGTCTGACCATCTCATGTGTTCTATAACAAAATCTCAGATACTGGTCACCGGTTGTGTGGTGACTTCGTATTCTCTTTATATAAATACACTAGAACCTCAGAGTTATAAATACCAGCATTACAAGCTGACCGGCCAACCACAAACCTCACTTGGAACTGGAAACATGCAATCACAGAGCAGAAAAGACCCCTTAAAAGAAAACGAAAAGAAAAAAGCAAACACAGAACAGTATTGGGTTAAGCATAAACTACTACTAAAATATAAAGAGAAAGCAGCATTTTTCTTGTACATAATACAACTCTGAAGTTTTACAAAGTCAGTGTCCAACTGTAAACTTTTGAAAGAACAACCATAATGTTGGCTATGTCTACAGTGGGAATTTAGTTAGAATTAAGAAGTCCATGGCCACGCTGTCTTTCCTTAGTTCGAACTAAGGAAAGTTCACTTTGAACTTGTAAAACCTGCCTTTAGTTCGAACTAAAGGTTAGTTTGAACTCATTAGTTTGAATTAACCCAATGGACCAACGTTAGCTCAAACTAACTGTTAGTTTGAACTAAAGGCAGTTTGACCTTCTTCCTCCTAGGGTGCCTCTCTCTTTTTATGGATTACGTGGGGGCATGGCCCTTTTTGGGTGCTATTGTAACCTTCTATGGTTGGCTAGAATTCATTTACTTGCCCCTCTCCAGTGCCTAGCAGAGATAAACCCCTGCAGAAAGCAGCTGGAGAGCCATGATCCAGTCTGTACAGGACTCACAGCGAAGACTGCTCAGAGTTCCCATCCCACAACAAAATACTGCTCAGAATAAACATAGCAATAAACTTTATTAACTATCTTAACAAACCTTATCCTAAGAAAGCCAGAATGAATTTAAACAAAACAGTAAGAAACCCAAGAGTCCCAGAGTTCAGGTGGAGTCACCTTTATCTCAATCGCAGTCTTACTTCAAGTCCTTGTGGCTTGAATGCAAAACAGAAGCAATCCTCATTGTCTCTGGCTGCAGGAATCTTCAGGCAAATTCCATGCAGTCCTTTCTTTCTCCTGTACAACCCGCACCATGCAGTCTGTTTACTGGTTCTCCAGCTCTCAGTCCCACAAGAGACAACTCCCCTGCAAAATAGTCCAAAGCAGAGAGAAAACATGTAGCAATCCACTCCTGGCTCAGCTCCTCTCACTTAATCCCTGAGTATAAGGACTTCACAGATCTCTCTTATTGCTCCTCTCCGGGCTGCTCCTCTCAGGCTTCTTCTCCCAGTCATCTGACTCAAGCACAACAATATAAACTTGTGGAGCATGCTCAATATGTTACCATACTTTAGTTCCAGAAACTTCTGGTTTCTGGGCTGCAAAATCTGCCCAGTATCATAACCCAGCTGAAAGAGATCCCTGAGATTGCTCTGTTTTAGATGTATGGGTTACACGATGTCCTGTGCATGGACATGCTAGTTCGATTTAGGTTTCTTGTGTGGACATGCTAATTCAAACTAAGTTAGTTCAAATTAATCACAATTAGTTTGAATTAATTAATTTGAACTTAGTTTGAACTAGCATTCATAAGTGTAGACATAACCGTTTTGTTCAGAGTTCTGAATATTTCAGTTATGAACAACCTCCTTTCCCAATGTGTTGTAAATCTGAGGTTCTACTGTACCATCAAGAATTGCTTTAGACTTAGAAAAAGTATATACTGCGCATCTTTCAGCATCATTGTCTTAACTTGAAGAAAAAATCTTCCATCTTCTCCTGATCTTAGAAGCAAAATACACAGTGACAATAAAGTGGGCACAGAGGTGTGAGGAGAGGAAGGGAAAGATAACAATTCAGCTGATAGACTCTCTGTATGTGTTGGATGGGACACAAGGTACAATGTCACCCATGTGTGTTATATTTTTTCATCATAAAGGAGGTTCCTGGTGATGTGGGGCTTGTTTACACTGTTGGCTTTTATGTAGACCTGGTCAGTTGATAGCAATAGGCTCTCCAGTCAATGCCATTAATTAACCTCCACGAAAGGAGTAAGGCTGTGTGGATGGGAGGGTGTCTGAATTATGTTGTTTACATATCTCCTCTAGGCAAAGGCAGCAGTATAGAGTGGGCCTCAGTGTTTTAGCCAGTATTTTAACCAGTTCTACACCTGAGAGTACTTTCTTTTTCCACCAGTAGCTACAGCAGGAAAATGGAGATTGTATTCTATAAGAATACAAAAAATATATGTCCAGGTAACTTGTAAACACTGACAATGTAAAAGGTTATTTCAGGATATGTTTTCTGAAGGTTTAATAAAGTCAATAGACAAAGTGGATAGTATTATTTGAAATATATATTTTAATTTAAATGACACACAACAGCAAGCCATCTGGATACAAAGATAACAAATCAAATGGATAACAAATCAAATCAAATTTGAAATCAAATCCAATCATAGGGCTGGAAGGGACCATTGTTTGCAAAGAAAGCCCTGAAAGCCTATTATTTCAGATTTTTTTTTTGACATTTTGAATGTTTATTTGTTTTGTTTTGTTTTGTTTTTTTAAAGGCTAACACACAGCACAGAGGATTGGAGCTGGGTGAGGTGAGGATGACAATCTTGTCAGGTTATTCCAAACCAGATTCTTTCCTGGTTATGGTGTACACAGATGAAATCAAAAGTATCCTGAATGTCTGAAATCTGCAGTTGAGTCAATAGCCCATAGTAAATATTTGTAATATGAATGAATACATAGATTATGAAGCCAGAAGAGACAATTTCTAGTTTAACCTCTTGTCTAGCAAAGTCCATAGAACTCTGAATTAATTTGTGTTTAAACTTGGACATGGCTTTTAGGAAAACATCCAATCTTGCTTTAAAAAATGCCAATGATCCATCAGAACCTTTGAGTAAATTGCTTCCCTTGTTGATTACGAAAATTGTGTATCTTATATCTAGTCTGAATGCCTTTAGTTGTAATGTCCAGACATTGGATATTGTTATACCTTTATCTTCTAGCTTGAAGAATCCTGGGTTATCAAATTTCTGTTTCCCATTAGGTATTTACATACTATCATCACATCATCCGTCCTTCTGTTTGTTAAACTCAGATTGATCTCCTTGGCTGTATCCAGACTGCCAAATAGGTCTAGACAAAGGAAGCTACACTTTGCCTTGTCCAAACTAAGAAATTCCTTAGTTTGGACTAGGCAAAGTTTAGTCCGAACTAATAAGTACCAATGTTAGTTCGGCCTTACTCACTTAATTTGAACTTCAGTTTCAACTAAACGCATGCAATACCCAAACTAATGGTCAGTTTGAATTTAAAAAGTTCTAAGCCCTTAGTTCGAATTAGCTGTGTGTTCTAGTTAAAACTAGAACATGTGGCTAATTTGAACTAAAAAGCCATGGTTAGTCTGAACTAGCTTGAGATTAGTTTGGACTAACCTCGGTCTTCTTTAGTTCGGACTAGCAGGTCTGAACTAAAATTGCTGATGTAGATAGCCTTTGAGTCTTTCACTGTAAGGCACATTTTCCAATCCTTTTGTCATTCCCATAACACTTCCCTGAACTCTCAATTTTTGCAGTATTTTTCTTGAATTGTGGACATCAGAACAGGACACAATTACCTTCAGTGGCACTTCCACATTTGGAACATTTCACTATGTATTTTGTTTTAATATAGATAGTCATATGGATTGTGTGTCCTGAAGTACTAAAAGGACTTCTACATTTATAATGTTAATTTGTTATTATATCTTTGGCTCATTCTCTGTTTTTAATGCTAATTGAACACAGCACATGATCAGAAAGGCTATTTCTCTCACTAGTACAGTACACATTTGTATATTTCTGATTTATCAGTGTGTGTATGGCTGCATGTATTTATATGCACAGATGCACACATACACAAACATGTATATGCCAAGACAAGAGTAGGATTATTCCTGCAGAATTTGAAATCAGAAAACTTTTTCACAAGGTATGAAGTATCTTATAATATCCACAAGCCTTAGTCCTGTTGTCTAAATCTTTTATCTTCCTTTCTTTGATTACTGGACAGTTTTTTAAGGAATGAAATATGGTTAGTCTCCCTCAGTGACAGAAGTATTCAACAACAACAACAACAATAACAACAACAAAAAACAAAAAAAACAAGGAGTCATGTGACACTTTAAGACTAACAGATTTATTTTTCTCATGAGCTTTTGTGGGAGAAAATCCCACTTTGTCAGATGCTACCCACTCTGTGAAACTGGCCTAAAGGTCTTCAATACAATAGCCTCTGAATTATTAGTTGCATATGTTTAAAATAATTCACACTTGATTAAAGGAACGTATGATCAATACTAAAGCTTCCTTCCTTAACCTTTTGAATTGATGTGCATTCAAAACAGTTTTTACAAACGCAGTTGCTGGCCCTTTTTCGGCGATATAAGAAAAGACATTCCTTCATCCAGTTTTGAGATTTTCCTGTTATAAACATAGAAATACTGCACAACCTGTTTTTTATCAGTTTAGAATTTTCTTTCCAGAAGATGATTTAGACCTCTAACCTTAAAGACTTTTTTTTTTTATCGGGTCATCAATCGGGTCAGTGTAGTTTATTCACTAACTTTGACCTTTATCCTCTCAGTCACTAATTCTTTTAGCTGAAACCACAATTGTCATTAGATTTCATATTATCAATACAAGGGACACGAATGAGATATTACAAATCGTCTAAGGCACAGCCTACATTACAAAGTCAGGTTGACACCTTATTTTGACCTATCTGTGCATATGTTTACATTTAGATTTGTCCCCCATCACCATAAGTACCAGTTACCCTGAATAGTGTGAAGCCATAGTCAGTTTACTGAGGTTGACAATGTGACTGTACACACTTCATGACCTGTGTTGATCCTAGTAGTATTCCATCAGCTGTCCCTTAATGCACTATTCACTGCAACAGTAACCATTCTTGTCACAGCTATAAACTCCACTGCTTTTAAGGACTCACAGATCAGAAGCCGCTTCTCCTTTAAAGCTCTTTCTGTGTTTTTGAAATGCCCTTTCCTGATTGACCACCTGAGCAAGCATATATAGGAACACACCCTGGATTTGAGTAACTGCTAACTGACCATGTTAATGCCATGCATGAAACACTCAACTGGCTGGAGTAGACAGGAAATACTGGATCTCCTGAGCCTGCAGGGGGAGAAGAGGATGTACAAGTATAGTTGTAGACCAGCTATAGAAACATGAATGACTCTGAACAGTTTGCATGAGAGATGCATGCAAAGGGATATGACAGGGATCAACACAAAACTGTGTGAAAGTGAAGGAACTTCACCAGGCATAATACAAGATCAGAAATGTCAGCAATAGATCTGGTGCTGAGCCACAGACTTGCTGCTTTTACAACAGCTGCATGCCAGACTTGATGGAGATGTCATCTGCATCCCGCAGACCACCGTGTATACCTCAGAGGAGTCCAAAATAGAAAATCCTTCCATGAACAACAAGGAGAACGGCAATACATCAGGGATGTCCAGACACAGCACAAGCAAGGACCTTTTTAAGGCTCTATCACAAGCTAGACAGTCCCACCAGTCAAGCTTGATGAAGGACAGGCGGCCTTAACTAAGTATGTGCATGCATTTTTTCCTTATAATGCTTAAATTTTAAGTTGGCCCCTATAAGAGCCAGATATGTTTAACACTCTCCATCCAAACAAAGAACAAACAAATGACATCCACCACAAATATCAAAATAGGGCAGGCAGAAGTCTAGCATCAGAGTGGGAACCACTCAGTTTATTTCACTGAATGTAGCATATATTGCACCTGTCTTGTGGGCAAGTTGAAGGTGTGTGCATTTGGTGCAAGCAACTCATAGCCCAGACTGAGCATGTGCTCTTGAGACCAGATTAGCTGACCCGGAGTAGTTGAGGGAGAGAGAAGTACGTAGACAAGGCTCTCAGGGACTCTGTAGAATTATCTCAGCCCCTGTGACAGCTTTTATGCTGTTAAGGAGGATGAAAGTCTTAGGGATGGAGAACATTAAGCTGCAGCAGAGGGAAACGATCTCATAGTTGGGGCCCTCTTTTCAGATGATGTCATGATTGCATTGATGACATCACTCAGGGGAAGGAAACCCCAGTTATTAGGAAGTGACAGATATTAATACTGGAGGATTTGACCATTAAAAATATAGTTGGCTGGATTTTGATGACTGGGGGAACTGCATGGTGAATTGCCCACTGGGTGTGAAAGTTGTAGACTAGGATGATCCAGTGGATATAGTGTACTTGGACTTTCAGAAAGCCATCAACAATTTTCAACACCACAGACTCTAAGTCATCATGGGATAATAGGAAAGGTCCTTTTATGGATCAGTAACTGGCTGAAAGACAGGAAAGTGTAGAAATATTTAGTCAGTTTTCACAGTAGAGATTGGCAAATAGTGGGGTCCCCCAAGTATCTTTATTGGCAGCAGTTCTTTTCAACTTATCCATTAGTTATCAGGAAAATGAATAAACAGTAAAGTGGCAAAATTTGCAGATGATAAAATAATTACTCAAAATTGTTAAGTCCAAAGAGTTAAAGGGATCTCACAGGACTGGGTGATTGTGCCACAAAATGGCAGATGAAAATAATTACCATTAAATGAAAAGTAATGCATACTGAAAAACATAATCTCAACTACTCATAACAAAATGACAGAGTCTAAATTAGCTCATAGCACTCCAGAAAGATCTTGTCATCTTTGTGCATAGTTCTCTAAAAAAATTCACTCCTTGGTCAGCGGTGGTCAAAAAAAAGCTATCAAAATATTAAAAGCCATTAGAAAAGGTGTAGACAGAAAATGTAATGCTGCTCAGTAAATCCATAGTATACCTGGACCTAGACTAATGTGTGCATTGCCAACGGGCCAAACTCAAAAAAGAAATTAGATTTAGAAAAGATACAAAGAAGGGTAACCAAATGAAAACTGATGTAGAACTATACATGTATGAGGAAAAGTAAAAAGAGATTGGGATTTTTTATCTTAGAAAAGCTATGACTAAGAGACATGTAGGAAGGTGTGGCGTCTCTTGGAGATTGACCTATGGGGTCCGCAAACCACCCCTGATGGGCAGAGCCAGGAGGGCTGCACCCATCCAACTGGAAGCAGAAGGGTGGGGACAGGCACAAGAAGTACAAAAGTCTTGCAGCTCAGTTGTACTGGGGCTGTGAGGGATACAGATGTGTTCCACTTGTTACGGGACCCCAGAAAGGACTCTGGACATACTAAGGACTTGCCAGAGCCACTGGCCTATCAAGATACGGGGATGCTGCTGGGGCTGCCACTGGCCAAAATCCTTAAGTAATGGAGGAAACTCAGGCAACAAAGTCATAAAATCAAGGAGATGTAGGAACTAACTCAGGCAAATTAGAATACAGTCTGGTTGGGTATTGGCTTGACTCTAAGACAGCGTGTTTCAAGAGGATCTCTGTTGACTCAGTGTTGCCACACTCTACCATTGTTAGGTCTTTGGACTGTGACTGGGTGGAGTGGGAGTGGGTGCCCTAATCTCTGTTGTCTCATTCCTGTGGTGACAACCTCCTTATCAGAGGCCAAGAGGCCCTAGTTTCCCTGCTGTCTGTCTAAGCCAGAATGTCTGGCAATGGACTACACTTTTCTGTTGTGCTTGCACGCCAGAGCCCCTTAGACTACTTCATGTCCCACTCTGCATGAGGGATTGGGGCCCATATACTTTACTTTTCAGTCAGTTCAAAGGGGTCTGAATTCTCAGGACAGCTAATAGCCTTTATGATAGATCACCTGGGCCTGACGGAGAAGGCCTAGCCACCCTTCCAAGATTGACAAGGAGGGGTGGCCACACATGCTTACAGGAACATATAATAGAAGTCTATAAAATGAAGGTGTGAATAGGGAAGAGCCATTTACCCATTCACACAATACAAGGATTAGGCATCACCCAGTTAAGTCAATAGGAAGTAGGTTTTAAGAACAAAAAGAAAGTGGTCTTTTTTGCATGACTCATTCCTGGGGGTGCTGTGAATGCCAGAAATGCAACTGGTTCAAAAAATAATTAAATAACTTCATGGAAGATAGGTCAGTCAAGGATTATTAGCTCTTATGAAAGAAAAGAGCAGAGGGGAGATAGGCCCCTCAGCAGTTGAAAAGAGGGAAATGCACTGAGACATCATGGGTCTTCTCACTAGCAAACCTATATGTTGCAGATCTGGGTTGACTTACAGATCTAAAAAGAACTCCCAAAAAAACCAACAAACCAAGAAGCAAAGACTCCCCACTCATTTCACTCCTTTGAGAATTTCATGGTAGCAGCTCCCTACACTTCCACAGAGCACCAGAGACCCTATAATTCGCCCCTTAATTAAAAAAAACCCCAATACAATTTCACATACAACAACCATTTTTTTTCCTCACAGGTCAGTGTATGTGTAGCCACAGTGGACTACATCTGTGCATGGAAATGGACAGAAACTTTTGCTGCCTTTCCAATTTTAAAGTCCTATTTCACTAATTTATGTTAAACTTTTGAATTGGATTGCTTGTTTTTCTGCACATTGTTTTACCACTCAGTAAATTTCTATTTTTAGGGAATAAAATGATCTTTATTAGTTCATAACACATTCTACAGAATGAATAGCAGTAATCAAAGCAAAGCACACAGTCCTTGTCACAGCTTAAGGAAAAAGTCATGTTTATAAATGTACAAAAAAATGCTACATAATTTGTAGAAGCACTCAAAGCACCAGAGCCAGAGAAAAATCCAGCACTAGAAGTTACTATAATGATTCTTTAATTGGACAGTTTAACTAGACAGTTAAAAGGGTTTTTTTTTCCTCCCCCCCCAAGACTTCTTTATAGCTCCACAATGAGTTCTTGTGGTGACACCTGTGTCTGGCTTTTCAAAGTCAGCAGACAGCTGCTCCACCTTCATCCCCCATCCTGGTGACACTTTCCTCCCTTTGCCTCACAGATATTATACAAGACACAATATGCAGCTATTATCAATGGAATATTTTTCTCACTCAGATCCAGTCTAGCAAGTAAACATAGCCAGCCAGTGTCCCTTCTGTCTTCCAAAAGCACATTCAGTCATTCTGCACTGCTGATTTTGTAGTTTAAGCTTTTCTTGGTGTTCTTGAGGTTTCCAGAATATGGATTCATAAGCCAGAGGAGCAAGGGGCAAATTGTATCTTCCTGGATTATTGGCATTTCAATATTGCCAGTGGTGGTCTTCTGGCAATAGAAATTTGGTAAATATGTACAGTGCTGATGCAAGAAGACAAGTGCACATGTGCATGAGAATATACAAACACTGGCAGCTGTACACCAATATAATATTTGTTGATTAAGTTCTTGGTTTAAGTATATGGCGTGGTGACTTGGGGGCACTAGTACAGTAATTTTAAGTTATACTTAAACTTCCATAAAAGTCTTACTTCTTTAGGGAATTGATTTTGGGGATCCCAGAGAATTTAAGTTATATTGTATTCTTAAAATATCACAACTATACTTTAAAAAAGGATGATTTTCCAAGAATCAAAAAGAGCTAAAATCTGGCACCCATAGTGACTTTTTTCATGGAAAAAAACAACAAGGAGTTGTGTGGCACTTTAAGACTAATAGATTTATTTTTTGCATGAAGTCATGCAAAAAATAAATCTGTTAGTCTTAAAGTGCCACACAACTCCTTGTTGTTTTTTTTACTGGACTAGACTAACATGGCTATCCCTTTTTTCATGGAATGTGTTCTATGTGAGCCTAAAGACAGCTTCATGTGGAAAATGATCTCATATATTAATAACCATTTTTCTATGAGTGTTCCCAGGTAGTGTAAAGCCAGGCTTTACTGAAAATCTCAAGGAAAGTCCTGATCTCACAAAATATCCAACAAAAAGTCTGGTTTTACAATATTTTAAGATGGGCTAGTTGGAAAACCATTCCATTTCATGAAAAAACACCTAAAGATTCAGCTATAATGTGGATGTGAGAGATCAGGTTCAAGTACCAAGTCTGTCTTTTTAAGAGTAGAAACTTGGACCTGTATCTTCAATATTCCAGGTGAGTGCCCTAACCATTGGAATAGAAATTATTCTGATTTCTCTCCCTCGCTTTCTGTTTCAGTGTAAAAATCTTAATGATTTCGTATCTCCTTTCAGAGGTGTAGCCGTATTAGTTTGTATACAGCAAAAACAACTAGAATCCTGTGGCACCTTAAAGACGAACAAAATGCATCTGACTAAGTGGGTGGCATCCCGCAAAAGATTATGCTTGAAGAAATTTGTTAGTTTTTTAAGTGCCACAAGACTCTTGTTTCATCTCCTTTGTTCTACTTTAAGATCCTTACCCAACGGAAAATGAACTTTCAAATTCTTAGGACTTACTTGTCCATGTAGCCATTTTATGAGTTGTCCTGAAGACCACCAGAGTAGATAGGATCTTTCCACTGAAAGTCATGAGCTTCACTTCAAGCTATTACTAGGGTGTATGATCTCATTGGTACTGGAGGAGTTTTACTCATGAATACTTCAGGCTATGTCTACACTGGCAAGTTAGTTCAAATTAAAGAGGCTTAATTCAAACTAACTTTTTACTTGTCTACATCAAGTTTTCATTAGTTTGAACTAAGGAATCCCTTAGTTCAAACTAATGAATGCTTAGTTTGAACTAGTAACTACCACCGGTTAGTTAAAACTAAGAGCTTACTTCAAGTGTTAGTTCAAACTAAGTGCAGTGGAGACCAGGGACTAACCCTTATTTTGAACTTAATGGGTATGTCCACACGTCTCTTTTATTTTGAAATAACACTCGTTATTTTGAAATAAGAGATTAGGTCAACACGACGTATTCTTATTTCGAAATGATGGGCTCCATCATTTCGAAATAAGAACAGTCATTTCAAAATAGCTTAAACCTCCTTTAAATCGAAATGTCTGTTATTTCAAAATGGTTATTTCGAAATAACACTTTTGCCTTTCTCCTTCCCAGGGTGCCTTCCTTTTAGCCTATATTGGGTGGGGGCATGGCCCAGGGAGGGAGCCATGTTGCCACGCCTCCCATGGTGCCCCTCTCCTAAAGCAAAATAGCAAGTCCTGTGTTTGGACATGCTATTTCGCTTTGAGCTTTTCCCTTAATTTGAATTAATTTATTTCAAAATAAGGACTTTATTTTGAAATAACTCATTTTGAGATAACTTATTTCAAAATAACAATCTATGTGTGGACACAGCCAATAAGTTTGAACTCAGGGCACTTAGTTTGAACTAATGAAGTGGACTAGTTCGAACTAACGTTAGTTTGAACTAGTCCACATTGTTAACTCTACGGCTATGTTTACACAGGGTATGGTTCTTTCGAAACAAGACGTTTCGAAACAAGCTGTTTCGAAATAATATATCATTTTGAAACACCTTATTTTGAGGACAAAAAACTGTGTCCTCGAAATAAGGCAGCGAAATTGCATGTCCACAGTGTGGACATGCTATTCCACCTGGGGAGGGGATTACAGGCAGCGGCGGGGTAAAGCGCGGCTGGGCGTTTTACCCCGCGGTGCCTGCAGGGGCTGCAGGCACCCGCCAGGAGAGGGGAGGAGGGGCGCCTCACCCCGGGGGCTTTAAAGCCCCCGTTGCCC
>ML681964.1:55714682-55783137 GCA_007922195.1 Podocnemis expansa
AGGGGGGGCTGACCTTCCTCCCAGGGTGCTTAGCACCCTGGGAGGAAGGTGACATGTTGTTTCGGAACACTTTGTTCCGAAACAACATGTCCGAACAGGGCTGTTTCGAAACCTCTGTTTCGAAACAACCCTGTTTCGAAACACAACGAGGTTTAAGTTGTTTTAAAACAACCACGGCCATTTTGAAACAAGCTGTTTGCTTGTTTCGAAATGGCCGTGCGTCGTGTGGCCATGGCACTTCTTATTTCGAAAAAACCTCTGTTGTTTCGAAATAAGAAGTGTGTGTGGCCATACCCTACAGGAGAAGCCTGAGGAAAAAACATCAGAACGCCTCTAGTCATCACCTACAACTCCCAAGTCAGACCACTATAGCATATCCTCAGGGACCTACAGCCTATTCTATAAGATGATCTCTCACTCTCTCAAGTCTTGGGAGACAGACCTCTCCTCACCTACAGACAACCCCCTAACCTGAAGCAGATACCAGCAACTACAGACCTAACAACAGAATCATTAAAGCGGGCAGATATCCCTGCAACAAACCAAGTTGCCAACTTTGCTCACATATCTGCACAAAAGACATGATTACAGGACCTACTAAAACCAGCTGCTGCATCAAGGCTCATTCACCTGCTCATCCACCAATGTGATTTATGCTATCACATGCAAGAAATGCCCCTCTGCCTTGCATATTGGACAAACAGGACAATCTCTGCACAAAAGAATAAATGGGCACAATCTCACATCAGAAATCAGAAAAGTCTAAAACCCATCAGCCATCATTTCAATCTTCGTTCTGACTCCATTAGTGACTCAATTTTATTAAATCTGTGAACAGATTTACATCCCAGCATTTTCAGAAAAGTCCTGATCCTCACATTAATTTGTCTTGGGAATCTGCTCAGACAGATAAATACTATGGTAAATCCAGACTTCAAAGAGAAGCTGCTGAAATTGAATTTATTTGCAAATTCAGTTGCATTGCTTCAGGACTTAATAGGGACGCTGGATTTTTCTCTCATTATAACAAGTGATTTGACCTCATCTCCCTCTGTATGCTGTTCCCCGGTGTTTGAATGTTTACAACTCTTTTGATTTGCTGTTACAGTGTGACCTGTTCCCATGAGTTACATTCTCTGCATTTATTTCCTCCCCTTCTGTAAGTTCCCTCATCTTCAAAGCATCTCATGAAGTGGGATTTTCTCCCACAAAAGCTCATGCAGTAAGTAAGTCTGTTAGTCCTTAAGTGCCACAGGACTCTTTGTATGTTTTTCTGTACTAGACTAACACGGCTACCCTTTTGGATCTTGGAAAAATAAAGATTGAAATGCCTCGTTTTAGTGATACACTGATCTATGAGTTTGATTCTGTTCAGTCTGTTGAACCAAATACATGTTCTTCATACCTGACAATCTAGGATAAATTTCCTTAGGAAATAAAACTTGACTTTCAAGAAAAGAGCCTGAAATTCTCCTGTTGTCAGGCATGTTACTGATAGCACAGGCTGGTGAGTTGGCCCTCTGGCTTACACTTCTATGGGTGTGTTCACACAGCAGTCTTATTTCAAAACAACAGAGGTTGTTTCGAAATAAGAAACGCCATGTTCACATGATGTACCGTTGTTTCGAAACAACGGGTTCCGTTGTTTTGAAACAACGGCATTGTTTTGAAACAACTTAAACCCCATTTGGTGACGAAACAACGTTGTTTCAAAATGATTGTTTCGAAACAATCCCGTCAGAACATGTTTCAAAATGACGGTGACTCGTTTCAAAATAACTGTTGTCCGAACATGCTATTTCGCTTTGAGTTTTTTTCCTTAATTCGAATTAACATTTTCTTAATTCAAATGAACTTATTTTGAAATAAACGCCTTATTTCTATACAAGGTGTTTCTAAACAACTTGTATTGAAATAACCCCATGTGTGTGAACAGAGTGTCTTTTTTGACAGTGCATCTTTGAATACAAGATAACGTATGGTAAGCTGGAGGGTAATAAGGTGCTCTTGTTTATTCCATAACAGAAGAACAAGGGACCACTTTAAATTGAAAGCTGACACAATATAAAATCGATACAGATAAATAATTTTGTATTTTTAATTAACATAAATTAATTTGCAACACTCACTGCCACAGGATATTATACAGGCAAATAATTTAGTACATTTCTTGCATGGATTACATACTTATATAAATGAGGCAAGTATCTGCATTTCTATTAGTTGTTATACTAATGGCAAGGGGCTAGAAACACTGCCACATGCACAATGTGGTGCAAGTGGCCCCTGCTTTTGGTAGACAGGACCATTGAGACTTAATGAATTGCTGCAGGAAGTTAAGCATTATTTCCGTCATCCAATAGAATTATGTGAGGGAAAGACTGCCTTACTTTACTCCTGAGGACTTGTATGAGCTCCACAGGAGACGTGGCTGTGGTGGTCTACGCAATCAATGTACTCCCTTCTTGCTTGGCTTATGCTCCCTTGCGTGGTGTTATAAGATGTTTTAAAGGCTATGCTGCATCTTTAGCCCTGTTGCAATCTTTCCCTTTTCTATACCAAAGGCTGAAAGAAACCAAAATAAAGCAGGAGTGAACCTGACCCAAAGACAGCAACTCCTTGCAGTATTCAGAGCAGAAGATGAACAATAGAGATGGGGTTAGGAACAAATTTTCTGTCCTTTCCTTCTCCAGCCCGAGGTATAGATTTGCACAAATGAAAAGGTACATTATATTTTGATGGGCTTTCTTCTTAGCACCTATGGGAACTAGAAGAGGTGAGAGATCAGACTAGATGGATCGTTGGGCTGTACCGGTACAGTACTAAGCAATAATTCATAACTTTAAGTGACAGATATTTTTATTGCAGTGAACAACTCACCACACAGGGTTTCCATTTGTTACTATAACACTCATTCTGGAAGAAATTAAAATATAGATGGAGTACCTGTAATAGATACTCAGAGATTTTAAATGTATACCCTAAATAAAGCTAATTGAGATCTGAAATTTTATGGAACAGAATCTCAGCTCGTGGACTTTAACATACCTCCACTGCACCACTTGATGATCTGGCTCATACATAAATATAATCTCAAGTTATTGCTTTTATTAAATCTGTGAACAGATTTACATCCCAGCATTTTCAGAAAAGTCCTGATCCTCACATTAATTTGTCTTGGGGATCTGTTATGTAATAGTCCAATTATTTTGTGTGCTGAGTAAGGTCTTCTAAAAATCTACTTAGCCCATTTGAGTACTTGGTTTTGATGGGCAAATCAAGTATGGTTAGCTTTTCACCACCATTGCCATCATTACTATACAATGAAAGCAAGCACATTTTCTGGTAGGGTTGCTTAATTTTCATGGCACTTTAGTAAATCTGTATGAATAGGCCCCAATGTAATCACTTTTGGGAAAAATGGACGGCCTTAAGAATATGGATTGGTCGACTGACAGATTCTATTTTTATTTAGATAAATCTAATCCCATTATAACTGTTGTCTTATTGGCTATGTCTACACTAGGGGCTTAAGTCGACTTAAACAACTCCTTGGCCACATTTGGAATTCATTAAATCAACATAAGCACTTGCTTAAGTTGACTTAATAACTCCTGCCCTTAAAATTGACTTAATGCAATGTGCCCATTAAAGTCAAGTTAATAAAGCCAACTTAATGCAGTAGAGCCTTTTAAGTTGACTGTAGATGGGTCCCCTAAATTAGGCCAACTTCATAAAGTCAACTTAAACAAATGGTGTGCCACTAAGTTGACTTAATAAAGTCGACTTTAAGTAGACCTTATTAAGTAGACTTAACTGAGTCCCGTATTGTAGACGTAGCCATACTGTGCTCTTCACCATGCAGTAGAATTGGTGGTGTAGCATCGGTGCAGATAAGAATAGAGTTTGATCTTTTGCCTGAAGTCTTACAATTACATGCAATGATGAATCACAATATCAGTCAAATTCTACAGACCTTTTTCTGTCAAATCTTTTGTTGGCTTTTGACTAAGAAAGAAATGTAGAGTTGGCCCTGGAAGGCCACATTTTTAAAAAAGAAAAGGCCACCTGCATGCTGTAAAATTTAAGTACTATTACATGCTGACATTTCTGCATGCAAATTTGTGTGCAGGATGAATTAGCTAAATGGGCACCTAACTGATCATTTGTGCATATAATTACCTGATTTGCATATGCAAGTACAGCAAATACATGTACAGAAGCTACGGTGTGCAAATTTATTGCATGCAAGTGTGACTCTACTATTTAATAATCTGGCCTACAATGTCAACTGTACTACATCAAAAGGGTAATACAGAAATATCACGGGAGGTTTTAAATTCAAACTAAATTATAATTATAAACCTGCCATGAACTTTGAGGAGCTTGCACTGCTTTATTAAGTACCCACTTAAACTTATACCAGGCTAATAATGTATTTGCTCAGCTTGATATTTTCTGCAATGAGGAAAAATGTGTTATAAAAATCTTTGTTTTAATTTACTCTAACAATTTTCAGAAACCAGTGCAATCTTGTTACAGAATAAATTGCTGTGGCTACTGCTAATTCTGTAATGGAAATACTCTTAAATGTAGATTTAATTTAGAGTCTCAGTCAGCTACTAAGCAATTTTAATTCTTAAGGTTAAGAAGTAGGACTAAATTCCACACGGTCAGTGAGAGAGATGAGCAAGCCGTCTTCTTTATTTGGATCCAGTGTCATGCACAGACAACAGTAAACTCAGCCAGTTGGAAACAATAAGAATTCAGTGGCACCTTAAAGACTAACAAATTTCACTGGGCTAAAGCTTTTGTGGGTTCCAACCCACTTCGTCAGCCTGTTAGGGGAAGCACCACTATAAGTCTCACTGATTTGGTGGAGCTCTGGTGTCCATTTTAGAAAATGGGAGAGCACAGTTTCATAATTAGAGCTGATCAGAAATTTTTTGTCTCAATCTGATTTTGTCTGGACAATGCCAATTTATTGAAATCAGAACTGTTGGTGGGAAAATATCAGTTTTGATTTATTTTAAATTTTGAAAATGTTTTAGGGATATAAGTTTTGAAACTTCCAGGCCCTGATTTGACAGTTGCTAAACAGAAACAACAGAACAACTTTTTGTTTTGAAATGTATGTTACTTTACAGTGTTTTTTAAAAAAGTTAAATATGTTGAAACTGAAGCAAAATGATGTAGTTGTGGTCAGGTTCCTTCCTCTCTCCACTGCCTCCCTTGGGATTTTCAGCTGATTAAAAATTTCAAGATTTTGACCTTTCACCAAATTTGGGACTGGGAAGTATTTTGGAAATTTAGACAATTCCCACAAGACAGGCTTTATTCTTCCATCCAGGTCTACTCTTAACTGTTATTTATATCGGGTGGCAATCTAGTTTCACTTTCTATCAGTGCTTGGTCTATCTGACCTTAAGAGGGAGATCGCTTGGTTTCTGAGCTTGCATGATAAGGTTTGTACTCACAAAAAGGTTTCATTTTGGAGAAATACTTTTTCTTTTTCTTACAGTTGCTCTTAGACACACAAATAGCAGGGCTGGATCAACGCAGGGGCTAGGGGAGCTGAAGCCACTCCTAGTGGGTAGGGGGCAGGGCCAGAGGCTGGGCTCTGTGGTCCCGTTCCATCGGTGGCCCAGATGATCTGCCGTGGGGGCAGGATGGGCTGGCATCTGTTCACTTTGCTCTGGGGGCAGAGTCAGCTGGCATGTGGCAAAGCCTTCCAAGGCCCATTGACCTGGGTGGCTGCACTGGAGACCACACTGGTGCCAGCTGGCACTGCTCCTGGCTGGAAGCAGATCAGCTGGACCAGGGCTAGAGTCAGAGGACTGTAGAAAGTGGCGTCTGGCCCCAGGGCCCTGCCCAACCAGTGCCAGGCCACCCATAGGTCAACATGGTGTGGGATCCAGGGCCCCAGGCAGTGGGGGGAGGGAGGCCCACAGTTGTGGGGGTCTGTGGCCCCAGCCCAAAGGGTACCCACAATGGTGGTGAGCCTGGGGCCCTGAGGCACCATAATCTGTCCAAGCCAAACAGATATCAGTGTCCCTATATCAAAAAGATAATAGACTCTAAGGAGAAGGCAACACCCCAAATATTGTTTTATTTTAAATCTCCTGATTTTTTTCAGGCCTAATTCATAACAGAAGTGCCTGTTGTTGGCAATACTGGTGCTACATAAATGAAGAAGAGATTACAATGTATAGTAAACACAATCAATCAATCAATCAATCAATCAATCAATCAATCTTTGAGTGCCACAGGACTCCCTGTTTGTTTTAATGTATAGTAGGCAATTTATTCTTGCTTTGCTACAAGCGAATGTGTTCAGCTGCCTGCACTGATGAGGATCTGTGAGGAAATATAAAGGGAACAAACAAAACAGAAAAGTACAAATGTGTTTCAAAAATTCAGACTGTGTAAGGGAAAAGTGGTCTGTTCTATTTACTGTCAGCAATACACACAATGCACGATTGAAAAATAGCTGGAGGCTGTCATCAGTAATCAGCGATTCGGTAACAGCTGATAAGATAGCTTACGCCAAGAAACAAATGAACACCATGTCATGTCCATATCTTCAGTAATTAATACTGCAAGACTAGATTGCAGGCATTAAATATTTCTTTGGCTTTCTTTCTTTATTTCATGGCTACAGCTTCCAAAAGTGAGCCACATACACCTCAGTTGCATTTTGGCAGGTTAATATTTTTTTTTTAATTAAAAATTATTAGTTGGGGCTGGCCACATAAAGTGCCATTAAGTACTACTGAAAAGACAACATTTCCTAGTGATATTCCATTTAGTGCTAAAAGAGAGGGAGGAAAATGCTGTTGCTTTTTTCTCCTTCGCAGTATAATAACCTTCTGGAAACTAGAGCTATGCTGAATTTAACAGTTTATTTTTTTCCGCAGATGTAACAGGTTTTGGAAAAGGAATGATTACCTTTTATTAGCTAAACTACTGAAATGGTGAGCAAGGATGGTATAGTCTTAAAAACTGAATTGATTTTATTATGGTGAAATACAGAGAAATACACATAATGTTTTTGTTTCAGAGTTCCCTATCTTGGAGGCTGCTTATAGGGGCAGAGGAACTATGACAACACCAGCCATCCATCTAATCCATGATCCTATTTCTGACATTGGCTAGGACTATATGCTTCAGTATGGCTGTGTCCACACGTCTTTTTTATTTTGAAATAACAGTTTATTTCGAAATAAAAAAGATTTGGTCCACACGATGTTTTCTTATTTTGAAATGACGGGATCCATCATTTTGAAATAAGAGACATCCTTTTGAAATAGCTAAAACCACTTTGCTTTTGAAACAGCAGTTATTTTGAAACTTGTCATTTCGAAATAAGGCCGTTTGGACATGTTGTTTCGGAACAAACATGGTTCTGAAACAACATGTTTTGACCTTCCTCCCAGGGTGCTAAGCACCCTGGGAGCATGGGCCACCCCCTCAGCACCCTGGCTAGGGTGCTGAGGGGAGACCTGCTGCAGGCTATTATGATTTGCTAGCCAAAAGATTTCAGTTCTGAGGTTTATGATGAAAAGTCATTTTCTTTCTATAGAAAATAACACATTTTCTGAGTAGCTCTCCTGATTAAATATGGATTTTTAGGAGTGATATTTCAAAAGCTTATACCTCACTTAAAAACCTTATTCAAATGACTTTACGAAGACGTAGGTTCCTAAGTCAGTTGAATGATTTTGAAAATAGTACCTGAGGTTTGAAAGTCTAGACATCTAGGTTTAAAAATTATGGTCTTTGTCTTATCTGAACTTTTACACTATCTTTACTTACGTCACTGCCACAGGATAATATCTTGGTGCCTTTAAATTCAGTCGGGTCACAATTTCACCCCAATGCAAAATATGTGTAAAAAATGTTGGCTCTTGGAATATAGGCTATGTCTACACTAGCAAATCAGTCCAGACTAAGGGAGCTTAGTTCGCACTAATTTAGCCCTCAGTTACACTAGACCAGGGGCAACACTGCCCTGTAAAAAGACCTGGGGCTTGGACCCTTCACCCTGGGCCCAATCCAGAGCCCAAGCCCCATCCAGTCCTGGGACCCCAAGCAGGTCCCAGATCAGGCTTCTGCCACCTCCAGTCAGCAGCCTGGCCCCAGATCCCCAGCTGGGGCTTGGGACGGTGCTGGGTAAAGTGGCTACCACCATAGGCAGCTCAGCTATGGATCCCCAGAGCAGGGCTGGGGCTGGGGCCTGGGCTGGGGCCAGGTAAGGTAGCTATTGCCACAGGTGGCCCAGCCCCAGATCCCCATCTTGGGCCAGGGCTGGCTTGGGCTTCAGCCACTCGGGGCACTGGCACTAGTACTCAGGGTATGTGAAATTTCTTAGTTCAAACTAGGCAAAGCTTAGTCCAAACTAATAAGTACCAAGCTTAGTTCAGACTTCCATGCTTAGTTCGAACTTTAGTTTGAACTAAGCATAGAGAAGACCTAAACTAAGGCTTTGTTAGAACTAAAGAAGTTTGAAATAAGCCATCAGTTTGAACTAGCCATGTATTCTGGTTCGAAATAAAATGCTAGTTTGAACTAGAATGCACTGTTAGTTCAAATTAGAAAGTCTGGGGTTAGTTCAAACTAGCCCAAGGTTAGTTCAGACTAACCTCGGACTTCTTAGTCCAGATTTACAAGTCCGAACTAACTCAGCCTAATATAGACATAGCCATAGTGACATATATAGCAACTATCAGTATGTTCAAATAGTGAATTAGTAGTTTATTTAAAACACTATAGGGTCCTGTTAATCTAAATGAAATCTTTTCATGAAAATATTAATTTAAAATTTGCCCTATTACTTTTTAGCCAGTCCTAGCATTGAATAAGTTGCCCTTTTAAATTGCTGTGGATGAGAAGTCCTTCCCCCAGTCCCCATAAAAGTAAAAATTAAAACCCACACCTAACAACCCCAAACCTGAAAGGGACAGACTTCTAAAGATTACAATCATGTATTGATTTTACTATTTCTTTAAGAGGTACAATCGGTGCATGACATTTTTCAAAGACATTTTTTAACACAATGTATTTAGTTCAAATCTATTGAAACCCTCCTTGTGAAGCCAGTATTTCAAACACTGTGCTGCAGAGAATCATTATTTTTAAAAAGGATTCATCATACTGCTCATGTGAAAAATTCACAGTATGCAGACAATATTTAATAAGTAAATCAATAATGTTCATTTCAGGGAAAAATTGGGTATAGACTACAGCTAGGGAAGATAATAAAATAAGATCAAATACTAAATCTCAGACCTAATGACCCATTAGGGATAATGCAATTCACTGCAGTATCAAGCTGCAGTATATTAGGAAGCTTACATCATAAAATAATGTGTAAATGTAAATTCCATCTAATTTGTCATATGATTAAAAGATAAAGAAAAAGAAATCCTGCTGTAATCTAATGTAGCACATACTACTTCAGTACAACTATGTTGGAGAGGACTTGAATCCTAAGAGACTAGTGCTCAGAACCGACATTAACCAGGATATAAGCAGGTCAGCTTTTCAAGGGAATAGAGAATACAAAATGTAGCTCCTAAATTATCTGTCCTTTACAGACATGCTTGATTTCTTCTGTGTAATGTAACTGTGCTTAGTGGTACACCCTGGTGCAAATAGAAACCTTCTAAACAAGAGTGCCTTGCTCTTCTCCATCACCGCATATTCAGCAGGCTGCCTCTGAAGATCTGGGCCTTAGGAAAAATGGAAGGGGAAGTGTCACCATTGCAACATGCTCCTCCCCTGATATTTTAATCCTTGGAAAAAAATCCTTATGTTTCCAGCTCAGTGAAACAAAGGATGAGAGGAAGACTGGGCCAGGCTCCCTCAAATCAACACCCCTAAAAATCTGTGGGCAAGTAAACAGAAATTAATATGGGCAGAATGCTCACTTGCTTTGCCAAGCTGTGGTACATAACTGCTGAACAGAGACCAAGGGTATTTATACAGGTGCCTTTTTCCTCCTGTGGAACCCCCAATTTTGCATAAGTCTTAAAGAAATTAATTTCTTTTCAGGGGCCTTTCCCCACTCTTTCATTTAAGCACACACTGAAATCCACCTGTTCTTTCACACACTCCTTCTGTGTACCACCTTATGAGTGTGAAAGAGTGAGAGAGATTGAGTCACCTGCATAGGTTGTTTATAGACTCTTCATGAATGGCATCCATTGTCTTCCTGGGTGAGTGACCATATCTATGTTCTGTGGCTAGAAGTGGTGGTAGAGAATGCCTGCATTGGTTGTTTCTAAGAAAACAGGACTGTAACTCATTACCTCATTGGCTAATTGATAAATGCTGACATCATGATCTTCTTCAACTACTTCTTCACTTTCATAGAGTCATAGAATCATAGAAATTGGAGGATAGAGTCATAGAAATTGGAGGGAATCATGGGAGGTCTAGTGGTTAAAGTATAATTTGACAGGCCTTGGAACCCTCCTAATCTCCACACTCCCTTCCCGTATTGTCTGGGCCCCCTTCATGCATGTGTGGGCTCCAGCCCAGGTACGCATTTTTGAGCCCCACCAGCTCTTTCCTCACAAATGAAGCACAGTCCACAACATCAACCCAACCTTGTCCACTAGTGCCCACATCAGATGCTTCTTTCCCCATGTTGACCTCAGTCCCCGTCCCCATTCCCTAAGCTCCCTGTCCCCAAGGCCCCACTCCAGCCCTCCTAGCCCGCCAGCTCCCTCATTGTAGCCTGGATTTTTTGCCAAATAAATAGAGTTAATAGGTAGCTAATTAAGTAGTATAAAATAATTCAATAGGTAGTAAAGTTGAAATAAAGGAGTAAATAGGAATATATGCATAAATAAGAAGGAGCATTTGAAATAAGTAGTATTCAAAGTAAGTTCGAGATGGAGGCATAGAGATATATCTATTACTAAGAATAGAAATAAGATCAGGAATAGAAAAAAGGTCAGGCACTGATGAACTCACTCCCCCCCCCATCAGAGAAAAGATGAGTCATCCTCCTAAGAATGTCATTTGCATCATAATGGATTACTTAGGTTTAACCAGTATAATTTAGGATCCACTAGAAACAACCAATCAGGCAGAGAGAGATCCACTAGAGGGGTGGAGCTAGATCTCCAGAGTTGTATAAAAGGAGCAGCACTTCACCTCTGAACTCCAGAGATTTTCTCCCAATCAAAAGGGCACCCTAGCATCAGGCTTGTCCTGGTGCCCTTGAGCTGAGCTCGAAAGTCCTGGGTGAGGCACTCCAGCCCAGAGGGTACAGCAGACTGAAGTCTCTGCTGGGGAACTTTCAGGTCTCATCATCTCTGGTAGGAGTTTCCAAAGAGTACAAATGGGACTATTTCCCAGCTGGGGGACTTCATGTCTCTGGTCAGGTTGCGTGAAGGTCTGGTTCCAATGGAGCTGTGCCAATGAGCTAACTGAGTCCTGACTTGAGGCACAGTATTCCTGAAGAAGTTCCATCTGGTGCATGGAGGTTTCATTCCAAAGGGGCCACATCACTCAGCTAATTGAGTTCCAACTCAAGATGCTGGTCCTGGAGGAAGCCCAAGTTGAAGGGTCTGAGCCACACGGCTAACTGAGTCCCACCTTAAGTCTCAGAGTCCTAAAGCTCTAACACTGCACACACGCTGCCAGAACGTGCCTCCCCTTCTAGTCAGCAAGCACAGCAGAAATCCCTGTAGGCTCAAAGCAGTAACTTCGTAGCTATGAGCCCTATTGGACCCGTGAAGCCACTGTAGTCCAATTGCTGAGGAGAAGCTGGAGGAGCAACCAGGCCAGTGACTGGTGCAAGTGAGAGAAGAAAAGAGAAAGAAAGACAGGCAGTGTAAAAAGGGAAAGGTTACATCAAGGTTTTGGTAAGAAAAGGGACCTGACCACGGTAGCACCCAAAGACCAGCAAGCTGCTTATAAAAGTAAATGGCTGGCAGGAGTTTAATCCTGGGAGAACCAGCCCACAGTGTCAGCCGAGACAGAGGAAAGATCCTTTCAAGGCTAAGAAACCCTCACGGTATTGGGAATAAAAGTATATGTAAAATCTGAGAATCTCCCCATTCCACAAGTGCCTGATCCCCACTTGTTAAATGTTCTAGTCTGTAAATGTGTAAATAATTGAATCATCTTAATGTACTCAGTGGTAATGTTATGATTGTAGTCATGCTTATTTGAATAGCCTTTCATTCCTTGTATTTCACTGCAATTATTGTATTAGGTTAATAAAAGTTAAAACCTGTTTTCAAAGAAATTCCTTGGTCTGGGTCTTTCATTGCTCTGTGTCTGTTCTTGTTTGGCAGGCTGTAGCCATAGTTTCCACTAGGGGTTTTACCCATTTAAGCGGCACTGGTCCCAACCTGTTTATCCCAGAAGTGGTATAATAGCGAGATTAGATTGCTGGTCAGTCACAGATCTGAATTGTGGGGAACACCATCTTCACTCCAAGATCACCCCCTTCAGTCCCCCAACCGCCTCCTCACCTCTCCAGCCCCTTTCAGTCCCTAACCAACACTCCAGCCCCTCAACCTCCTCTGTCCCTTCCCAGTCCCCCATTCAGTCCCTACTCTAGCCCTTCATAGTCCTCTCCACCACTACCCAACCTCTACCTTGTTTCCAGCTCCTCTAAGCCCCAACCCTTCCCCAAACCACCCACCCGGCTGCCAGCTTCCCCGGTCTCTCACCTCCTCCTCCAACAGACAAAGATACAGACTCCCTGACCAAGCAGACTCACCCTCCCACACACACACCTCCTCCACCAGGTTGTCCATTATGGGTTCGCTGTCCTTGCCAGCTTCAGTCATCTTCTCCTCCTCAGCCATGTCTCCCACAGCTGGTGGCTCCTCGGAAGCCACACGGGCAGCCCTGAGCCCTTGGGCCAGTGAGGCCACCAGAAGGAAAACCTTGAGAAAAGACCAATTTACTGATTTCTTCAGAACTGGGCTCCCTGGGTTCCTCCAGTACTGCTGGCATGGCAGGAGGAGAGTGGTGCTCTCTGGTGATGTCATTGCTATGCGCCACTTCTGGGAGAGTTCTGTCACCATGGCAACAGGCTGATGGGGGAATGCACTGGAACTCTGCGTTCCACCTGCTTTTTCTATTTTTAGAGGCCCCAGAATGCTGGCCTCTGAAATTCGTGGGCCCCATTAAGGCATTCTGGGGCATTCCCCCTTACTTTAACCCCTAGGAAGGTCATTGAGTCCAGTACCCAGCACTCATGGCAGGACCAACTACCATCTTAAACTATCTCTGCTGGGTGTTAGTCTAACCTACTATTAATTCCAAAGATGGAGATTCTACAACCTGCCTAAGCAACTTATTCCAGTGGTTAATCACCCTGACAGTTAGGAATTTTTTTCTAATGTCCAACCTGAACCTCCCTTGCTGTAATTTAAGTCCATTACTGCTTGTCCTATCACAGTCAGTGAAAGAGAACATTTTTTCTCCCTTCTCCTTGTGACAACCTCTTAGGTACTTAAAACTGTTATCACATCCCTTCTCAGTTGCCTTTTTTCTAGATGAAACAAACACAGCTCTTTCAATCTTCCCTCATAAGTCAAGTGTTCCAAACATCTAATTATTTATGTTGTTGTTCTCTAGATTTACTCCAATTTGTCCACATCTTTTCTGGGCCCAGAACTGGACACAATACTCCAGTTGAGGCCTAATCAGGATGGAATAGAGAGGAAGAATTACTTCTCATATCTTACTTACAATACTCCTGTTGATACATCCCAGAATGGTGTTTGGTTTTTTTGCAAGTGTTACACTGCTGACTCATATTTTGCATATGGTTCATTATGACACTCAGATTCCTTTCCACACTATTGCTTCCTACACAGTCATTGACCATTTTGTATATGTGCAATGGATTGTTCTTTCCTAAGTGAAGTACTTCATACTTGTCTTCATTGAATTTCATTCTGTTTACCTCAGACCATTTCACCAGTTTGTCCAAATCATTTTGAGCTGTGATCCTGTCCTCCAAAGTACTTGCAAACCCTTCCAGCTTGGTATCATTGGCAAACTTTGTAAAAGTACTCTTTATGCCATCATCTAAATCATTGATGAAAATATTGAACAAAACTGGACCCAGTACCGATCCCTGTGGTACCCTGGTGATTATGACCTTACAGCCTGACTGTAAACTGTTGATATCTACTCTCTGGGAGTGGTTATCCAATCAGTTTTTCACCCATCTTATAGTAGCTCCATCCAGACTGTACTTCCCAAGGGTGTTAATGAGAAGATGATGTGAAACTGTATCAGAAGCCTTACTAAAGTCCAGATATACCACATCTACTGCTTCCCCTCTATCCACAAGGCTTCTTACTCCACCATAGGAAGCTATCATATTGGTTTGACATGATTTGTTCTTGAAAAATCCACTTTCTCACATCTCATCTCTCTGTTCATGGGAAATCCTCCCCAGCAATATTCTAACTGCTCTTTTAAATCCTTCCTAAAACCTGTTACTACTGTGAGGCCTACAAATCACTCCTGTCTGGCATTGACTAGCTAGCTAGGCAATGGTGGGCATCAATTGCTGCTTCTTTGTGCAACGCTGTTCACCTCAGCTTCATGCCATATTTGTCTGTTTTGCCTGGCTGTCATTCGGACTGTAAATTCTTGGGGGACGGATTGTCTTTTTTGTTGTATTTCTATATAGAACCCATCACAGTAGAGTTTTGATTCTTGATTAGAGTTCCTAAACACTTCCATAATACTAATATAAACAGTGCTAAACACTGTATTTCAACATATCAGATACTCCTAACTAGTCTAATTTACACAGGCAGGAAAGACAAAGGATCATAGGGGAAACTGAAGCTTCAACAGATGAACTGACTTTCCCAAAATGACACAGCCTGTCAGGGACAGACTATAAATCATGCTTCTGGATTCCCTTTCCATTGCCTGATGCACTTGATCACACAGCAAATACTTGCAAAGTCACCACATAAGTGACAATAACTGGGTAGTTTAATTTTTCTGTTGTCTTATTTATGGTGTGTTATATGAACATGTTGGGAAAGAGTTCAATTGCTTTACAATCTGATTTATTAACTGTAAAATACAGGCGGCTGAGGCAGTGTCAAAATTAAAGTAGGAAAATTCTAAAATAATCAAATGAGTCTGTACACCCCAGAAAGCTGATGCTTAAACTGCTGTTCTTCCTTCTGGAAGAACTATACCCTCATGCAACAATATAAACAAATAAACTGACAGACAAAATAGTGTTTTGTAACACCAGAGATGTGCAACTATTTCAAACTCCCCACATACCCCCTTGTCAAGCTTACTGTTCCTGTTTTGTGCACAGTATTACATTTTACAAGCTTTAAATGAGCACTTTACAGTTAAATATTTGTTTACTTGCCAAAGACCAGAATAAATGCTGTTCACTTTCAGGAATCTGCAAGACTATGTCAGTAATTTTGATTTGGGAAGGAAGCCACAAAAATATGAATCTTGAATGGCAATCCAAAGTTCTATAAAAGACTATAGAGCTGTTCTAGTCATTTCTCTAACTATTAATTATCATAATAATTGCTCACCTGCAAAAGTCACTAGGTGATAGACAACCTGTAGTTATGTTGTACTGTGTAGACAGGGAAGGATTAATTACAGCATATTATATATGCAATGACATCTTTGTCTACTGTAGAAAACTGTAATCATGTTTATAGTTGGGTCTCTTCTCTTTTATTGTAATTTTGTGTGTGTGTGTGTGTGTGTGTGTGTGTGTGGAGTGGTGCTCACATGCTCCAGAGTGGGAGGGGAAAAATCCAGTTTTTAGCAGAAGAAGGAATACCAATCTATAAAAGGTCTGTATCCATTGAAATACTTTCTGGAACTGTGACTGGAATTCCAGTTAGGAACCACCTCAGCCATTATTAACTTTCTTCTTTTCATGGTATTTTAGGTAAAGATTCTACTATGAATGTCATTATTTCATAAAGTTGTAATCACAAATTCTTGGCAAAATAAAAGACTTTTAACCCGTTTTTGGGAAGTAGTTTAGGAGACGCTTTTCCTCTTTAGGTCTGCTCTGAATCAAATATCAGGAGAACATACATTTACACCTTTGCATCATTTAAGTACCTTTTAAGCCCTATTTTGAGGACATAAGAAGGACTTAGTTTTCTGCTGATTCATTGTCATTTCACCCAGAAGTGGCTATGTAAAAATATCTCGTTACTCAACCAATCAGCTCCTGATGTGTATTTTCAATCATATTTTCTCATTTTAGAGTATATCTATACTATTGTGTGGAGGTGTGGTTGCAGCCATTGTAGGCATATCCAAGCAAACTTTGATGGAGCTACCTCACTATAATAGCAGGCCTACTCAGGACTCTGGGTATGAACTTGAGTGGCCAGCCTTTGCTGCTTCACTTTCACTGCTATTTATAGCAAGTTCACCCTATCAAAGGCAGTGTTGTATGCCTCTACATGAGTGAATCACAGCCATCTGCTGATTACAATGTAAGCATATCCATAGGATTAAAATACATTTTTTTCCCTCTCTCTTAGCACAGATGATTCTACCCAACTTTTGGGGCAGTGAGCTGGATTCTGCTCCTCTCACCCATCATCAAGAAGATAGTTAATTGTTTCACTTGCAAGTCCTGGCTCAACCTTTTGCTGCATCAATGCTGCCTCTTTTGAAATCACTTGAGTTTCAAGAGATGCATCATAAAGTAATTTGAAGGCAAAGCATTGCACAGATGTACCTTTGGACAGAACGCACCCTACAATATCTTTATTACTGGAGATGATGTCAGGGAGGAAAGAATCTAATTAGGAAGAAAAAACCTTACAAACTGAGCAAAATTGATCTGGAAATTGCTGATACACAATGAATGTGCTGTTTATGATGCCAGTTTTGAAGCTATATGTCAGAGTATGGCATAAATGTGAAAATGTTGACTTCTATTGCAATTCTTGCCATTAACATCACTAAAACCACATTTGTGACTCAGAAGATTAAAGGGTAGGAAGCTTTCACCATTTCTTAGTGATGTCTCTAGAGATATTCTGAAAGAGAGTTTTCATCGAAAGACATGGTCCAAGTCCTTTCTTTCTCAAAGATCTCCTGTGAGGAAAGGAGGACCTTACTAATTACAGGTGCAAGATTTAACAGGCCAAAGCTCATGAGAGTATTTTGCACTGCTGCATCTTTTCTATGCTCCTTAGTTGTGGGTTGCAGATTTTGCTTCATTACAGATAAAATGAAACTGCATTGCTAAAATATAATTTGATAAATATTAACTCAATGTTAGTAGGGTCTTCACTATGGGTGTGTTCACACAGCAGTCTTATTTCGAAACAACAGAGGTTGTTTCGAAATAAGAAACGCGATGTTTACATGACGTACCGTTGTTTCGAAACAATGGTGTTGTTTCAAAACAACTTAAACCCCATTTGGTAACGAAACAACGTTGTTTCGAAATGATTGTTTTGAAACAATCCTGTCAGAACATGTTATTTCGAAACGACGGTGACTCATTTCGAAGTAACTGTTGTCTGAACATGCTATTTCACTTTGAGCTTTTTTCCTTAATTCGAATTAACATTTTCTTAATTCGAATTAACTTATTTCGAAATAACGCCTTATTTCGATACAAGTTGTTTTGAAACAACTTGTATCGAAATAACCGCCTGTGTGTGAACGTAGCCTATAAGTAAAACATTTTCAAAATTGCTTAAACACAATATGAACACAGTGATCTTTGATTTCATGTTTGATGTCTCCAATGATCTCAGTTTTACCTCTGCTTTTTTAAGAATGAAATTTTAAATATGAGGCAGTGACATGAAAAATATAGTACTTGTCATTCATGATTGTTAGCTATGTTTGTCTGGGTTAATATTAATGTCTGTCTAGAACTTTATTTTTCTTAGCTTTGTAACCAAATGAAAGACTCAAAAGATCCATTCAAATAACTGGCCCCTTTATTAAGTGCTTTCCAGTGCTATTCTTTACAGCCTTAAAGCATTTTCACAGTTCATTAAATCTTATCTCTTTTGTTTTCTTAAATTAATATCTTTCAGAAGCCCACTAAACTCAGTCAAGTTAGGAGAGGGTAATGGGGTTTTCATTAGAGGGCAAGGCCTTAGAAAAATCACTTAAAAGTAGCATATGATCATCTAAAATTATATTGGAATACATATAATTTGGGCTAAAAAGTCCAAGTTCTATTCAAATATGCGGCACAGAGAGAGACATTGAAATTTAATCTCAAATTGTATATGTGCATTCAGTGCTAATGAAACAAAATTCCTCCTGATGTTAAACTTTACACTTAGGGCAATGTTTTCTTTGGGGTGCTTCAGAATAGTTCTCATTAGCAGAAATTGGGCTCATGGGTACAGACAAAAAGTGGTGGCTATGCCCTGTGTTATAAAGCCTTTGGGAAAGATTTCAGAAATGACTAGTGACTTTTAGGTGTTTGAGCTATTATGTGCCCAGCTTGAGACATCATCAAGGACCTTAATTTTCAGAAATTGCTGCTTGTGGAAATCTGTTCTCTGTGAACTGTCTCAAACTAAGCACCCCAAAGCTGAAGGAGCCAGAATCAATAGTCACCCTCCAAAATCTTCATCTATATGATATCAAAGGTTAGACCTGGAGTCTTTGTACCAACTGACAATTTTTTTTGTTTTTGTTTTTGTTTTTGTTTTTGTTTTTGTTTTTGTTTTTGTTTTCCAGGGCTTTACAATTTCACTGATTTAGGACACTGTGTGTCCAGTAAAGTAGTAGTAAGTAGTAATGCTTCAACAAAAAGTACCCAGTGGTATTTCACATTTGTAAATAAGAAGCATGAAATTTATTTTAAAAATATTTCTAAATTCTTCTGATTCAGTCATCCAGCAGGAATTGGCTAATTATGAGGACAACATTTTTGTTTAGATGTTATAGACAGTGATGGCTTTTGGGGTAGGTGAAGCAGGTGACTGCCTACAGCCCCAAGGAGTAAGGGCCCCCCACCTTAATTTGGTGGACAGAAATGAAAATACAGAAAAATATAGAAATCATTCCCATCTAGCAGAGCTAGTAGGGCTGGAAGCCTAAACACTTTTCACTCTTGGTTCATCAGCACAAGCTATTATTACCATCTGTGCTTCGTCTGAATTGCAGATTTCACCATTATCTGTCCATCACCTTCACACTGACATGCTAAAAAAGCAGGAGAAAGTAATAGACAGCACAATAGCAGGAACTTTTCCAGTGGTCTCAGCTTTTAATTCCTCAGTGTGGCCATTTATTCTGCCATTTTTTAATTTTGTAAAATATTGCCTTTTCCTTTTCTCTTTTACCTGTCCTTTTGCCTTTTCCTTTGAGTTTGTGACAAGTTTTACTTTGGTTTTGGTTAGCTCAGGTTACCAGGTAGGTCCATATAGGCTGCTACATATAAATACAATGCTGCCCTTAGAAATTTGGTATTTTTCATTTATAGTTACACACTAGAAACCTTCTTTCTATTTATTATACTTATTTGTATTAAATGTCTAGTTCACATAAACCTATGCCTATATGAAAAATTTGTAAGATTTGACTGCCAAAATTTTAAATGTGGTTTTTGTTATTTTTGAGCCATTATTAATGTCACCACTTTTTGTTTATTAATTAATGCTCATACTTTTAATTTTTTTTTAAATGTTCATTTTAACTTTGTAGTTTAGCATTAGCTCATTTATGTTAAGTGAAAGATGATCAACTTACAAGCTTCATGATGGGAAGAACTTTAAAAATATACCCGAGAATAATTTACGAGGTCCAAAGGGATAGTCATGTTAGTTCGGTTCAGCAAAACGAACAGGGAGTCCTGGGGGATGGTGTGGGGTGGTTAAGGGTACAGGAGGGATTGGGGCTGGAAGAGGGTAGCAGTAGGGGCCGATATTGGGCCCTTTAGGGGGCCACACAATGGGCCTTCGCCTGGGGCCCCCAATTGCCTAAGGCCACCTCTGGTTATAGAGCTAAAGTAACTTTAGTTTGTATCATATATATTTGTACACTTGGAAAAAAAATCCAGCTGCTTATGACTGTGGTTGTAGGAAGATAAATTTAACTTTACATTCTGTGTTTTCTGTAAGACAGAGTATAATAAAAGCTTAATGATCTTACCAAAAGTGATCCATCTATTTTAAGCTTTTATATGTCTGCCTATCACAAACATCCTGTGGCATGGGCAAACTGGACACATACTGAGAGCCCTTTGTTGAAACAGGGGAGGGGCTGCTTCCAGTGATGTGTAAAAAAAGTTTTATCCAGTTTGACATCATAGAATGAGACATTTATATACAAGTAGGACCATGAAAAAGAAAAAAAAAAACAGCTGAAAAAAGGTCATAAAGCTACTACAAGTAATGGTGGCTTACTCACCAGTAACCGTCCCTCTTCGAGATGGGCTGCTCGAATCCATTCAGTAATAGGTTCCTCCATGCCAGAGCACCAGATTGGTTGGAAAACGTTTGTCCTAGTCTGTCAGGAGAGGGTAGGTGACTCAACCCAAGAACAAACTGTCAAGCCCACCTGAGCCAGTGGGGCCCTCCCCTTGTGGTACTGCACCACAACCTACTTGAGGCCGTTCCCCTCCGCACCACCTGGAGGCCAGAGCGTCTTTTAATGACTGGTCATACGTTTGGCTGGACATGGTGGCTGATGATACCTTAGTCTCATGGCATTGCTCCGTCCGGTTCCCCTCACAGACCATGGACTCGGACTTCTCGGATGATGAACCCCATCCTGACTCCACACATCGGAGCAGATCATGGGCTTATTCTTCCTCTTTGCCTGATGAATACATCTTTGAGAGGCCAATTGACTGTAACAAGGACTCTCGTGCCCACCAGGAGTTGCTACACTGCAGGGCAGCAAACCTGAACCTGGATCTCAGGGTCGTCCAAGAGGAGACAAACCCCCTCTTCGACGTCGGCCGGATGGCTCCACCTGCTAAGATGCCTGTACCATTCCATGAAGGCGTATACAGCATTGTCAAGGCCCACTGGCAAACCCCATCCTCAATCCCACCAATATTCAGGGTTCTGGACCGTAAGTACCATGGAAGTTCTCCTTTCTGTTCCAGCATCCCACCACGGGGTTGCTGGTCATTGACTCCATGAACCAGAAAGAGAGGCAAGGTCAACCGAGTTCCACCCCTAAGAATAAGGAGGTGAGGAAACTCAACCTGCTTGGCAAGAAGGTTTACTCCACAGCAGCCCTTCAGCTGTGTATAGCAAACCACTCGGCTCTTATGACAAGGTATATGTTTAACCTCTGGAACACCATGCAAAGCTTCCACACCATTATCCTGAAGAACTGCCTTAGGGACTTTGACATGATGCTTGAAGAAGGGGAAATGGCATTCAGAGAAGCTCTGATGGCCATCTCGGATGCTGTGGACACAGCTGCCCATACAATGTCATCAGCTGTAGTAATGTGTCGCTCGGCCTGGCTACAGGGCTCGGGCCTACCGCCAGAGCTGCAGCTTACTATTCAGGACCTCTCATTCAAAGGCCCTGACCTCTTTGCCGAGTCCATGGATGTGAAGCTGCATGGCATGAAAGACTCGAGAGCCACACTCTGGTTGCTGGGAGTTTACACTACGCAACCTAACAGATGATCCCTAAAACCCCATCAACAACAACTTCAGCAGTTAAAACAACAGATTCAACTGCAGAGTACATTCCCGAGGTCCCTATCTTTTCCCCAGCACCACCTTGGGGACATGGACAAGTACAAGGTCCATTCGGGAAAGAGTGAGAAGTCCCACATTCCCCAATCGGGTAGGTGTGGGTAGGCTCCCGAACGCTCGTTGGGGAAGAAACAGCGTTTTTGACAGTTACTACATGGCCAGCGAAGCCATGACTCATCCAGTCCCCAGCCGCTTACATTGCTTCACACACGACTGGGCCAACATCACATCCAACCAGTGGGTGCTCGAGACGGTAATGGAGGGGTGTCATATTCAGTTTCTTTCTATTCCTTGGGACAGAAAACTGCTCCCTTGTCCAACCTCCCTTTTCCAACCCTCAGAAACCAGGAGATGTCCTACCTTCTCGAGATTGAATGCCAGAAACTCCTCTCCTTCAGAGCTATAGAAGTTCCCAAGCGGGACTGGGGAAAGAGTTTTACTCCCAATATTTCGTGGTCCCAAAATCCAACGGGGATCTTCAACCCATTCTAGATCTCAGAGCCTTAAACAAACACAAAAGGAGAATGAAGTTCAGCATAGTTTCCCTATCACAGATCCTCCCATCTCTGTCTCCGGGGGATTGGTTCGCAGCCCTTGATCTGAAAGATGCTTACTTTCACATAGCCATAAGGCCCCGCCACAGAAAGTTCCTAAGGTTCATGGTTGCAAACAACCACTTCCAGTTCACCTGTCTCCCTTTTGGGCTCTCCCTGGCCCCCAGGGTGTTCACGAAGTACATGGCACCAGTTGCGGCATACTTGTGCAGAAGTGGCATAAGAATTTACCCCTATCTAGATGACTGGTTAATAGTCGGGAAATCGAGCTCTCATGTCAGGGCAGTAGTGAGGCTCTGCGACTATCTGGGCCTCCATATAAACCAAGAAAAGTCAAAGCTCCATCCATCCCAAAACATAGAGTTTATAGGGGTGTGTCTAGAAGCCCGCAAGGGGTTAGCATTCCTAGCCCACACCAGATTTTTGTCCATTTGCGCCATCATTACAGAGCTGCAAATGTCCCCTGTGACCATGGCCCACCAGTGCCTGCAGCTCCTTGGCCACATGGCAACCTCCACCTCAATGATCCAGATGGTGCGCCTGAGGATGAGACCTTTCCAAATCTGGATTTCCACTCTGTTCCACATACAGAGGGACTCCCTGAACAAGGTACTGTCAGCTCCCCAGGATACTCTGGGGACACTTCAGGTTTGGAGGGATCCCTGTTTTGCCATGAGGAGCATTCCCTTCAAAGACCTCAGGCCCTCAGTGACCTTAATAATGGATGCCTCGAACACAGGGCGGGGGCCCATAATTCTGGGGGACTCTCCACTCAGGGGCTCTGGTCCCACTCAGACGGTCCTCTCCACATAAATGTGAAGGAACTAAGGGCCATCAGACTAGCCTGCTTGACCTTCCTCGACAAGATATGGCGCAGGTCGGTCCAGATCCTCATGCACAATACCACAGCCATGTTCTACACGAAGCGGCAAGGGGGGGGTCCGCTGTATGCTACTTTGCGAGGAGGCATGCAAACTCTGGGAATTGGCCATATGACACAACTTCATCCCAGTGGTCTCCCACCTATCGGGGTGGACAACGGGCTAGCGGACTTACTAAGCAGAAAACCACTAGTGAACCACAAGTGGTCCCTTTATTACAAGGTATTCTCCCTCCTGGTAGACAAATGGGATCTCCCCCAGACAGACTTGTCTGTGACATGGCAGAATCACAAATGCCTCCAGTTCTGCTCCCTCGGGGGCCAGGAGGAGGGGTCCCTCACCGACGCCTTCCTCATCAACTGGTCGGGGCCCCTGATGTTCGCCTTCCCACTGGCTCCCCTGATACAGAGGGTTCTCCTGAAAATCGACAGAGATGGAGCAAACATAATACTAATAGCTCTGGACTGGCCTAGACAGCACTGGTTCCAACTTCTGCAAGACATGTCCATAGAGATCCCACTCCACCTCCCACTGTGGGCGGACCTCCTGATGCAGGACTCAGGGCACCTTTGGCACCCAAACCCGGGCTGCCTACATCTGATGGCCTGGATGCTCTCTGGCTCAGTAAGCAGGAGAGGCTCTGCTTAGACAGGGTTAAGAAGGTCCTGTTTAGTAGCAGAAGACCATCCACCAGGTCCATGTACACAACCAAATGGAAGCAATTCTCCATTTGGGCTTGGGACAAAGGTGTAGACACTATATCAGCCCTGATTCACCTGATCTCGACTATCTGCTAGACCTCAGGGAAGGAGGCATTTCTCCTTCCTCATTGAGAGTCCATTTAGTGGCAATCTCAGCTCTCCATGAGAATGTGGATGGGCATTCAGTTTTCTCCCATCCAACCTCCATCAGATTCCTAAAAGGGGTGGAGACACTTTTCCCCCAATCTCGTAAGCCAACCCCACCTTGGGACCTGAATATCATCCCCTGGGCAATGATAAGCCACCCTACGAACCTTTGGACTCAGCCACCCTCCTGGTCCTGTCCTGGAAGCTGGCCTTCTTAGTAGCAATCACCTCTGCTAGAAGGTATCAGAGTTGAAAGTCCTTTCCTCAGAACCCCCACATACAAGGTTTTATCTGGATAAAGTGGTTTTACATCACCACCCATCCTTCCTCTCTAAGGTGGCCACCCCCTTCCACCTTAACCATGAAATTTGCTTGCCAGTTTTTTACGCAGACCCCCAGGTTACACAGAACCAGAGGAGGTGGAATACATTGTACGTGAGGAGAGTGCTTCTAACTTACATTGAGCGCACCCAGCCGTTCCACAAGACCCCCCCCCCAACTGTTTGTGGTGGTCGCCAAACATAAGAGAGGTTTAGCAGTATCCTCTCAGTGTATCTCTAAATGGATTGTGAACTGCATTAAGGACTGCTATGGGAGATTGAAAATGCCCCTTCCTGGAACTGTTAGAGCCCACTCTACCATGGACCAAGCATCCTCTATAGCCTTCCTTGCCAAGGTCCCAATCCAAGAGATCTGCAGGGCCACTACGTGGTCATCGAGTCATACCTTCACGATGCACTATGCCATTGTCCAGCAGGCTAGAGATGATACCGCTCTGGGAAGAGACGTACTCAATGTGTGTAGACTGTAACTCCTCCCACTGTCCATGGGTACAGCTAGCAGTCACCTGTAACTGAATGATGTGAGCAGTGCTCAAAGGAGAATGGTGGGTTACTTACCAGTAACTGTCCTTCATCGAGATGGGCTTCTCACATACATTCAGGCCCCTCTCACCATCCCTGCTAACAGAGTTGGCGAAGGTATATGGGACTGGGAGGATCAGAATCAGGATCATCTATATAGCTGCAGTCACAGCATAGAAGGGCCGTTGGTCACATGCCCTGACCTGACAGGCTAAGGCAGAAGACTTTCTGAGCTACCGTGCACTGCGGCACGTAGACACCTGTAACTGAATGTATGTGAGCAGCCCATCTTGAAGAAGGATGGTTACTGATAAGTAACCCACCGATCTACTTGGCACATCTATGTAAGTGGACAATGGACTATGTCATCTATGAAGGATGAATTTGTGTTCACTTCTAAAGATGATGTCTTCATGGCAGGTTGTGGGAAAACAATGGGTGAAATGGGGAAGTTTGAGTTGCAGCTTCCAGTGCTGGTCCTGTTTCTGTTCTGTGGACAAAAGGAGCCTTTCGGTTCCATTATACTCCACCCAGCACTTCTCCCTAGCACTGAAGTCAATTACCCTTTGTCTACCAGACTCAGAGTTTACAGCTCAGACTTAATTCAGAATGCAGTTAGGGTTCACACCTCCAAATATTCAGTGAAGTTTAATTTTCTGATAACACTATTTTTACCACCACTCTGAACTCATTTGATATTCTTTCTATAATAGCTTTGAAAAATAATGAACTCATTTATTATTTTTCATATTCTACCAGAATTCCATTGTAATTGGACATTAAATAATACACTATTATTTTTTTTTCAGATTCATATGCCCTTCCTTGAAAAGTGCTTCTTATGGAGAACATCATACCAGTGCTAAATGTTAAATAATCTGATTTTTCTATCTTCTGATTTATTCTGGAAATTAATTTTAAATAATGTCATAAATAAATATAATATTTATAACCGTACTATGTATCCTCACTGCAAATATGCAAGAGGAGATGGAAGAAGAAGAAGAAGAATATAGACTTTCCAGTAATGTAAAAATGAACGAAGATGTGCACTCTCTTAATTCCCTTGCATGCTATACCTGTAGCAAGATTATTCAAAGCTATGTTAGCATGAAACATATGTTTTAGAACTCTTTTTGAAATGTAGAATATACATCAGAAAATGTTATTCAAAACTTTAACAAAGTGCTTAGATGATGAGATCAGGAATCAAATTGAAGGATGGGAAAGGAATTGGTGTGATCTCATTGGGAGATTTCTCAAGAAGGGTGGGATCGGAATAATGAATGGAAAGAGGAACTGCATTTTGTTCCAAAAATTTCATTCACCAGATCAGCTATTTTTGGGGCAATGATTAATCACTCTGTGCTTCAGTTCATCCATCTGTAAAATGGGGACAATGATACTTCCTAAAAGGGGTGTCCTGAGACTTAATTAATGTTAATAAAGCACTTTAAAATGCTTAAATGAAAAAACCTCATTATTTGACAGTAATTACTATAAACTCAAGGTAATGTGAACTGTGGGCTTGGGGAGCTATTACTGAATGATAATGTAGAATAGGGACGTATTTTTCCCTTTGTTTTTAACCTGCTGGAAAGTTATTAGCTTTCTACTTTCTTGGCAGCATACAGGAGAAACCTAAGGACAGATTCAGAATCCAATACATCTTTGAATCACTCACAAGTCACAATCACTGAAGTTGTAATATGGTCATTATTTATCATCCCCCATGAGGGAAAATGGTTCCTGTTACCTCCACTTCCCCCTCAGAAGTTTGATAAGTACTGGCCTTGTCTGCCTGAGTATGGGAAAATATTACATGCGACTGGGAGGATGCTTGAGTAGTGGGGGAATTTTACTGGCATTCATTACTGGTACTTACTGACCACTGGTGTGAAAGTATGTCTAATGATGTAGAAATTATTAATAATTTCAAATTCGTGCTGTTATGGAGCGAGTCACCAAACTATTGCACTGTATTTCAATTTTTTTCTTAGCATGCAAGCATGATTTAAGTCTTTGATTTTTATTCAGTTTATTCATTAGAAAGAAGCTGTGACACTTAGCAGAACTGCTTTATTGTCTATATCTGGAGGCATTTCTTGGGATACAGTAGCTTCCTGGAAATTTGGCACTGATATATGGAAGGATATTTCCATAAGAGGGGATTGCCTGTATGCAGTTGGTGACCACCTCTTCCCAGGATTGGTGCACATGTGTAAATACATCAAATTATGCTTAGAATATACCCAGACCCTGCATTTACTCATATCTTCTCACTTTAGAAGTCAATCAGCAAGGACTCAAAAATATGTTACTGCTTGGTAGAGGGATGACTCCAGTGTGAGAAATGGGATGCTGAAGCTAAAGAAAGGGCAATACCAGTAAACTTAAAAGTCCCTGTTAGGATCGGGGCCTCATTGGGCTGGGCACTATAGGACCAAAGGCTACTGTGCTTGCCTTGAAAAGTTTATAATCTAGAGGAAAATACAAATAAACAATCATTGTGATGACGGACATCCTGTATTATGTTACAGATTTTATTGCTGAAGTTATTTAGGGTTAACTGTTAGTTTAGGTGAAGGAGTAGCAAAAGGAAAGATATTGAAGGGAGGTTGTTGGGGGAAAGGGTGAATGGAATGATAAAGTAGTGAAAAAGTGAACTTGGCTTTCTGCTGAAAATGTGCATGTTCACACATTTTTCATGTGAAAGGCAGAATCTAGGGATGCAGATTTGCTAAGATTAATCTTGCAAAATGTGTTCTTGATTTTGCATAGCTCTTGCAATATCCCATGTTGTGCTTTGGGTTAGGTATTCTCCCTCTCCCTCTCCCTCTCCCTCTCCTTCTCTCTCTCACTCAGCATATGTGCAGTGGCCCCAGTCATTTGATAGCATCATCATTGATCAAGCGATGAGATGGTAGCTCACCAGAAAAATAAGTCAGTGGCCACTCATGAAAGACATGCAAGATAGTCTGACATTGACCACATATATATTGTGGCTGTCATGTGATGCACAATGGGCTATGAGCTGTGTAACTTTTCTGTTCGCTTTTGCAATGTAATTGGGTGGTTTGATGTCCAGTATGCCATGCCAGGCTCCTTTATGAATGCTCATAACATATTTTGCATAATTACCATGGTATCATGTTTCCTGCAGCATCATCTATGTGTATAGACGTGAAGCATGTTTCCAGGTATTTTTCATGACTCTGAGCTATCTCTCAGCATGGAGGCTGCAGAGGTACATGACAAAGACAAGGCAAATTGAGCTCCCTGGTTCAGCTGGAACTGAGGAAATCATCTAGACTCAGGAAGAGGAGGGGCTGGGGGGGATGGAAAACAAATAGATACACTATGAACTGCTAGAGGCTTTTTGCTAGAGAAACTCCATCTTAAAGCATTCTCCAACTTCAAGCAAGATGTGGGCCCTACCTAGTTATAGGCAGAGACTGGTTGTAAAAACATCTTTCAGCTGAGCATCTTGTGAGTAACTGTGGACTATGAGGTTAGGTAGTGTTGTAGGTTTAGACTATGTCTTGTATCTTTTTTTTTTTTCCTTGTGATAACTCCAGGACTCCTTTATTAAATGATTGTGCAATGATTTGCTATATGCTCATTTAAAATCATGTTCTAATCAATAAACTAGTATTTGTTTTATCTGAAGCCATGTGAATTTTAGAGGGCATGAATAAGCAGGGCTGGGCATACTCATTTAATTGATAAATGGATGAACTGGAGTTCAAGATCCTAACAGTGATTGGGGAAACAGCCCTGATCCTGTAGGATGGTATTTACCAGAGTGGCATTTGGGGGTTGGGGGTGCTTACTGAGGGACCATTCCCGAAGTGACTTGAGGGCACAGACCCACTGCCAGGACTGATTAAATGCAGGAGGTGGCAAGAACTAACTCAGGAGTGAGTAGTAACGTGGCATAGAAGGGTAAGTTGGGGCTCAGGAGTGTAGACTGGTGGTCACAGTGGTGGTCTAGATCAGATTCTGGGAGGGTCCTTAGGAAATCTCAGTGGGTCCTTAGGAAAAACCTCATTGAAAAGAATGGCCACCCAATTATCATGTCCTGTTTGAAATCAATTTAGGGATGATCACAGTTGCCTTGGGAAGTCAAAACCTGGTAGGAAGATGGTTGGATTGGTGACTGGAGAGTGGTTAACGATGATCGTCATTGACTCTTCATTACACCAAGCAGATTCTACTGTAAAGTCCTGTGATGGCACAAGTAACCAAGAAGGACATCTACAAGACAGGCAAATTGATGGGTGATTGAAGAACTCGGAGTACAGAGGCAAGTTGGTGTTCTCATTGCTCTTGGCCAGCAGCGTTATGGATGCGCCCTCACAGCAAATATGGAGTGATGTTATGTTATTAAGTACTGGCAGTCACGGCAACAGAGTGGCATGTCAAGTTCCATGGTTTTCTGGTGGTCTATTACAGAAACTAAAATCCATATCCTTAGTTATAACTGAGAGGTGGACAGAACAACTCAAACGCACATGGTAGGCTGCAAGGTATCTTTGCACACACACCCAATTCAGAGAAGAACTAAGGGGGCAGATGAGGAGTTAGGAGCTCCCAGGTTGTTACATATGCTGGCCATACCTCATTTTCTCCAACAATGTTCCCTCATTAGTCAATGAAATGTGGGCATAACCTAAGAGACATTACTCTGCTCCATACTGCTGGAAGTCTGATCCATCTATGGTAGCATAATCCTCCTGTCATCAGCAATTGTTGCTATAGGATTGCTGCATTTTAGTGAGTCTATTTTCAGAGCAGATTCCATGCCTAAATATTAAAAAGAATACAAAATAAGACTGGTTGTACAGAAATTGGTTTATTTTCTTCTAGTGCTAAAAGTAGCTCAGCAAATTAGATAGTTTTTTGTTGCCAATAGTTACATTTGAACATGGAATCAAAATTTCCTTTGATAAATTATTCTTAGTGGCATCAGTTAAACAGTCACATTTTCTTTGCTGAACTCAGTTCATCTCACAGATTTGTAAATGTTCGAGAGAGTGGTGACACCCATGAACTAACCTTTACAAAGCTTAATAAGCAAAGTTCTCTGACAAAGAGGAGGGAGAATATCAAGAAAATGATTTTTTAAATACCAACCTGTTAACAAAAGCTAGTGACAAATCTGATATTAAATAATCTACAGAAATAATGACGCATGAATAGCTTCTGTCCTGATCAGCACATGGAAAATATTTTTTTTTAAACAACCCTAAATCATGACCAGGTAATATTTAAACAATATAAATTCTCCAAATGTGTAATGTCCAGCTCTCAGTGAAATCAGTGGTCCAGATCCTCAACTTGATGTTAATTAAGAGAACTTCATTGTAGCCTTCTCTTCCCAGCATTGACTTCACTGAAAATACATTCCTTTAACTAAAGGGAGGAGTTGGCCCAATAATGGAGTTTTTTCCATTGACATGAGTGGGAGCAGACAGTTTGGACCAAATAAAGTGGCTGTCAGCTTGAAGAGCTGCAGCTTTTGCAGAGAAGTTTAAAAAGTGGCAACATTTTACTGAAATCTTATTAAATTGTCATCTAGATTTTCTGTCTGCTCTCTCCATTTAGTGCAATTTGCCAAAATATTTATGCAGAATGACTGGAAAAGCTTTTTCTTTATAACTAAACTAACTGTTCCAACACAATCCATTGTGGGCCAAATGCTATTAATGCTCACCTTTTCTGTTTAAGAATTGACTTCATTGTCTTTTGACTTTAATGTGACTTCTCTCTTAAGTAAGGCAAGCAGGATTTGACCCCTTTACCTCCTAATTCACTGAACAAATATTCTTCACTGGTTGCCTGGAATTACTCTACTCCAAGGCTATGTTTACACTAGAGCTTATCTCAGCATAACATATGCAGCATACCATGGACAAACCACTACCCCAAGTGACATAAATTACGCTGACATAAGCAGCAGTGTGGACAGCCCTTGTTGACAGGAGAGGTTCTCCCATCCACATAACTATCACCAGTTGCATGGGCTGGAGTAGTTAACCCAATGGTAGAGCTCTCTTCTGTTAGCTTAGAGAGGCTACATTAGAAAGCTTACTACTCTAAACTCTTGAAGGAAGCTAAATTCTTTTTTTTTTTTTCTTGAACTGGCTCCACTTTATCCTGTTTTCCACCATTCTGCTGAAGAAGTGGGATATTATCCCACGAAAGCTCATGCAATAAATAAATCTGTTAGTCTTTAAGTGCCACAAGATTCCTTGCTTTTTTTTTGCTTTCCTAGCCTAACACGGCTGCCCCTTTGGAACTTGGTCTTACCAAGATCTCTGACAAACTCTGCCTGGCCAATTTTTGACTTACCACAGAATACTTTTGCCTTGACTTCCTGTCCTCCTTCAGCTTTTTGTGATAGTGTTTTCTCTTGGTTTTCCTCTTACCTTTGTAATTCTTGCTTCATTCCCTCTTCCTTCATCTTTTCTCACAGGGCCTGTGTTCTCTAATCCCTCTGTAGTAAGTCTTACCCAGCCATTTAGATTTGATTTTCATTTCATATAAATTTCTACTCATTCTGTTCCTCTCTCTGGTTAATCCCATAAATATTGTCTGCCATCCTGTCCCATTCCTTCCTCCCTGCACAGCCTTTCTTTTTTCTTTGTTCCAGTCTCTCCTGCTCCCCTAGGCATTCCTCTCTTGCTTGTGGCTGGCAGTCATGGCCCTTTCAGAAGGGTATGACAGGTGGAAAGATTATCATCATCGCTTAACGGATTAGTGAGACCATTAGTGGAATATAAAGTCCAGTTCTGATGTCAGCACTTGGAAAAGAACACTGAAAATTTGGAAGGGGTTCAGAAGAGGATTGCACAGATGATTTGAAGCCTGGAAAACTTGTCTTACAGGTAGAGGCTAAAGAAGCTCCATCTATTTAGTTGACAAAGACAAAGCTAAGAGATAATTTGATTATGGTTTACAAATGCCTACATGGAAAGACAATTTCTGATAGTAGAGGTCTCTTTAGTCAAACAAAGGCAAAATAAAATCCATTTCCTGGAAGCTGAAGCTAGCCAAATTCAGACTGGAAATTAGGCATACATTTTTAACAGTGAGGGTAATTAACTCTTGGAACAGGTTACCAAGGGAAGTGGTGGATTCTCCATCATTTGAAGTGCTTACATCAAGATTTCTAAATGATATGCTGTAGCTCAGCCAGAAATTATGGGCTTGATGAGAATTTACTAAGTGAAACTCTGTGGCTTCTGTTATGCAGGAGTTGATCATATTGGTCCCTTTTGGCCTTGTTCAGTAAATTAGGAATTTCTTTCTGGATATATTGCTACTAAACTGAGGTTCATTTATAACCATGTTAGCTTTATATTTTGTTCTAAGCCATCTCCATTTACTTCAGCCTCCACTTCTGCTGACACCACCACCATCCTCCAGTCTCTCACGCTTGTCACCTGACAATCATATTCAACTCCTTCCTTTCTTCTCCTCACATATCCAGGCTTTGTCCAAATCTTGCTCAGCCACATCTCAGGTTCTAGCCTTCTTGTCTGTCCTTACAAGTGAAGCTCTCATCCATGCTCTGAGCATCTCCAGTCCTTTTTATTGCAAACTGCTCCTTTCATCTTCCTTATATCAACATTGCTCCTTTAGTTCATGCAGGGCCAGCTCAAGGGACTGTGGCACCCTAAGCCAAATTTTGCTTCGGTGCCTCCCCAATCTCATTCATGTAAGTTGAAAAAAGTTTTCCAAAGTGTATTTACAACCTAAAATTCAAATAGCAAGATCAATTCATTCCTTTAAACTAAATATGAAAATAAAAAGTAATATTGATTAATTTAAATTTAATTAATAAGTAACATTTATCATATACATAGTTACTACAATTTTGCTCTCTCTCAATCCCCAGGTATCTCAAGTTGACATCCAAAACTTGAGGCAATGTGGAGGGGGAAGAGGGGAAGAGAGTCAGTGTCTGCTTTTGGAAACTTACTTGATGCACATGATTGCCCAAAGGCCACAGAGCAAAGAACAGCACAAAAGCAAAGAGTTTTGTGGCATTTTTAAAGACTAATGTGCCACAAGCAGGGCCGTAACTATGGCGGGGCCAATGGGGCACAGCCCCAGATGGCCCAAAGCAGCTCAATAGAGGCATGCTATTAAAGGGGCAGGTTTGTGGTGCTGGCTTTGAGTGGCGCTAATGGGAAGGGGCACATTCTGTTTGGAATGTGCGCCAGGTGGCAAAACGCTGTGTTGTGGCTCTGGCCACAAGACTCCTTGTTTGGTTTGCTGAACTATGGTAGACTAACATGGCAACCTCTTTGGAATTTGTCTTCAGGAAGGAAGGGTTTAGGGATCTAAGCATCAGGTTTGACGCCTGCAGATTTGAACTGTAGCAGGATCACATTGGTTTGCTATCTCTATGAGGTAACCAGGTGGAATTCCAAGCATTTACTGTGCAGTAATCTTTCAGATAAGATCTTAAAAATCCAAGGCACATGCTGGGCTCCAGACCAGCTCTGTGTCTCACCTCCTATGGGACTTGCGATGCATCACTTCCTTTATTTGGACATTTCTTGGTTAGCCTGTAAGTTCTTTGGAACAAGGGCTATCTGTCTTTCCATTTGTGCAGTACCCTGCTGTCATAGGATGCGCATCTGTGCACCCTGGGTCATGATCTATATCAGGTGTGACCAAAATGTGGCTTGTGAGCCTCATGCGGCTTTTCAAAGAAAAAGTGCGGCTCACGGTGGGGGAAGAGCACGGCAGGGAAGCAGTGTTCCCTGTAAGCTGTGTGCGTGCAGCAGCCCTCACTCACCTGCCCACACGTCACTGCAGGGAGCTGCTTCAGGATGGGGGAGTTAAAAATCTCTTGTCAGTCAGGTAGCTCTGCAGCCAGCAGCTCAGAGGAGGGGTGGGGAGGAGTGAGCCGACAGCTCAGAGAAGGGGTGGGTGCAGGGAGCACCGAGCCCAGCGGGTAGCTCAGAGAGATGGTAGAGGAGGAGGCAGCAGCATCTCTGGCTCAGAGATGCATGGGGGAGGAGCAGCTGGCAGCTCAGGAAAATGATGAGGGGGTCAGGGGGTCTTAGGACAGAAGGGAATTTCAGGAAATGGAGGCAGTGACGGAAATGTTTCCAAAGGGATAGCCGTGTTAGTCTAGTCCAGTAAAAAAACAACAAGCAGTTGTGTGGCACTTTAAGACTAACAGATTTATTTTTTGCATAAAATTTTATGCAAAAAATAAAAATAAATCTGTTAGTCTTAAAGTGCCACACAACTGCTTGTTGTTTTTTTACAGTGATGGAAATGACTGAGGGGATCAGGGAGGAGACAAGCTGTAAAGGACTTAAAGACTAACAAATTATTGTTAGTTATTTTCTGTTTCATAGATTTCAGTGTGGATTTTATTCTGCATTGCTTTACTTATTTTTGTGTACTTTGTATTTTTTGTTCGTCTTCTTTTGGTCTGGTTAGTTTGGGTGAGTGTTCATTTGTTTGTTTTGTATTTACCTTATAGCACGTGCCATGGCAGTCTCAGTCCTGTCCACAGCTCTGTACAAACTTAGGGGCACCTCACACACTCCCTTTACAAATATGGTAGTCAGGAAAACAGGCTAAAAAGTCTTCCATTGTAGCAGAGGGAGAAGGAATAAGCTGTGAAGAATCCTACTCCTTCTTGCTAACGCTACAGAAACCTTTAGATCGAGCTCTGGACAGTTAAACAAAGAGTTTTGTGGAACTTTTAGACTAACACATTTATTAATCACACTTCTGCCATGAAAGCTCATGCGATAAATAAATGTGTTAGTCTTTAAAAGTGCCGCAGGACTCCTTGTTTGTTTTGCTGAACTAGACTAACACGGCTACCCTTTTGGAGCTCTGGATGGTTGAGGCTTTTCAGAGACCCTGAGGCATTGGGACTAGAGATGAGCTGTTTTCCATAGCATCCTCCCCCTTCAGAATTATTTTATGCAGTATCCTATTCCACAAAACTAAGCCTGTTTTGAAAGAAAAGTATAGGGCCATGTATGGAGTAGGAAAGTGTTTCCCAGACAGTTAAATTGTCATGGAAGACAAGAGCAATGTTCCTTCTAAGCTGATGGTGCTGCTGAGCAAGTTGTGGATACACTTGGGGAGCCGATGAGCAGGGATCCAGCACCAGATTGGGGAACCAGGAGGCAACTTGCTTAGCTGCATCCAAAAGTTGCTCAGCTGCATGTTAGAAAGAACATTGCAGGGAAGGGCAGCATGGTGGGAGACAGAGGGAGAAGTGAGCAATAGTCGGGGACAGCAGAGAAGCAGTGGCATGGTAAGAGACAGCAGGGATGCTGCGGCATGGTTGGGGACTGCAGGGAAGCCCTGGCATGGTCAGGGACGGGGGTGAGAAGTGCAGTGTGGCCGGGGAAAGCAGAGAAGCAACTGTGTGATAAGAGACAGCAGGGATGTGACAACAAGGAGCAGGGATGTGCAGCATGGTCAGGGAAGCCACAGCACCAGGGGTGTCGCTGGCGCTGAGCACACAGGGTACGTGCCCCGAATCCCGGAGCCAGTGCCCCGGGTCTGGCAGGGCCTGCCTCTCCCTGTCTCCGGCCTGATCGGACCGGAGATCTGGGGCCCAGCCGCCCGCAGCCGCAACAGCCCTGTCCCCAGCTGGGGATCCAGGGCTCAGCCGCCCACAGTTGCAGAAGCTGCTCCTGGCCCCATCCCCAGCCGGGGATCTGGGGTCCAGCTGTCTGCGGCAGCCCCGTCTCCAGCAGGGGAACTGTGGCTCAGCTGCCCACAGCCGCGGACGCTGCTCCAGGCCCTGGCCCCATCCCCAGCCAGGGATCCAGGGCTCAGCTGCCCGCAGCAGCATGGCCGCCCCGGCCCCAGCCAGGGATGCTGGGCCCAGCCGCCCGCAGCCACTTCTGGCCCCATCCCTGGCTGGGGATGCAGGACCCAGCTGCCCGCGGCGGCTTGCGGCAGCTTCCGGCCCTGTCCCTGACCAGAGGGCATGGCCTGTGGGCTGGGGCGGGGCCTGCAGGCCAGTGGCAGGGCCAGCTGGTGCCCCGGGTCCCTACCCGGGGCAGCAACGCCCCTGCACAACATGTTTAGATTTTCTCATAGGCCCTAATGCAGTTTACGCATTGTTAAAATAAAATCATGTTTTACAAGTCCTAAACATGATGTGGAATACTAAGAAGTGAAAATACAAAGGAGAGAAGTTTAACTGAATGTAAATTACTTTCAGTTGTTGGCACAACTTACTGCTATGAAGCATTGTATTGCACACTGAAATTTGTTAAATCAAAACATTGTGCAAAACTTAGACATCAGCACCTGAGAGAGCTTTTACGTACTACATTGACAAGTTACTATCCAGATTTTTAAAAACTTGCCACTAGCCTGCAGCATTCTACATTCAGCGACAGCTAAGTATTTACTGTGTAGACCTAGTTTTCATGGTAATCTTAAGTAATTATTAGAATCTGACATTAGTAGCATCAATATTTGCCCTGTTTTTATTATAAAATTAAAACAATGAATTTTAAGCTTAGTAATTTTGGAGTACATAAAAGTGTGTGGTTATATGCCTCAAAGCAGCTCTTGAAGGTTTAATAATCAACTTGTGCAGCTCTTGAGTTCCACAAGTTTGGCCACTCCTGATCTATATCATGATTTTCCTGTTTACTTGTACACTGTGATAGTATGATTTATTGCCAATTACACCATGCTATGTTTCTTTATGGATTCGCCTAATCTATTCTACATCATTAGTAAGATATCATGTTTCCTACACCTTCTTGCTTGTGCACAGACATGTAGCATGTTTAGCAGGGGTCAGTGGGAGGAAAACACACAGAGCTCTCTCTCCCAGCAACAAGCAAGTACCTGAGGGATGCAGCAAAGATAGGCCAATGGAACTGGCTCAGAAGAGAAAATGGGATCGCTTCTGCCCAAAAAGGGGGTGGGGAAGAGTTTTGGAACAAAAGCAAACAAAGATTCTTGTGGCACTTAAAGACTAACAAGTTTATTTATTGCATGAGCTTTTGTGGGAGAAAATCCCACTTCATCAGACACTTTGAAGATGGGGGAACTTACAGAATTGGAGGAAATAAATGCAGAGAAGTGTAAGTCATGGGAACAGATCACACTGTCTTACACTAACCCAAGATTTACACTTCCTTGCACTTATTCTGCCACGATTGGCCATATTCTCACTTAGAATTATGATCTGATCAATAAATTAGTAGTTGTTTTATCTAAAGCTGTGTGATCTTTAGTGGGTGTGAGTGAAGAAAGCTGGGTCAAATTAATTTCTTTGTTAAATGGACAGATGGGTGTACTGTGATTGGGAGTTGGTCCCAACCTCTGTGGACAGTGTCTCCTGGTGTGTAACTGGGGCTGGGGTTGCTTGCTGGGGGACCAGACCTCAAATAGCCAGAAGGCACATACCCACTCCTTGGGACTGATTACACACAAGAACCTGAAGTGGACTGACTCTGGAGTGAGTGGTCACTTGGCAAAGTGGGGCAAATTGGAGTTCAGCAGTGAGAATCGAGAGGGGGTCACAGTGCCACACTGGACCAGATCTGGGGAGCAGCCTGTCACAGTGTCATTCATGGCAGACTCACAACATAAAACCACTGCAAATAGTGTAGCAGCTAGCACCTCTGCTTTACATACAGAAGGCCCTGGGTTTAAACCCCAGGGGGTCGGACTAGATGATCTCATGAAGTCCCTTCCAATCCTAGGAGTCTAGTCTATTCTAGTCTAAATGTATCATGAGTGACCACAAGGAAATAAAAGGTAAAAGACTTCTCTTCTCCCCTTTCTGGGTAGGGGAAATCCCATTGTCTCTTCTGATAGACCTCAGTTAACACCTCTTTGCTGCTTCCCTCCAGGTATTCACTTGTTGCTGGGAGAGAAAGCTAAATTTCCCTCCTATCCCCCCTAAGCCATACTAAACATGCTGTAAAACAGCTTTCACCTGTCCAGAGAAGGCTGCATTCCATGAAAGGGGGAAACAAATTCTGAGCCACCGGGGCTGATGACATGTAACAACTGCTATGTGATTCTTTGGCTATGTCCACACCTAGGCTGTTAAGTCAATTCTACTTAAATCGATTTAACCAAAGTGAAATAAAACTTGTTAAATAGATTCAAGTTGAATTGACAGGTCCAGACCAATAAAACCCAAATCGAACTAGCATGTTCAGACACCGGACTTGCTAGTTTGGATTTGGGAGAGGAGCACCCTGGGAGGTGTGACAACATGGCCCCCTGGAAGGCCCATGTTACCACCCAATCCCCCTGCCTGGCTGTCACCTGGGGAGCCAGGCAGGGGAAAAAAGCCAGCAGAGCAAGGATTCCCCTGCACCTCACATTGCCCCCGCTGGCCCCCGTCCCTGAAGGCACCCTCTTGCCCAGTGCTGGCCGTGCTTGCCGGGCAGTGGCAGGGGCATCGCTGGCACCTGGCACACGGGCCCGTGCTCTGAATCCCGGCACCAGTGCCCTGGGTCCTGCAGGGCCCCTGCCTCTCCTGGTCTCCACCTGGATCCAGCTGGAGATCCGAGGCCTGGCTGCCTGCGGCAGCCGCGGCCACTTCCAGCCCATTTCAAGGCTGGGCAGCCCTGTGGCCATGGCTGCCGCTCCCAGCCCTGTCCCAGGCTGGGGGTGTGGCCTGCGGTAAGGGGGTGTGGCGTGGGCTGGTGCCCCAGGCCCTTCCCTGGGGCAGCGATGCCCCTGGGCAGCGGGGGAAGGCACCCTCCTGCCTGATGTTGGCTGTGCTTGCTGGGCAGCGGGGAATCCCAAGAGTTCCTGATGGTGGCAGGGAAAGCCCCCACCGAGGGTCCCTGAGGGGGGGAGTCTCCAAGCTGACGACGGATTGAGCCCTAGGAGTGGAGGGGGAGCACGTCCAGGGCTACTTGCCCTGGGTGCCAACTTTTCTAGTTACAGCCCTGTCAGGAGAGATGACTGAGAGATGCATCATGAAAGACATGGCTGTAGGATTTTAAAATATGATTAAAATTAAAATTGGTTTGCTAAATCCCTAGGAATAGACTGTCCTGCCCTGGGTTTCAAGGAGGTGGCCAGAATGGGTCGTGGTGTTTTTCTTTTCCCCCACCTCTAAGGTCCCCATCAATTTTATAAGGTAGCAAGGTCTAATGGCTAGATCACTGCAGTGGGACCCAGGGACTTAGATTATATTCCAAGCTATAAACGATGGGGCACAGACACAGTGGGACACCAAATAGAAACTTTACTTGCCTGCAGCGTGGCCGCCAGCTCCACAGGGATCCTGATCCCTTCCCTAAGTTAACCCACCTACTGGCTCCTGGACAAGTCACCGACCCTCCTGCAAACCTGCCCACCAGTCAAGTGCCATCTTCCTTCAACCAGGGATTTCCCTAACACACCCTATACCTCCCTACGCACACCTGAATTTCCCAACCCTTCCCAGTTGTCAGCTAGTAACAGTGTTATACCAGGTTAGTGAGGACCCCAACACCCCCCATACCTCCCCTGAATTTCCCAACTCCCCCTGAACTGTCAGCAAGCAACAGTGTTGTACGAGTTTGGTTAGCACCCCAGCACTTCCCATACCTCCCCTAATTTCAAGTCCTGGGGAAGCCGCTGCCCCCCAACTGCTCCCTTCACTATCCCAGCAGGCGCCATCTCCCCTGGGAGGCTGGGCCCCAAACTGAGTTCTTCCCTACCTGCTGCCTCCCCTCTCCCCCCAACACCCCACTGTGTCTTCCTCTCCGACCTATCCAATGCTCCATTTCCTTGTCGAGTGCAGACTACCTATTGCTGATCCTCCCCACCCCACAGGGTCAGTTCTCCCTTACCTGGCTGGGCCGCCAGTCCCGGAGCTGCCACCTTGCTTCCTGTGTGTGTGAGGCGTGGTTCCCCTCTCCTACCCCTCCCCTGGGTCCAGCTGTTCCTCTCTAGGGGTGGAGTGGGTCAGCCCAGAGGCATGAGGACAGAGCGGAGCCCAGCCCCCAGACCAACATGCAGTCATTGGCTCAGGGGAGGGGACGGGAGGGGTGGAGCAGGAATGCAGCCTCTGTTTCTTGGCGACCCCTAAGGAACTGTCACCCGAAGCCAGGTCTGTCTCTGGCCTCATGGTAGAGCTGGCCCTGAGTTTATGTCATCTGCTGGTAAAGGTGGCAATCACGTTCGCTCATATACTTCTCTTACACTCACATCTTGATGTCTCATGTCTTCTTGAATACTTATGATCGGGATTCCTTGCTATTTCCAGTTTGCTAAGCAATGATCCTCTCTTGATGCAAAACCCTCCTGAAGGACAAATTATCTCATGTCTGTCTGTCTTCTGGCTTTGGGTGTGGGTCAAGTCCAAAAGTCTCGATCTGAACTGGTGTCACACTGAAGGGTTAAGTCAGAGTCAATAAGCTGTGCCGAAACAGAAGCTCAATTGTCCTTCAAGGTTGGGGCAGGACGATGGGCCAGGAGCTGTGCAAGGAATCTGGAACCTAGAGCTAGGCACCAGTAGCAAGGTGAAATATTTGGAAACACAGGGTCTGCTTACAGCAACAAAACAGTGCCAGCCTAGTTTCACAGATAGCTTCCCAGTATTTCCCCAGGCCTAGAAAATCATACTTGAGCCAATCAGGGGGCTCAGCACGCACCACCAATCAGGTCCTCTGTGATCAGGCAACTGGTGAAGAATGAGCCCATAAAGTGCCGAGGCTGGTGTCATCTACTTTGCTGGAGCTGTTAAATGGCTATGTGACCACAGTGGCCAATTGGGAGCCAGCAGCTGTTGATTCTTGACCTACCGATATTGCAATTTATCTCATAAGAAGTGAGTCAATTGTATTTATATGTATAAATACATGCCTTCTGTGGACTCCCTATCGTAAACTATTTTTGTTTATCAAGCTTAGATAATAAGCTTTTCTTTTTTCTATGATAAGCATAATATCATAATTTAACAAATAAATAAATAATAATAATATAATTTGACTGAATTAATTTTGACTAAACTTTCATCAGAGTTCAACAAAATGAAGGAAAACTAGCTGATATAAATGAGACATTTCTGTTACCTTGGTGATCATTCAAAAGGGGACACTGGAGGACAAAGTAGAGTAGTAGGGTTTTGTTAGAAATCTTTTTAATTTAACTGAATAGCCCTTTAAGTACCAAATAACTAGACATGAATTCACTTTTCACTTCATTTACTTCTATAGACACTGGCAATAAAAATAATGAAACCCTCCTATTATCTTAAACATGTGTGAACATATTAGAAAAATATGCAGATTAAATCAAGGCCTCTGCTGCTACCATTCATGACAAGAGAACAGATCATGATCTCATTTACACCAACATAATCTTTGAGTAACACCGGGGGGAAATCCTGGATTTAATGTTGTGAAATAGAGAGCAGCATCTGACCCAAAGTTATTAGATCTTTCATCACCTTAAAACAAAAAGATCTAGATTTGCCTCCACAAAGCAGATATGAATTCTTTCTTCTTTTGTTTGAATAGATTTGTTCATCATCAGTTCTTTATGAGACCAAAAATCTTTTATTAAAATTGATTTTTCCATCATTTCCCGAGAAACATTTTAATTCCCCTTTTCCCCTGCACATGCGTGTGTGCACACACACATGCACACAGGTGCATGTGCACGTGCACATACACGATTTTTCAGAAAGCTGCATCATGGAAGTGAATTTTGCACATTAAACAAACAAAATGTATAGCGTTACACTTGCTAACCAGGCAGACATTGAAAGGCCTGAACAGAGGCCGCCTCACTGCCAGGCCCTGGATCAGGACTGTTCAGCTCTGGGCGCTTTTGGGAGGGGCAGCCCTCTGGGGGTAAGCAGGACAACGCTGCTCCACCCGCCAGAAGAAGGAGGGGTGGAGGGAGCGCGTACCACCTGCACACACCCCTGACACTGCTAGGGGCCATAGCGCAGCTGCTGAGCTGGCTCAGGCTCATGTGGTTGTGGGAGTTGGGTGGGGAGAAATGGCTCTTCTGGTCTTTTAAGTTGCCGACTCCTAAGCCAGTTCCTATATTCAAATCAAAGAATTTCTACAACAACCTGAACAGACTTAGCTGGTTGAGAAATCTTACAATAAAACACACACTGCCTGCTGGTCTAGGGATAAAAGATATAGAGTGTAGCAACTTGTTAGGTATAGCAAGAATGACATGATGAAAATTGGAAGTCCTTTTATGTTAAGTTAAATATGGGATTTGTTATATAGCTATGCACTGAGTACAGGGAGCCATCTTATTGGTACAATACATTGATTTCTGAGTATCTTGCCACAGAGTTCTAATTAGTATAAAATGAAATAGTCTCTCAGTTTGTAATAAAAAAAAAAATAAATAGCTTCCCCTGCCCAAACCTAAAATTATCAGTGAATGGCATTTTGAAGACTATAATTTATTTTTTGCCCTGAACAAGACATTTAAAACATTTTCAAGGACATCATGCCTGCAGGCTTTAAAATATCAACTAATTATCAAATCAATGATCATTTAGGGGAAAGTAATGAAGTATGGAAAACACTCACTTCAATATAAATGATTACCACAAACTATTTAAAACTGGTAAGTCGTTAGTAAAGAGATATAATATGTAGGTATAAATGCCTTAAATGTTTGATTAAAAAAGGCAAATTGCATTTTAATTGGTACAATTTCCCAGAAAACAAGTAACTTGCCCTTTAAGATTTTTACTCTTGATCTGTCATTTATCTTTGTAAGGAAATATTCACTTACTTAACTTATTATCCGTCTTTCCACAAAGTTTATGTAATTCCCCTTTACGGTCTAACTATGGGGAATTATTTGAGGTTGCAAACAGTAAAATGAATCAAGTCTTCATAAGGGCTAGTAGCCTCATTCTCCCTTATGTATTTCAAGTGGCATCATTGTTGTGACACCATTTTTATGCAAATAATTTGTTATATATGTACTTGCATGAGTGGAATAATCTATAAGGCTCCCTTCTCCAGGAATTTCTTTCTTCTTTTCTTCTCCTCAGAAACTCATTGCAAATACCACAGATACTCTGAGATCAGTGCTGAGATCTGGGGGGTCTGCTTAAGCTATGGCTGTCTGTGCCCTATATTTCAGGGAGAGCAAAACATGGAGTGGGCACTAACCGCACATGAATACTGGCTCTCTTTGTGTTATCTTTGGAATCCTTGTGCAGCTGGTAGAAGGATAATGTATTCATCTCTCCTTGCTCCAGTCTTACCCTTTCTCCTCCACAGACCTCATATGTGGGTGAGGTAGCTCTGCCCTCCTCTTTGAATTCTGGTCAACAATTTGCCTGGGTTTTTAATCAGCAGGCATGGAGAACGCTTTGTGTCCTCTTTATTGCCACGAAAGAGCCATATATCCTGTTTTATCCCATTGGAATTTTAGAAGACAAATCATAATCATGTCTTCTTCTGCCCCTAGCTAATTTCTCTTTCATAATCTTTGTCAGATTGTATTTATAAATATCAATACCTGTGGGACATATTACATGATATCATGTTTTAGGTGAATTATAATCCAATAATGAGAAGCAGCATTCTCAGAGCTCTATATGGAATCTTTATTGAAAGAAGTAAGGAGTCCTGAAGCACTTAAACACATACCACTTACATCATGCAATATTCTTTATGGATGTTCACAACCTGTTCCACATGGGTAGTACGATACCATGTTTCCTACAACTTCATGCCTGTGCTCAGTTGTGTAGCATGTTTAGCATGCCCCAACACCTTATACATTGGACAAACAGGATGATCGCTGCGCAAAAGACTAAATTAACATAGAGCTGATATCAGAAATCACAAAACAAAGAAACCAGTTGCTGAGCACTTCCATCTTTCTAATTACTTGATAAATGATTTGTTAACGACTGTCCTCAGAGATGTGACTGGGACATCAAGACTTTAAAGAAAAACAGCTGAACTTGAATCAATATGCAAACTAAATTCTGTGAAAGCAGGATTGAATCGAGACTCTGGGTTCTTCTCCCATTATAAAAGGTAATTTGAATTCAGACTTCCCATGGTTTGAACCTAACAACTGCTCTGATTTGCTGTTACTGTATGACCTGATCCTATGTTTTACACTCCCTTGCATTTATTTTCATTCCATTCTGTAAGTTCACCCATCTTTGAAGCATCTGACGAAGTGGGATTTTCGCAAAAAATAAATCTGTTAGTCTTAAAGTGCCACACAACTCCTTGTTTCTTTTTCAAGGATAAGAGAGACAGACAGAAGTCTCTCCCAGAAACAGTGAGCAAGCAGCTACCTGAAAGAGGACAAAGTTATGCTAATTGAAGTGACTCAGACTGACAAAGGGATCACATCTACCCAGAAAGGGAGGGGTGAGAGGGATATGAAACAAAAAGAAACTTGGTAGATTTTGGGAACTTTTTGCCTGGGAGTCTCTGACAAAGCAGGATTTTCTCCCACGAAAGCTCATGCACTAAATAAATTTAAGTCAAGTCTTTTAGTGCCATAGGACTCCTTGTTTCTTTTGCTGGACTAGACTAACACAGCTGCCCCTTTGGAACTTTATTGAAAGAGAATTGAAAACAGATAGGGAACCAGACAGACAGGTTTCCCAAGCACTAAAACAACCCTCCCTTTTATCACTATGACAACTCCAATAACCCTAGGTAGCCCAAAACTCCACATATTTCCCTCCCTCTAATGAAAAGGCCCTCAGAAAGCCCCTCCGCTCCTAGGACAGAATAAACACTAAACTAGGAGATGAAAGCAGACTGCCCCATCTCCAGAAAACCCCCAGGGAATTATTCTGCCCCATGATGAGGGGGTCACCACTAGCTAAAGATCCAGCTTTCTCTAGGTGGATTATGGCAAACTTCTGGTGCGTCTATCCCGAAAGGTGGTATTGGTGGTAGTGTGACCACAGGTACTGGAGAAATAGCTGGAACCAGAGAGGAAGTTGTGTCCTGTTGATCCAAGGAGGAGGCCAAAGGCATTGAAAAGGTGGCTGAAGCAGGAGAGACGTGAACAGCTGTTTTATGCCCCCATGGTATATCATCTGTAAGGGTGAAGTCAGTTACATCAGTTGGTGATGCATCCTCCACATGGGTGTAACTGAGTAGCAACTGATCTACATGCCATTGCAAAACCAGGCCATTCACCATCTGGACAGAGTGGGAAACAGGTCCTATCTGGGCAATGACTGTTGCTTGAACCCATTTAGCTCCTGAAGCATAGTTTCAGCTGAGGACAGGCTGTCCAATAGTGAAGGTAAGGTGCTTTGTTCTCAGTGCAGGTCTGATGACCTGGTCCTGCTGTTGGTATTGAACCACTTATTCTGTTTCTCATGGTTTCAACAAATCAAAGCTAGAGCGCAGCTGCTGTCCCATCATAAGAAAAGCTGCAGACACTTTAGTCATAGCCTGTGTAGTGTTTCTGTAAGATAAGAAAGTTGTTGAGATGCTTCTGAAGAGGTGAATGTCCCCTGGCAGGTTTTAGAGCTTGCTTCACAGTCCGTATGAACCTTTCAGGGGGTCCATTGGTGGAAGGATGATATGGTGCTGACCAGATGTGATGTATTCCATTGGTCTTCATAAAAGTTTCAAAATCCCAAGAAACAAATTGTGGTCCATTGTCACTCATCAGCTGTTCTGGAAGATTACAATGACTAAAGAGGGCATGTAAGTTCTGGATAGTGTTTTCCGTAGTAGTGGACTGCATTGCAGAGACTTCTGGCCATTTAGAATGGGCATCAACAACAACTGAAAACATACATCCTTCAAATGGGTCAGCAAAATCAACACAACTATCTTGCCATGGCCTTTCAGACCAATTCCACAGGTGAAGGGATGCCAGCTGTGTTGCGTTCCAGGTTGTGTGGCATGAGATACAAGCTCTAGCTGTGTCTTCGATGACCCTGTCTAAGCTCAGCCACCAGAAATAGCTCCATGCGATTTCTTTCACACTCACTATGCCACAGTGACTTGAATGGAGCTGTTCTAACAAACATGGTCTGAGTGAAGGCAGGATAATGACACACACGCAAACTGGGTTGATAACTCCGTTCTCTTTGACACGGAGGAAAGGAAGTCAAGGGAGACCTGGGGGGGTCAGATATCAATGTTCTATGCCTCACAAAATCCATAACTTGAGACAGTACTGGGTCAACCCGTGTTGCTTTCTTCACCTGAGTAGCCGTGACAGGTGTGTTTTTCATCTATTCAAAATGAAAGATTACTTCCTGACCCAGATCTTGAAGATGTACTGGTAAGGGTAGCCTTGAAAGACTGTCAGCATTGCAATGCCAAGAGGATTACCTATACTTGATCTCAGATGTGTATACAGAAAGTATCAAAATCCATCTTTGCATACGACTAGCAGCCAAAGACGGAATGCCCGTGTGTGATCCCAAAATCGATGTCAGGGGTCAATGGTCAGTGAGGAGTGTGAACTTCTTTCCCCACAAGTACTGGTGAAATTTTCAAATGCCAAAACCAATTCCCAGTGTTTCATGTTCGATTTCAGCATAGTTATTTTCTGCTTTGGTCAGGGGTGTGAAGAAACTGTAAGGTTGTTGTTCTGGCTTCCCTGGATAAAGAAACTCACATAGCAAACTATAAGTCTTAGCTCCAATAGTTGTTAGAAAAACTGGTATCTTCTCATCAGTTACATCATTTACTATTACAAAATTTTGAAATCGAGCTGCATACGTTTCCTACACATCAGGAGATTGATCAAATGTTTTGAGCGGTGTAGTAAGTGAAGCCATGCTGCCCTCTGGTGGTTATTGTTTATCTCTTCCCTTGTACTTACCAGGCAGATCAGCTTTCAGACAGACAGACAGACAGACAGACAGCCTTTAGGCAAACAGATCAGCTTTCAGAGTTACAACCCAACCCACAGGCAAGCAGTAAATAAAAGTTTTGCTCCTTACACTGCATTCTGGCTTTCCTTAGTTGCCAAGATTGTTGAGAATAGCCAGGTCTATCTCATATCCCATCTTTATTCACCAATTGCCATGTTTTAGTTAAATTATAATCCAATAAGGAGAAGCAGCATTCTCAGAGCTCTGTATGGAATCATTATTGAAAAAGAACTGAGAGCTGAGTGGGAACCAGAGAGACAGGTTTCCCAAGCACTACAACAACCCTCCCATTTATCACTATAGGGTATGTCCACACATCTCTTTTATTTTGAAATAACACTGGTTATTTCGAAATAAAAAAGATTAGGTCCACACGATGTTTTCTTATTTTGAAATGACAGGCTCTGGCATTTTGAAATAAGAACCATCATTTTGAAACAGCTTAAACCCCATTCATTTCGAAATGGCTGTTATTTCAAAATGGCTATTTCAAAATAACATCATTTGGACATGTTGTTTCGAAACAACATGTCCAAACAGCGTTATTTTGAAATAACCATTTTGAAATAACAGCCATTTCAATAACAGGCTTTCCCTTAATTCGAATTAACATTTTCTTAATTCGAATTAATTTATTTCGAAATAATGATGTATGTGTGGACATAGCCTATGACAACCCCAATGACCCTAGGTAGTCCGAAACATGACACGTAAGATCTAGTACCAAGATGACATTCTCCTTGCACGCCAGACTCCCTCTGTCTTCAGGAAGAGATTTGAACATGCAAGGAATACAATGTCATGTCCTAAGTGTGACTAAAATTATGTAATTTTACATGATTTCATGAAGGAGAGCAATTAACCAAGATGTGGGAGGCATTTGTATCGAGCGAAAAAAACAGACTATGGGTTCTTTTCCCATAAGAAAAGGTAATTTGACTTCAGGCTTCCCACGGTTTGAACCTAACAACTGCTCTGATTTGCTGTTACTGTATGACCTAATCCTATGTTTTACAACCCCATTGCATTTATTTTCATTCCATTCTGTAAGTTCACCTATCTTTGAAGCATCTGAGGAAGTGGGATTTTCTCCCACGAAAGCTCTTGTGAAAAATAAATCTGTTAGTCTTTAAGTGTCACACGACTCCTTGTTTTTTTTGCTGGACTAGACTAACACGGCTACCCCTTTGGAAATTTGTATCGAGGCTGCAGTATGGTGCCATCTCCCTAGCTTCCAAAAGGAAATGCAGAAATCAAACGTTACTGGCAATCTCTCTCCTCTTTTGTATACCATAACACAATTATTCATCCTAGACTTTGATGTATGGATAACAGGAGCCATTTTTGAAGTAGCTTCTCTCACTTAAAACTTCTTTCTTACTTCTCCGTCTCATCTATAAGGGCCTGGTTTTCAGAAGGGGTCTGAATGCCCACGTGAAGTCCAGCAAAAGTTCCTGGGGTTTAGCACTTCTCAAAATCAGGCCTAAAGAGAAGAGAGCACTTTCAGGGGTATATTTTCTAGTTGGTTCATAAAAGGGAGAAGAAATTCCTTAATCAAACTGTTCCCTTGTGGCAAAAGAAATTGTATTAACTGTTTTCTTTTTATGTGAGAAAAAGTAATTTGCTTTAACAATTTGTCTAGGTTCTTACACGGTCCTCATGATCAACAGTATCTGAGGATAATCATCAATGAATCTGTCCTCTCAACAGTCCTGAGAGATATGGATGAATTATCTTAATTTACAAATCTTAATTTTCTCTGTGGCTCAGGGTTGGGTTATGTCACAAGGACACAACCCATAATAAAGGACAGCACATTGCTGTGCTGCCCTGGCAAGAAGCTGTGGCTCTAAACCTGTCAGCTCCTACACTTGTTCATCTCACCTCTGCTGGTCACTGGGGCATCGAGGTGGAGCTATGGCTGCACTCATTCCTCACCCACTGTTAAGTGAGCCTAAGCAAATGGTGTCATATTACTTTTGCTTTTCTACACCCAAAGGCCAGGTAGCCTACTAAGTGGGGTTCTCAGTCCTCCTAATCCTCCAACATGGGAGTATAATCCAAGCTGCTTTCCAGACTAGAATAACTTGCCTTGGAAGCAAAGGAGCCAGAACCTTTGTAGAAGGGGAAGATCCAAAGCCAAAGCTCTTCCTCCCAGTCTGTGACTGTCTGCACCATTGCCATGCCAGCTGACCTCTCTTCTGGCACCTAAGCCACCTCTGCTGAGCAAAAGATGTAATTGCAGCACCTCAACATCAGAATCTTTTTTTCTTCTTCAAGCGCTGCTCGGATCCATTCAGTAATAGGTGTCTCCATGCCGGAGTGCTGGATTGGTCGGAAAACTTTTGTTCCAGCCTGTCAGGAGAGGGTAGGTGGCCTCCGCCCCTTGCACCACCCAGTGGCTATAAATACGGCCGCCTCGAACCCCTCCCCAGTTTCATTTCTTCCGCCTTCCGCATCGGATCTGGAATGTCCACTCCTTGTGAATGCAAGCAGCCTGTCCTCTTTACATGAGCTTTTCACCTGACTGGGAGCACGTCTTTGTGGACATAGTTCCATCGCGAGAGTCTTCCAGCATCGGGCCAGAACATCGAGAGAACATGCCAGGGTTCAAACCCTGCGCTGAGTGTGGCAAGGCCTTCCCTTGGGACGACCCCCATGGGAAGTGCCTCAGGTGCCTAGGCAAAGACCATCTGGTCTCAGCGTGTTCCATATGTCTCTCCTTCAAACCCCCAGATCATCAAGGAGAGGGAACAGAGGTGCCATGCCCTAGCCTCTGAGGAGGCTCAGCACTCTCCACCCAAGGCTTCGGGTTCCTGCCCGGCGCCGAGGCCCAGCTTGGCACCAGAGCCCACGCAGCACCGCACTACTGGTGACCACTGCTGCACAACTTCAGTGTCGACTCCGGCAGCGTGGTGCCAAGCTGGCGCCCCGGCACCTCGGCACCATTCAAGGCCGCCCCTGGCACAAAGCCCGGCCCCATCGGCACCTGGCTCGCCTCAGCGCTGATCACCCCCGATGCCATTAGCTCACCACAGCCCGGTACTGCGGATGCCAAGTTCACCCCAGTACTGGCCATTATCACCTACGGCACCACAGGCTCGGCACAGTCCAGTGCCGAGTGAGCACTGCCCCCCCGCCCCGAGCGAAGACTTACCTTGGGCCCGCTTAGAGTCCCTCTTGGTGACCTCAACCCCAGAGGCAGTGGAGGCCACTTGGGCCCTCCTCCTGCTCCTCATACCACCCTCCCCAACACCAGTTAGATGGGGCAAGCCAGCCTTCACCTCCAAGGCCTGGGTTCACCGTGGGTGTTGTCACTCCCCCTCACCACCTAGCCTTCCATCTTCCACTCCACTGGGCCCCAGCACCGTAGGGCTGTCTCCAAGGCAACACATTACTCTTCCCTTGCCAGTACTGCCTGTGGAGTCTCAAAGCCCTTCTCCCTGCTCAAGGCCGGAAGAAGGGCCATTGAGGGGCTTCAAGCAACCCCGGTGCTGCACCTCGGTGCCATTGCCTTTCCAGTTTCGACCACAGGAGTGGTCCCCCCGGGAGATCCCTTCTCTCCCACACCGCCCTCCCGGTACCAGCCTGTCCCCGGCACCAGGGTCCTACATGGGCAACCTGTCGGTTCATTTTGATTTATTGCGCCGAGCCTCAGCCCACCTAGGGATGGAGGTACAGCCCTCTGCTCCCTCTCCGGACACCCTGTTTGGCCTGGCCTTTGCCTTGGCAGAGCCCCTGACAGTCCTGCTCCACCTGAGCGTCCGGGACCTAACATCTTCTCAGTGGCAGAGTCCAAGCTCTACCACCCCAGTCTCGGACACAGCAACGTTCAAGTACCGGGTCCCCGAATCAGACTTTCCTTCCCTCGTCTATCGTTCAGTTCCCTTGAGGGACATGGTGCAGTTGGTGCTAGGTCCAGGTGAGCCTTCTAGCGACCCCATCCCTCCTTCCAGGGAAGCCAGGGAGATGGACCTCTTAGGCTGCAAGGTCGTCTCCTCCTCAGCTTCCAACTAACGGTGGCAAATAATCAGGATCTAACCAGGACATGTGGGAGTCGGTCACGAAGTGCCGATGCCTACTCCCACCAGAGGCCAGAGAGGAGTATGACACGTTCTTAGAGGAAGGTAGAATAACTTCCCAAGATCTCCTTCTCTCAGCCCGAGATGCAGTGGACACTGCTGCCCACACTATGGCCTCGGTGGTGACTATCTGCTGAGTAGCCTGGCTCAGAGAGGCTAGGGTAGCCCCTACTGCTCAGCAGGTGGTCCCTGACCTGCCCTTTGGAGGGGACGTCTTGTTCCCTCCTGAAACCCTGACCATGGTGGGCACCACTTGGGACACTAGGGGAGAGGCCAAGTACTTCAGCCTCCTCCCACTGGGGTCTCTCCCCCCCACGTAAATTCCTTAGGGCAAGGACGGCTCTCCCTCTTCTCCCCACATCCTATGTCACCATGGGGCTGCAGGCCAACCGTCTTCCCTTCCACCACCATCTCCCCATTCCCACAGTATTCGGGATCTTCCTCCTCTCCCCTTACCTGTAGGGAGGGTGTCTGCCCAATCAGCTACCACCCCATCCCCATGACATCTGGGACACGATGGGGTTCTAGCGTACACTCGCAGTGGGCAGTTGATTTTGATACCCCCCTCCCCATTTTTCGGGGGAATGAGGGACTCGTTGGGACCTGCCCCAACTTGGTCATGAGCATGGGCAAACTAGCTCTGGCCATATCCCTTTCCCGCACATGGGGGGATGTAGGCCATGCTAACCAGGCCCCTTTTGAACTGTCGCGTCATCTTCACTGAGGCCCACTCCTAGACATTATCGGCAGCTGCTCCCTCGGGCACTTATATAGATCCGCCCCCTCCTTTTCCCTTCCCTTCGGTACCCTTCAACCAGCAACCCCTGCACTTGTAAGCAGCGGGGACAGCCTTGGCAGAGATGAGAAGCGTGTCTCGTAGTAGCCCCAGCCATTGCTGCAGAGGGTCCAACACATGCAGACATGGCGCTCCTCTGGATGCAGAAGTGTTCCTGTTTTCCAATAGTCCTACACCAGGTAGGATCCATTCTTGTCCCGGGGTTGGGGAGAAATGCATCCTTCCCCCACAAACATATGGCCGATCCTATGACTAGGCTGGTTCTGCTGGTCTCAGACACATCTATGGCAGCCAAGCCCCCCACCCTCCACTGCCTTATCTGTCAAAGGGGGACATGTCCCACTATTATCTGGTAGGCCCTGGGCTCCAGGGAAGGCCAAGGCAAGTGGCCCAGCCCCTGCCACCCTATTTCCTTCCTCCTCCACAGAAATGGAGGCTCTGTAACAGCCCTCTCTCCCTGCAGGCACCCCCAAGTACCAGGACATCCTATCTTGGGAGTCCTCGTTCTAGGCCCTTCCCCTACCAGAAAGCAGTGCTACCCTCCTCATATTTTCTCCTCCCTCTTCCTCGCTCTCTCCACCCATGAGGCAGAAGCCTATCATACTGATCTTGGAATCTTCCAGATCGGGGAGCTTTAAGGGAGAGAGTCAACACCGCTTCTCTTTGGCAAGGGCACTGCTATGGGAGGACGCGTCTTGCGCCTCCCAGATTAGAGACCATTCTCGCAGTACTAGTTCCCCAATGTACCCGGGCGCAACGCTGCACTCCGGACATAGAGGCCACTCCACCAGGGCACCCATACCTGTCCCACCTTAATACACCTTGCCTTAATCATGCGTATCTTGGCCGAAGGCCCTGCCCCTTGGCTGCCGTCCTGCTACGCCTGTTCAGGGACTTGCGTTCAAGACCACGGGGTCTCCCCCATGTGGGGCTGGTATGACTCTACCAGCACAGTTGCCCTCACCTCCTTGAGGGATCAGCTATATATACACATGTATATATAACAGATGCAGGAAGTCAGGGTTGAGCATCCTGTTTCTGAAATACTCTTGAATTCAAAGGCTTCTTTTCCCTGGGTAATGCCATCCAGACTTTTCTCCAGCTGGAGGGTAACCTCCACGTAGATTCTCCAACCAAGGTACCTCTATAGTACCACAGTCATCCCTACGGGGGTTACTTCACTACTTGAGCGGTCGGAGGGTGTCCTGTCCTTTCCCCGGTACCCATATTTTTAAGGGAAATCCTACCCCAACTGTCCTCATCCCTGGTACACATGTAGGTGCAATGCGGTTGTGGCAGTTTCCTCCTTTGGTGTTGTCCCCAGGCACCCAAGATCGCACTCCCTGCATCGGACCTCTACGAGTCCTATGGCCATCCTGACTGAGTGGCCAGGAGGTGGCTCTGTTTTTATTCCCCGCCTTCCTTCTTCCCTTCTTAATACATTCCCTGTTTATCCAAGCAATCCACTTGATACTGGAATTCTAAACGTTTACAAGGTCATGGAGGGCTCTCTTCGTGAGCCCTCTCGCTACCAAGGTACTAAGCCAACAGCTTTGCCTCAGGCATCATGCTGCTGTATAGATGCTAGTGTGGCAAAGTATCCTTCCAGCAGAATCCCGGATTCCAATCCTAGACATGGCGCATCATGTGTGCTTAGCATACTAATTTGAGGTTCTTGGCCAGCAGGCCATGTTCTACTCATCACACCACTTTTGGCTCTCGGCCTTCATGGTACTGGCTGAAGTGTCCCCTCTTAGACCCTTCTAGATTGAACCTCGGGGTCCCCTCCAATGCCATTACGTAATCTAACTCCTATTCCCTCCGACCAGGCACCTTGAGGACTGCTCATGGCCAGTTCAAGGAATAGGTTCAACCCTTCTATGGCCACATATGTAGTTTGCAGCCATCAAAGCTAGAGCTGTGACCTCCCCTTGTGCCCCAGCTCGGGCCTCAATCTGTTCAGTTCTCAGGATAATATTCATCCTCGCTATCATCCCTGCAGGGGCCCCAGCCACCAGGGCTAGCTGTACCCCCTTTTGGCCTCCAGCGTTTTTCCTCGCAAGCCCACACTGGAAGGCCCCAGGGCCAGACACTTAACCTCTGGTCTTTACACCTTGTGCTTTACCACTTAGGCAAAGCAGGTAAATGCACCTCCCTGTGTTATCAGGTTGCGTCTTTCATCCTCGTTCAGGTGACATTGGTTCACCCAGCCTACGCACTTTGCCTAGGCAGGCTTGGACCTACTTCTTTCTTGGGTTGACCACATTTTTTGGTTCCTCTGTGTCAGGCCAGGAGCCTAGTCAGTTTCTTGGTTCCTGTCCGAACCTCGTTCGCTGGGGTCTTCCCATCTGGGGTGTTTTTTCTTGCTATGCTGAAGGCAGAAGGGCCAACTCCACTTGCCATCCATCAGCATGGCTAGTAGTCACCTATTCCTGAATGCATCCGAGCAGTGCTCGAAGACGAATGGTTGGTTACACACCAGTAACCCTCCTTCTTCGAGATGGGCTGCTCGGATCCATTCAGGTCCCTCCCCTCCATCCCCGCATCTGGAGTTGGCGACTCCTAGGAACTGAGGAGGGGTGGGGAGGTGGCCGTATATATAGCCACTGGGTGGCACAAGGGACAGAGGCCACCTACACTCTCCTGACAGGCTGGGACAAAAGTTTTCTGACCAATCCGGCACTCCGGCACAGAGACACCTATTACTGAATGGATCCGAGCAGCCCATCTCGAAGAAGGACAGTTACTGGTGAGTAACCCACCATTCTGCTAGGGAAAAAAAAAAATATGCGAGAGACAGGCATTGTGCCCTTAGGTTTCTTTTGTCAAAAAGTGGGGGAGGGAGGCGATATGCGCCTGACTTCATTGGTTATGGTGCTGGTGGCTTGGAAGTACATGTCTGAGACAAAATATGAACCCAGATTGCCTTGGGCGTCCTATAAAGAAATAACTGCAGCACCATCTTCATATGCCAGTAAGGAAACCTGTAAATTACACTCATTTGTACTGGTCTCTTCTGCAACATTCTTAATGTTAGCAACAGTACTAAACTTTTGGTATATGGCCTAAAAGGGGAACATACTCAGATTTTCCCTGACTGCTCAAGAACAGGTCAGACAGCTTGAAGCTATCCTTCTATAATGTCAATATGTTTCATTATAGGAAAAAAGCTTCAGCCATACTCAGTGAATTTATGCATGTTCAATAACTAGGTTTTTAAAAATCAATTTCAATTGTTTTTTATGTTATTATATAGTAAGAAATTTATTAAAGTGTAGCTGCAAGCTTAAATAATGCAATGAAAATAGCTACCATAATAAATCAGTTTGCTTCTGTGGGGGGAGTGTCTAAAGATGGAGTAAGTTTGGTCTGGAAGTTCTGTGCCAGAGATTGTTGTGTTTGCTTAGACAAGTTTAGTTAGTCAAGGGAGCTAGGGGGTTTAGATTGATAGGAAGTTAGACTGTTTCTGTAGATACAAGAGGTAATCCACAGAGGTTGATTATAAGACAATCCCTCCTGTCTGGACCCTGATGGGAAGCTATCAACCTTGTCTGGTAAACAGGTTGACGGGGGCCAGGTAGCCAAGGGGTCACAGGAATTTGGCCACTCTCATTGGTCAAGAGCAATAATTAGTACCCAAATGAGCAGTAAACAACAACAGAGGCGGGCTAACTATATGCTGCCTATTAAGTATAATCTAATTATGTAACCTGCATATTAAAAGTAGTAATACCATGTATGGATTTTAGGCATGATGTAACTTGTTGTATTATGCATGAGCTTGTTGCATTATGTATATTGTATTTTGCATGTTAGAAAGTATGTATGACCTGTAACCCCTATGCTGGGGGTTCTTGCTCAGAGAGGCTGGCTTCTCTTTGCTTCCCTCTGCTGCAGTTCCTTTTATTATTCAGCTGAATAATAAACTTTGAACCACACCTCGTTCTCTGCATATTGGAGTCTCAGCTGGGAACGGGTCTGCTTCAATGGGAAAGCTCTGGTGTGCCTCTTTCTGCAGCTGAGGGCCAGAGTTGGATTTTCCCTAACACTTCTAAAATTATGGTACTATATTGTTCCCTGTCTGCTTTTTTATGTTATACCTAGTTACAGTACTTGTACCAGTGGTAAGAAAAGACTTCAGGTAAGCAGTTGAAATCTTCTCTCAGCTTTCAAAGTGTATGCAAACTCCTCCAGTCCATTTCCCACACAAAGTATTGTCCCTCCTGCCCCAGTCACAAGTAATACCTAATTTCTCAAATCTGTCCTTGAAAGCCAGGTTGTTCTCTTTAGATCTTAGCTGTTGAATAGGCAACTTCCACCACAGGTCTTGAGCCTTTGTTCTTTTCTCTCCTAAATCTTTGAGACAGATTCTTGTCTCATCTACAAACATGTAAATCAAAGAAAACTTTTGCTATTGGTGATGGGGTGTAAAAGAGGGAACTGATGTAGACAGCACAATGTAAGTGAACACAAGAGATTTGAGGGAAGCATTTGTGGATAAAGTGGTATCAGTTGAGAGAGGAGGAGATTACCATGGAGGTCACTGGAGGTGATGACAATGGTGTACAATTTTTTTTTTTTCAGTGGGATGAAGGGAAAGATTTTAGAAATGTTGTAGAGCAAAAGAAGCACCAAGATTTAAAGTCAGGGCAGAATCCCTATCTTCACTGCTCCTGGCTTTCTAAGGGCAGTGCAAGAAGGTGCAGCTCTTATTAAAAGGGTTCACAGAGATGTTCTGATGGGGTTCAGAGGAGAAGCAGAAGAAGGCAGTACCTATGTGGTTCTACAGACACCTGCAGACAGTTGTGGAACAAGGGAGTAGGGAAAGCTACTAAGTCAGTTCTCTTTTTCCATTCACAAATGCATACCTAATCTCATGGCCTGTCTTCACTCTCATGTTAAATGGGCTCATCTGCCATCGATGCAATGGTATTGATTTAGTGGGTCTGGTGAAGATGCGCTAAATTGATAGGAGATGGCTCTCCTCTAGACATCTGTAATCCACCTCAATGAGAGGTGGAAGCTATGTCAACAGGAGAGTGTCTCCAGCTGATATTGCATAGTATGGATAGCACTGCACATTGATCTAAGGTATGTCAGTTTAAAAATATATTACTTATATAACTTGACTTATGTAACTTAGATGGATTTAGTTCTGCAGTGAAGACATACCAGGAGACAAGAGAAAGAGAAGTAAGGTGATCTGTAACAACTCTTTGGAAAAGGAAGAAGCTGCTAGCAAGGTGTTAGGGAAGAACTACAGAGCAAGTAGCAAGATGGAAGAATTAACAGAAACACAGAGCAAACAGAGTGAGGACCTGCATGCCGGAGGAGGAAGAAACTAACAAAATAGGCCTGAAGAAAGAAGGGTGAACCAGTGATCAGTGTGAAGTATCAAGGAGAGCAGTGAGGGTGAAACAGCCAGAAGGATATTGAAAAAAAGAAAAAGGAAAGTGAGAAGAGAAGTGTCACAACCACTGAGAGGTGAGATGGTGAGGAAAGGGGCCTAATGCATAAGTAAAGTGGACATTTTCTGTTAGCAAGAAGAAGGGAGGATAACTAAGCTGGCAGATTTTGAAGGAGGGAACCTATTACAACTTTGATTTGGGCACCATTCAGATTATTGTTACAACCCTGTTAAAAATGTTATTGATGTTGTTTCCAACATACTGACTTCAAAGTGGATGCATCGGTTTTAACGACGTTGACAGGAGATAGTGCAACCTTATCAGCTGAGCTCAGTATGCATCTGTTTCAATTAGAGTGCTTTACTGGAGAAATTAACAGACATTAGCAGGTATTCTAGGGAGCTGAGCTCACACCATCCAGAACAGGAATTTGTTACAGCTTCTGTCCATGTTGTTGTGAGAAATATGAGATGTTTAAATAGGCAAATTTAAAAAGAAATCCAATTATTCAGGCAATAATTTTACATGTTTTTTGAATTCTAATGTGCATTAGACTACACAAAAGCCCAGTTTTCTCCTCACTCTTTCTATTAAAAATGCACATACCCATCCTAGACAATTTTTGAGAAGCTCCAAAACAAAGGAGTAGCTATTTTAGTTGGGGAGACTGAAAAAAAAAATCAGTTTTCCAAATGATATAAATCCAAAGTGTAAATATAGAGAGTTTTTTCTGCCTGTATTTTTACAAACCATTGGCAAAATACTGAATATGGAGAAATCACTCTATTTTCTACTGGTGCCTAAGAAAGGATGGCCAGAATATGGTCCCTGGCTCATCTTCATCTTCTTTATTGCAACAGGGAAAGGTGATGTAAACAAGTGTCTCTCAATGAGAATTAAGCTTTTAAGAAGTCTGGGGCTATGGAAATTACTTAAACTGAGCATAATCTTAATTGGATTCTATTTATTATATAGAGAACAATGAAACCAACAAAATAACAGAGCAGGTTAACAACCCTGAAATGTTGATAATATCCAGGGGGGTAGCCATGTTAGTCTAGTTCAGCAAAACAGAGCCCTGTGACACTTTTGAAGACTAACAAATTTATTTATTGCACAAGATTTCTCCCTTGAAAGCTCATGAAACTAACACATTTATTAATCTTTGGAAGTGCCACTGGACTTCTTGCTTGTTTCACCTGAAATGTTATCCTTTGCCCTTGTGCTAGGGCTAGTGTGCTGACGGAATGGCACTCATCTAGTTGACGTCACTGAGTGTGGAATAGAAACTTTAGGGAGAAATATTTTCTTATAGCAATTTCTCTCCAATATGTAACATCATGTACAAACATATGTATCTAGATTCTTTCCAAATCAGTCTGAAAGGTGTGCTAACATTACAAAGCAGCAACCTGAGATGCTCCATAGCTGAGTTCGCTCAGACACCAGACCCAATCTCACTATGAAATTGTGTTAAGTAAGTCTTATTAACTCAAAATTCAGATTTGATATAACCTAGTGCAACTGCATTTATTTATGTCAGGCAGGGGCATCACTGCCCCCAAAATAGGTTCAAGGTCAGGCCGGGGGTGGGCCCAGGGCTGTCTCCCCAGGCCCCACTGTTTGCCGGGCTCCACTGCAGTGTTTCGGCCCAGCGGGCAGGGCAGGGCGGCATGTAGCTGGAGCTCTGCAGGGCCCAGGCCACACACCAGCCCACCCCACCCTGTCTCTGGGACGGACTGGCTGAGGGCAGGGCAGGACCACAAGAATCCTCCTGCAGAGGACAGTCCATGACCCCAGCCCCCTCCAGCACCTGGGGCTGCAGCCACTAGGCCTTCTGGCCCACGCAGAGTATTGGTGGGGCAGGGGTGTCCTAAAAAAGCAGCCCTGTGCTGGAAGCCCTGAGTTCCTCTCTGCAGCCCCTCAGCAAGACCCCCTCCCTGGGGCACATGGGGGGTGAGAACCCTGCTCCTGCACTTTGTGGGGGGCCAGTCCCTTACAGGGGGAGGCCCACATAGGCCGATTGGCCCTGGGCCCCACCTCCAAGGGACAGTCCTGGGTGGGCTGCCATCAGCCAAGCCCTGGTTCCTGTGAGTGCCAGCAGGGACCACACCAGGCAAGCATGGTCATAACCTAGTGAGGGCCACATCAGGCTGGCGGCCAGAGCCCGGATCCCCGGGCCCTAGAGGGGCTGCATTGGGTCTGCAGAACCAGGCCCTGGAGAGAGGCTGTAGTGGGCTGGTGGCAGCTGAGCTTGGATCTCTGGGAGACCCAGGGCACTGGTGCTGGGACTCGGGGCATGAGCCCCATGTGCCCAGCCCTAGCAATGCCCTGACATCAGGTCTGAATTTGCTTTTTAGGGTTAGTTGCTTGGAAAAGAGCTAGGTGCCTCAAATCCTATCTTAGGTGCCTAAGTCCTAGTTTGGGCTCTACTGCAATGCGCAAAATTCCCTTCAAGTGTAATGCAGGTGCCTAAAATTACTTAGCACCTAATTTTAAGGGTAAAAGTTCTATACACATGTATGTTTCTATCTCTGAGCATGCACCTTTCTGTCCTGTGGTGGGCATCCAAGCACCTATCTTCTCTCTGTGCCCCAGAGCAATTCCAAAACCGGCTGCGTAGTCATATAAATCCCAGGCACAGTCCAGTCCAGTAGGCATTCTCTGAGGCTTGATTAGGTGCTATGATGGTGTCTTTTGTTCAGATATGTGGGCAAAGTTAGCAATGTGGTTTGTTGCAGGGATATGTGCCCACTTTAAAGTTTCTGTTAATGTTTTCTGTTGTTTTACTTAAAAAAAAAAAAAACCAAGGAATCTTGTGGCTCTTCAAAGTGTTTGATGAAGTGGGATTTTCTCCCATGAAAGCTCATGTGATAAATAAATCTGTTAGTCTTTAAGTGCCATAAGACTCCTTGTTTTTTTCTTTGTCTTAGACTAATGTGGCTGCCCCTTTGGAACTTGTTGTTCTACTGAACTACGCTAACAGGGTTACCCCTTTGGAATCTGTTAACCTTATGAGTCAACTGTTAGCAGTTTGTTTTAGATTTGTCTAGCAAGCCATCAGATGTTTGCAAAATTATCCTTGCTGCAGAAAACAAGTAGTGACCCTTTCAAGAGTCTAGAGGATTTCTGAGGAACTGCTGCAGGGATCAAAGCCAGTTTCATTATGACTTTTACAGTTAGTCAATGAAGCTCTGACTATGTCAATGGTGACATACTGTAGTTCTCACATATACGAATCTATCCTCTAAGCAACAGAAAAATAACACCAGGCGGTTAGCATTCTCTAGACTGAAGACTGATCTACAACACTAAGGAGAACAGTCTGATATTACTAAGCACATTTCGTTCTACCTCTGCTAAAGAAACACACCTCAGTAGATTGCTTTAGTTCACTGCTTTAGAAAGGTACAACCACAAAGGTTGCTTAGCCAGCAAGCTAACACTTGATATTTTTCAAAAAGTGTTTTTGAGCTATAAAAGAAGGTTTTCTAATAAAGGTCTTTTTATTTATTTATAAGATGAATAAAAAGAGGAGGAAAAGCAGCTAAAATAGTACAATATGAGAGGTTATGATCTCACTAATGATGTACGTCAAAGGTAATTCCATTAAAGTAAATGAAGTTGCCCAGATTTAGAAGTGGTCTAAGATCAGAATAAAATCCAGTAAATATGGAGTGTCTCAAAGGTTTTAATTGACTTCTTTCATAATGTTATTTTGTATTTATGATCAGAATGAAAATTTAAACTCAGTTACTCATACCAACAATTGCATGAGTGTCAGATTGTTGAAAAGTAAATCCACCCTGCTTGCCATTGCTCTTTATTTTTAAACTAAATGGTCATTATGATCAGAAAACTGATACTTCTAAAAATGGTGCATTCTCAGACACCTCTGTGCAAGAGTCTATCCTCAGTCACAGCTATATGCTGTCTGGCTGTGTGCAGAGTGCCTAAAACAATCTAACAATGTATGAGGCAGTAGGACACCAGCACTTTTCTTGGCTCTGTCATTTTCTCAGTGTATAGCTGTTAGCATCTCTGTGCCTCAGTTTACTGTATGTGAAATGGAGATAACACCATCCCAAAGGGCACTGTGAGGTTTAATTAAATAATGATCTAAATGTACTTCAACATCCCTAGATTAAAGGTGCTGCATAAATGTCAAGCACCATTATTATTCTAAGTAGTATCTGCTTAGCTTACTAATTGAAGCATTTTTTTTCCCCCAACTGTCAGCACTTACTGAGAGCAGAGCTGTGGAAGAAAAAGCTGTTTCTGTCACATGCATTATCAACAAAATTGAAGGCTAGTGTGATCCCTGAATTGTTATTCCTAGTGGTTGTTGGTGAGGATGTATGAGGCTGAAAAGAGCACAGTTTGATTTCCAGACAGTAGCTTAAGCTGCCTGTGCTGGCACTGAGAGAAGTCATGCATTGATTTATAAACTGAGTAAATTTGATCCCAGAGTCATTGCTTGGGAATTAATATGGAACCCCAAGGTACCATTTGTGTAATGTTTGCTTTTCTGGCCATAACCACACTGTAAAAATTTGACATGAAAATTGCTTGTGGGTACATTGTCAAAGATGAAGGATGGTTTTGACTTAAAGTTACTGGATTGAGAATCAAGAGATCTGAGCTGATTTTCCAATCCAGCTGCAGATTCCCTGTGTGACTTCGGTGAAACCATTTCAGGACATGCTTTAAACATATATGGAAGCCTAACGATATAAAAATCCGTGTTGGCACCCACCTATGTCTTTAGGTGCCCCTCTATACCTTTAAAATTTTGACCTTAATGTCTTTAGGCTTCACTTTCTCACATGTGCTACAGAAATACTAGGATACTGATACTTATTTTATGGTCTAACTTGTTTTTAATAAGAGATTATCAATTGTGTTTGGACATAAAGAATCAACCAGCACCTTCTCCCATCCCTTGAACAGAAACATACTTTTTTGGAGGTTCAGAAAGGCCCTAACTATGAACTCAAGACATTCAGATACCTCACATAAGCAGCAGAATATGGGGGCACTTATCCTAACTGAAGAATAACTTAGCCCTGCACTTGGAATCAATACAAAAGGCTTTGGCTGCACTAGGGATGTACAATTTACTTCAGTAAAGAATTCACTTACACAGTTTAAAAATAGAACATGCTGGGCTCTGGTTTTTACTGCCATGCAAGAGCTGCCTAGCTGCAGCGTTCACAATGCATGTGCAGAGTTGTAGCTGCATGGCTTTCATTCACAGGGAGCTAGGTCAAGCCCAGCTAGGGCTCCCCCTATTGCACTGTATATATGTGAAAAGAGATGAGCCAGACTGTGGCTCACCATCCAGCTCTGCACCTCTCTGTAAGCAAAAGTCCAGCTGCTGACACTTCTAAGAGAAAACTGAGTCCAGCTGCTGCCTTTCCCCCGCCAGTTTAAATGGTAATCACTTGTTTAAACTTTTAAACAGTTGATTACTGTTTAAACGTTTAGGCTTTTACATGCATAGGTTTCACCAAGCTATGTTCTAGCTTTTGCAGGATAACTGAGAGACCTTATAATCTCAGTCACTGATGTTTCCTCTTCTTGCTGTGCCTTTCCCTCTGCATGATGCCTAAAGTTATATTTTAACCCTGCACCTGCCAGCATATGGGCAGACTACTGTGCCATACAAAGGGTTATTTATTTCAGTGGGGTCCAATGTGGACTTGTCACTTCACCTTTCTGCTGTCGGGTGAAGGACTGAGCACTAATGCCATGAAGGTTGCACAGGGCAGGGACCATGTTTTCTTTTAATTGCAGAGTACCTATGATACATTTGAGTGCTGTAAAGTAAACCATGAATAACCATTTATTGTGACATGTTTCCATGCATTGTGTTTGCTCTCAAGGAAGATCCACTCCATCAAAGATGCTTATAGGTTTTGATATTTTGAGTTGAAAATTTAGAACAAAAACCAAAAATTAAAACTCTACAACAATCCCAGCCTGACTTTCCTGCTCTCCTTCCCAACCATCACCAAGAAAAGGGAACAGGTTTTGGTACAAACTCAAGAGTTGCAGGAAAATTGTGCCCTCGGGCAAAGCAATAATGTATCCTCTGTGTCTCGCAATGAACACTGCACCTCCATTGCATTGGGTCAGAAAAGATTTGGAGAAATTTCTCCTAAACTGAAAGTTTACACATCCCTTCCTAATGTTCACCATACTATTTAACAAGCTGAATAAGGGGCAGTCCCATCAGAGCACCACTTTTAGCCATAAGCAAAATAAATCAACCTGTAAACAGAGGTAAAATAGTGGAATCTCTCTAATAAGAGCATTGCTCAAGGCAAACCAGCAGGGTTTTTTTGGACAGTCCTCAGCAGCATCTGATCGGAATTTCTTCCTTTCAATCCATAGAGTTGGCAAGAAAAAAGCTCTAACTATTATAATTGTTAGTTAAGGCATAAAAAGGGATCTTGCTGCACTGCCAGGGTGTAGCTGTTGATTTAGTGAATAAAGTTCAGTAAGTTAGAAATATTTGATTTCTGTTCTGCATCGCATACATGGTAGAGTACTATGCCAAAGCCATAAGTAAAAGTAAAAAATAGTTCACTGACATTCATGTTTTATTATTGTATTGAAGGTTGTTCACGGCCAAAATGTTGGCTGTTGTGCCTGGTTTCAAGACTTTTTCCCCTTGTGCTAGTAATGACATTAAAATGTGCAGCTATGACTCCCTAAAGCATCCATCAATGTTTTAATGCTCAGAGTACAATTTGAAATAAAATGGAGTTTGATACAGAATTATTTTTCTGTAGGTCATGTATTTTTTTAAGTGGCATCCATGCTCCCACAGAAAGAGTGGTAGAAGATTGTTGCCTCTTGAAAATGTTTCCATGGCGAGAAAATGTTTTTAGTAAGATACTTATCCCTTCATGATATATGATAGAAATTAAGATAATTATTAAAACCTATTGAATTCTGGGAATTCTTTAATGGTTCTAAAGGTTTTGAAATACACTTAGAACTTTTTCACACTTTTAAATTCTTGCATGTAGTGGTGGTTCTCGAGACTGACGTTCTCTTTAGCTGAATAGCCTCAATGTATTTCACTTTGCAAGCATTGTGGGGTTCATCCAGCAAAAATTCTATGCCTGATCTCTAACCCAAATCTTAAATTTCAACCTACACTTCAAAGGTCACATCTCCTGGTGGTGTAAATAGGCAAAGATTCACAGCTAAGTATCTGATCCTAAAGGTTTTAGACATACAGACACAAGAGGGTTATATAGGCAGGCTTGACCTGCTCTGCATCCTACTGAAGCCCATCAGAGCCTTTCCACTAGTAAATGAATTGAACCCTTTGGAAGAGATGTGAGATGGTTTCCCAGGCAAAGAGAAATCCATGCAGCAGTTCTACTGATCACCCAGACCAAGCCTGGAGCTAGCAGTAATAGAGGATAGAACAAATATGTAAGACTACATTTGGGGATTTTTTGCTGTTCTAGTTGTTTGAGCACTTAAAGACAGTACTTCCTCCCAAGGATTCAATGGTTATACACAATCAATATACAAATAAATGTACAGGTAACATCACAGTGTTGATTTCAGAGTCTCTTAGCAAACATTTAACTCTGGGGTAAGAATTAAACAACTAGACACTAATTTTATATGTCTAGCACACAAAATGTGGCCTTTGGGCCTGGCAGTACAGCTCGAGCATAACTCTCTTTCTGGAGCAGGCAGAGTGGTGAGGAGGCCTGGGAAAACTATGTGGTACCAGCACTGGTACATTAGATAACCTGCTCATGCTGAAAATGGCCAGCAGGTACCCTAAACAAAATGGGGCTAACACAGATGTACTTAAATCCTGCCGGTCTTTCCCCTTTTCTGCCTAAACCCGTGTGTCTCCTCCCTTCCCCTTCTCAACCGGGCCCTGGGTGGCTCCCCCTTCTCAGCGTGAACCTGTGTGTCTTTCCTTCTCAGACGGACGCCCCGATATTGTTATAAAACAAACAAGGAGTCTGGAGGCACTGTTTAAGACCAACAAATTTATTTATTGGCTGAGCTTTCATGGGAGAAAATCCTACTTCATCAGACAGTTTGAAGATGGGGGAACTTACAGGAAATACATTCAGGGGAGTGTAAGACATAGGATCAACTCACACCATAACAGCAAATCAAAGCAGCTGGTAAGATTCAAACACTGGGAAACAGCACGTAAGAAAGAAAGAAAGAACGAAAGAAAGATCCTATTTCTTTTAGATTAGATTGTATGAAAGCAGGATTAAGTCATGACTATGGCTTTTTTTCCCCATTACAACAGGTGATTTGACTTCACCTTCCTCTGTGTGCTGTTTCTCAGTGTTTGAGTCTTAACAACTGCCATGCTTGGCTCCTGTGCTGCCAGTTGCCCTGCAGTACCTAGGCCAGAGCCAGAGGAGTCTGGGCAATGCATGGAGGATATGGAGTGCTGCGCTGGCACATCTCTGGGCTATGTCAGGCTCCCTGTTGTCACACACAGTATGGAGGGTGGTGTCGTCATTCACTTCCTGTAGTAAAGGAGTGGCCAGGAGAGCGGGGGTCAGGTACCCACAATGAAGGACTCATAGGGTGACCTAGCAGCTGCCAGTGTGGATGCGGGCAGTCTCCTGGCACTTTGAGTGTGGACGCTCTAAACCAACTTAATAAGGTCTACTTTAAACTGGCTTAAAATAGACCTTATTTAGCCAGTTTAACCGAGCGCTGTAGTGTAGACATAGCCCTAGAGAGTTCACCCTAATGTCTCAGAAAGCATTGAAAATTCCATTTCTACTCAGGTCTTCTGCCTGTGTTATTCTATAAGGCTGTGTTCACACGCACAGGGTTATTTCGAAACAAGTTGTTTCGAAACAACTTGTTTCGAAACAACACCTTATTTCGAAATAACTTAATTCGAATTAACAAAATGTTAATTCGAAATAAGAAAAAAAGCGGGAATCGAAATAGCATGTTCACACATTGGGCATGCTATTTCGCTTCAGGGGCACGGCATCATGGGAGGTGTGGCAACATGGCCGCCTCCCTGGGCCATGTCGGCGGCCATGTTGGTAGCCACTCCTATAAAAGCCGGCCCCGACCTCACTTCAGTGTCCACTCAGGCTAGCAGTGTGCTGCAAGCGATGGACACCGCCTGGCAGCCCACACAGCGCCGTGCACTCTGGGGATCCTTTGCCCACCTGCAGAGTGCCCTGCACATACAGGACACTCTGTTTGTGGACCCGCAGGATGCCCAGACTTCACCCAGGGCCTTCATCCTCCTGGCGTGTCAGGCAGAGCTCATGTCCCTGCCCCCCTCAGTGCCTCGCCAGCTCTGGGCTCGGGAAACCAGCCCAGACTGGTGGGACCGCATCGTCCTGCACACCTGGGGCGACGCAGAGTGGCGGAGGAACTTCCGGATGACCAGGGCCAGCTTCATGGCCCTGCTCACCGAACTCGCCCCACACTTGCTTCGCAGGGACACCTCCATGAGGTGCGCCGTACCCGTGGACAAAAGAGTGGCCATCGCCCTCTGGAAGATGGCCACTCCGGAGTCCCACAGGGCGGTGGCACACCTCTTCGGGGTCAGGCTGTCCACCATCTCAGACATCCTCCGTGATGTTGCCAGGCCCATCAACCACGTCCTGCTGCGGCGCCTTGTGAGAGCAGGGCAGCTGCAGGACTCCATCGCCGGGATGGCCGCCCTCGGCTTCCCAAACTGCGCAGGGGTCCTCGATGCTACCCACATCCCCGTGAGGGCCCCAGAGCACAGGGCTGCGGAGTACCGCAACCGGAAAGGGTACCATTCGATGATCCTGCAGGCTCTTGTGGACCACCGGGGCATCTTCCAGAATGTCTACGTCGGCTGGCCAGGGAGGGCCCACGACGCCCGGGTCCTGAGGAACTCGACCCTCTACCGGGACATGGAGGCGGGCACCTTCTTCCCCCCGCACAACATCAATCTTGGGGGGGGGGGTAGAGGTGCCCGTCCTCATCGTTGCCGACGCAGCCTACCCCGAGGCCCTGGCTCATGCGGCCGTATGCGGGGCCCTTGGACCCGAGCCGCCAGCAGTTCAATCGCCGCCTGACTGCCTGCCGCCAGGTGGTGGAGCGGGCATTCGGCCGCCTGAAAGCCCGCTGGCGATGCCTCCTCACCCGCCTCCACCTGGTAGAGACAACCCTGCCCCACGTCATCGGGGCATGCGTGGCCCTAAACAACTACTGTGACCTGCGGGGCGAGCCCGTCCACGCAGCGTGGGAGGCAGAGGCCCAGCGCCTCACAGAGACCTTCACCGAGCCTGCACCCGTGCCATCAGGAGAGCGGCCATCCCGGCGAGCCCGCTCCGTCCACGACGCCATCCGGCTCTCCTTCACGGACGAGGAACTGTAGGGGCCAGGCCTGCCCTGCCCCACACACCCCCCCCGTCACCCACAGCCAGCACCACCCGTCCACCTGCACTGTCACCTACCCCCAATAAAGACACTGTACACCAAAAGACGGTTCAACATGCATTTATTAGGGATACAATGGGGGTTGGGGCAGGGATAGGGGACTTCGGGGGTAATAGGGAAGGGGGCATCAACTTGGGAGGGGACAGGGGACTTCGGGGGTAATAGGGAAGGGGGCATCAACTTGGGAGGGGACAGGGGACTTCGGAGGTAACAGGGAAGGGGGCATCAACTTGGGAGGGGGAGGGGAGCAAAGGTCCGGGGGGCAGGGGTGGGGTCATTCCTGGCCCGTGGGGGGCTCTGGGGCAGTTGGCATGCCCCGACGGCGCCCACGGCCTCCCTTAGTCCCCCGCCGCCTGTGGGTTGGTTCATGGGGCGTGCCGGTGGTGGGCTGTGGGAGAGGTAGCCTCGCGGCGATCTCCCGGAGGGCCGCTGGGAGCTGGTCTGCCAGGCGACCCATCACCGCCACCAGCTCGGCATCAGTGTCCAGCGACCTCTCCAGCAGACGGAGGGCCGCGTCCTGGCGCTGCCCCTGCTGCTGGCGCCAGTCCTGCGTCGAGGCCTCCATCCTCTCCCCGAGGTCTGCGAGGGCCTCCAGGAGCTCCGTGCGGGAGCGCAGGGTCCTCCTCCAGCGGCGGGCGGGTCGGGGGCTTGGGTGCCCTGCTACGGGCGGTGGTGGCGGCCGGCGAGGGGCAGCTCTGCGATGTGCTGGGGGGAAGTAGAATACACAGTTGGCCCCTGCTGCCTGCTGGCCCTGTCTGTTTGCACCTGCCTGCAGCACACACGACTGCACTGACTGCAAGCAGGGCCCAGGCTCCCGTGGGACATCGCCCTGGGGTGGGGTCCCCGCTCCCCAGGGCCTCGGACGGAGGCCAGGGCAGTACCCGGCGGGGGACATTGGAGGACCCCGGGGTGGCAATGTTGTCTGGCTGGGGCAGTCGTCGGGGTTTAGGGGGCCCTGGGCCACCTGCCTGTCCTGTTGAGAGAAAAGCTCGTTCTCTGCTCTGGTCAATGATGGAGCCGG
>ML681964.1:55783147-55998701 GCA_007922195.1 Podocnemis expansa
AAAATGGTTAATATATTCAATGTAAACAAAATTAACACATTTATTAGTACCATATAGGAACAGATTTCATACATATTCATATAAGATAGGAAAATTAGTAGAGAAGGTTAGGCTGGCTCCTCGGAGCCTGCGAATGTAATAAACAAAAGACATTGTTGATTAATAGGTGACCTCGAGACTGGTGCAGTTTCCCTAATCTCCTGCTTATAGACTGTTCAAGGATGTGAGGGGCTCTATACTTTTATTAGTCAGGCTAGAGGTTAACATAATATTAAGGGAACAGTACTAAGATGGAGTCACTTATGCTCACAAGTTTGTGGTCTTATACAAATCTCATAACAGTCCACAGTGTGCTATGGCACTGCAGGCTCCGTCAGCCCCTCCACTACAAAGCCGGACTCACCCCTGTAGTCTGGACACCCTGGCAGACAGGGAATGGGTGGGTGTACAGGGCAGGACAATATACAGGCGACACTGTCCTCCCTCTGCCCGCCAGCTGGGGACCGTGTCCTGGGGTGGCACGCATGCTGGTGGTACCCACAGGGGTGCGCTGGACCCAGTAACGCCCCGGTCCAGGGGGGTCTCCCACGGCCACCTGCCAGTGGTGCGGCCCGTGTGCTGTCCACCCCACCCGGGATGCAACTGCATCTCCACCAGGCAGCCCCAGTTCCCCGTCCCCAGGCACACAGGGGCCTGTTCGCCCGGTGCCACCCATCTCCATGGCACCCGTGGGTGGGGGGGCTTTGCACGCACCGACCCTCTGCCCTGCCTGCCCCTGTGCCTGGCCCTGGACCCCTTGCTGCCCAAGGCCGGCTGGACAGGCCCAGCCCTGTGTGCCTCAGTGGGGGGGGGGAGTACCTACCCACAGTGGCGCCAGAGGTCCTCTGCGATGTCCCAGGGTCTGTGTCGGACCCAGGGGCGGTGGTCGGCCCCTGGGTCTCCGGGCTGCTCTCCACCACCGGCTCGGCAAAGATCTCCAGGCTGCTGGGGGTGGCCTCCGCTGCCAGTGGTGGTGGTGCAGCTGGAGGCACCCCCACGGAGACATCGGACCCGGGTGCCTCCGGGCCCGACGAGGGGCTCCCATGCCCTCCTGAGTCCACAGCCTCAGCGGGTTGCCCGCTGGGCTGTGGGCCCAGGAAGGCATGGAGCTCCTCATAGTACAGGCAGGTGGCAGAGCTGCCTGCCCCTTGCAGCTCCCGGGCCTCCCTGGTCCGGGCATGGTCTTGGCGGAGTGCCTTGACCTTGCAGCGGACCTGCTCGAGCGTGCGGGGGTGCCCGGCTTCGGCCATTGCCGTGGCAATGTCCGCATAGATGTCCCGGTTCCGGTGGGACGCCCGGAACCGGGACAGGATGTCTGGGCGCTGCCAGACACCCAGCAGGCAAAGGACATCGTCCCTTGTCCAGACTGGGGCCCTGCGTCGCCCCCCGGATGAGGTCCCTGCCTGGGAGGCCATGTGGCTGTCAGGCTCGTGCCACGCTGCCTCACAGGCACTCCCAGACAGGAACTTCCTGTTCCCCAGGGTGCAGGGCACCCTGGGAGGGAGGTCAAGCCGTTGTTTCGAAACAACCGTTGTTTCGAAACAACACGTTCGCATGGCGTTGTTTCGAAACAAGTCGTTTCGAAACAGCGTTGTTTCGTCCCCAAATGGGGTTTAACTTGTTTCGAAACAACACAGTTGTTTCGAAACAAGGGCTTCCCCTTGTTTCGAAACAACTGTGCGTCGTGTGAACATGGTTTTTTTTGTTTTGAAACAACGAGGTTGTTTCGAAACAAAAGTGCCGTGTGAACACAGCCTAAATGAGATTGAACTGCAAAATTCAGATACAAATTTTCCCCCATTTTCAAAGGAATTGGTTCCACCATTTTGATTTGGATACAATTCCTAGCAATAGCACCAACTGCAAGGATTTGATGTGAAGTGGGATCTGAACTTCCTTCATTTGTGCCCATCTCTGACTGAGATTGCACGAGATTGTGCATGTTAACTTAAACCATTTTGATAATTTAATGAGCTAGAGACTTGTCCAAAAGGAAAAGGAGAGGGGACAGGGGCCCCAACAGGCAGCTTAGCCCTGGACCCCATACCACCTTAGGGATGGCCCTGCCAATGATTCATAACATGTGCTGCAAACAATATTCCTAAAGGCCATTGTTTTTCAGTGCCTATTCCCTTAGCAGATTTCAGCTTACTATTGTGTGAGAAAGAAGCACAAAGTGCACCAGCATAGCCATTTACCAGGGTACAGTCTTGCTCCCTCACCAGTTTCATAAGTATCTTTCCAGGAGAGGAACTGTAGAGAACATAACGCTTTAGCTATTTTTAGTTTTAGAGCTTTCCTGTCACTCCACAAAGCACTATTGAAAATCTACTTTAAAAACACTCCCACTCAGGAATATATCCAGACTTTTCACAGGTTCATTAAAGCAGTAGTGGAAGTAACTGATGTACTGGTGAAAGGATGACTAAGCTGTGTGCATTCTTTTAAAAGTAGCACTGATACTTGATTTAAATGAAAATTTCCTTAAGTATTATAACTGTACCTGTGAAGTAAAGACTTCTACTTCTGAGAATTAATTGCTTTACATTTGCGTGTGTGAAACTCTTTAGCTGTCTTGAGTCACAGACAAATTGCTAATTCTGACTTTGTGCTGAAAATACAAGACAGACCAAAAAATGATGTGTTAGCATTAATGATTTGGGTCCTAGTTATTGAAACAGAAAATTCATTTTAAGACAAAAACAAAAATCATTTATCCTCTTTTCTGCTAGATGGTACATATTTTGCTTAGGGCTGTGTGTATGGTTGCAAACATGCTGAAATCAGCAAAAGTTTTAAAAAATCTAGTAATTTTACATGCATGATTAAATAAATTTGTTCCCTACTAAACCACAGACTGAAAATTAATGAACTACACTAAAATCTGTTGTAGACATCTGAATAATTTAAAATACAATAACAGTAAAACACAAATAGGGTTTATCAAACAAGACTGTTTCCTGCAAAATCCTAGATTAACTAAAAATGGTGCTTGCGATATATATACATTGAGCAATCTATGATATTTTTATTATGTTATCATTACAACACATTAGAACATGACTTATGTAGAACATAGTTTGATAATGTGCTCATGGTTGACTCTTAGGGCCAATTTAAGGCTAGATTTAACTCCACTGATTTCAACGAAGTTACACTAGGGATGAACCTAACCCATAAAATGTAATTATTCTCCATTTTGTTCAAATATGCCCAGTGGAGCCCATATGTGAATTTATCTCTTGCACGCAGTTCAATACAAATAAACTTTGATGCAAAGTAGTCTACTGTCTGTCCTCTATCACATGTATTTTATTTTTTGTCTGAGTTTACTTCAGTTTATTTTGTGTGTAGAATGTGTAGAAACGTATGTTCAGCTGCTCTACCAGTGGAGCTAAACTGTTCTCAGTCCACATCCCTACGCCCTCAGGCTAAAGCTCTGAGCTTATTTGAAAGCCTAACAAAAGAATAAAAGGACTCCTGTATTGCTGACATCATGCACCCCATCTGAATCCAGTGTTGCTAAAATCAATTGTAATTAGTCATCTTACAACACAAGCACTTTAGAAGAAATTGGTCCATTTTGATTAGCCATATTTCTATAAAACAGAGAGATGAGTGTGGGCTGAAGACACAGGATCAGGAATGAGAATCTTCTGAGTACTAGGTGTGAGATGTAGGATTCCCTACTGTTAAGTAGCCCGTCCTCTCATTCCCTCACCCCACTCAGTTCTTGCTTCACTGGTAGAAGCATAAGTCCAGCATCAAACAGCAGGCAATACAAAGGATTTACTGGGATAATCAAGCAAGCATCAATTCCAATTCTTCACACCAGTACTTTTTCCTACTCCCTACTGCCTGTCTGCCTCAGTTTTTAAAGTGCTAGAGAATTCTTTGTTTGTTTTGCTGAAACAGACTACTATGGCTACCCATCTGGAAGTTTTTATAGTGTATCTTAACTAATCATTTGCAAAAATATTACAAGGTAATTCTTTAACCAGTCCTAGCATATTGTAACATATTTTTCTAATCAGTCATACCCGCCACCATAACTGATTACGATTAGTTATGAGACAGACAGAAGCTATCAAAGGATCAGATGGAAATTATCAGAACAGTGGGTGCCATAATGACCAACGGGGCTGTCCCTAGGGGGGTGCAGGACCCTGGGCTAATCAGCCTCTGTGGAGCTCCCCATCCTCACACCCCTCCTGCACTGGGGGTGGAGCTGGCTGGCCCAGGGGTCGGGCTCCACACCCTTGCCCCACCTCTGGGCCATCCCTCCCCGCCCCTGGGGTGGAAAATGGCCCAGGGGAGGGGCAAGAGAGCAGAACCCAACCCCTGGGCCGGCTATTCCCCGTTCTGGGTTTGGGGTGAGTCAGCCAAACATGGCGGCTGGTTTCTGTGCTCTTCCTGTCCCCCCTTTCTCATGCTGCCTTCAGCTCCTCTTTGAAGGCAGCAGGGAGGGGGTAGGACACAGCATGGCTATGGGGGAGCATGGAACCATGGGGCCTGGGGCAGTCGCCCCTCTTACCCCCCAAAGGACGGGCATCATGACCAAATAATACAAAGTGCAGATTCTACAACCACAACTCTTGACAACTGTTTAAAAACAAGATAGGATGCTATGAAACAAAGTTTTCTTTAAACGTTTTAGGGTCTTCTCCTTACTGGGAGTTGTTGCTCTGGATCGTCTTCTTAACAGCCTAGTATTAGCTTGTTTCAATGCAAGGGTGTAGCCTGCCCCTTCTTTCTGGCCCAGTCCATTACTCTTCAGGGTGGCCCTGGGCACGTGATCAGAAGCTTTCTGCTGATGCTCATCAGGGTGAGGAGGGAGGGATAGAGGCAGCCTGGACCCTCCCTCCGACAGTATTGCTGCTTGCAGCCACCTGCTGCCACGGCTGTGAGCTCACACCACTGCCAGGTTCTGCAGTGGGTGGGTGGGCCTCCCAGCCAACAGGGTGGACACATGCCCACCCAGATCCACCCCTAGCTATGCCCTTGTTTTAATGTAATTTTTTTGCGGTGTGTGGATGTGACCACATGCTTCCCACAATGCATTTATGACTGCCCCTGCTGCTTCTGGTTTTGTTTAGCCAAAGTACAACAACTCAGACAGTCACAGTGTGAGGAGGCCTTGTGATTTTGATTCTTTGTTTGTATCCACCTGTAACTAGCTAAGCGATGAAAATATACTTAAAAATCATAGGCCTTTATAGGCAGGCTTGAATATCTATATTCTAACAGCTACAACACCAGTTCGACCCTGGTAAACTGTTGCTTAATTCCTTTGTATTCATGTATATGGGCAAAAAGTTCTCCCCACCCCTCTCAAGTTATCTAAATCATGTTAACATTAACAAACACAACAGACTCCTTGGCTCCCTTAATGATTGTTTGAGCTGACTGTGTTGTAGTCTAGGCTCCCATCTAGATTGGAGGTGTTCAACTGAGTGTAGTCTGAGATGTGAGGGCAATTTCAAAACCCAAGGCAAGTGAGATGATATCTTTTATTGGACCAACTTCTGCTGGTGAAAAAGACAAACTTATGAACAAAACAGAGCTCTTCTTCCAGTCTGGGGAGTGTCAGGGCATGTCTATACTAAAAATGCAACAGTAGTACACTTGTACTGCCAATGTGAGGGTTTCTTCTATCAGCATAGGTTATCCATGTCCCTGAGTCGTTGTAGCTAAGTTAATAGAAGATTCCTTTTAGCAACCTACTCGGGGATTAGATTGTTTTCAATATGGTGCTTTGGGATGCAATTTTTTCATACTCCTGAGCAATAGTTATGACAACCTAACTTTCTAAGTAGACAAGACTCAGTCAAATTAATCTAACTCCAATGAGCTAACTTGATCTGAGAATTACACCATTTTTGCACATGTAGACAGGACTCCAGGGATCAGTGGGATATAAGTATATGTTTTACAGAGTAGGGATGAGTTTCTGAATCATTTTCAGATTCCTTATGTGGCATTAGGCAACTAATGTATTCTGCCTACCTGCTTCACTATCCATTCCTAATTATAGATCTTTGTGTATGCAATTGAATTCTTTTACACAGTACAAATGTGAACTCTCCCTTACATTTTATGTAAGCCCTGGTATTTACAGTGAAATCAGTATGGGCTATATACATGTGATAAGAGACAGAATTAATGACTGCATATCCTCTTTTATCACCAATTTATTTTGTTTTTGTCTTTCAATGTTGTCCTTAAATTATCCTGCATTACAAATTTAAGAAATTAAAAATTAAAAAAAAAAGTCCTTTGTGCTATAAATTCTCCATTAGTATAATGGAATTAATTGTGCAGTACTCATAATAAGTAGGAAAAATAGGAAAGCACTGTAATAATGTGCTTAATAAGTTAATGTTTTAAAGACTGCAGAAAATTAAAAGCACAATCTCTTTCTGCGCTGTGGCCTCTGTATGTAGCACCATGAATTAAAATGTCTATAAGCAGAACTGCTTGGGAATTTTCTATCAACTTTTTAAAAAACCCAGTTTCCTGAAAATCAAAATTTTACTTTGGAAAATTTAATCAAAATATGTTCGTTGTTAAACCAAATTTAAATATTTCAGCATAGGTTAACATTAACTTTCCGTCTCCTGAGCTGTCAGCAGGTTTCAGGGAGGTGTAATTTAAATGTCTCAAACCTTCATGTTTCCTATTGGCTAAACTCCTGAACTGGACTACCTCTCCCACAATGCACTTTAACCTCCCTTCTAGTTGAACTGCCACAGTGCATCACAACAGCACTATTTTGAAATTTCTTCATAGCCTAGAAGGATATTCTTGAATGGGTATATTTCTTCTCTAAGGAAGATGATCTATTGTTAAGTGGAGTCTTCCAAATATACTTATATTCTATAAAAGCAAAGGTGTTGTAGAGACTGACAATCGATGTCAACAGTGTGTGTTAACTAAATGTTATCCTGGATAGATAGATAGATAGATAGATAGATAGATAGAATTCATGGCAAAAGAGAGACCAGATGAAGGGGAAAAAGATGTTTCATAATTTTGTCAGTAAGAACTTTTTTGTATTACAATCAACTTACATATATATTGGTTTCTTTGGAAAGGACAGTTTAGTGATCTACACAGAACAGAACTATGCAGTTTTAAAAATAATGTTTTGTATTATAAAATCATAGTTCATCTTTGAATCTACCAAAAAAGACAAATTTTTTCAACTAGTTTTCTCCTCTGCTCAGAACTGTATCATGGGTGATAGAAGGCGGGTGGGTCATAGTTTGATGTACTTGTCAGAAGTGTCACAATGGTGTCTTGGGAAACTGCTGTTACCTTGGAGACCATGAGTGTATTTCTCTGGGCAATGCCATTTATCCATCTTTTAGCATAGTACATGTTGTGGAATTCTAATAGCCCCACATAATTATTCTAATTTGAGAGAGAGGTTTTTATAAGACAAATTAATTTGTTTAAAGTTTCAGCACATAAGGATCTTTGTTGTACTCTGTAGGAATGCAAATCAACATGTAGACTCATCTTTTACCCCAGCAGTTCCCAACTCTGCCATGTTGCACACCACCAACGTAAAATACCACAACCTGTACTACCACCACCTATTTTTTATAAACAGACTATGGATGAAAACTATCTTAAAACCTAAGTGTTGTTAAACACTTTGTACCCAAAGCACAGCTGGGTACATAAAAAGCTGTATTCTTGCAAAATATTAACAAATGCCTTATAAACCCATCCCAGATGAGATTTCTGGTGCACCTTTAACGAGAGGGATGTGCTTGCTCGATGCAAAGTCGGTGGATAGCTTGGTTGGTGGATATCTGACAAAATCTTGAAAGCTGGGAGAAGCCACTACCCTGGTTGGGGGAGTGGCTCCTGGCCAGGGCATTGGGCCTCTTTACAAGAGGGCTGGGGGAAGGGGCAGGGTGCCATAGTCACCATGTTGCTTGGAGATGGGGCCAGCCTGGGGAGGAGGGTGCAGATCTTGGCCAGCCACTGTGAGTGCGTCCAGTGGATGGAGGGGGGAAGAACAGCTGGGCTGCCTTAAGTGCTAGGGACAGCTGTGCTCTGTCCCTGCATGGCTCAGTGCCACTGGAGGCTGCAAGGCCGACCCCTCAGCAGCAACAGATATTGGTTAGGCAGTCAAATTTAGTTAGTAGTCATGCACCACTGGGAAGTGGCCTGTGAACTACTGGTAGTACCTGTACCACAGCTTCTCGGCTTGCTTGTCCGCTTCCTCACACAGCTTTTTCTCTCTTCATACCACAATTACACAAGAAGTACCCTCTATATTTTTGCCGACAGTGCTACTCTTTTTTCCTTATATAGGTGCCTTTTTATTGGCATCATTTCTTTCTCTGTGTTGAAAGAAGTGAGTCGACAATTATTAAGGTGGGGGTAAAATTTTCATAAGAGCATATTAAGACCCAGTTCGTTTAATGGGGTTTAGGCACTGGTCCACTCAGAACTGCAAGGCCTCTGTGATTTAGATAGCTAAAGGTTTTGGAGAATCTAGGATTAAGAGTCTCCTAAGTGCCTACATTATTTCTGATAATGGAAAAAGTCACTTAGGACTTGCAATACTCAGGGTAATAGTGCCTAACTACGTCTAAAAATGGGACATAAGATGCTAAGTCATTAGGCACTTCTGAAAATTTTACACACCAAACAAAAGCACTCTTTGAACTTCCAAGATATGGGCATACCCAAATAATGCACTGCATAGCCTTTTTAGTGTAACCCTGGTCCTTTGTGGGTTTTTTGTCCCTATTAATTATCTCCTTAGTTTGTAACCTGTCTCTCACAGAGCTAGCAGAAAGCACCTAGAATATTTCTAAGTAAAAGAGAAACAATGAATGATAATGTGAGTGGAGGTGAACTGTAGGTTAGATCTGCATGTGCTTTTATGCAACATCTAAACACATGTAGGGATGGGTCATTATTTATTTATTATTTATACTGAAGTCACACCCAGTGGTCTGAGCCCTGTTATGTTAAGCCCTTTACAGGCTTAGTATTCTAATTGGTTGGAGTTCAAACCACAGATCAGAATATCCTCAGATACTAAGAAAATAAGAACTTAGAGTTTTTAAATTCACTACTATCTCATCTCCAATATCAGAAAAATTTGAGGCCATGGTGTGTGTGAGACCCCACAGAGAAGACAGTATTTAGGGTTTTTTGAATAAGCAGCCACATTGTTCACATCCCTGTGATAGACTGACAATATCCTGGACAAACCTTATGGTATTAAGATAAGCAATACTGAATTAAATATAATGCCTTTGGAGTCCATGGTATTATAAATGCAATTGTGTATGTATTATTATGGAATTGTATATACCTTCTCTAGGAGACTGACAAATGCAATCTCTGGAAAGTATTAGGAACTTCAAAGGGCTTTTGGGGACAATGTGAGTGAAGTGGATTTCTAATGTCAGTACTCCAGAGGAGGGGAAGCCAGCCTTTTGAAGATACACATTGTAGGGAGAGAGACTCATTGTCTACTAATTACATTCTCCTGAAAACTCCAGATCAAAGACCCCAAACTGCATAAAGAATGCATTAAAAACTTTTCACTGAGCATGCTAGTTCTGAGTTGATACCACTATAAATTTGTGAGCATAGAAAAGACCCCTTTGTGGGGATTTGAAGGACTTTGCTGGGTAGGCCCTGCCTTACAGGTTGTGGTGATCTCTGCAATGCTTATTAGGATCTGTGCAGGGTCAGTTATTGTTTAATACATTTTCTTCTCTGTAGCACTTTTACCAAAGAAGAAATAAGTTTTCATGGAAAAGAGCTGTGCTGTAACTTAACTAAGGGCAGTTGAATTGTTTTCAGGCTCTAGAGAGAAAGTAAGCAGAACTGCTTATGCAGACTGTTGTGGAGGGAGTAACGGTGAAGACAGCAAACTATTCAGTTTGGGAATATCTAAGTCAGGAGGAAGATATATGTGCGTTTGCATGAAAGCCACAGAAGTCACAAAAGCAAAGACCTTTTTTTTTTTTTTTTTTTTTTTTTTTAAGTCATCGTAAGCAGGAAACCAACCAAACAATCAGTGAGAATTGAGGTGCTAATGGAGCACTGAAGGAAGACAAAGCCATTGTGGAGAAACTAAATGAATTCTTTCCATGGATCTACGTTGTAGAGGATGTGAGGGAGAATTCCACACCTAAGCAGTTCTTTTTAGGTGACAGATCTGAGGAACTGTCCCAGACTGAGGTGTCAACAGAGGGAGATTATTATTATTATCATCATCATCATCTCACCAGAACAAGATGGCATTCTCCAAGGAGTTGTTGAAACTCAAATATAAAACTGCAGAATTACTAACTGTGGTATATAACCTATCACATAAATCAAATTCTGATGACTGGAGAATAGCTAATATAATGGAGAATTTTTATAAAGACACCAGAAGCATTTAGAGCTAAGGAAACCCAATTTCAGTATGAGGCAGATTGGTTGAAAACACAGTAAAGAAAAGAATTATCAGACATATTGATGAACACTGACCCTTCGTTAAAGGCAGTAAATAGCCCCTGATAAGAATGAGCAAACAAACAAAAATAAAGGAATGAGCTGCAGGAGTAAGAAGAGAATGCATGCAGAAATCTAGCAGCAGAGCTTTGTAGGTACCAATGATATTAGGGAGGATAGGAGAGAAATTCTGGAGCCCAAATTTAGGCTGCTAGGTAAGAGACTGAAGTCTAGAATCTCTATTTTAGCATTCTCTGAAATGCTTCCAGTTCCGTGTGCAGAATGAGATAGATAGGTGGCACTGCATTGTCTCAATGCATGAATGAGATCAGGTGTAGGAAGGGGGGAGGGTATTTTATTAGAAACTAAGGAACCTTTTGGGAAAGGGGGATCCTATACAGGAAGGATGACTTCCATCTAAACTAAAGTGGAACCAGATTTCTGGAGGTCAGAAAACATAAGGATAAAGTGAGAAATAGCCAAAGTCAAGTAGAAATGGACTGTGCAAAGGGAACTAAAACCAATAGTTTTTTCTATATAAATAGGAAGAAAACAAAGAAGTGGGACTGCTAAGAATGAAGGCTTGGATGCAGGTAAAGGATAATTCAGGAATGGCTCAAAAGCTAAACAAATGCTTTGCTTTGGTTTTTAATGATGCTAATGAAGAATATAGGGATAATGGCAGGGTGGCTAATGGGAATGAGGATATGGAGGTAGATTACTATATCCACGGTAGAACTCAAACTTAAACAGCTTAATCGAACTAATCTGGGAGGAGGGACAGATAATTTCCATCTACAAATATTGAAGGAACTGGCATGTGAAATTGCAAACCCATTAGCAAGGATTTTTAATGATTCTGGAAACAAAGGTGTTATGCTGGATGACTGAAGAATTGCTACCCTAGTTCCTATTTTTAAGACAGGGAAAATGAGTGATCCAGTTAATTACAAGCCTCTTAGTTTGATCTCAGTAGCATGCAAAATATTGGAAAAAAAAATTGAAAGAGAAAGTAGTTAAAGACCTGGAGATTAACAGTAATTAGGATAAAATACAAAATCTCTTTACAAAAGATTGATCGTATCAAACCAATCGCTCTTCTTTGAGAATATAACAGATTTCTTAGACAAAGGGAATGTAGTAGATCTCATTTACCTAGATTTCAGTAAATCATTTGATATGATTCCACATGCGACATTATTAGTTAAATTGAAAAAGGTGGTGATCCATATTGTTAACGGGCGCTGTGGCCTCCCTCAGAGCTAGGCCAGAGGAATGCCCTGAATGCCCTCTCTGGCCAGGCTGAGGAACTGCAGGACCTAGGCCCCGGAAGCAGAGGGGCATGGCCAGAGCAGGAAGGGGAAGTAGAAAAGCCCAGTCTGGTAGCTCAGTTGGGGCTGAGTGCTCAAAGGGGAAGGATGTGCCTGCCTGGAGGGAGCAAGCCCAAGGAGGCATGGTCCAGCCCCACCAGCTGGCCCCAGCCTCTCTAGCCAGCCAGCTCTACTGCCCACCCACCCAGCCTTCCCAGGCAGAGTGATGGGGATGAGAACCCTGAGGCAGCCAACTAGGGAAGGGACTCCAAAGTCCACTGAACCCCAGAGCCAGACTGGGAACCAGGGGAAGCTGAAGACCCCATGACCTATCAGCCCTGCAATTTAGAGGAGCTACCCTCAGCGGAGGAAGAGATGCTGGCAGCATATGGGCCCCAGAACCTGGAGGAGCTGCCTCTCATCGAAGAGCCTGAGGTGTACCCTTACCTGCCACCCATGGACTCAGAGGGGTTTGCCAGGATCCCACAGGCCTTCTACAAGGAAGACCCCCAAGGATGGCTACCCCCTCTGGAGTTAGGTACCCAGGGCAGAGGAGGGGCAGGGTTGGAGGAAGTAGCCCAGGAAGGGCCGAATGCAGGGCCATGCTACAGGGCGGCATGTTTCAGTCAGAGCCCTGCTGAACGGGGGCTGAGCCCTTCTGTCCCTGCCTAGGACCCTCAGCTGAGATGCAATGGAGCGGGTGGACTTGTGTCTCCCTCCTCAACCCCTTTTTTTGGCTAAAACCCTAAGTAGTTTCTGATCACCCGAGCTGTTGCCCGCCCCGTTGGGGGCCGGGGTTGTAGACGCTGCCCATGCCCACCCCACCCTGGGGCTGGGGCTGTAGATGTAGGGATCGTGAACCCTGAGGACTATGTCCAGCCACTGGAAGGGATGCCCTCTCCCGCTAAATGGTTATTCCGCTAATTCCCCGGAGCCACCAGTCAGGGGTGCTCTCCCCATGGGCCAGCGAGGGCTGGTGGTCTACGCATATGAAAATTGAAAGGTGGATAAGGAACTGGTTAAAGCACAGACTACAAAGGGTCAAACTGAAAGGTGAACTGTCAGACTGGAGGGAGTTTACTAGTGAAGTTCCTCAGGGATCAGTCTTTGGAGCAATCTTAACCTTTTAAATAATGACCTTGTGTGATAGGGCTAACCACACACTACAAAAACCCAGCAAACTCTCTGGGTGGTGGAAGCCCTGCCCCTTCAGCCTTGCTGGGCATGCTCCACCTGCTGCCCTGACAGAAAAGGAAGCTACTCAGGTCATTCAGCTCTAACTAGCAAAGAGGGAGGACTTGTGCTAGAAGCTCCTGACCAGGAGCTGTGTTGGTCTCAGTTAGTAGGAGAGAACAACCCTGGAAAAAGCACTGAGGACCAGCTACTCTGTGACAACTGCACTGAGGCCAATGGTCAGGTGCTTACCACAGCCAGCCAACTCCAGGAATCTTCAGGAAAGTAGGCAGTGGCTGCTGTAGAAATAAGCAGACACAGGCTGGAGCTCTGTGGGAGGACCTCTTTTGTGGTCCTTGGTACTATTTTGCTGTACTGGAGGAGGACTTGATGGTGCCGAAGCCAAGGGCAGTATCGAGCCCTGCATCATCCACTCCTTAGACGAGAGCACTGGTTTACCTTTCGACTGGACTTTCTTCACCGGTACCTGAGCCGGCTCCTGGGACAGCGCCCACGCTGCTGCAAGGGCCTCTGGTGTCGATGGTACTAAGAGGTGCCCTGGTCCTGACTCTTGTGAGGGGGAATACGAAGGCAGAGGCGAGCGCTGCTGTATCGGTACCGAGTTAGACGCCGATCGTGGCTTTGAGTTCTGAACTGGAGAGTGGCATCTGGCGGGCAGCAGTGCAGGTCACAAGCGGTGCCAGTGAAGCACTTGGTGCGTGAGAGGCCTTAGATGCTGGATGGGACATGCGGTCCTCGGTGAGAGTGCGGAGCCAGCGCTCTCTATTGTTGCGAGTGCTACACTTAAAGGACTTGCAGATAGAGCAGTTCTCCGTGAGATATGACTCACCAAGGCAGGTGAGGCATTTCTTGTGGGGATCATTGAGTGGGAAGGCTTTGCAGCACAATGAACACAATTTAAACCCCGGCATGTTTAATCATAAACTAAAAGGATGACAGGCACTTGCTTCCTCAAGTTTTGGCTGTTCCAAAACTGTTGCTGAGGGTGGAAAGCAAGGAACTGGGAGGGTCAGGGTCACGGTCACCTATATAGCTGCTGTCACAGCACAGAGTGGGCGTTGGCTGTGTGCCCTGACCTGACAGGCTAAGGCTAAAGACTTTCCAAGCTACCGGGCGCTGCAGCATGTATACACCTGTAACTCTAAATGTATGTGAGCAGCGCTTGAAGAAGAAAAGTCCTGTCCTAAGCAAGACTTGTTAGAAGCTGAGGGTTGGAAGCAGACAGTTTGCCCAATGTGGCCTTATGATATATCCTGTGACTTAGACTTGGCCATTCCCCAGTATAGTTGTATTTTAATATTCTTGTACACTGGGGTCAGGGCAGCATGGCCTAGCAGCCACAGAGTCAATAGTAGAGGGCATCCACTACAGGACATGGTGCCTGGGTAGGGGCGTTTAAAAAAACGTGTCTTATTTAGCCTAACCAAAAGATTAAGGAGAGATAGGGTTGCTCAGTATAAATACATCTGAGAAATAAATACTAGGGAGGGAAGAGGAATTACTTAAGTTCAGCTTCAATGTAGACACAAGAACTAATGAATACATACTAATCATCAAGAGTTTGAGTCTTGAAATTAGTTGAAGGTTTCTAATAATTAAAGGACTGAAGTTCTGGAATAGTCTTCCAAGGAGAGCAGTAGGGACAAAAATGCAGCAGTCCTTAAAATTGAACTTGATAAGTTTATGGATGGGATAGTGTGATGGAACAGCCTAATTTGGCACTTAACTGATCTTTGACTACCAGTGGTAAACATGCCAATGGCCTGTAGTGGGATGTTTGATAGGAAGAGTTCTGAGTTACTACAGAGAATTATTTCTGGGTGTCTGTCTGGTGACTCTTGCCTACGTGCTCAAGGTTTCAGTGATTGGGACAGGGGTCTGCAACCTGAGAGCTCATGAGGCACTTTGGCTACCCCTTTGTGGCTCCCAGCTCTACCTGCCTCTATGCCGCTCCCCCCCCACACCACTAGGAGACCCTGTGGGCAGCCTGGGCCAGGTTCTGGGCTCTTCTCTGCCTGCAAGGGACCATGTAGGGGCCTGCTCCTTGTTCCAGGCTCCCCTTTCATCAGAGACCCTGCAGCAGACACCCTGGCACAGCTCTTCCCACCAGAAGGCTACCCTGCAGCTCTCCAAACACTTGGTCAATTGAAGGAATTTTTTAAAAAATGGCTCGTATCTTTTGGGTTGCTGACTCCTGGATTGAGAATATATCTGGTGTCAGGAAGAAATTTTTCTCCAGTCCAGATTGGCATAAATCATAGGGGTTTTTCACTTTCCTCTGCAGCATGGGGCATCGATCACTTGCAGGTGGTACCTTGAAGTCTTTAAACCATTATTTGAGGCCTTAAATAACTCACTCATAGGTTAGGGGTCTATTACAGGAGAGGAGTATGAGGTTCTGTGGTCTGCAGGTGCAGGAGGCCAGATTAGATGATCATAATAGTTCCTTCTGACCTTAAGGCATTCAAGTCTAAGTTAATTAAACAGAAATTTAAAGAGTACAGTACCAAAAGTGAAATCCCTGAATGCTGTATGGAAACATTTTGAAGATACCATAATAAAAGATCAATTTCAAAGTATATAAAAAAAAAAGGAGTCATGTGGCACTTTAAGACTAACAGATTTATTTTTCGCATGAGCTTTCGTTGGGGAAAATCCCACTTCGTCAGATGCTTCGAAGATGGCTGAATTTACAGAATGGAATGAAAATAAAAGTAAGTTCACCCATCTTCGAAGCATCTGATGAAGTGGGATTTTTCTCCCATGGAAGCTCATGCGAAAAATAAATCTGTTAGTCTTAAAGTGCCACATGACTCCTTTTTTATTTTATTTTATTTTTATTTTTTGCTGGATTAGACTAATGCGGCTATCCCTTTGAAAATTCCAAGTATAACCCAAATTAGTAAGAAAACCAAATAAGCGGCACTTTGCCTAAATAAGAAAGTAAGAGAAACAGAGGCAAAAAGGCATCCTTTAAAAAGTAGAAGTTAAATCTTCTAGAGGCAAATAGAAAGGAGCATAAACTTTGGCAAGTGAAATGTAAATGTGTAATTAGCAAAGCCAATAAAAAACCTAAACAGCAACTAGCCAAAGACTCAAATAGTAACAGCAACCAAAAATTAAGTACATCGGAAGCCAAAGCCTGCCCAACAGCAAGTGGGACTACTGGACAATCAAGATGGGAAAGGACCTCTTGAGGAAGAGGTCATTGCAAAGAAACTAAATGAATTCTCTGCATCTGTCATCAGAGCTCAGGATATGAGGAAAGTTCCCAAACGTTAGCCATTCTTTTTAGGTGAGAAATCCGAGAAACTGTCCCAGACTGAGGTGTCATTAGAGGAGATTTTGGAACAAATTTATCAATTAAACAGTAGCAAATTACCAGGAACAGATGGTAGTCACCCAAAAGTTCTGAAGGAACTCAGATGTGAAACTGCAGAACTACTAACTGTGGCATGTAACCTACCATTTAAATTCGCTTCTGTACCAGATGACTGAGGATAGCTAAAGTGATGCTGTAACACAGTTCAGCTCAATGCCTTGGCACATCCTGCTGGCTGTCTGGGGATTTAACCCTCAGCTGGGCAGGTGCTCCTCTCCGTGGTGTCTCACTGTCCATTTGGTCACCTTCAGACCTACTTCTCAGCCCAAGGGCTGAGTCACAATCCATGAGCTCCCTTTTCCAGGGGATTCTGCAGTCCATTCCAGCCATTTTCCATTGTGTCCACCACAATCCTGCTACCACTCCAGTGGTGATCAGGTAAGGGACCTAGGCCTGGCCACTATTCTGGGTCTGGGTCTAGACCAGCCTCTCTCTGTGTTTTCCCCCAACTGCTCCATGAATCATTTTCCCTGGACCACTTCCTTGCAGCTGCAGTACTTTCTCTGTCCTAGCTTCAGTATCTTTGGCTCTGCTAAGTCCCAGGAGGCAGTCACTACTCTGTCCTGGTTGCTAACAGTTTCCCTTCTTTGAGGAAGTCATTTCCCTCACTCTTCTCTGCAGCTCCCTTGTTGCTAAACTCTCGAACTTTGAGTGGCTGCTATGCAGCCTCTTCCTATTGGCTACTTTTTATTGCAGCCATCCCAGGGGTCCTCTTGACCCCTTCCTGCCCAGTGTGATGCAAGTGCCCTGCTACAGATGCCTATTTGGTAAAAATACTTCAGAGGCAATTCCAGCAACTAACAGCCAGTAAGCCTAACTTCAATATCAGGCAAACTGCCTGAAACTATAGTAAAGAAGAGAATGACCAAACATATAGATGAATGGGATTTATTGAGGAAGATTTGACATGGTTTTTGAAAAGAGAAATCCTGATTCATCAATCTACTGTAATTCTTTGAGGGTGTCAACAAGCATGTGGATGAGCATGATACAGCAGATATAATCTACATAAATTTTCAGAAAACCTTGACAAGGTCCATTCCCGAAAGTCACCTAAACAAAGTAAGCTGTCATGGAGTAAGAAGGAAGGTCCTCTCATGGATCAGTGTCTGATTAAAAGATGAGAAATAAAGGGTAGGAATAAATGGTCAGTTTTCAGAATGGGTAGAGGTAAATAGTGCTGTCCCCCAGGGGCCAGTACTGGGACCAGTACTGTTCAACATATTCATAAATAATCTGGAAAAAAGATAAACAGAGAGGTGGAAAAATTTACAGATGTTTACAAAAGTACTCAAGATAGTTAAGTCCAAAACAATCTATGAAGAGTTTAGCTGTTACCACCCAGGGAAGAGATCTTGGAGTCATTTTGGATAGTCCTCTGAAAACATCCATTCAATACTCAGTGGCAGTCATAATAGCTAATAAACTATTTGGAAACATTAGGAGAAAGATAGATAATTTCTTTATATGTATTAAAAATCAATGGTATGCCCACATTTTGAATTATGTGTGCAGATCTGATCATCCTATCAAAAGCAAGATATATTAAAATTTGAAAAGATACAGAGAAGGGCAACAATGATCCGAGCTATGGAACAGCTTCCATATGAGGAGAAATTAATAAAATTATGACTTTTTGGTTTGAAAAAGATATAACTAAGAGGTGATATGATACACATCTATAAAACCATGACTAGTGTGAGGAAACTAAAAAAGGAGGTGTTATTCATAATATAAGAACTAGAGGTCACTAAATGAAAATAGGCAACAGGTTTAAAATGAAACTTCATACAACCACCATAACAGGGTTCAAAAAAGGAATAGATAAATTCATGAAGCACGGGTCCCTCAATGGCTATTAGCCAGAATGGGTGGGGATGCAAAACCACGCTCTGAAGTTTCCCTAGCCTCTGTTTGCCAGAAGCTGGGAAAGGAGGTTATGGAATGGATAATTTAGAGTAACTCTTCTGTTCATTCCCTCTCAAGTACATTGTTGGAATACAGGATATTGGGCTGGATTCAACATTCGTCTGGCCCAGTATGACCAGACCCAAGATGACCAGTTTTATGTTCTTAAGTTCACTATATGTTGGGGAAGAGTCAGCATGAAGTCATGCCTCACCTCTCTCTTAGAATTCTTTGAGGGAATCAAAAAGCATGTGAACAAGGATTATCCAGTAGATGTAATTTACTTGACTCTTTTGGCATGATCCTACACCAAAGGCTCTTAAGCAAAGTAATCAGTCACGGGATAAGGTGGAAGTGTCTGCTCATAAATCAATTATTGGTTAAAAGATAGGAAACCAAGAGTAGGAACAAACGGTCAGTTTTCACAATGGGACGAGATAAATAGCAGAGTCCTTTAAGGATCTATACTGAGACCTGTGTTGTTCAACATATTCAAAATGACTTGGAAGAGGGAGTAAAGCAGATGATGCAAGATTACTCAAGGTAGTTAGATCGCAAGGTGACTGCAAAGAGCTAGAAAGGCATCTCACTAAACAGTGTGATTGGACAACAAAATGGCAAATGAAATTCAGTCTTGATAAGTGCAAAGGAATACACATCAGAAAACAATCCCAATTATGCATACAAGATGATGGTGTCTAATTTAGTTACTATCATTGAAGAAAGATATAGGGAGTTATTGCGAATAGTTCTCTGAAAACATCCACCCAATGGAAACAGCAGTCAAAATAACTAACAATGTCAAGAACCATTGGGAAGGGGATAAGTAATATTAAGACAGAAAATATCATAATGACAGTATATAAATACCCGGTACACCTACATCTTGAATTCTCTCTGATTCACTCCATTTCAAAAGAGATACATAGAATCACTTTGAGGCATGATACACATTGAACAGCCACTGATCTCCTGTGTGTGCCAGGTTTTTAAGTAGAGCTGCTAAACCAGCAACTAATCAGCTTTTATGATGACCTATCAGATATGAGGCAGTACAGCTGTTTTTTCTCATTGCTAGCTGGGCAGTTAGTTAAGGAAAAGTCCTGGTTAGTCTGACCCATGGGCATCACTAGCACCTGGCACAGGGGGCATGTGCCCCGAATGCCTGGGGCATTGCCTGCCTCTCCTGGCCTAGTAAGCTGGGGCCAGGTTGGCCACAGCAGCACCTGCTTCTCCTGGGCTGGTCTACCCACAGCAGCCACTGTTTCGCCCGGCCCAGTTCAGTCCAGTGATCCAGGCTGGGCTGGCAGTGGCAGGAGCCTGGGGACCCAACTCCTGTTTGAGCCAGGGTGGCGGGCCTGGGTCCAGGGAGTGGACCCTGAGCCTAGGCCCTGGGTCTTTCCCTGGGGTAACGACATTCCTGGTCTGACCCCTTACAGCACCCCTTCCTTTCAGAGGACTTTTCAGGAACACTTGGGTTGGGTTTCTCAGGATAGAATCATAGGGTTGGAAGGGACCTCATGACATCATCTAGTCAAACCCCCTGCTAAAAGCAGGATAACTCCCACTAAATGATCTCAGCAAGGATTTTGTCTAACTAGACCTTAAATGTTTCTAAAGGTGGAGACTCCACCACCTCCCTAGGTAACCCATTCCAATGCTCTCCTAGTGAGAAAGTTTTTCAGAATGGGTCTTTGAGGACCTGCTCCATGATTTTTCCAGGGATTGCTGTGAGGCTGATTGTTCCCTGGGTCCTCCTTTTTCCCTTTCTTGAAGATAGGCACTACATTTGACTTTTTCCAATCATCCAGGACCTTCCGCATTCTCCACGAGTTTTCAAAGATAATGGCTAGTGGCTCTACAATCACATCGGCCAACTCCCTCAGCACGCTTAGATTCAGTTCATCTTGCCCCATAGACTTGTGCACATCCAACTTCACTAAGTAGTCCCTAAACTGACCTTTCATCACAAGGGCTGCTCTCCTTCTCTCCATTTTGTGTTACCCAGTGTAGTGGCATGAGTAATAGCTGACACTCAGTCATCTTGTTGTTAATTTAGTGTCAGGCAGGCTTAGAAGCTGTGCCTAACAGCTTCTTAACTGATGGGGGAGCAACTAATCTGCATGGCTCCTGTATTAGCATGGATGCAAAGAGCACAATTAGCTGATTAGCATACTGGATGCACTAGGGCAAAGTATACTGGGTAATAGCATTTGGGGTTTCTTTTCTCACAAATCTATCCATATCTGTAATTCTACTAAAGGGAAATATGAAATACTGACTTTGGGTAAACTGCTACTCTGTTTCATAGAAACTCTGTTTCAAATCTGTCTGGGTTAGTTAAAGGGTAAAAGCCACCCTTACTTAGAAAAAGATTTGTAAAACAGGCTTGTGCATATTTTAGCCTCAAAATCTAAGAGCAAAAGTGGGAGATATGCATGTTCCCCCCCCCCACTAGCATTTATGGGGTTCATAGGCAGTGACCCAGGGGATTCGCAGAATGACTGTAGAGTTGAGGTTTCCTATCAAACCAAATTGAATGGTTTTCTGGTGTACTCAGGGTAATAACTTCTAAGATGTTAGCCTGTTGGGTAACTGGACTTGAAGCCAGGAAGAATCCATCAGTGATTTCCACCAAATCTGGGACATCTTAGGCACAGTAAAGATCCCATGGCCTACAAAATTACCTGAGGCCCCTGAGCTGATCAAAGCTTCCAGGTGGAACACTGGGCTCACCAGGAGAAGGAGCTGATGTGGCAGTCACAAATGCATCAAGGATAGGTTAACAGAAGTGCAAAAATGTCAATAATATTTGGAAGGGAACAGGGACCAACCAAGCCCAAACCCCTTTATGGGGTGTAGGATTTGGTAATACCCCACCCCAAAGCTGGTCTGACCTTTGTAGTGTATCCCACAGCTAAGTGCCCACTGTTCCCCCCAATACTGACATAGCCCCAAATTCGATGTCAAATTTTCTCAGTCTCACACAGGTGTGGGCAGATCTGTTCACCATGAATAGTATCTGAAGTGGGGCGCATGGTTGAAGGATCAGTGATCAAGGGACTGGATCATGTTCACAGCATTGTTTAGTAAGGTGGTCATCAATTCTGCTCCATAAGTGAATGAGGTATTCAAGATGGGACAGTGGATTGAACCATGCCATTCATCTTTTATACCATTTAGATCAAAGAATGTATCAAGAAAAAAAAAGGAACTTTGGTTTAGTAAACCTCAGAACTGATCACAATCCCCATTAAATTTGTCTCAGAGGAGGGCTTTTTGCTTCTAATAGGCAGGTGCCAGGGTTGCTGATGAAACAGCTTGGACTTCTAGGGTCTATTCTTTGCTTGCAGAAAGGACACCTTAACCTACAACTGCTGTGGCCCTGACCAGGAAAAAATTGGCCTGAGTGAAGTCCATACTGCCAAGCCTTTGCATTGGGCAACTCAAACTGGAAATGACTGGGTTATGAGCCATCATATGTACTATATAGAGCAGAGTCCAGATGAGACAGCATCCAGGATGAGCCCCAGCTCAATACTGGAGGGACAAAAGCCAAATGCCCAAGTTGGAGTCTAACCAGAATCATAAGCTGAAGATAGTGCAGAGCCTCACAGCAAAATGGGAGCAGAGGCTGGAGAAGGCAGTGGAGCAGGAGTAGGCTTGGTAACAAGGCCAGAGTTGGATGGGGACTGGGCTGGAGGAAGAAACAGGGAGAGCACAGCTGCAGGCACAGTACAACCTGAGCATCTGTTAATATGTAGCATGTGCAAGGTTTTGAAGCAGGACTACTCACCTAGCAGCCAGTCAGGTGCTGTGGCTACTGATAGCTTCAAGACAGTGCAGGTAGGATGATGGGTTGTCCAGCTGCAAAGCAAGCCAGGGAGTTGACCAGCAGCTTATCCTAGCTGGCACATATGGAGGCAAAAGGTAGGAGTGGTGTTCTTTCCATTTCATAGTTGGGCAAATAAGCAAAGAATTTTCAAAGGCGCATTGTTACCTAACTCTCTTAAGCACTTTTGAAGAATCACATGATCAGGGTCATACAGGATCTGGGAAATAAACTTAGTTCTCCTGCACCTAAGGTGAGTATTGTAAACAAATCAGCCTTCTTCCCCTCCATGCAAGCACATCTTCTAAGCAAGTATACGTATGTAAAAAGGATGAGGTGAAAGGAATTGTCCTACCCTCTCCATGGCAGGGAGCAGGCACACCACTACCTTCACACTGACAGAATGCAGGGCTAGGCAAATTAGGTGCTACACCTGACCCTAGTCTCTCCAGAAGGGGGCAGTGCATACAGAACACTCTGGCTATGTCCACATGTACACCATTATTTCAAAACAAGTTATTTCAAAATGAGTTATTTTGAAATAAAGTCCTTATTTTGAAATAAGTTAATTTGAATTAAGAAAATGTTAATTCGAATTAAGGAGAAAAACTCAAAGCAAAAGAACATGTCCAAACACAGGACTTGCTATTTCGCTTTAGGAGAGGGGCACCATGGGAGGTATGGCAACATGGCCCCCTCCCTGGGCCATGCCCCCACCAAATATAGGCTAAAAGGAAGGCACCCTGGGAAGGAGAAGGGCAAAAGTGTTATTTTGAAATAATGGTTATTTTGAAATAACACATCCGAATGGCGTTATTTCGAAATAACAATTTTGAAATAAGAGCCGTTTTGATTTAAAGAAGGTTTAAGCTATTTTGAAATGACGGCTCTTATTTCAAAATGATGGAGCCCATCATTTCGAAATAAGAATACGTTGTGTGGACCTAATCTCTTTTATTTAGAAATAACCAGTGTTATTTTGAAATAAAAGAGATGTGTGGGCATACCCTCCATGTTTCTTTAAAGGGCTTCTTCTGTAATTGCAGTTGAGCCTCACCTTGGTAACATCCAGCCATGGTTTTGTGGGCAAGACATATGAGGTTAATTCTCCATAAATCCAACCATTTTCTACATTGTTTTCACTTGTTTCCACTCCTCCTTCTGTGCACAAAATCACCTGTTCCCTAAAGCATCATATTGTCTCCTGTTCCTAAGATGGATATTTATTTGGATCAGAAAAGACAAAAACAGGCAAGCTCTAGGCACCCTTTGAAATTATTTATAAACTGAAGTGAAGGAAATGAAAACCAGGAGCAACTTCCAACCTATGCAGCACCAGCGAATTAAGCTATACAAGAAAAAAAAAATCACAGAAAATATCCACCTTTCCAAAATATTACCACTCAAGCAAGACACCTTGCCCTAAAAGTGAATAGGTTGGGGCTAATTCAGACCAAGTGGGGAAGCAAGTTCCAAGAAGGTGAAGAATTGGAATGGGTTACCTAGGGAGATGGTAGAATCTCCATCTTTGGACACATTTAAGGCCTGATTAGACAAAACCTTGTCTAGGATGACTTAGTGGGAGTAGTCCTGCTTTTAGCAGCAGGTTGGACTAGATGACCGCATGAGGTCCCTTCCACCCCTAAGATTCTATGAATTGCCTCTGTAAACTGTCCCCCCAGCAGCTGCCACCCCTTACTCCCAGACTTGAGTGCCTCAACTCAAGAGCAGTAGACTCTGATACTCACATCACAAGATACAACAAATAAGGCTAGACTCCAAATAAAACATCTACACCTGCCTTTAGCTTGGGGGGTTGTGACAGGGCAGACCCACCCTGCACTCAAGCAGGCTTATATGCCCTGAAGGGGAAGTTAGCCCCGCCCCTTAGGCCCTGCTGGGCATGCTCCGACAGCTGCCCCAAGATAAAAGGCTGTAGTTCTCCTCAGTTTGGGGCAGACCAGCAGAAGAAGCAGATGTATGCTGAAAGCTCCTGCCCAGGTGCTGACTTGACCCCTGCCAACCTGGAGCCCCTATAAAGATGACACAGATGCTGACTGCAGAGACTCCGCGGAGGGAGATGTACCCTTCCACGGAGGTGGCGCACCCTGTGATAGTGACCCACTCCCTTTCAGTCTCAGGTAGGAAGTAGCCCAGGGCAGTGTTTGCTGGGGGTGAGCCTTAGCATAGGCAGGGCCCCAGTCGGTGTGTTGTGGTCTGGATCCCCACTGACTGGGCTGAGACCCCCACAGCACCCCCCAGGGCCCTGGGCTGGAGTTCAGTGGAGTGGGAGAGCCTGAACTCCCCTACCTGGGCTGCACTGCCCTGCTGTAAAGGGCTAATGACTCTGGACTCTGGCCACTGGGCTGTGTTGCTCTGCTGTAAAGGGCTAATAACTCTGGACTCTGGCTGTTGAACCACACCACCCTGGATCAAGGGACCGGGTGGGTCCATTCAAATCCAGAAAGTGCCCGGTTGGAGCTTGTGGAGGTTGCGCACCCTGTGACAGGGGTTTTAAGACTGCAGTGTAGATGTTTAGGTTTGGGGTAGAGCCTGGGTTCTGGAATCCTCCTAGGGACTCAGAGCATGACTCCAGCCCAATCCTATTTTTGTACATTGCAGTTTTATGGCTGTGCTACTTGATCACAAGTCAGATGACCTAGGCCAGCTGCAGGTGTTACATGGCAGGCGAGACATACTCTTAGCAAATCTGTCTGATTTTTCTTTCCACCTGTGTGCAATCACTTTTACTTGACAATGATGGAAAATGTCAGAATCAGGGCCTGAAGGTCAAAACCAAATTTGTTATTCCTAGCCCCAAACTCTGCACCATTGGTGTACATTTTTATCATTTGGGATTCCACAATCACTTATGGGCATAGGCAAAGCATTTACCACATTTCCAGATTAGCAGCCACAGAAAGCATTTGGCTGCCTCATTCCTTTAGTCATTACAAAGGCCACATTGTTTCATGCTGGCATTACCCTGTGATGGGTGTATTACAGAGCTCTGAGACTGTCCTCATAGGAAGCAAGTGCTCCACAGGAGTGGAAAGGAAATATGGGACAGCTGCCATTTTGGTCAACACATTGTTAAGGGAGGAACCACTGGGACCAAAAGCATGAATTTCTACAGATAAAGCTAGCCACAGTTCTCTAGTTGGCTGTGCAGACTTGCATTTTCTGTGGTGTCTTGAGAACTGGTAAAATTTTGCCCCATCATTTTACATTCTCAGGTTGTTTCCCAGTCCAGATCACAGGCAGAGAAGTGAGCAGTGACATTTTTGAACAGGCAACCTAGTGTAACAGAGCAATTTGTGCCTGGCTTGTCTCCCTCCATTTTCATATTCTTGTGAATTCTTTGGGGAAGAGAAAAAGCAGTGTTACATTTCAGCCTTTCACCAACGGTGCTGATGTTTTTATCTAACTTCCTTGTGTATATGCTGTGAAGATAATACTGTCAAACAGGCACAAGTGGGACACAGAACACACTGACTAGAGGGTTATGTTATAGACACATAAGATAACACTGAGATAATACATCCTCTCCTTTTCACCTGCTGAAGTGGGCACAGGGTTACGGTATTTCCTACGGCATGAAAAGGAAGTAGCCCATATGCTTTGGACAGCCCAGTGTTAAGGAGAGTGGAAATGCTCTCTAGCCCTCTTACACATCTGTTTCAAAGGGACAGCACCACAGTGCTCAGCTAAAAGTTTTAACATGCAGTTGGCACTGTTACTTTGTGGGAAGAACCACTGCCACATTTTCAAAAGAGCTCAGGTCCCAGCTAAAACCTGTAGGCAGATTTTCAAAGGTGTTCAGCACCCAGCAAGTACCATTAAAGACAAAAGAAAGTGGTAGACACTAAGCCTGTCTGAAAATCTGGACATGGTATTTAGCTATCTAATTAAAAACCAAGTCCTGTAAAAAAAAAAACCACCAACCAACCAAAGAAAGAAGAGTGATCTTTTTTTCTTCAAGAGAGAAATAAACATCATTTATTTTTTCTGTGGCTAAAAAAAAAAAACAAAAAACATATAATTTCCCCTACCTCGTAATCAAGGGGAATTGGAACTCTGGAGCTGCTCTACTCCAGACACTTCTTTCTAAAGGATAATAGTTAATTATCATCACCTATTATCATTTCAGTTGGGATGGTGCTTTGGCTAGCTGGTTCACACCTGAGAGGTCGTACACAGTTTATTCTTGGTTCACCTCTTAAGAATTCAAAACAAATCTCATAAATCCTGGGATATTCATGTCCAAAGAAACTGATGGAAACGGAAACCTGTGATTATATGCAAGATATTTTTAAATTTTTTTCCCCCCGTCTCTCATTTCTTCAGATTGTTCTGCAATTTGTTGGTAAACTTGGTGCTGCTTTCTAACTTGTGTCTGAAGCTTTGTTTACACTAGCACTTATTTATGGACAAACTTTTGAAAAAACAGTCCCCTGAGCTACTTACATTTTGCCACCATAAGTGCTTGTGTAACACATTATATTGATGGAAGAGAGCTCTCCCATTGATATAAGAAAACCACCTCAGTGAGTGGTGGTAGATATGACAGTGGGAATGCATCTCCTGTTCAAATAGAACTATCCTTGCAAGCATTTATGGCAGAAAAACAGTTCTCTCCAGGATACTTTTTCATGGACCTCTACCCCCCACCCCAGACAAAAATTTTGTCAGCATAAGTGCTAATGTAGAAAGACTTGACTCTGTGAAGCAGTTAATGAAGAAGATACAAAGGCAGTGTGGTCCAGTGGACAGGACCTTGAACTGGGAGATAGGGGACCTAAATTCTATTTCTTCTTTGCTATTGACCTCTAATGTGACCTTTGGCAAGTCATTTTGCTTCTAAGATGCTGTTCCTCCCCATGCTCTAACTATCTTGTCTACTGAAACAAACTCTGTCCTTGATAAAACAACAAACAAGGAGTCCCGTGGCACTTAAAAACTAACAAATTTATTTTTTGCATGAGCTTTTGTGGGAGGAAATCCCACTTTGTCTGATGAACTGGGAAGTGGGATTTTCTCCCATGATAGCTCATGCAAAAAACAAATTTGTTAGTTGTAAGTGCCACAGGACTCCTTGTTTGTTTTACTGAACTAGACTAACATGTCTACCCCTTTGGCTTTGTCCTAGATAGTTTACTATCACTTACTGTCTACATATGATTCTGAACACTGTAGCGCTAGTCTTATTTGGGGATTTAGGTCTTGTGACAAAACAAATGGATAGTAAGTACAGATGGGATCAGTGCTGTAAAGTTGTTTTTGCATTTTCACAACCAAGAGAGAAAATGTTTTCACAATATCTGGTGTTTTAATAATAAAATATTTAACTATTATTACTTGCATAGTACTTTACAAAAGTGGGTTAACTATTTTCATCTCTAAAATGGGGAAACTGAAGCTGGGAGAGGGTAAGGGACTTCCCCTTCTGTGTTTGGCCCTTTACTGAGAGAAGAGCAAGCTGTATAATTCAGCTCAGTGTTGTGGAATCCCTCATACTAAAAGCTATATATTTTTTTTTTTTTCCCAGGGAAAAGAGGATGGTTGGTTCTAGCACAGTGGTTCCCAATCTTTTTGAGTATGAGGACCAATTTTAATGGCAAAAAAATTTTGTGGACACCAAATGACAATAGTTGTACTTCTAGTATTTATTGATTAAGAAGGTACATAATAGCAAATAGCTAATGAATTCAGTAACACTTTTAAATTTTTTTATCTTATTAATCACAGCAGCATCTACATACATTTGAAGAACAGTAATACATATATGTGTGAGATATATTATTTATTCAGTATAGAAGTACAGAAGGTATGAGGGGGGCCACACTGGAAAGCAGGAGACCTGTTGGTGACTCTCAGTAACACTGACAGGTTGATGTGCCTTGTGGCCACATGGGCTCCCCAACCTTTTCGCCCTCCATGTTCAGAGTGGAATGGGCTCCCCTTTCCCCTCCCCAACCCTGCAGGCTCTCCCACGCCTTCCATTTCCCCTGTCCTGGGCCCCTTCCACATACTGGCTCCCAGACCCCCCCCCCCTTCCCTTTCCCTTTCCCCTACCTCCTTGTGGCAAACAAAAAAGTCAGTCTTAGTCACAGGCAGTCAGGCTGGGCTCCTGCCTCTCCCCTTCCCATGCATCACAGTCAGTCATTCACAATGCTCGTCTTTGTTTGGCTCAGTCCTGACTGGCTTTTGATTGGCTTGTTCCTATGGGCCCCAGCCCCTTTTTCCATTTTTATTTGTGATTTGTGCAATGTGCTATAAATCAAATTAGCAGGGTGACTGACTGGCTGACAGTGAGCAGTTGGGGTGGGGGGTAGTACAGTGACTCTCCGGCCTAGCCTGCTGTGACTGAGACTCTGATTGGTTGGCAGACCACAGCAGAGCTGAGCCAGGATTGGCTGGAGTGATTCCTTTGTTTCCCTGTGCTGCGGGACTTGGATCATGTAAGTGAGTCAGAAGCACCCCTAGCCCTGCAGTGCTAGAAACCTGTCTTTGGAGTTAGCTGCTGCAGACAGCTACCAGGCACAGCCCAGGCAGCAGCTCCATGGACCAGATCAGTGCCCTGTGGGCTGCAAGTTTGACACCACTGATTTAGAGCCCCCTCCAATATGGATCGCTGGCTGGCAGCAGCTGGGGCCAGACGTATTTGCAGACAGAGGAGTTGCTGGTGCCCAGCTTATGGGGCTCGAGCCCCAAGTCTCAATGCCTGAGCCCCGAGTCTGCCACTGGGTCAGCTGTAGAGGTGCTGCTGCAGCAGCAGCGTGTGGGCCCCGAACATCAGCGCACTGAGCCCCAGATCTTTTTCTGGGCTAGTGGTGCTCCTGTTCACAGACCCTTTGCAATAACCCCATGGACTGCCAGGGGTCCCTGGACTACAGGTTAATAAACACTGATATAGAGTTTTAAATACTTAGGGGCTGATCCTATGCCATTAAAGTTAATCAGTGCTCTGCTATTGATGTCAGTGAATTTAAGCTTATTTCATATAGGGTGAGAGATGGTCACGGAAGCAGGGGCGTTGCTGGCTGGGGAACGTACCCAGGGCATGGGCCCAGGTCCTGCCCCCCGCTGGCAGACCAAGCCCCTGCCCTACAGGCCCCCCCCACTGGCCGGGGACGGGGACAGGGCCAGGCCCTGCATCCCCGGCAGGGAATGGGGCCGCTGTGGCCATGCCAGGCCCCAGATCCCCGGCTGGAGACGGGGCCACTGTGGCTGCGGGTGGCTGGGCCCCGCATCCCTCGCCGGGGATGGGGCTGCTGCGGCCGCTGGCGGCTGGGCCCCAGATCTCCGGCCCGATTGGACCGGAGATCCGGGGCACTGGTGCTGGCGTTTGGGGCACGTGCCCCGGTGTGCCCAGAGCCAGCAACGTCCCTGCACTGAAGACTAAGAGTTAGTCTTCACACAGGCAAAACATGTCCATGGGCTGCAAGTGCAGTTACTGGTGCACAAGGCAGTCAGGAAAACTCCTGTCCCTACTCTGAGTTATGCCTTACTGGTGAAGTAGCTTTTGTTCCTCAAGAAGTACAGCGGGGACCCCTTAGTGCATGACCGGTTTGCACGCGGTTCCATTTAAAAAGGCACTCGAAGGCACCAAGTTAACGCATGGTGCCTACAGGACCATAGGGGTGTCGCTGGGGCCTGGCACATGGGGCTCGTGGCCTGAATCCCAGCACCAGTGCCCCATGTCCTGGTGCAGCCCCTATCTCTCCCAGTCTATGGCCGGAGATCCAGGGCCTGGCCACCTGTGGTGACAGCAGCTGTTTCCGGCCCTGTCCTAGGCAGGCTGCCCACGGCTGCAGCTGCCACTCAGTGCCCTGTCCCTGGCTAGGGATCCAGGGCCAGGCTGGCGGCAGCAGGCGCCTGAGGCGAGGTCAGTCCCCAGTAAAGAATCAGGCCCGGGGGCGTGGCCCATGGCCAGGGAGCAGGGCCTGGGTCCTTCCCCAGGGCAGCGACGCTCCTGGTCCCATTTACACACTGGCTGGTTTATGCATGGTTGCTGCGGCTTGTCCCCCGACACCTGCACATTAACAGGTCCCCCCTGCATGTTTTATTTAAGATTAAAAGCAGGGGCATCGCTGGCACAGGGAGGGACCCGGGGCATGGGCCCAGCTCCCGCCCCCAGAGGGCAGGCCCTGTCCCCAGCCAGAAGGCCACGCCCCCAGCCCTGAATAGGGCCAGGGGGAGGCCGCACCGCCGCTGGCAGCTAGGCTGCGGTGCGGCGCGGTGCAGCCCGGCCCGGCCTGGCCCAAAGTGGCCGCTGGAGGCCGGGCCCGTGGCTGCAGCCCTGGATCCCCGGCCAGGGATGGGGCCACTGCAGCTGCGGGTGGCCAGCCAGGCCCCGGATCCCTGGCCAGGGATCCGGGGCCTGGCCACCAGCGGCTGTGGCGACCCCGTCCCTTGCCGGGGATCCGGGACCCAGCTGGCCGCCCAGGGCTGCAGCGGCCCCATCCCACGCTGGGGATCCAGGGCCTGGCCGCCGGCGACTGCAGCCGTGGCAACCCCAGCCCCAGCCTGGGATCCAGGGCTGCAGCTGCAGGCCTGGCCTCCCGTGGCCACTTCTGGCCGGGCTGGGCTGGACCGCACTGCGGCCTAGCTGCCGGCGGCAGCATGGCCTCCCCCTGGCCCTATCCCTGGCCATGTGGTGGGGTCTGCCATGCGGCCAGCTAGGCCCCAGATCCCTGGCCATAGATGTAGCTGCCACGGCTGCAGCCCACCAGGGATTGGGCCCCGGATCCCCAGCCCGATTGGGCCAGAGATCTGGGGCACTGGCATTGGGACCTGGGGCACATGCCCCGGGGTGCCCAATGCCAGCGATGCCACTGATTATAGGCAATTAGGATAATTTATTAATTGGATGTTTACAATCCTGAGGAACCTTAGAGGCACAATCAGTGCCCCTGAACATGTCTGCTTGTTTGGAAGATTCAGCTGGTTCTAACAGAAGGCATTTAGCATTGACCAGGATCAAGTGAAACTGAGGGATGAGCAGGAGGAGTTTAAACAGAGACGTGGTGGAATAGTTTGCATGACTGGAGCTCTGCAATAGATGGGTATAGACTGTTCAGGAAGGACAGGCAGGGAAGGAAAGGGGGAGGAGTAGCACTATATGTAAAGGAGCTCTATGACTGCTCAGAGCTTCATTATGAAAGTGGAAACAAGCCAGTTGAAAGTCTGTGGGTTAAGTTTAGAGGGGAGAGCAACAAGTGGGATGTTGTGGTAGGTGTCTGCTACAGACCACCAGATCAGAAGGAGGAAGTGGATGAGGCATTCTGTGGACAACGGACAGAAGTTTCTAGAGCACAGGCCCTGGTTCTCATGGGGGACTTCAATTACCCTGACATCTGCTGGAAGGCCAATACAGCAGTGCACAGGCAATCCAGGAAGTTTCTGGAGAGTGTTGAGGACAACTTCCTGGTACAAATGCTGGAGCAACCAACTAGGGGCCTTGCGCCTCTCGATCTGCTGCTCACAAATAGAGAAGAATTTATCAGGGAAGTAGAAGTCAATGGCAGCCTGGGTAGCAGTGACCATGAAATGATTGAGTTCAAGTTGATGATTAAAGGAAAGAAGGAAAGAAGCAAAACACAGACCCTGGACTTCAGAAAAGCAGATTTTGTCTCCCTCAGGGAACTGATGGGCAGGATCCCTTGGGAGGCTGATCTGAAGGGGAAAGGTGTCCAAGAGAGTTGGGTGCATTTTAAAGAAACCCTGCTAAGGGCACAGGAAGATACAATTCCGATAAGGAGAAAGCACAGCAAATGTGGAAGGCGTCCACTGTGGCTTAACAGAGAGCTCTGCACTGAGCTGAAGCATAAAAAGGACGCTTACAGGAAGTGGAAGCTAGGACAGATGACTAAGGAGGCATATAAGGACATTGCTCGGGACTGCAGGGATAAAATCAGAAAGGCCAAAGGACAAATGGAGTTGCGACTAGCAAGGGATGTGAAGGATAACAGGAAGGGGTTCTACAAGTATATCAATAACAAGAAGAGGATCAGGGATGGTGTAGGTCCCTTACTGAATGGGGCAGGCATCCTTGTGACAGAGGATGAGGAAAAAGCTGAAGTACTCAATGCTTTTTTTACTTCAGTTTTCACAAGCAAGGTCAGCTCCCAGCCCACTACACTAGGTACGGTAGACTGGGGAGAAGAAGAGAGGCCCTTGGTGACAGAAGGTCAGGTTAGGGACTGCTTAAAGAAACTAGATGTGCACAAGTCCATGGGGCCGGATGAACTGCATCCGAGGGTGCTGAGGGAGCTGGCTGATGAGATAGCAGTACCGTTGGCCATTATCTTTGAAAACTCGTGGCGAACGGGGGAGGTGCCAGAGGACTGGAAAAAAGCAAATATAGTACCTATCTTCAAGAAAGGCAAAAAGGATGATCCTGGGAATTACAGACCTGTCAGCCTCACCTCAATCCCTGGAAAAATCATGGAGCAGCTTCTCAAAGAATCCATCCTGAAACACTTGGAGGAAAATAGAGTAATCAGGAACAGTCAGCATGGATTCACCAAGGGTAAATCATGCCTGACCAACCTCATCGCCTTCTATGATGAGATGACTGGATTTGTGGATGCGGGAAGAGCCGTTGATGTGATATACCTTGACTTTAGCAAGGCTTTTGATACGGTTTCCCACAGCATTCTCATTGGCAAATTAAGGAAGTATGGGTTAGATGCATGGACTGTAAGGTGGATAGAAAACTGGCTAGAACAACGGTTTCAGCGTGTAGGAATCAATGGCTCCATGTCAAGTTGGCAGGCAGTAACAAGTGGTGTGCCCCAGGGGTCGGTCCTGGGGCCAGTTCTGTTCAATGTTTTCATTAATGATCTGGATGATGGGATAGATTGCACACTTAGTAAGTTTGCAGATGATACCAAACTGGGGGGAACGGTAGACACCCCAGAGGGCAGGGACAGGATTCAGGGAGACCTAGACAAATTGGAGCAGTGGGCCAAGAGGAATCTCATGAGGTTCAACAAGGATAAGTGTAAAATCCTGCACTTGGGACGAAAAAACCCCATGTACTGCTACAGGCTGGGGAGTGATCAGCTAAATAGCAGCACTGGAGAAAAGGACCTGGGAGTCATGGTGGATGGGAAGCTGGATATGAGTCAGCAGTGTGCTCTTGCTGCCAAAAAGGCCAATGGCATACTGGGCTGCATCAGAAGAAGTGTTACCAGCAGATCAAGGGATGTGATCATTCCCCTCTATTCTGCACTAGTGAGGCCACATCTGGAATACTGTGTCCAGTTTTGGGCTCCCTACTACAAAAAGGACATGGACAAATTAGAGAGAGTCCAGAGGAGGGCAACCAAAATGATCAAAGGGCTGGAGCACAAGCCCTATGAAGAAAGACTGGAAGCATTAGGCTTATTTAGCCTGCAGAAGAGAAGACTGAGGGGGGATTTGATAGCAACCTTCAACTACTTGAAGGGTTGCTCCAAGGAGGAGGGAGCTCGACTGTTCTCGGTAGTAACAGAGGGCAGAACGAGAAGCAATGGTTTCAAGTTACAGCTGGGGCGGTCCAGGCTGGATATTAGGAAAAACTTCCTTACTAGGCAAGTGGTGAAGCATTGGAATAAGCTGCCTAGGGAGGTGGTGGAATCTCCATCTCTGGAGGTGTTCAAGTCCCAGCTGGACAAAACACTGACTGGGATGATCTAATGGGAGTGGTCCTGCTTTTTTTGGCAGGGGGTTGGACTAGATGACCTCGTGGGGTCCCTTCCAACCCTATGATTCTATGATTCTATGATAAAGACAAAACTTGAGTGTGGGTAGAAAGGAGAGAGTCAGATTAGGGCCACTGAGGTAGTTGCAAGTTATTAGCATAAAATTAGTAGTTGAAAGTCTGGAAGTTGATGAGATCACTCACAAAGGGTGTCTGGAGAGAAGAGGGCTTTCATTAAAATGCATGCAGTAAACATGCTGTCATGCACAAACCCATAGATGCACAATGGTCATTTAGAGTTTGATCCACATAACGGTGAACTTAACTTCAAACCTGTGAGTAGTCCCATGAAATCTTTTTAGTGACAGGAACAGTATTTCAGTGCACCTCCTTCTGTGCTTAAAGGTGAGTGGTATGCCAGATCTGAGATGGAGGCAATGGGAAGGAATGAGACCTACTAATATTTATTGTGAGAATAGAAAATTGTCTCCCAAACAGGGGAAAGGAATGGCTAGGCCAGAGCAATTCAGCTAGTATGTAATTCACCTACCTGCCAGCTTTGAAGAGTTAGAGGCTCTTCAACAATTTGTGAGAAAAGAAATACAATTTATGTTACTGAACTGTATGGGTAACACACACCATCTATCTGGCAGCTGACTGCAGGAGATAGAGGTGCCATGATTAAAAATTCACTGACGTGCAGACAGCATACCTTTATCTTGTTCTTCGTGTTCGTGCATGGCAGTGATGCTTTTTTTTCATTATCCCCTTTGCCTTTCCTGTTTACCTTGACAGAAACAGCACTTAGACAGATATTTTACAGTCTATCTCACAGCTAGTGTTCTTTCCTTTTTTTAATTCACTTGATAATTACTCAATCCATCCAATTTTCAGCAATTAGAGTGCTAATTTTGGACTTTGTACTACACAATGTGATTAATCTCAGACAATTTAAGCACCCAAAGTTGTCCATCGAGGTGTGTGTCTACCTGGTTTGTAGAAGCATTTCAGAGTTTCAGGCACCTTAAAATACTGCTCTTGACAATTCAACCTTACCTAGTGTCGGACACAGGAGAATCTTGGTGATTTTGAAAGCTCCCTTCAGCTTTTAGTGCAAATGTCTAGCCAACCTTTATGCTTCTGAAAATCTCTCTTGAGAATACTACTTTAAAGACACACACAAATTTCTCCATGTGTGGATGACAGGTTAACAGAGTAGGAAATAAAGTGTTGCTATATAAATCAAACTGATTCATTTTAATACATGCTGTTCTGAATCCAGTCATAGTTTAGATGGAAATGATGATTTCAAATATGAAAGAGAAAATTTATAAGTCGGGTTTGGATTTGACATTATCCTGTACTTCCCAAGACTCTCACTATGTTAGCATAGCAAAATACATTGAAGTAGTTGTATCCATATACACAAAGTCAAATCAACTTTAGAAATGAAAGGCAACTCTCCTGTATTCTTGGCAAGATACATGGCCAACATTTCATAATATGGAATGAAATTTGAAATAGAGCTCAGATCTGAAAGGTTTCTCTGACGGTATTTCAGTGCAGCATTTAGCTTCTGACAATATATTTTGTGTAGTACTGTATGCTTAAAAATAAAGCAAGAGAAAGGGAAGAAACATGTTGGACCTTATTTACATACATGCATCCAAGATTTATTTTTGGATTACATCAAGAGTTTCAGTGGGATAGCCATGTTAGTCTAGTTCAGCAAAACAAACAAGGAGTCCTGTAGCACTTTTAAATACCAGCAGATTTATTTGTCTCATGAGCTTTCATGGATAAAATTCCACTGCATGAGAGACATGAAATAGAAACTATAGTATGTAAAAGAACATACAAATGCAAAGAAAGGTACTCACAAGGGATATGTCTATACTGTGTTGGTTCCCAACCGTGATGGGAGAAGGAGAGACCGGACTCAGTAGTTCTAACTGAGAAATGGGTTCGTTTATTTAGCGCGACAACGGGGAAGATTTTTCAATGGGTAATCACAGTGACAACTGAGGTAGCAATCAACTGAAACAGCAATCTTACAAGACCAACTGAGGTAGCAAATCTATATAAGTAACACAGCAAAACTGTAAGGCAAAACTGCAAGGTATTTGCAACAAAGTAAAACTGCTAGGTATTCCCAACAAGACAAAACTGCAAGGTAAAACAAACTGCAATGTACTCGTAGGGGATTCCTATATACATACCACAACCCAGGCTCCACTGACCAGCAGCATGAACACAAGGGGCATGGTAAGGGACACGACACGAGCTAGCTTTCCTCGGGAGATCCAACTGTCAGAGTGATCAGTTCTGGCAGGTAACACGTGAACCTCCATAACTTTTGCCAGTTGGCATCCCCTTTTTTATAGGATTTTTAGCTCAGTGTTTTTCTGGTTCCCACACATGGGGGGTTTGTCATATTAGTGGTTCCCACGATTGAGAGAGTAATTTTCCAATTAAGTTTTAAATTCCTAGGTGGGACCCAAATTTCCAGGTGGGTCATAAATTCTCAGGTGGGCCCAGATTCCTAGGAGGGTCATAAATTCCTAGATGGGACCCAAATTTCCAGGTGGCCATAAATTCCTAGGTGGGTTTCGGTTCCCACGAAGTTAGTGCCTTTGAGTTATGCTAGTCTGTAGCCTCCCAGATTCCAGGCCAGAGCCTCTTACGCTGTCCATAAGGGGTTTTTTAGTGTGCACTTGGTGGCAAATGGGGTGCCTGGGCAAGCGGCCCCTTATTAGTACATCAGGCACGAACATACTGGAGCCTTAGGTCAACTTAACCATCTTTAAGTTGACCTAAGGAACTCCCCTCTACATTGCACATTTATTAGGTCAACTTAAATGCTGCCTTAAGTTGACTTAATAACACCAGCACTTACAGTCAACTTAAGTGTTAAGTCGACTTTATTAAGTTGACTTAAGGCAATGTAGATGGCAGAATCATTGCTGGCTCCAAGAAAGAGTTGGGGCCTGGGTCCAAACCTGGGCCCCATCCCCTGCTGCATCCCAGAGCCTGATCCACCCCAGCCATTGCAGGCAAGAGGCTTGGCACTAGATCCTGCCTCGGCCACTACCACAAGCGGCAGGCAGCTTAGAGCCAACCCCAGCTGCCACTGGAAAGCAGCTTGGAGCTGGATCCGGGCAGTGACCTTGCTACAAGGGCAGGGGCTGAATCCTGCTTCAAGCCACTGGCTGATGGTGGCTGGGGCCAGATTGGGCCCCAGAACAGGGCAGGGGGTGGGGCCTGGACCTGGGCCCCAACCCTTTCTTGGGATCAGCAATGCTCCTGGGGGTTTGTCAACACTGGAGGCTCTGTTAAGTCAATTAACAAGGTTGACTTAATATAGCCCTCCAGAGTAGACATACCCTTAAGTCTACTTAACAAGGTCAACTTTAAGTCTACCTTATTAAATCAGCTTAAAAGAACCCGTAGTATAGACATACCCAAGGTTAGTTCAGACTTTTTCAGCAAACCAAGCAAGTTGTTTTGGTTCAAACAGGATGGAACAACACGCAAGAAGGCTGGAAGATTAAAACAAGGGAAACAACTCACCTTTTATAATGATTGAGCCAGCCCAAAGCTCTATTCAGGCATAATTTAATAGTGTCAAATTTGCATATGAGTTCAAACTCCACAGTTTTCCATTTATTCTTTTGCACAGAAAGTCCAGTTTGGCCAATGAACAAAGCAGAGAGGTATTGGGGGCACATGATGGCATATATCACATGGGAAGATGTGCAGCTGTTTTGCTTAGGTCCTATGATGGTGTCACTTGAGTAGGTATGTGGGCAGAGTGGGTACCAGGGTTTGTTTCAGGGATAAGTGCCTGCCTTAGGGCACGTCTACATGCACAGTTTTATTTCGAAATCAGTCCTTTCGAAAGGACTGATTTCGAAATAAAACCCTTATTTCGAAAGGGCTCCTTTCGAAATAGGGAAAACCGCGTGATCACAAAGGCTGTTATTTCGAAACGGATATTTCGAAATAACGCCAATTGGACCGCTGTTTTGAACAGTTATTTTAAAACAATGGTGTTTTTTCAAAACAGGTCTAAAGGCATTATTTCGAAACATCCATTTCGAAATAACGGCTGTTTCAAGGGGGGGGGGCAGGTTTTACTTTTTCGGAAGGACGATCCTTATTTTGAAAGGATGAGGTCCGTCCTTTCGAAATAAGGAAATGTCATGTAGACCAAATTTTTTTTATTTTGAAATAACGGGTGTTATTTCAAAATAAAAGAGCTGTGTAGACGTGCCCTTAGTGTTTCTGTTGTATGGTGTATAGTTGCTGGTGAGTATTTGCATAAGGTTGGGAGGCAGTCTGTAAGTGAGGAGAGGCCTACCTCCGAAGACTTGAGAGAGGGAGAGATTTTCTTGCAGAATAAGTTGTAGATCCTTGATAACGTACTGCAGAAGTTTGATTTGTGGGCTGTTGGTGATAACCAGTGAAGTTCTGTTGTTTTTCTTGTTGGACTTCTTCTACGGTAGTTGACTTCCAGGTACTTGTCTGGCTCTGTCAAGCTGTTGCTTTCACTTTCCCAGGTGGATGTTTTATATTTAAGAATGCTTGATAGGGAGACACAAATACCTTCAAAATCTCTATCAAGCATTCTTAAAACTACAGTAGACACATGGAGAAATGAAGAAACAGATTGACGAGACGCACACCCAAATTCTAAAAGATTAGAGTTGGAAGAGAGCTCTGAATGTCATTTAGTCCAACCCTCTGCTCAAAGCAGGACCAACCCCCAAGCTCTTTTGTGCAAAGGGGGTGTCCCAGGAGGGATCTTCTCACCAGCTTCCAAACATTTATCATCATAGCCAGTCTCTTTTAGGAGTTTATTCTCTTAACAAAAGCAAGTAAATCAAAAGAAAACAGTCCTTAAGCTCACCCCTTTCTTTTCTGCTTCAAAACTGTACATCCCATGGAGTCTCTAGCATTCCAGTTTGTGGCAGCTTCTCAGTTCTCGTGAGCTCAGCTTCCTTTCCTGACCACCTGCTTCCTTGCTCCAGGGATCCACTGCAAGCATTAGTTCCACTCTGATCTTCTGTGCTGTAGCATCACTTTGTTTTCCCAGGTGTAGGCTACGTTAATCATTCTTTTCTACCTCTTTATTTCCTACTCTCTGACAATGCTTTATAGGTACAGGTATAGGCCAGATGCCTTTAACTGGATGGATTGTGTCTACCTGCTCTGGCACAACATGCTAGGCCCAGTTCAGGTTACAGGGACAAGCTCCCTTGTGAGTACAACCTGCTTTACAGTTTTGTCTGACTTTTCTTCAATGTTATTTTAATTAAAACCATTCATTGAAATTAACACAAATTCATAAAATGTTTTGGTCAGCCCCAAACTGCATTTTTTGGAAGTAGAGAGGGCAGATTTCAGCTGTAACAATGTCACGTCATGTTACTGGTAAGTACCTGCAAAGAACTCTCAACTTACATTAAAATCAATGAACTTGGCTGGCATTGGCACCTTGTAGGAAGTCCCCAAAGTCTTTCATGTTCAGAGCCTTAAAGTCTTGTTTCAGCAAGATAGGTAGGCCCCAATTCAGCAAGCCATAATTATTCAGCAAAGGTCCTAAGCACATGCTTCAGTCCCCTGACTTTAATGGTAATTAAGCAAAAACTTAAGTGCTTTGCTGAATATGAATGGACTTGACTATACATCCATGTTTTGCTAAACTGAGGTCTTCAGCATACTCCTAACTTTAGGCATACAAGTGATTCCATTGAAATTATTCATTGGGTATGTCCACACATTTCAAAATAAGAGATAACACTGGTTATTTTGAAATAAGAGATTAGGTCCACAAGATGTAATATATTTCAAAATGACGGGCTCCGTCATTTTGAAATAAGAGCCGTCATTTCAAAATAGTTTAAACCTCCTTTAAATCAAAATGACTTATTTTGAAATAACACCATTTGGATTTATTTCGAAATAACCATTATTTTGAAATAACCCTTATGCCCTTCTCCTTCCCAGCATGCCTTCCTTTTAGCCTATATTGAGTGGGGGCATGGCCCAAGGAGGGGGCCATGTTGCCACACTTCCCATGGTGCCCCTATCCTAAAGTGAAATAGCAAGTCCTGTGTTTGGACATGCTATTTCACTTTGAGCTTTTCCCTTAATTCAAATTAACGTTTTCTTAATTCGCATTAACTTGTTTCGAAATAACTTATTCCAAAATAACGGTGTACTTGTGGACATAGCCATTGGGTCTACTCATATGCTTACTTAATATGGCTCATATGACCAAGCTGCATCAGTATCGTGCATGTATCGTCAGTGTAGGAACAAATTTTGCTCTCAGTTACACCAGTGAAAATCCAGAAGAACAGCTTTGAGTTACCCTGATATAAAACAGAGGGCCAAATCTGGACCACAGAATGAATGATGCATCATAGAATATGAGATTGTTGTTTCTATAATATTTTGTTAGACCTGTTTTTCTGCACTATGTAATTAATATTCTTTTATGAAATATAACAGATATGTGAAAATGAAATCAGATGAAATGAATACCTGTGTGGGGACATTTTCTAATATAATTTTCAGCGTGACCTATTGCAATCACCCTGCCCACACAATGATATTTCTATTGGTTCCCATGATATTAGCAGAGGTGTGCATAATTATATGGTAAATATTGGTTCATCACAGATCACAATAGGCTAACATAGTGCTTTTATGATTCATAGGTCTTTTCAAAAGGCATTTACTGATTATATTACAGTGACAGCATTGGAAATAGGCTATGTCATGAATTAAGTAAACATGTTTTACTACTCTTTAAACATTTTAAGAGATTCAAACTTTCCACAAGAAAAAAACAATATATACCATTTTTTTTTTCATTTGTAGATATAGTGCCATTTGTCCTAGGACCACGGGATAAAAAGATATAGATGAGGGTATAATCCTATTTAGTCATGTTATTGAACTCTGTTTAGCTTTAAATAGAGTTTTGCATGAAGAATGAATGACTGCTGGAATTGTTGCTAGTGATTTTCATCCATCCTGCAAAGACCAAATCAAGGGTAAAGAAATGTTAGTTTTCAGTACCCATTTTGTCATATTTCTTGCTAGATTCTTGTACAGCAAAAGTAAAATTTCAGCTGGCATAAACCAGTTTATCTCTATTTAAAAAAAGTGATATCGCCTGAGGATCTGGCCCCAAGTTCCCTCTTTGAAGTAGGCATTCTTATTTTGGTGTGCAACAATTGCACTAAAACAGGACTTGCTTTAGTTCAATTTATTTAACAACATGACTCACAAAGAAAAGCCACTTTGAATAGAGAGGGTGAAAACCTTACTGTTAATTAATAGCAAATGTGTTTCAAAAAGAACTTTGAGGTTCAGTTTGCAAAAGTCCCCCAAAGGTTAATTAATCCTATTTTATTTCTTTATAGCCCTATTGGTTTCAGCCCTATTAATGTCTAAATGACACTTCTATTAGAGGGGCTAATCATAACAATGTATACCACAAGCTCCTTTGGAATATGAAATGATTTGTGGTTGTTCTCATTAGTGTATATTTTAATCCCTGATAATAATATAACAATGTCAGAGAGCTACTCACTTCCGAGGCTGAGGTCACAAAACTAAGGAGTGAAATAATCTGGGTATGTGATTGCAGCTGGCCATAATTACATGACTGATGCTAACCATGGCATGAGAATAGCTTTTCAGTAGGTGTACATGGTGAATGGCTCAGCAAAGGAAACTAGATTTAATTGACTTGAATGTCCATGACTCATTCACTTCCAACCTGGTTTAACAGAAATCAGAGAATGACGTTTGAAAAAGTTCTTCAGTCTCTTTATTTGCAAATAATCTCTTTCTTTAAAGTTAGCAGAACTTTTTTTCTGACTCATCTTCAAACTTTCATGAGAAATTGATCTTTAATGTTTATCACTAGAAGACTCACTAGTGAATTGCAAACTGAGGTTTGAAATTTGCATAACTTCCCCTGCCTCAAAACTCAGTGCATAACCACAGCATAATTCTACTGAGATCTTCCTACTCCCAGCAAAACCATTACTCTTCCCCTTTTTCCTCACTGTTCCTTGCTTCTCATTTGCCTACCCTTTCCTTCCCTTCAATCTTTCTCAAACTCAACATGAACCATAACCTCTTTAACACAGAATAGTATCCCAACCCTTAAATCATGTTAAACCTTGGATTCACATAGGCTAGATCTTTTCAGACTCAAGGAGGCCAAAATTAGGCACCCAAATCTGAAACAATTGGCTTGAGTTTTTCTGCTCAGCAAGGGGAGTAAAGAGATGGCAAAAACATGTCAATGTTTGTAGTTATAAAATGTAACAACAATCTGTCTTAAAAAAAGATGGTTTTGCATGGCTCAAGAATTATTAAACTTAAATTGAAAATCTTTAATAGTCCTTATAAAGGGATGGGACAGAGAAGCAAAAGATTCTGGTCATATGGGAATTAAGTTTTGTATTTGACTAAGTTCTCTAGCACTGAATGCTGTGGCAGAAAGCCATACAAACTGAGCTGGGAGTAGGACCCTAAATATCAACTAGTCATTAGAGTTTTCTCGTTAAAGGCACTCTTACTCCAAATACAGGACCTTTACAACAATTATGTTATTGAAGAATCCTTTGCAGTCAATATTCTCCTTCACATGTCTATCATTCTTCTACACATTTTGTTGGGCTGCTAGGAGACTATAACCTTGACTACTGTTTAATACATTTTCTCCTTGAAACAGTCGAAGGCTGCATTATTTCTCTCACAGCCTACACTTTAGTTCACACAATTGACTTTTTATACCTGGGGAGTTATACACTGTTCTTTAAACATTGCAGTTTGTCCTTTTACACGTCATTGTTTATTTTGGCAAGAGGGACGACACAACCAGTCCCTGTTAGAAAACTCTCTTCAAGAGCAAATTCTGAGACAATGTCACTCTTTATATTCAAGTTTACAAGAAATCTTGACTCATCATTATGGACATAGAACTCTTAATGTCCTTTGACAGTACAGGTTCTACCTGTTTCCCAAAATGACAACTAATATTTAGAAGAGAGATTGTGGTCTTACATAAGAGAACCTCTCCAGATTTGCCTTTTTATTGTTAAGTTTTTTGCTATCAACTTGCAAATCACATTAATTTTCTGAAAATGTTCCACTGATGATAGTTACAAATAACACTGAAAATTAGTAAAAGTGAAATGGGGGAACAAGTAGTATTTTCTAATTTTCAGTTTGACTGTGTGCAATTGAAAACATTTATTATTTATTCATTTTTATTGTAGGAGTGACTAGAGAGCCTATTTGAGAATGGGATTCCCTTTTCCAGGAACTAAAGTAGATACATAATAAAACAAGCTGTACTCCCAGAAGCTTAGGCCCAGATCTTCAGAGATATTTAGGTTCCTAACTTACATTGAAATCCCATCAAAGGAGGGGAAAGGAAGCAGAGGGATAGACATCAGACAAAATAAAACCCAGGTCTCTCATCCTAACTACCTGGACAGTATTCAACCCATTGGATCATAATGTCTATCACACTTTGTGAGCTCACCACTGCCTGCATGATCAACTCCCTGAGGGTAGGAGCTTGCACTCATGATGTCTGCAAGGTCCTGCAAGCCAAGGCAGAGACAGATGCACACTTCAAAAAGGTGTTCTGCCATACTTGACAATGTGAGTACAGGAAGAGAAGAGAGAGTGGCTCAATGCTGCATCAGGCCTGTGGAGAACTGGGGGCCAGATCCAGGCAAAAGAGATATTAACTGTTCTTCACAGAAACCCCCAGCTTAGCAAAAGGAGGCAAGCACCTGAAACTTCTTAAGCAATTGACAATCAAGTACACATCTCCCTATTAATTCCCTATTCTGCTTGCCACTACTTATTTAGAAACCCTGCTAAGAAACAGTACAGCTACCACCTTTATAAGAAAAACTCTTTATAGGGACATTAAGTAAACATGGGCCCAAGTAAGGAAAGGACCCAAAAAGTAGGAAATGTAGCAAAGCCAGATGTTGAAGTCCCTCCCTGACAAGGCCAATAAGGCCAATAGAAGTTGTACACAACAGCTTAAGAAGGGTTTATGGCCTTGTTAAGCAAATAGAGGAGGGTGCTAAGCCACAGCAAACCAAGAAGGTTTCACCCAATCTGAAAGGGACAGGAGGAGCTAGGCAGAAATTTGGGAAAACGATGCAAGATGACAAAAAAAAAAAAAAGCAGACTGATATTATTTCTAGAATCTAAAGGTATGTATGCCATACTCATGTAATATTTGGTGTTTACTTCACTGATCACAGTGAAGATGAACAAGTAATCTAGATGCTGTAACCAAGTCAGTTGCTCCTTACCACCTGGCTCTGTGTTTTATTATTTGACCCTGCAACAGATACCTGACAGGCCATGTCCAGTTCTGCATGACTACTAGACAAACTTGATAAAAGCAAGACTGCCTAGTTTTAACCTGGACAAATTATCTGCCTATCTGGAGGCTTGGAATCAAGATTTTTAAATAAGGCAGGGAATATCTTTTGCTTCATTGGCGTCCAATCCTGTAAGCACATCTAAGACCTAATACCTGTCAGACCCCATGCAAGGAGGACAGGATGAATACTACAGAGAGGCCAAGGCAAAGGGGGCTTATTATACTATTAGGGTATGGGCTGCCTGAGCAGCTGAGTTGACTTAAAGGCCTAATTCCAGAAGAAGGTTTGTGGTTGAGGATCCTGAGCAAAAGGATGTGCCGATCTCTGAACCATCAGCCACTTAGGCACCTCAGCCCCTAACCTTGGCATTTTGCTGCAGGATTTGTTAGCTCTGGTCTACACTGACAGTGAAGTTTGACATTATGTTGCTTACCTTGACATTCGGAAGCCTGTCTCTGCTGTCAGAGCAGTACAAAAAAAGCTGTAATTTGACCTACTAACACCACCCCTGCAAGTGGCACAGCACTGAAATTGAAATCTACAATTCAAACTTAGGTCTGTGTAGCCAGAGAGCAGCTCTAATCTTGCTTTTCCATTTTCTTTGGCCTATTTCACCATAGCAATTTAGTTCCTCCCCTTCCTTCCTCAGGGAAGCTTCCAATTAATTTCCCTTTCTGCATACTGCACGGTGACTGTTGTGTCTGTGGCAGAGAAACAGCAAGGAAAGCTTTTCCTGTTTTATTTTTCTTTAGATAAGAGGAGAGGTTTGCTGCCACCCCACAAACCCATGCACCTACTACCCACAATGCAATACATTTCAGGAACTAATGGAAGGAGTAGAAATGAGAAATTGCAAGCAAGCAATTTGCTGTGATCACTCACCTACACCTTCTGTAATTTGACAGCCTAAAATTGAATTACAATCCCATCAACAGTATAGATAAGCCCGTAGGCAGCTATTTGCTCAGCTGACCAATTTCTGAAAATCCATGAGGAGTTTAATTAGCCCCACATGCTTCGCAGGGTGCCTAAGTGCATGGCCATCAGGTGGGTAGCGAGCCATCTATGAGTTAGGTTGGGCATCGGCAAAGCAGGCTCACTGAGCCACCTGTGGCTCACTGAGCATCTCCTTCTGACTCCCTGGAAGTCTCAGCGGGTTATGCTCCAGCCCCCTAGCACTGGCGGGAGGTGTGTGCTCCATCCTTCCCTCCCTCCGCTGGCGTGGCGGAGCAGTGCCACTCCGCCTACCAGCCAGCCCTCCCTTGCAAAAGCGCCTGCTGGAGAGCTGGCCTTGCAGAGGCGGGGTCCTGGAATGGCCTCTGTGTGAAGTTTCGGCTGCTTTTACCTGGCCATCCCAGGCCCCAGACTGGGCCCATTCTGCCCTGGGGTGGCTGGGTAAAAGCAGCCTGAACTCCACGGAGGGGCTGTTCCAGGGCCCGATCTCCACAAGGCCCAGTTCCCCGCTGGCTGCTTTTGGGAGGGAGGGCCAGCTGGTAGGTGGAACAGCACTGCTTCACCCACCAGCAGAGCGAGGAAGTGTGTGCTGCTTGCAAACCCCCTCTCCCTCCTCCCCAGCAGCGCTATGGGAGCTGCGGCTTGGGCTCATGTGGTTGGGGGGGCAGGAAGGGAGTATGGCTCTTCTCCCCTCCTGGGTTGCCGACCCCTGAGTTAGGCATTGCACATCTCAGCTACACAACTGCTAAATCCCTTTAAAAATCTGTCTCTGAATATCTTTGTGCTTCAGTTTCTCCATCTGTAAAATGGAAGATGTGGTTGTGTTAGAGCATTCATACATACGAAGGACTCAGCACTGTGACTGTGGTGATTTAAGTACCCATAAATTCATACTGCTGAGACCTGGATCACTTATAATGTGCAATTGTCTTATAATTCTGTGTTCTGGCCTCCACCAGTTTGTTTCTTTCAGTTGCAGTAAATCTGGAAAAATACATTGAGTTATATACATGCATTCAGAGTTACTGCTCTGTGGCTGAAGTAGCATAGAAAAAATGTCCATAAATTTACTACATTACTTTGATCATAATGTTTTGAGGTTTTTACTAGATCTTGAAAACTTCCAGTCTTCATAAATGTTTGCTATACTGAGTAGTTAGCAGGCAATCAAAAGAGAATAAATTCCACTCATTATTTAGAGTAAATTCTATAACGTAGAGGAGTTTCATCCATCAGTCTAATATGGGACAAAATTTGGGCTATAGGGTGATGGGAAATTTTTTTTTAATTATTTAATGTAATGACATGTATTTCATCCTAATAACCTAAATACACTTGAAAAGCCAGTGCAGGTTAGTTCAGTGCAGTGTTGAAAAGTGGATAGTGTAAAACAGGTGATTTTATTGAGGTGTAGTGATTGGTTGCATTGTAATTTATAGGGCATCACTTTAATTTGTAGCTTGCTAGCTGGCTCAAAGGAAACAAGACACACAAAAAGAAACTATACAACAATAAGCAGTATTCATGGACAACAAAAATGAAGACCAGGTTTGCAAGGAGTGGTACTAAAGTTCAAACAAACAGAGCATTTACCTGCATGTTTTTATCATCAGGGGTTAACCTGGTTTTATGCCTGTTAATTTCCAAAACAGCCCTCTTCATCGTGTTTTCATTTTTCTTCTTCTATCACTTTTCCAGTACCTTGTCACTTATTGCCCACCGATTGCACTCTCCTTTCTCAGCTAGCTACAGTTAATGAAATGCTGATTGGGGATTCTAGAATACACTTGCTGATGATTATGTGTTATTTTAACAGGAGAATGACAATAATTTCCTGTAATGCCACTTGTTAAGGTAATTATGCTGTAATTGCCTTATCAAGGTGTCATAGAGGAGAGGGGAGAAACTCCTAGATTTCACAGCTGCTGTCATGCTCCTGTTAAGTGTTATCTTGAAAATGTATTATCAGCTATCAAGCTAAATTTCTACCAGTTGTTCTAAATCAGAAAGGATCTATCCTGGGTGGGGCATATGACCTCTGCATTTAACATTTCTCATTCTGATAATTATGGGGGATGGATTAACTTTGTATGAACCGGGAAGCCATGCAGTACATTCACATATTGGGGATAAATAAATGAAGATTTATCAGTCTGCAGTTGGGATTTGTGTGAGGTGTGAAAGTTGTTTTTTTTTTTTTTTTTTAAAGGGTTGGTTCAAAAATTATTTGGGCTTTGGAGTAAATATAACTATATTAATATTTTGGAATTAGTTCTGCTGTAGAGAGAGGGGGAGGTGATCAAAATTAGGAAACTGATAAACTTTTGTCTAATTTTGACTTTTTTTTTTAAATAAAAAACCTGTGAATCCTAGGTAAATTCCATCAGACAATATCAGACCATGGAACAAATTAGTAGAGGGTGGGAGCAGGAAGTGATTTTCCCCCTCCATGTGAAACTTTTAGAGATTTCATAAGTTTTTCTCATCTTGAACTGGGAAGAAAAATTGATTTTTTTTTTTTTGTCAACAGAACATTCAAAATAAAATGAATCATATTGATCAAAATGTTTCATTTTGAAAATTAGAATATTTTGGTTTGTGTTTTGTTTTTACTAATGATTTTGTCTTTACTAATTCGATTTCCATACAAAATTGCTTTGAACAGGAAAAAAAAAACAAAACCCTGACCTTTCTTTTTTAAAAATGTTGAAGTGGAACTTTTAAAACTTTTTCAGAACACATAATTTGTCTGAACCAGACCTTTACTGTGAATTGTTTTTAATTTTGACTAATCTGCATTTTTGACCAAATCCACCCAGCTTTTTGTTGAAAAATTCCAAATCAGCTGTAACAATTGGTTGGGGAAACTCATAGAAACCAGTAATATGCACTCAGTGTGCATGGTGGTATTTCGTACATCTGCACCTGATTATAACCTTGCAGTTTGTGTTGTCCTTTGCACCTGTACAAGCATAAGTGAGTGAGGATAAAACTACCATTTTCGATTTGGTGGTATTTGACCCTCAATTTGCACAGATGGAAATAATAACACAGGACTTGAGGCAATGAAGAATCAGGCCCATATGACGTGATCCTGCAAGACATAGAGCCCTATACTTTTTACTGGCATCAGTGAGAGTTGCAAGCACCAACTGACTTATTGCCCCTAGTTCTATAGAGTGCAAAGTGTTTTTAGACATGTTAAATATTATATATATAAAAATTCCCTTCTCACCCCTATAGGTGGTATGTGTCATCCTCAACCTCGGGTCCTCTACCAGAGGCCTGGGAGTTTGAGGGTTCTGCACAGTATCTTAGCTGTTCCTAGCACTGCACTCTTCTGGACAGAGAGCTCTGATGTTGGTCCTGGGACCTGTTGGAGCCACTCTCCCAGCTGAGGAGTCACAGCCCTGAGTGCCCCTACCACCACTGGGACCACTTTGGCCTTCACTTTCCACATCCGTTCTAGTTCCTCTTTCAGGCCCTGGTACTTCTCCAGCTTCTCATACTCCTTCTTCCTGATGTTGCTGTCACTTGGCACTGCTACATCTATCACCACCGCTGTCTTCTGGTCCTTGTCTATTACCATGATGTCTGGTTGATTGGCCAGAACCTGCCTGTCCGTCTGGATCTGGAAGTCCCACAGAATCTTAGCCCTGTTATTCTCCACGACCTTCTGTGGGATCTCCCATCTGGTCTTGGGAGGGTCTAGCCCATACACTGTGCAGATGTTCCTGTATACAATGCCAGCTACTTGGTTGTGCCGTTCAGTGTATGCTGTTGCTGCCTGCATCTTACATCCTGCCACTATGTGTTGGACTGTCTCTGAGGCCTCTCTGCACAGTCTGCACTTTGGGTCCTGTCTAGTGTGGTAGACCCCTGCTTCAATGGATCTGGTGCTCAGTGCCTGTTCTTGTGCTGCTATGATCAGTGCCTCAGTGCTGTCTTTTAGTCCAGCCCTTTCCAGCCACTGGTAGGATTTCCCAGTGTCAGCCACCTCAGCTATCTGTTGATGGTACATCCCATGCAGGGTCTTGTCTTGCCATGGCACTTCTTCTGCTTGATCTTCCTCCCATGTCTGCTGCTGCCTCAGGCATTCTCTCAGCAGCTCATCTTTGGGTGCCATCTTACTGATGTACTCCTGGATGCTCTGGGTTTCATCCAGGACAGTGGCTTTGACACTCACCAAACCCCGCCCGCCTTCTTTCCAGCTGGCATACAGTCTCTGAGTGTTGGACTTGGGGTGGAAAGCTCTGTACATTGTGAGGAGCTTCCGGGTCTTCACATCGGCAGTCTCCATGTCCTCCTTTGGCCAGCTCACTATACCGGCAAGGTATCTGATGACTGGCAGGGTGTACCTGTTGATGGTGTGGATCTTGTTCTTCCCATTGAGCTGGCTCTTCAGGACCTGTCTTATCCTCTGGTGGTACTTGGATGTTGCTGTCTTCCTTGCCTCCTCATCGTGGTTCCCATGTGACTGTGGGATGCCAAGGTACTTGTAGCTGGTCTGTATGTCTGCTATGTGGCCTGCTGGTAGTTCCACCCCATCAGTCTTGACTACCTTTCCTCTCTTTACTACCATCCGGCCACACTTCTCCAGTCCGAATGACATCCCAATATCCTCACCGTAGATCCGTGTCAGGTGGATTAGCGAGTCCATGTCTCGTTCATTCTTAGCATACAGCTTGATGTCATCCATGTAGAGGAGGTGGCTGATGGTAGTTCCACTCTTGAACTTGTATCCATATCCAGTCCTTGTGATTATCTGGCTGAGGGGGTTCAAGCCAATGCAGAACAGCAGCGGGGACAGCGCATCACCTTGGTATATGCCGCACTTGATGGCCACTTGTGCAAGCTGTCTTGAGTTGACTTCCAGTGTTGTCTTCCACAGTCCCACTGAGTTCTTGAGGAAGGTCCTTAGTGTCCTGTTGACTTTGTATAGCGCCAGACATTCACAGATCCATGTGTGTGGCATTGAGTCGTAGGCTTTCCTGTAGTCAATCCAGGCTGTGCTCAGATTGGTCTGTCTAGACCTTGAGTCTTGGGCGACTGCTCTATCTATGAGCAGCTGGTGTTTTGAGCCTCTGGTGGTGTTCCCAATGCCCTTCTGAGCTGTGCTCATGTACTGGCCCATGTGGTCCTGTAGCTTGGCGGCTATGATGCCTGATAGGACTCTCCATGTTGTGGGGAGGTAGGTTATTGGCCGGTAGTTGGATGGTGCTGTTCCCTTGTGGGGGTCTTTCATGATCAGCACTGTCCTTCCTTGTGTTAGCCAGTCTGGGTGGGAGCCTGCTGCTAGCAGCTGGTTCATCTGTGCTGCTAGGCGTTCATGCACTGCTGTTGGTTTCTTTAGCCAGTAGGTATGGATCATGTCCGGGCCAGGTGCTGTCCAGCTCTTCATGTTCTTGACCCGCTGTTGGATGTCTGCTACTGTGATGGTGACTTGTTCCTGTTCTGGGAGATTGCTGTGGTCTGTTCTCAGGTCCTGCAGCCACTTTGCACTGGTGTTATGAGTCTTCTCTTTCTCCCATGTGTTCTTCCAGTACTGTTCAGTTTCTGCTGTTGGTGGCTCTGCTGTTATTGTGTTGTTGCACTGCAGTTGGGAGTACACCTTGGATGGTTCTTTGGAGAACAGGGCATTTATCTTTTTGGCCTCTGCTTCTCTAGTGTATCTCCTTAGCCTGGTGGCCAGTGCTGTGAGCCTTTGCTTAGCAGTCTCTAGGGCTTCAGATGGAGTCAGGCCCTTGTATTTTTTTCAGTAGCCGAGTCTTATCCTTAATCTCTACACCCTTCTGTAGTTCCACCAGCTAGCTAACTTCTCTCTGGGTTGCCTTGGTCTTATCCTCCAACCTCATTTTCTAGGGGGGGCATGTACTGCTGTTCTTTTTGATTGTGTAGCCAAGCATCTTCAGGATTACAGAGGCTGTAGCATATACCAGTTCATTGGTTTGAGTTATGGTGGTAGTAGGAATTGTCATTAGGGCTCTATTGGCATCTTCTAGTATACTAGCTGATGGTACTTCTCCCACGAGCCTTGGTAATCAGTCTCGAGGGTTGACTGTAGCTCGTTTATCCATGATCTTATGCCTCATATCAGCTCTGTAATGGAGGGGGTGGCAGTGAAGTTCCAGCTTCAGGTGTTAGCTGCACATCTAGTTGTTTTTCTGGGTCGTCTTCTTCTTGAGTCTGGGAGGTAATGTGGAGTTGGTCTATCTCCACTTGTGAGAGCAGCTGCCTTTTTACTATGTTGAAGCGTTGGGTAACTAGCTGTTTCTCAGTTAGTGTGGATGTAGGTCTTTTGTCCATCCATAGTTCCCTCATATGTTTCATATATCCCCTCTCATTAGGTCTACTGTTGTAGTAGCATTCCATCAATTCCAGGTTCTCTTGTCTGGTCGGTGCATGGTTTGTTACAGTAGCCCACTTATCAGATTGTCCTGGTTCCCCAGCATCTGGTGCAGACCTTGTTAATCCAGGCAACGTCCAAGCTGGCACAGCTCTCCTAGTTCATGTCACTCTCATATTCGAGGTAGGCAAGTGAGGCGTTAGGGGGTCTTTTTGCTCAAGCACCCCTACTGGGAAGGTAGACAGGTACCCACCGGGATTTGAACCCCGGTCTCCTGTATCAGAGGGCATCACTCTTAATCACTACACTATCCAGTCACCTTATAGATAGATGTTTGGATATCTGCAAATTCACTAACCTGAAAATCTAACCTTTAAGACCTCGTCTACACTCACCACGCTTTTTGGCGGCAGTCGATAGGAGATATGCAAGGTACATAAGATACCTCCCAATGACTTACTAATTACTTGTTGCACATTACACTAAGCTGATAGGTAATATCTTCCGGTTGGTTTACCAATACTAGAGTTTTGGGGCTGCAGTTGCTATGATGATTTCTGGATTGATTAAGCCTGTCTACATAGACCATTCAATCAAACCCAGAAGATGGTGCTGATGGTGACGACTTTGCTGCCATTACTATAGACTTTGCATCAGGGGAGAAAACATCTTTTTCCCTATTCCCTGCTTCACCTTCCCACTGCTAATTCAGTGCTTCACTCAGAGGTGGGCATTTAACAGCATCATTTTCCTGGGGAAGGTTCCATGCAGAGTAGCTACTCCAATGCAGCAAAATTTCATGGTGTGCACCCCAAAAGAGGCATTTTAGAGCCTTACCATCCCTTCCTTACTGAACAGTATGGCAGATATAGCTGAAGAGAAGTATAATTTCAGAAACATTGCCAGGTCAAGTTACTGTACCCCGCTGAAACCTGCGACCCAGAAATGTCACAGAGTATGGCCTTATTGAATCATTATTATAATATCACTTACATAACATCAAAGGTGTGCTAGCCACTTAGCAGTGACAATCTCTGCCTACATCAAACAGCCTGTAATTTAAGCAAGCCACATGTAGACGGAGGAAACAACAGTAATGTTTAGCTTTGTCCTTCTGTTTCCATGATTTTCATTTCTGTTCATTATTTGTCATCTATCTGGTTAATGCTTTCTGCTGGGCAGACCTGGAGTTTGTAGGCGTCATTGAAGAAGTGTGTTGTAGTAACGGGTAATATATTAGCAATTCATACAGTATGTAAGTGCAATACAGTGAAATGTAGACCATCAGAGCAAAACTTCTGGAACATTTTATCTTTCTAACATAACATGAATCCAACGAGTGCTGCATTACCACTATATTTCTATTACATTTGCGACAACTGTCATGCTGATATCAGGAGATTAATTCATATATCTTTCTTGCTTTTGAAATATTTAATGTTCTTAGTGCATGTCAAAGCAGAAAGCAATAACTCTTCCAGGGTTTTTTCATCACTTTACATTTAGTTTGTTGCTTTGAAGCCTCACAAATACATTTCAAGAGTCAAAGGTTTTAAGGCAGGAGGGATAGTGGTTGTGACGGTTGTAAAACAGACAACTAGGAATGTGGATATTTTATAACCAGAAGGATAGAAGACCATTAGGTTAGCCAGGTTCCTAGCAACAGAATACCCTGGCAAAAAAACATCCCTGGGAGATGTATGTTCTCTTCTAGCAGAAAAGGGCTAAAAATATACAATATCCCAATGAGGACAACTAACAAATACTGACAAGGCTTGGCTTTGTTTGAAGGAAAAACATACAGTGATACATTTCTGCAGAAACCCTTCTCTGTGCATTAACAGTGTCTGAACACTAATAAGATTTAACAGCTCCTTGTGCCAAGCAATGTTCAGAAAAATGCCTATTTTGATTTTCCTTTTGTGCCAGCCTCTGAGATTTCAGGTGCATAGTTAAAAGGCCTTGCATGGTACTGGGGGGAAAGGTTGCTATTCATGGTGGTTGTCCCCCCTTCCCCCAAGAAGAAATATCATTTTTCACCTACCCATTTTTCTCTAACTTGTATAAGGAGTGACTGACCACCATCAATGATCTTTTCCAGGACTATTAGAGACAGCAATAAATATAAAACCAAGACTGCAAGCAATGCACATCTATTAACAATACAAAGCAAAAACTGGGAGGGGCTACAATGAACAAGTGTGTTGTTGTAGCTCAATGAGTTAGTATGAACAGAAATGCTGCATTAACTTCCCAGAGTTTGTCTTTGACTTCACCCATGCAGTGAATAAAAGACTTTTAATCAGATTTAATTTCCTCACCCTTAAGATTCCACTTTTCTCTCCTTTTCTAACTTTGCTCTAAACACACAGTCAGAGATAAAAATTAGAGAAAATAGCTGGGTAATATAATTTAAAGGTGAGAACTGCAGAAGAGATTAATAGAATAGAATCATAGGGTTAGAAGGGACCTTTTGAGATCATCAAGTCTAACCCCATGGGTCTTGAACCCAAGGCCTTCTACATATTAAGCAGAGAGGCTAGCCAGATTGCAGCAGAAGTCAGAACAAACTGTATGCTTTGTGACTGAGATTTGCAAAACTGACTAATGATTTTGAGGCCTCAGTGTTTGGGTGCTCATTTGAGACACCTTGGAAGGACCAGATTTTGAAAGGGTGCTCTGAAAATCTGTACCTTTCCAGACATCATCAGGTGGACTCAAAATCACAAGCTGTTTTTGAAAAGCTTGGCCTATTACTAGAAGTCTGTCTTAACCAAAAACCCAAACTCTATACCCTTTGAATATGAAGAAATCTGCCAGCAAGGTTTGTTCTAAGGGCACAAGACAAGAGAGGCTCTCAGTTCTGGATCAGGGCTACAGGGAACTAGAGGCAGGATCCAGGCAAAAGGGGCCTTAACTAGGCTCCACCGAAATCCCCAGCTTAGAAAAAAACTTTGTTGGTTGGGAGGCAAATGGGAACGAATGGTTTAGGTGCTGTAACCAAATAAATTGCTCCTTACCTGCTTCACCTGGTTCTATCTTGATCATTTAAACTGCAACATGTCCCACTTCTAATCTAAGGTTTGTCATTCTTTCTATTCTTTTCTTTATTTGTCACTCCCAGAGACAAGACTAAGGCTTATTTTAATAAGGTGTTCAGTGTACAATGAATATACTAGTGTGCAACCTCACTGTAAGGCAGTGGTTCCCAATCTTTTTCCCTCTGTGGTGCACCTTGAGGCCCATAGCGATGCTGCAGCACACTCTGAATTTATGAATATTCAAATCAACTTATGAATATTCATGAGCCATGGCACCTTTTGGGGGGCTGCTGCCCATGGCTCCAGCTCAGGAAACCCCCTTCTTCCCACTGGAGCAACATGGGGCTGCCACCTGCGATTCCAGGGATCAGGGGCATCACCGGCACCTGGCACATGTTCCTCATGCCCTGAGTCCCAGCACCAGTGCCCCGAGTTCCTGGGAAGATTATACCTGATTTTTTTATTTTAATTGGAGGTGCTAATAGAAATGCTTCTTCACCAGCATTCTGCAAGATCAAGTTCCTGAAGCCTTCAAAATGGAAAGAAGCGTTACTTGTTTTGGGAGACATGATACCTAAGTGAATGTGTCAGATATGTGTAGATGTAGAATGTGGGCCCACAAGTTCCAGGGTAGGAAGGAAGTGTTTTTGAATGAAGCAATGTTCTTTGGGAAGATTATTTTCTACATCTACCAGAAGTGTTTTTAATTGGAAAATGTAGGACTACCTGTTCCCATCCATATCTACAAACACAGGGAGAAACACACAGCATGCATATTTCGCTGTAAGACACAACCACTCAAGTCTATTGACTTGAGGGCAATTGCCAAGGTATAATTGGGAGTGGAAGTTTGCTAGGAGTCTGTATTCAAATATTCCAGTTTGCCTCCTCAGCACTGTGTGGGGAATACAGAGGCAGCTGTGGTAGGAGGAACAACTGGAAGCATTCATCTGAAAGGAAGCATATATTCCATGGACTAAAGGTGCTAGGCATTTGCATAGGTGCCAATTTCCTACTCTGCAGGATAAATTTCTTCCACTCTGGAAAACTTCTAGGAAACTTCATTAGCTGAAAGTCAGAGGTTCCTGTCCCTTACATTGTTTATTCACATTTATAACAAACTATGGCAGAAATAGTGGAACTGTAAGCATCCTAAAACAAAATGATGATGTTGTCAAAGTCTGCTAGATTCCTAGGTGTTCTGCTGTTTTCAGTCATTTTGTATATCCCAATATGGTTCAGGGGTTTACTTAAAGCCCAAAAGTTAATTAGTAAAAAATTGGGGGGGGGGAGAATGATTGAATTTTCTGGGAAACAGATTAGTGGAATAATCAACTCATTGATTTCATTAAATGTTCATGATAAAAACATTCCTTTAACCCAGCTCTAAATACTACACACTTTCTGTTCTTTCAAAATTCAGCTAATTTGCTTCCATCTTAACCCTCCTGTCCTTAACATACTCTTAGGAATAATGAGAGAGTAGTTGGAGAATTCCTAGGGTAGGTTTAATTCCCCCTCCTGATCAATTGCAGCATAGTTTGGGTCAGGCTGGTCTCAAGGTCACTCGTTTGACTTTGAAGCACTGTCTCACTGAGGAGGAGCTGAACTGTATGCAGCACAGTTAGGCTGAGCTTCAGAGGAGCAAAGAGTGACTCAAGGTCTCCTGCTGTTGTAAAAAGTTGTATTTTTCCTTCATGCTAATCATACTTTAATGATTGGCACAGAGAGAAAACTTGCCACAGAAGAGTACTCTTCCAGAGTATGAGTGGGACAAAGACTGAAGATCTTGAACCCAGGTCCCCCTAGGAGGGCTTGTAAGTTCCAACCTACCACTCAGGGACCTGCTAGCAGCTGCCTAAAAAACAGGAGCTGAAATCCTACAGAGGACTCCAGTCTTGGAATCCAACTGGCAGTATGCTGAGGGAGCTGAATAGTTCAAAACTTCCATATAAATCCACTAAAGTAATGGGAAGTTGCCCATGCAACTGGGTTCTCCCTGATGTGGATAGCTTCCTCTCTTTCTTCTGCTTGCTGAAGATCTCCTGGGGATCTAGCCCTGCCTGTCTCCTGACGCCTCACTTTCAGAATGCCTTTCAGCCTTTCTCCTAGTTGCCACTCTGATGACTAGGTCTGACCACCATGTCCGATCATGACAGCAAGGCAGGGTTTAGGGCCAGTAGACAGTCCTCCCCAGGACACTTAGTTGGTGTTTAATTGTAGAATGCATGTTGTTGTGATATTGAATAACGGTTAAGTTATTTTTTTGCTCTTCAAGTCAGCCCTGAACTGTACTGAGGTTTCCACGTATTCCATTACATTGTGTCACAGTTTGGGGGTGGATGTAGCATTTGCTTGTAGGTACATTGATTTTGTTGTTTGGGCTAGGGTGGTAAGTAGAGAGACATGTATATATCTCCCATAAGTACATGCTTCACATGTAGCTGGAACATAAAAAGATTTTCTGGCAGTAATTGCCTGAGTCTATCCCAGCAATGGCTCTGCCCTTCTCTGTGAGGCGAGCATGTGATTCACTTCAAGCTGAGTATGTAGGTGAGAGTGGGTGGATAGTATTGCCGACTGGTTGGCCTTTTTGACCTTGAGGTCTGCCAATCAGGATAAAGTGCAGCTCATTCTAAGGCTGAGGGCTACTGTCAGGCTCTACTGCAAAGATTAGGTTAATTTCTCCTCCCTCATTTTTCACATTCTTGTTGTTTGTTAAATGAAATTACAGCCTTGGTGACATAAGCTATTTTTAGTGGGTGAGGTGTCTTGTTTGGATTCTCTAAGCAATGTGTTGACCGGCTTCACACAAGTCAAACAACCACAAATTGTAGTTTGAAATGTCATTCTGGCTCTGCCTACTTCTAATGTGTTTTTTCCCTTAAATCAGTGGGCATAACAGTGTGTGGAGGTGTCAGATAAGGCTGTAACTAGGCTAGGCAACCAGGGGAAAGCCCCAGGTGCTGAATTTTAGACAGTGCAGGGGACAGATCTGGCTCCCTGCAGTGGCTGGGGATGGATCCAGCTCATTGCAACCCTAGCCACCACCGAGGAGTCTGATCCAATCCCAACCAGCTCAGAGAGTCAGATTCATCCCCTGCACCCTCTAAAATTCAGCACCTGGGGCTTCCAGCAGCAGCTGGGGCCAGATCCAGATCCATCCCCAGTGAGGAGCTCCAGCTGCCATCAGAAGGCAGCTGTGCCAAATCTGGCTCCGAGCTGCCACTGGGGATGGATTGGGCCCTGGGCCAAAGCAGGGCCTGGGTCAAGGGAGTGCACCTCTGGGGCTGCTTGTCCTGGGTGTCAGAAAAGCTAGTTCTGGCCCTGGTGTCAGATTCTAAGTAAAAGTTGGATTAATGTGTTTTGTGGGAATTCCAGCCCTCTAGGACTGTCCTGGAGTCACAGCAAGTGAAAGGTTATTCTTTAATTAAATATTATGTTAAGCGATGAACCCTTCAGGGATAGTACAACTAGAGCAGGCAACTCTACATTTGGGTGTTTAGAAAATCACGAACACTATGATGCAGAAAGCTGAGTTTGTTACCTAGACTCCCTAAAATGAAAGGAGATAGATGGGTCAGCTCACAGTTACCTATACAGATTAGGGGATTGGGCAAAAAGAAATCTGATGATGTTCAACAAGGACAAGTGGAGAGTTCTGCACTTATGATGGAAGAATCCCACGCATTGCTACAGAGTGGGGACCGACTGGCTAGGCAGAAGTTTGGCAGCAAAGGGCCTGAGGGTTACAGTGGACAAGAAGCTGGATAAGAGTCAACATTGTGCCCTTATTGCCAAGAAGACTAACAACATATTAGGCTGCATTAGTAGGAGCATTGCTAGTAGATCGAGGGAAATAATTATTCTCTGTTTGGCACTGATGAGGCCTCATTTGGAATATTGTGTCCAGTTTGGGCCCCTCACTGTGGAAGGGATGTGGACAAATTGGAAAGAGTTCAATGAAAGGCAACCAAAAATGATTAGGGAGTTGGAGGACATGGGTTATGAGGAGAGTCTAAGGGGGCTAGGCTGCAGAAGAGAAGAGTGAGGGGAGATTTGATAGCAGCCTTTAAGCACCGGAAGGGATTTCCAGAAGAATGTGCTAGGCTGTTCTCAGTGACTGATGACAGAACTAAGAGTAATGGTCTCAGGTTGCATGAGAAAGGTCTAGGTTGGACATTAGGAAAAACTTTTTCACTAGAAGGGTAGTAAAGCACTGAACTAGGTTACCAAGGCACGTGGGTAGAATTGCCATCCTTAGATGTTTTTAAATTGTGGCTTGAAAAAATCCTGGCTGGGAGGGTTTAGTTGGAGTTGGTCCTGCTTTGAACATGGAGTTGGACTAGATGAGCTTCTGAGGTCCTTCCAATACTAATCTTCTATGAATCCGTGATTCTAAGAATGCAGCTCCCTGCCTAAGTTAGCCAGTGGGAGATGGAGAGAAGAGAAATTGCTAAGCCTCACCCCTCTTTCCAAAATGCGGTTAAATCTAAGCTGCAGGGATGGGCCTATGCCTGTCTATAAATTCCTGAAAGTAACCTGCTGGCTGGAGTCAGGCAGCTTAGGTGCCTAAGTCACTTTTTGGAAGGAATAGGTAAGGTGCCTGGCTCACTTTAGATAAAACGGCCTGAAGAGCAGGTACTTACCTTTTAGGTCAGTGGTTACAATGCTTATCTGAGATGGGGGAAAGCCAGGTTTAATTCTCCCTTCACAGCTGGGAAGAGTGTGAAAATATTTTAACTAGGATCTCCCACCTCTAAGAAGACTTTTTTTCTAACCACTGAGTTATGGGAGAATAAAATGTGGGGCTCCCACTGGATCTTTTGCTGAAGTTGTTGCACTCTGAATAAATAAGGAAAGAGTGGTTGGAGCACAGTGACTGTACTGGTTTCTCACTGCCTAGGTGGGCGCTTTAGTCACTGGATTACAGAGTCATTCCTTCTCTCTCCCCCTCTCTCTTTCTCCGTCCCAATGACTGTTTTAAGTATTTATACACAGTGTTTAGATACACCATCAAAAAGCATCAATGCTTTGTGTTTACATAGTTCTTTTATCTTCTCTAGCTCTCAGAACACTTTAGAAAGGTGGGTGAGCATTCTTGTTCCATTATAGAGCTGGCCTAACAGCATATGAAGATTTGAAACAATTTGTATAAGGTTGGCTGTGTAGAATAGCCAGATATGTGTCTACCACTAGAGTGATCAGATTTCTTTTTCCACTACAGTTGTAAATGTCCTGTTGTAGTTTTGGGCAAGTCACTTAAGTGCTTTGTACCTCAGTTACTGCATCCTGAAAGTCATCTGCGCACAGTTATCCTTAGACAGTGCTGTGGGTTTACAGGGCTAGGGTTCATTTTACTAGATTTTGAGTTTCTTTCTTTCTTTCTTTCTTTCTTTCTTTCTTTCTTTCTTTCTTGTTCATGTCTAGTTTTCAAACAGTAGCATTCTAAATGTTCTACAAAGCTTACCATTGAAAGCTTACTCTTCAGTAAGAAAATGTATAAATCCACCTCTTTGATACTTCAGATTTTCTGATACAGTGAGACTTCAGTGGGAAGCTAAAGGGACACACAACCCCCACCCCACCCCCAGGTGGATACTAGAAAGAAATATTTTATTCACAGTATGCAGGCTGAAAAGTTAAGTAAACACATAAAACACTCTTTTTGCAAGCATGCAATGGCACTATACTATATATAATTAGAATCATGAATGTTATATTATGCCTGCCTTTTTGGAAGCTGGGGGGAATGGGTAGTTGGGGCAGAGCCATCCCTAGGGGTGGCGAAAGGGACCATCTCCCTGGGCCCTGCAGTTCCATGGGCCATGCACTGTCCTGCTATGAGAGAGCAGTGTGGGGCCCAAACCACTGCCCCCCACAGCTGCGCTGTTCCCCATCCAGGGGATAAGGAGAGCCAGCCAAAAGCAGCGGCTAGGGTCAGTGCTCCTGGTCCCCTAACCACGTGCTGCCTTTGGCTCCGTGCCTGAGGCAGTGGGGATGGGGTGGGAGGCAGCAGGGGGCCCACACCATCGCCACCCCCAGCCACCCTGCCTCCCGCCCCCTCCGGCACATGGCCGGGGGCAAGGTGAGAACACTAACCCTGGCCACCGCTTTTAGCCAGCTCTCCCTCCCTCTCCCCCAGATGGGGAACAGCCAGTTCAGGGGTGGACCTGAGCCGCCCCTCACCTCAGCCACTCAGCTCCCCAATTTTGGGCAGGGCTCTGGGAGGGGGCACTGCAGAGTCTGATTCACCTGGGGCCCTGCACCCCCCTAGGGACAGCCCTGAGTTGTGGATAGGGATGGGGTGTGGCACTGGTGCTCAGACCATGGCAGCCTCGTTACAACAGATGATTTGGCCTCATCTTCCTCTATATGCTGTTCCTCAGTGTTTGAATCTTAACGAATGCTTTGATTTTTGTTACAGTGTGACCTGATCCGATGACTTACACGTCCCTAAATTTATTTTCTCACATTCTGTAAGTTCCCCCATCTTCAAAACATCTGACGAAGGGGGGTTTTCTCCCATGAAAGCTCATGCAATAAATAAATTTGTTAGTCTTTAAGCGACACAGGACTCCTTCTTTGTTGTTCTGTTGAAAGACCGTTTTCCAGTAGCAAAAAGTTGAAGCAGCTTTGAAAGTTTTTCTCATAATCTTCATAGTCAATCTTATTTTTGAAGAATAAACATCATTAAACAACCTTCTAAATGTTCCTGATTTCTTCAGCTGGAAAATTAATAAATCCTCTTCCACCCACAAAATAAAACAAACAAATACAATAAATATTGTCAAAGAAAATCCTTTCTACTGGAGACCCATTCTTCAGAATATTCTGTCTTGTTAATGCATGTGGGTATTTTAAATTCTTCAGGAGAAATGAAGCGGAACTAGTTACCAAAGGATGTGTCTCTTTTTTCACTTTTATAATTTTTCAGAGGCTCTATACATAATTAACGATTGCTGATGCAATGATTATTGAGAAACAAAAGGAGCTTGATTGCTACACTATTATAGCATGAATGAGGGGAAAATTAATTTGTCGTGATTGAATTTACTAATAAACATTTAATGGAATATTCTGGAATATTTAACACACTTAAACAATACACTATATAGGGGCAGGAGGTGGTGTTATCCAGGACACTCAGGCATCAAGGATTTTTTATTTATTTATTCATTTATTTTTTACTGCATGCTGTTTTTTTCTTTAACTGGACATCAGTTGCGTACATGACTCAAGTGATACGTGCTTTACTATGAATAAATACATCTCATATCCTAGTGCACACCCTTTGATTTGTGGGTTTTGGATCTCAGCATCTCTTGGTAGTAAGTTTTCACAGCATCTTGTTTTTTTGTAACTCAGTCAGTGAGTGAAACACAAAAATGGCTCATTTACTTTTAAATGTGTTTTTTTTTTTCCCCTCGTTAACATGCTAACATCTTTCAGGATCAATAAACATGAGATAAAGGAAGAGGATATTTAAGATACAATTGTTTGAGTCCCTAATTCAGAGGAGCACTTATGCATATGCTAAACTTTAAGCATGTCTTTATCTGACATGTAATTCAGTCCTCTCCTGAAAAGTGATGTGTTCTTGAGGAAGGGCCATATTTTGTTAGAAGTTGAAAAAATTTGCCTTATCTCTTAATATTTAAAGAGAGAATATTTTCTTCTTTTCCTAGTTAGCTATTTACTGCTGAAAAATGAGATGACTAAAAAAAGTCTTCCACTGAACAGTACCCAGAGAAGGCAAACTCAGGGACTTGACGACAACTATAAAAAGAGTGGCCCCATGGGTAGACAGAGTGGAAGATGTTCATTTTTGTGCACATTCATTGGGACACAAAGGAATCAGGGGAGTAAAATCAAAGGGTGCACCTACACTTAGAGGTTAGATCAAATTAAGCCTCCTTAATTCGACCTAACCTGCTCCTTGTCCACACTGGCCATTTATTAAGTTGAATTAAGCTTTTCCTTAACTCAAATTAAGAAAAGGTTAATTTGATTTAATATAACCTACTTTAAGTTCAAATTGCTGGTTAATTCAACTTTATTAAGTTGAATTAACCTAGTGTGGATGAACTGAGTCAGCTTTAGTTGACCTAGGGCTGGAGACAAGGGAGTTGCGTGTGGCTCCCCAGCAGAAGGGAGCCATGCTTGGCTCCCTTTTTTCTGGGAAGCCACACACAACTCCCTTGTCTCTGAGGGAAGGCCTTCATCCCTTTTCCCTGGCTCTCTTCTCCTTGGCTCTCTTCTCTCTCAGAGGCTCCTGAGGAGAAGAGGAGCCCTGGAGAAGTGGCCGCTGGGGCTTCCCTATCTGGGGAGCACTGTGGAATAGAGCTACCAGCACTCCCTGGAGAGGGGAATCCCTGGCAGGTGGGGTGCCTTCCCCGCCAACTAGCCAGCAGGAACCCTGTCTGGGGAACGCCGGTGTCTCTATGCTGTAGTGCTCCCCACAGGACTTCTTGGGACTCCCCCATCTCAGGAGACCTGGTGGCCACTTCTTGCTGAGGAGCCACGGGTCACCCAACCCTCTAGCTGTAGTGTAGACTCTCTAAGTTGAACTACTAAAGCTTACTTTAATTCGACTTAGGAGTCTTATGGAGGCTCTCTCATTCGAATTAATAAATTTGACTTAAAGTCAAATTATCTTTACAAGTGTAGACATAGCCAAAATAATTTTACTGTTTTTTTTTTCCAGAATAAATTTCTCTTAGCTAACGATGCATTGAAAGGGATAAATAGTGAATGAAACCATTTGTATTGCCAAGTCACCCTGCTGTTTCAACACAGGAATAGGAAAATATGCCAACACATGGCATTAAGATAAATGTTCCCCTTTTAATACAAACAACTGTATCTATCAGCTAAAGATAATTTCCCCTTCTTCCTATCTTTGAGGCATCTTGGATTGCTTAAATTATCATAAATAGTGTGATAGAAATTCATGCCAAATTAAGGCACAGTTTGTTCTAAAAAACTATATACTCAGTGCATTATCTTGTCACATATTTACAAACAAAGAAGAGACAAAGTTCTGAACTGTAAGGACTGGTACAAGTTGGAAAATTTCAAACTGTATGTGGAAATCAACATGAGAAAAACTGGAGTTCCTTGGTTTTATAGATAATTATATTTATTTCAGAGAAATCAGACCCATGGCGCCTGATTCTCCTTTCACTTATGGTGATGTAAATCTGGAGTTGCACTGATGTAAAATCCATGTGAGAAAGGGGAATTGAGACCTTTTAAACAGATATTTTATTGGGACTTTGCTTTTTAAATGGCTGGGCAGAGCTAAGTGTAATAGCCAAAATAAAGTTATTGAAAAATTCCCATTAATACTTCCCATTGTCCAAATCCCTGCCACTTTATACCTATTAAAGCATTATTTTACAAATATACCCTGAACCCATCCTTAAATTTCACCTCAAAGCCTTTTTTTAAACATGTATGTTAGACTTATAAATCAGTAATTTTGAATCTCTTTCCTAGAGCCCTCTTCTGAAATAATGGAATTCTGTTCATAGTTTTCTGGAGATCTGGTATGTCTGAGAGATCTTTTACCAATTTTTGGTTCTCAAAAAAAAAATGTTTTAGCTAGGTTTAAGGGTATTAAATAATTTAATAAGAGCTCAGATAAACTAGAGAATTAGATTCATTTGGATAATTAGCTAATTAAACAAAACATAACAATGGCTATGCCTACACTGAAAAGTCTTCCCCCCCCCCCCCAAAATAAGGAGGTTTATTTCCAAAACCCCTTTTACCTGTCCATGCAGGCATTTGTTATTTTGGAATAAGTACTTTGTTATTTTGAAAAAAACTGAAATGCTATTTCAAAATAAATAATCCTGCTTTTATTTTGAAAGAGCAATTCTTTTGAAATAGTTATTTTGGAAAAAAAGTCATTCCAAGCTGTGGAATTGGCTTTTCTTGAAATAATGGCCCTATACTTTTCCCTTCCTGCCCCTATTTCCAAATAGAGTCTAGTGAACACTCACTATTTTGAAATAAAAATTCCTACCTTATTTTGAAATAGACAGTCTTCATTAAACTCCTATTTTGAAATAATACATTTAAAATAATGCTAATTATTTCAAAATAAATTCAAAATAGTTCTTTCAAAATAACTATTTCGCAATGTCTTTGGCACTGTAGACATAGCCAATGTCTGTGAGAAGCAACCTAATAGCTCAGAGGTGGTCAAAGTGCGGCTTGTGAGCCGCAAATGATTCTTTTAGTTAAAGAGAGAATTGCTCTCCCCTGATTCACCACCCACCTGACTGGCGTAGGGTGCTTGGAAATTGTGCCCTATGGCAAGGTGGTGGGGCTGGAGGATTTTGCCTAGCAACTGAGAGGATCTTGGGGAACAAGTAAGTTTGGCCACCCCTATTATAATCAGTGCTGAGTAGCTTGTGCTTTTTGTCTACTTCTGAAAATTTCTTATACTTTATAATCAGGTTATTTACAATTTCATTAGTTCCTTTATTGTATTATTGATAAAAACACATACTTTTCTGCTGCATTTTGTAAAGTTCAGCATACATGATTTGGACATTGGCTGCTTTAATATGGCCTTACCATTAGCATTCCTATATCTATATCTGTATCTATATCTATATCTCTATATATTTCTATTTATTGCATTTATAACTGCTTACTAAGTCAAGTATGGTTCCCATAGACAGTGTTTTCTTTTTGTGATGGTATGTAGGGTACAGCATACTGACACCTTTTCTGCCATCCCCGCTGCCCAGCTGAAGGGTGTGGGGGGTGGACAGGGTCAGCAAGGGAAAGAAAAGTACTGGCACCTTTCCCTTTTTTTTTTCTTTTTAACAAAAAAAAAAAAAAAAAAAAAAAAGAAGAAAACACTGCACATAAGTATATTTTTCTCAGCTAGTAATGTTCAGTTCTATCTATTTATGCAATAGGTTGCTGTTTCTACTGGCCATCTCCATTTGGTTTACCACATCAGAGGTGGAGCAATGGCACCTAATTAACTTACCTTCATTCATAAAAATTTACAAAACCTAAAAAAAAAACAAAAAAACCCCAAACAGGTTATGGTTTTGTTATTATAATTTTGTATTAATATTGAAATGTTAGAGGGGCACATTCTGTGGGTAGAGTAAGGCTATGTCTGCACTTAAGAAGTTAGTTTGAATTAGCTTAGTTTGAATTAATTAATTCAGACTAATAATGGTTAATTCAAACTAAGTTAATTCAAACTAACATGGCCCCACTAGAAACCCAGATCAAACTAGCATGCCCATGGACAGGACTTGCTAGTTCAATTTAGGAAGAGGGCACCATGGGAAGTGTGGCAACATGGCCATGCCCCCACCTAATACATAGAAAGAGGAAGGCACCCTGGGACTAAGAAGGTCAAACCGCATTAATTCAAAATAACAGTTTGAATTAACGTGGATCCATTGGGTTAATTTGGACTAATAAATTTGAATTAACTGTTACTTTGAAGTAAGTGAGCTTTTATAACTTTGAAGTAAGTGCTCGTTACTTTGAACTAAGGAATTCCTTAGTTCAAAGTAATGAAAGCCAGTGTAGCCATGCATTAATTTAGTCTGAATTAATACTCATTAATTCGAACTAAACTGTAAGTGTAGAATACCCTAAGAGCTTAACATTGCCTTTCTTAATTAGATCCCTATTGAGTGGAGTATTAGGCAGCCAAAATTAAGCCAATTTGGGATTGTTTTAAGATCTTGCTCTTTACTGAGGCTTTAATTGGGGTTTTCCATAGGTCACCAGTGTCTGAGCTAATTGCACTCAGAAGAGTCCTTTTTTTTTCTTATGTAAACTCTGAAATTGAGGTCCTTTATTAAAACAGATTTTACTTTTAGCATCATATTCTTGGTAATACTATTATTTTTTCAAACATTTACTTTCCACTGTTTCAGTTATCTCATTTTTTCCCATTTTGCCCTTATTAGTATGCACAAACAGATCATCTATGAGGGCATTCTAAATATTCTTCCTGTTCTCCTGTGACTTTTTGTTTCTTGCCTGTGACCTCTCCATGAGTTTTATTAAAACTTACTCTGATAAAATCTTAACCTTAGCAATGTTGCAGTATCTTGTTCCTTTTAATTATTTAGCATTCCTTTTTCCACTAACATTTAACTTAATGTATCACTCATTCTTATTTGTTTTCAAATGTATATCCTTAGTTGTGTGTAAATGTACAGTCCTCTGAGCCAACTGCACCATATCTATCATCTGTGGCTCATTCATTTACAGTCCCTCTTGTTAATGAGCATTGCTTGTCTATTTCAATAAAGTTATTCATTTTAAAAAGTTTAACTTGCTTACTTATTATCAAATCTGAAACTGATATTTGCAACTTTATTAAGACTCTGATCCAGCAACCATTTCAATATATGATTAGCTGTAAGCATATGCTTAATTCTATCACTTCAGCAAAACATTTAAGCTCATGTTTTGATTAATGTGGCTTATATTATGAATACTTTAATACCAAAACCATCATCTAAATTTCACTTATATCTCCTTATTTGAATTAGTCCCCTCTGGTGGCCACCAGCAGGTGCAGCTATCACAGCTGATCCCTCTGTGTTATTATTAGTAAAATAAAATGAACACGGATTCCTCTTTCTCTCTCTCTCTCTTTTTTAAATCACTTGATGATTGAATATTCAAAATGACCTATGGAAGATAAAAATAAATAAGAAGTCCCGTGACACTTAAAGACTAACAAATTTATTTATTGCATGAGCTTTTGAGAGAGAAAATCCCTTTGTTCATGAAAGCTCATGCAATAAATAAATTTGTTAGTCATTAAATGCCACAGGACTCCTTGTTTGTTTTACTGAACTACAGTAACACGGCTGCCCTTCTGGAACTATGATAGATAAAGGTTTCTAGTTAGGAGTGTGGCATATTATCTAACACTATTAGTGTCTTCTGCGCATTTCAGAGAATGCTTCATCACTCTGGTTCTGAGGAAGATAAATACGTCATATAAAAGTATTTGTCTCTAGGCCCCACAATATTTCCTTATCAAAAGATGCATATCAGTTGTAAGTGGCCCATCAGTCAAGAGGAATCATTGCAAATGGAAGCATAAGTGAAGCATGTGCACCTATTATACAAGCTAATAAGTGAATGAGAAGGAGAACTGCATGTGGCAAGTATAGTTCTGAAAATTTTGGCATTTGGTTGCCCTACCACTTGCAAAAGGGCCCAGATTTGTCACCGCTTTGTAAAGGAATCTTGAAGAGTGAAAATTAACCCCGGACTGTAAATTCTTTGAGCCTAGAGCAGTATTTTTTTTGTACTGTGTTTATACAGCAATTAACACAAGGAGGTCCTGGCCCAGGACTAGGACTTCTAGGTGCTACTGTGAAACAAATATTCTCTGGGGAAAAACCCTAAGACTGTGTCTACACACACATCGTTATTTCAAAATAAACTCCTTATTTTGAAATAAGTTATTTTGAGTTAAGAAAATGTTAATTTGAATTAACGGAAAGCCTGCTATCGAAACAGCTGTTACTTTGAATTGGTTATTTCGAAATAAGGCCGTTTGGACATGTTGTTTCAAAACAGTTGTTTCAAAACAATGGTGTTGTTTCAAAACAACATGTCCAAATGGCCTTATTTTGAAATAACCATTTTGAAATAACAGCCATTTTTAAATGAATGGGGTTTAAGCTTTTCAAAGCAACGGTTCTTATTTCAAAATGACAGATCCCATCATTTTGAAATAAGAAAACGTTGTGTGGACCTAACCTCTTTTATTTCAAAATAACCAGTGTTATTTCAAAATAAAAGAGATGTGTAGACATACCCTAAGTCTTTGTCTACATTTAGAAACATACAGTGGGAGAACTGTAATGATACAGTTGTTCCGCTGTCAGAATGCTCATGTGGCTATGTTACACTGAAAGAACAGGACTCTCCCATCGATGTAATAAAATCACATGAACAAGTAGTTGCAGCTGGATCAGTAGGACAATGCCTCCTGCTGACATGACATGTACACAGTGCTAACAAAACTTCTGACACTCAGGGTTTGTTTTATTCAGATTCCTGAATGGCAAAAGTTTTTGCTGACATAAGCGCTAGTGAAGACATGGCCCAAACAAATTCGGGGGGGGGACGGGACAAAAAGCTTTTGTTGTGACATATTGGAATGATATTTTGATTTTCTTTTAATTTGAAACAAAGTTTCAAAACTATTAAAATACTCAACCTAAACAAAATGTTTTCCTCAACTTTTCAACTCATTGTTAAGTTTCACAAATTTGTTGTTGATCTAAGCCCTAATCTACACTGAACTGCATTTTCAACAGCAGCCAACCAGCATTTATGCAAGGCGTGTAAAATGCCTTGCTTAAATGCTGGCAACTTTCTTAGCTGCCAGGACACACTTGAGAAAGTAGACCTCAAATGCCCTGTGGTTGGCTTTCCCATATATCTCCTGGAGAGCAGGACTTATGGAGCCGACTTCTGGGAGCACTGCAGCAAGTTCAGACTCACTGCTAAGTGCTCCCAGAACACTGGGATGATGGCAGCGATTTTGCCACCATCAGTATAGACATACCCTAACTTGAAACAAATTATTTTTCTACGGTTCAAGGTTGCCAACAATCCAAAAAAAGAAAATATCTAATATCAGCCTTGCTCCAACAATAATGGACATCGCATTTCTACCCTTTGGCACAATCCAGAACTGAGACAGAAATGTTATGTTCTTTTTTATATCTTTAATAAATAGTAGAATTTTTATACAGCATGTTGCTTTTTCCAAGGTTGATCTGAAGAAGCAAGCTCCTTTTAGTCTGCTCTGTAAGGGTATGTCTGAACTGCAAAGATTTTCCATTCTGCGCATCATCCTAGTAACCCTTCTCTGCACCTTTTCCAGATTGAATTTGTCTTTCTTAAACATGGGGGACCAGGACTGCACAATGTACTCCAAATGAGATCTCATCAGTGCCTTGTATAAAGGTATCAACAAACCCTGTTTCTCTTGGAAGTATGTCATCTGTTGTATCCTAGGATCACATTAGCTTTTTTCACAGCCACATTATATCAGTTGCTCATAATCATCCTGTGATCAGCTAATATTCCCAGGTCTGTCTTCATCTGTCACTTCTAATTGATTTATCCCAAGCTTATTGAAAAAATTCTTATTAATCCCTAACTGCATGACTTTGCCCTTCCCATTGTTAAATCTCATTCTGTTGCTCTTAGTCCAGTTTACAAAGTCATCCAGATCATCTTCAGTGTGGATCCCACTCTGTGTTGGCAATACCTCCCAACTTTGTGTTACCCATAAACTTTATTAGTATGTTCCCACTTTCTGTGCCAAGGTCAGTAATAAAACATGTTAAATAAGACTGGACCCAAGCATTATCCCTGTGAGACTCCACTACTAAATTCCCTCCAGACTGGCAGTTTACCTGTCAGTGTGACACACTGTGGTCTCCTGTTCAATCAGTTTCATATCCACCTATCAATTTTCAGATTAATCCCCATCTTTTTCAATTTCACTAATAATTCCCCATGCAGAACCATGTCAAATGCCTTACTGAAATCTATGTAAATTAGGTCCACTGCACTTCCCTTGTCATAAAAAAGTTGGTTATCTCAAAAAAGGAGGTCAGGTTGATTTGGCATGACCTACGTTTTATAAAGCAATGCTGTATTTTGTTCCAGTTGCTGTTAACCTAAATGTCCATAACTACTTTCTCTTTGATTTTTTTTTTCTAAGACCTTGCATACTGCTAGGGCAAACTAACTGGCCTGTAGTCACCCACGTCACTTTTTCCTCCTTTCTTACAGAATAGGAGCTATGTTAACAATTCTCCAGTCATATAGTACAACTGCTGAGTTTACAGATTCATTAAAAATCCTTGCTAATGGAAGTACACTTTCATGTGCCAGTTCCATTGATATTTTGGGATAGAGATTATCTGGGCCCCCTGATTTAGTACCATTAAGATGTTAAAATTTGGCTTCTACCTCAGGTGTGGTAATTTCTACCTCCATATTCTCATTCTAGTTAGCCACCCTGCCACTATCCCCAAGTTCTTCATTAGCCTAATTAAAAACTGAGGGAAAGTATTTGTTTAGATAATGGGCCATACTGAGATTTTTCTTAACCTACACCCCATACTCTGTGCTTACCAGTCCCACTTTGTTTTCTTCGCATTTATATGGCCGTCAAACATTATTAATGGTTTTAATGCCCTGTGCAAGGTCCAACTCCCCCTGGCTTTTAGCATTTCTCACTATTTCCCTACATGTTCTGATCTCCAAGAGGAAGCTTTCCTTGGTGCTCACTCTCATCTTTCACTCCTCATAGGTTTTCTGCTTTCTCCTAATCACATGTCTGAGATGCTTACTCATCTAGCTTGGTCTACAACTCTTGCCTATGAATTTTTCTCCCTCCTTTGGATGCAGCCTTCATATTGTTCCTATAACTTTGCCTAGAAGTAATTCTAAGCCTCCTCCACCTTTATATCCATTAATTCTGCAGTTCATTATGCTTCCATAACTAATTATCTTAATTTTTTAAAGTTAGCCCTTTTGAAGTCAAAGACCATAGACCCAGATCTGTTTTTGTTTGTTATTCCAAAGTTTGAACTGAATTAGCTCATGGTTGCTACAACCCAGGCTGTCCCCTATGACCAGTTCTTCTATGTGGTTCTTACTACTCACCACGACCAAATCTAAAATGGTGTCATATCCAGGGAAATCTGGGCCCTATTTTTACTACTAGCACTTACCTTCCAGTCTCTATCTGGAAAAATAAAGTGTCCCATAATCACACAATTCCCAGAAATATTTACTTCATTATGAAAATTATAGAGGTCTCTACCCCTTTATAAGTCAAATCTCAGTGGTCTGTAGCAGACCTGAAGCACTGTATCTGGGGAAGTTCTAGTAACTTTCTTTCTTAATGTTATTTTTGTCCCAACAGACTAAGTCTTATATAATTTATCACTTTTAATTTCTTTACAGTCCACCTCATTATTGCTATACAATGCTACTCTACCACCTTTGCTGCTGTTTCTATCTTTCCTAAACAGCACGTATCCTTCAATACCCGTATGAATCATTACTACTATTCCACCAAGTTTCTGTGTTATCCCTATAATAGCTGGTTTCACTTGCTCAATCAGTAGCTCTAGTTCCTCCATTGTCTAATCTAGATACCTCATACTGGAATACAAATATCTTAATTTTTGCTGTTTGGCTTCAGTAACAGTCCTTACACAAGCTGGCAGAATTACACATTCCACTGCCAGTATCGCCTGTTAGACTGTTATCTATGCTATTCTTACTCTTGATGTTCATTCTCCTGGCAACTTCTGTGTCCTTTCTTATTTCATATTCCACTCTCTTAATGTTAAACTCAGGTATAGAGATTACTGGGCATCTCCTAACCATCTCCCCAACAATCCCTAGTTTAAAGCTCTCTTAAATCAATTGTGTCAGCCTCCATCTTAGAAGCCCATTTTCCTCCTTACTCAGATGAAGCCCATCTGAAGAGAACAGTCCTGTGTCCATGAACACCAGTTCCCGTGGCCACACATCCCTAGGCCCTCCTTATCACACCAACATGTGAATCAGTCAATGTGTGACACTCAGGTACCTTTTCTGTGGAGCAGATTGAAACTTCATAACCAGTATTAGTGCATAACCTCATCAATCAATCAAATCATAGGGCTGGAAGGGACCTCATGAGATCATTGAGTCCAACCCCCTGGGAATTGAACCCAGGACCTTCTGGAGAGTAAGGGCTGCAATCTAGCTCTATGTTTGTTAAATTCAAACACAGCTGAAATGCAAGAAAATCTTTGATATTTGGCAAAGTGGTTATGTATAATTTTTTTTATTCCAGTTACAGTCCCCATTTCATTCCTGGGGATATCCCACACCAGAAAAATCATTATGAACAGAATAAAGTTTTAAGCACATCCACTGAACTGCCAAGTGAATAAAAGCTATCACCCTACTGAATTGTATCCAGACCCTGTCAGGTGTCCCATTTTTGCTAAGGTGATTTTCTGCAGAAGAATCATTTTCACTTGATCTGTTAAAACAAGAACTCCCCCCTCCCGCCTCTTTTGACCTTCATGTCTAACACAGATTGCAGAACCCACTTGGTATTTAAAATAATAGCGTAGATGATGTCAAGACATTATTTCCAACTAGTTAATTCAGTACATCAGCACAGAGGGTTTTATCTTTGTTCTGTCATTTTGATAGCTGAGTTCAGCTGGTTATCAGTGACCTCCATTGTTCTGTATTCCTGTCAGCAAATCAGATTCTTCTCATTAGCTCACCTTAATTTTATTCTTTAAAATTAACACCTCAGCAGAAATCCATGAGGCCTACTGGGAAACTGGTTGAGGTAAATAAACAAAAAAGTCTTGGCTTGTGCCCGCTTGGCATAGGCTGGCTCAGCAATTACTGTTGCAACAGGTCCTTTTCATTTCTCCAAAATAGAATCCTTCTCACCCTGAACAGAATCTATTCTGGAATTGAGAAATTTCAGAACATTTTGAACAGCAATATCACACTTGTAAATATCATACTGTCTGTGTTGTAAGGCAGTTAACCAACAAATATTTTATAATCTAAATGAACCAAGTAGATTTCTCGTCGTATTTTTTGGTCTTTCTTCCCCGGCTAAAAAATATACGATATGTATGTGTGTTTTAGTAGCCAAAATGGCTTTTAAAGCAGACAAGCAATTATAGAAAGTGAAATAAATTAATAGCTGATAGTGTTTACAATATCAAAAATTGAAGTTAAGATGAGATGTTAGTTTTCAAGAGGCAATAAATCAATTCAATTGATTCAAGATCTTATCACAATCCTTTACAAACTCTTATCCCTGTTCTGTACTAATCTGGACAGGTAATTTTGGGGATCAGCATGGAACCATGGATTCTTAAATATAGTTCTTATTTATTTCCAATCAAGTATACATGCAAATAAAATAATGAGATGTCTAATATCAGTTCCACCAAACAATTCTAAGTGTCATTCAGAAATTTAGGCATGTTAATGATCAATGAATGTCTTTTCAGTTCAATATTAAACAGCCCAGGTGAAGATATTCAGTTCCAAGCTTTGACACTTAGTCTTGTGTATATGTATCATGCATTAAAATCAAAATGAAATGTGGAGGCAAAGTGTTGAAGCTCTTCTAATTTCTCTGAAATTTCACCACTTCTGGAAGGTCTGTGCCACTTTAAGCAAAAACTCTAAGTGTTTTTGATTTGCAAGCCAAAGAAGCTGTCAATTCTCCTGATCACAAAATTTGTGTGATATTTACTCTGAACACTGACAAATTCAGGGTTCTTCACAATAACTTTTGCTGTAGGAATGCATGGTTTCCTATTACAAATAGTATTAGACTTTCTTTAGTAGTTTATATAAAACAAATATAAAGTCCTTTGATTGATGTATATGTTTATCTCCAGTAGGCTGTAACAATTTATGAAACAATACACAATTGTAACTGCCTTCATATCAGCACTTGATTACCCCCTGTACTTCAGCAATAAAATTAATAGGATTACTTTGTATGAGAAACTCTGTGCTGCTGCCAGTCATACAGTAGATCAGGCCTTACAACTTTATATCATGGTTCACCTTCAATATTTATATTTCATATTGGATTTTCAACATGCCACTTGAATGTCTCAAATTCTTTAATGCAAAGTAAACACCTTATTAGATATAACAATTCAAAATCAGTTTACATACAAAAATTAAAGCTCTCTCTCTTCTCTATGATCATATTTCTATTTTAAATAGACTGCACAGTCCAAACTGTTTGCAAGAATTTGTAGTCAGGTTGCCTAGGCAACAAAAATCTCTCAGACTGAAAGCTATTGTTACATAGTGGATTTAGATGGCTCTAATTTGCTAATATAGTTTCTTAAATCTTACAAGCTTTTAGATTTATTTTATTTAATAAATAACATCATGCCTGAGGATACAACATAGCTTGATCTGCTGCATCTCTACTACAAATGTGTTTAGCATAATGCATATGAAATCAGAAGAAAAAGATGAAGCTACTTAGAGTTTGTGACTAAGCCTACTGACAGGTGACCCTTACGAGACAAAGTTCTTGAAAATACTGACATAATGGCAACATGGTTATAAAGATTTGATATAAGATAGAGTGATAGTTCAGAACACTAAAAACATACTATAATTAAAATTAAGCCAATAATACTTTTTGTTCAATATTGCCTCTTTCTATTAGCAGAAGGTTGTTATTCAGGTGATTAGTTATTTGAAATTATTTGCAAATTCCTTCATTCTGTCCTCAGTAAAGCTTTTATAGCTTTAATCAGCTAGTTTCAGATAGCTCTCTTCAAAGTCGGAAAACTACTGTGTGTTGATTTAGCCTCAAAACAACCATAGTATTGTTCTTATCCCTGACTGGTTTCTTTGATTAATACAGTGCTCATATCAATATTATGATCTGATATATAGATTGAAATGCTCTTTGAGCAAGTATTCAAGCATTTCATTTAAGATTTGCGGTATATGAGAGAGTTAATGTTAGTAAAGCTTGATGGCTCCAATGATTGCAGGAAGGAAATACGAAGGGTCATGAACAAAGTCAAATAGAAATTTGTTTCCAAATTATAATGAATAAATCACACATTGTTTCCTCATTTGCTCAGTTCTCTCAATCCTCCAAATCTTGGATCCAGGCCAGTCCCCACTTTCTCTAGGCTTGTCTTCTGAGTGTGGTTTAACTTTATATCTATAGTAGATTCATCAAATTAATTTCTCAGAAAAGAGTGCAGGTACACGTCTGCATGCATGTATCAATCTGTAGTGCCACTGCTTTTGTGTGTACGTCAGAAATATTATAACTATATTTTGTAAAGTTATGTCAATGAGCAGTTTTGCAAGGAACAATGCTTTAAAATAAGTAGGAAAATCTATTATTCTCCACAAGGTTATTTTTTTTTTAACATCTTTGCATCAGGGTTCTCTAAAGATATGGCTTGAAAGACACATGTACAACAGTGAATTTCTGGAAGCCTCTTTTGCAGATGAATTGCAAAGTCATCACAGACAAAAGCTTTTTGTTGACTGGTTACTGATTCTTTTGACATTTAAGCTTTTTGTTTTCAGTTTCAAAATGTTTTTTCCCTTATTTATCTTTAACATGAAAACTGTTCGGTCATCACTTCCCTTTCTCAGCTAGATGGTGGTACCATAGTTATTACTTGACATGCTCCTATCTCCTTCTTCCAAGATGAGACTGGGAGAGATAGCAATTCTGTGACTATGAAACAGTTGTAAAGGAAGTCATACACTTTGGTCTGGGTCAGGAAGCTGCTAAAATGGCATCTACCTCTTTGTGAATTATTTGTTTATATTACATTTCAGACACATAAATTAGGACCTGTTACTGCTGCCTTTCTAAGAAGTAGAGTTTGCTCAGGAGGAGTCAATGAGACTGCATGCTTAATAACCATTAGAGCTCACTGAGAAATGGAAATTGCTTTGCACCTTGAATCTGGACAAAATCAAAATGTCAAAACTTTTCATTGAACAAAAATATCTGTAAAATATTATGTAGAAGTCTCTATCTACTTCATTCAACCTTTTATAGTTGGCATGAAGCGTTCTGATATTCACCTACAGAAGCATTTCTTTCTGGAATCTCTCTGTCCCCCAGACCTACAATATTTGCAGTTTCAGATCCTTCATGACCCTATTCTCTCCTGTGGGTCTTTCACCCCATTCAGGATTACATTTCCCATGATACACCATGATGCCTCCTTTAGGCTATGCTACAACACCATGACAGATAATGAGAGATGTAATCTGACTAGGCAATAAGGCCCGTAGGAAAGAATGTGAGACTTCCATGAAACACCATAGTAGCTCAGATGCACACAGATTAATGTTGATCCAACCCTGAAACAAAACATTTAGTGTGAGATTTACAAAGCAGTTTAGATGTGTAATTACCATAGTAGGCACTTGAGTTCTAGGTTTATATTCTCAAAGCCCCTGCTCAGTTGCTGCCTAATTCTGAAGATGCCTGTGACAAACTCGCAGAACTCCTCTCTGGATGGGTACTTCCTGGTGGTGTTATTGGGGAATTGTTCAAATTGCTCCACCACCTTTTGTGCCCTCTGGTTGGGCACCTGTCCATAGGCCACCCTTCTGAGGAAGGCTTCCCTGTTCAGTCTCATCCATTCTCTATTCCATGGTCATCACTTGTTTGCTGCCACTCCACTGATGACCTGGAGAAGGCAGAGAGGGATTCGGGCCCACCTACTTCTCTGAACTCCAGACTGGGAACCCTGGGTGTAGCAAACTCTTCACTGCTACTTCCTTCACTCAATTTCCTGGGCAACTTCCCCACAACCACAGTACATGGACAGCCCTTGTATCAAGGCCTTGACTTCTAGTGGTCAGCCATTACATCATCCAGGGTGCTGACCTCTCCAGGTAGCCAACTTTCCAGCTTGAGCTCTGCCAAGAAACTGCCTTATTCTACCTAGCAGCTTCTTTTTGTATAGGGCTTCTGGGTCATGATTGACCCTCCTGCCACCCTTTCCCATAGGTTGTATTCCCAGGGCCCTTTTAACCCTCTACTGATCAGTGTGGGGCTGCTGTCCAGTCATAATGCCTAAAGTCCCTAGGGAGAGAGGGTATGTCTACCCTGGAGGCTTAAATCAACTTAAGCAACTCCCTGGCCACATTTGGAGTTCATTAAGTTGACTTAAGCACTTGCTTAAGTAGACTTAATAACTCTCTCCCTTAAAGTTGATTTTAAAGGTTCAGTCAACTTAACAAAATGTCATTAAGGTTGACTTAATAAAGTTGACTTAAGGCAGGAGAGCCATTTACGTTGACTTAATAAAGTCAACTTAAACAAATGGGGCCTTTCTAAGTTGACTTAATAAAGTCAGCTTTAGGTCGACCTTATTAAGTCAGCTTACCTGAACCCTCTACTGTAGATGTTGCCTAGGATTTTATTCGTAAAGTTCCCTCATTTTTCTGCAAATAAATGCCAACCCAACTGAACAGCTCAGTATCTTGCCTAAAAATCAACAGGATTAACAATTTTTCCCTCTCCTATATCACCCTGGTCTGGTCAATGATTTGAACCAGGGTCTCTGACCTCCTCCCTGGGTGTCCTAGCTACACATATTAGCTGTTGGTTTCCTTCTCAGTAATCCAATAATTAAGTATTTTATATGAAGTGAAACAAGTTCAACAAGAGAGATTAAGACAGCAACACCAGAATACCCTATATTTCAGGGGTTATGGCACTCCTTTAGGAGATGAAGGGAAAACCACATCTGGTAAGGTGAAAACTGAACCTAAATCTGCCACATCCTGGGTAAGCCCTGCAGTCACCAGGCTAAAGGTTAAAAGAAGGTGGGATCAGGATTCCCCTCTTCCTCTTTTTATCTTAAAAAAAATGACAACTCTGGGAGAGGGTTCCCATTATAAATCCCAAGGTGCCTCCCTCCAATCCAGAATTAAGTGCTAAATCTTTTAGAAGGTCATGGTTTAAGCCACATCCCTTTACTTGATATTTCCCAGTGGTATCTTAGTCAACTCCATGAATAAATAGCATTCTGGCTTTTGTGAATCCCATTCTTAGGCACTTAACTCTGTCCATGCACTGTATAGAGAGTCTGGCCACCTAGTTAGGGACTGAGAACACCACTGGATGTCAGGGCATATAAATGTTAGGTGTTGCCACACTCAGTGCCAGTTGTGAATCCCCTCCCACCCCCAGTTTCTACAGAATTGATGGTTGCCTTCATAAAATTTTGATCATGATGAAATCCCATTTTTTTAACATGATATTTCATTCAAACTTTTTTGGTCAGTCCTCGTAACTACTATTCTATATGGATAAAGACTGTGGAATCTGGACAATGGCCTTTGTAATGCAGTGCAATGATTAGAAAATCCTTTGCAATACTCCACTCAGGGAGCTTTGCTCTTCATGAGGCAGATTTTTTGAGCTGTCACACCTCTACTTTTACATTAGCATAATAGAAAGCGTGGAGAAAATTTAATATGTATTTTTATATAGTAATAACTAGTTAGCATTGGGTAAGAAGAAATGTCTCATAAACATGGGTCCATCCCTACTCCTATTGAAACCAGTGGGAATTTTGGATATAATAAAGGGACTATGATTTTTGAATATCAAGCTAAATTGGTAACATCAAAAAGGGCATTGTGTGAAGGAAGAAAAACAGTGGTCGACTGATATTTAAATAGCTGCTGCAAAGTAACACACAGGAAAAGAGAACATGCAATCAGTATCTTGACAACTAATAATTTGGGACAATGCACCAACAACATAATGTAACACACTGAATCTACTTTAACTGGATTATTCAAAAGAATTTTTATTTTCAAATAATACTTTTGTGTTGCAATTTTTTTACGTCAAAGTCAGTGACTCTGGGACAGTGGAGAAATGGAACAACACAGGTTCTTTCTAAAGGAAATGGCCAAGAATCTTCAGCATCACTGTTGTACGTGATGTAGATTTTCATGCTCGTTAAAAGCTTTAAAACTACATTGTCAAATAATGAACTTCTGGCCTTTAAACTTAGCAATTTAGGATAAGGTGACCAAGTTCACTTCAGTGATGCAGTCAGTTTCAGAGATACCTAAGTATTGCCATGGTAACACGATAATAATTGTGTGAATTTAACTTAGACAAATTTCACACAGGTTTCTAAGGGAACTGATGTACAGTGTGCATTACTGATCCCACAAAAGGCTGCATACATGACTGCTTACCCATTGAAACAATGCAGAGTGGATGCTATGTCCTTGATAATAGATTCATAATATGTCATCACGTGTGGCCTCTTACAATCAATCCTCACCTTAGAGATCTCAATTTCTATATATCAGGCACAAAATTCTTACTCATTTAATTCTTATATCAGGCTCAAAAATCTTACTCATAGATATTGGACATGGGTATTAAACATGTTCGTATTGAACACAGTCAGTGCTTCCTTTCCTAACACAGGGATTGAGTGCTGTTTTAGCTAAATAGGAAAGAATTTTAAAAGGTCTTTGTGGCCTAAAACTCCATTCAGCCAGGTAACTGAGTTGGCCTCTCAAAAGAGACATGCCTTGTCTAGTCTGTGAAATGCAGAGGCCAAAAGTTTATTTTATATAATGCTTTTCTGCTTGGATATCGCTGAAAAACAAAGCCCAGGAAGGGTACTGACAGGGTTTTGTTACAGACCCCCACATCAAACTTGAGAAATGAATCAATTATTCCTTAAGCATTTGTCCGTAATGCTGGGAAAGACAATGTGCATTGTTACGGCCTGGGGGACTTCATTTAGGAATAAACATGCTGGAGGTTTCATGTAGCACAATATCATTTGAATCACTAAAAAAACAGAGATGATGATTGTCTACCACAGAACAAAATATTATAACCCCAGTAAGATAACTGTTCTGGCGCTTGTTATGTCAGATGAACTAAGCACTGGAGTGGAAGTAGATGGTTGCCTAGGTACCAATGATCATGATCTGGTTATACTCAATACAGACAAACAGAGACATAATGGACTTCTCTCAACCTTTAATGCACACCCTAGTGGTCAGGCATTTGATAAAAGTGGTCCTGCTTCCGTTTCATTTTGTATAATTTCAGAAAGGTGGCCTGTAGTGTGGCTTCTTTTTATGACCCCAGGCCCCAGGACAGGTCATTTGAGTCCTTGCCCTTTTGAGATAGTAAATGGTCTCACAGTACAGTTCTAAGAAGCGTGTGATGGGCCTCCACCTGCTAGTCCTGTGGCCTAATCTCTTTCTCCCTATTATTCCTCAGGAGAGCAAACCAATATAGTCCTATAGTTTTATTATAGGACTGCCACAGTGATTCTGGAAATCTGGCTCTCTCTGTCCCTTTCTCTCGGGCTGTACAGGAAAAGATTTCTAGACCTTCTGCTAATTGAGGATGCAGGCCCACCATCCCCTCAGGATCTCAAACCAGGGAACTGCGTGAGGCTATCAAGGACTGTTTCTATAGATCTCCTGTGCCTCCCTGGCCTGCTTCCTATCTTCTATGTGGCAATGCTACCTGGATCATTCTATACGCTCTCGCTCTTTAGATCTGACTAAACACCTGATATATAAAACACCATTAGGTCAGGCTATAAACTTAATATTTCCCATATGTAAGCTTCCCCAAGTTTAGTCTACTGTCATTTGTGAATAAGATCACATTACGCCAAAGATGATACCAGCCAGGACACCAAACAGTGTTCTTCCTCCAGGCTGCTGGCATTGGCTTCAGACCACAATTACTGCAGCATTAGTTTTTACCATTTCAAGTTTTATGAGTGTTTTTTTCAGCTTTCTCCACATGATATGAACACAGGAGCTTGCGAGTTTGCATTTAATTGATCCAGTGTCTCCCTGAAACAACTGTTAGGACATCAAGGCTGTTAGCTGCGCGGCACTGAGAGCCAGTTTTGGCCTGGGTCTCTTCTGAGGATTTTGTATTGTTCCTGAGGACAACATTGTGAAACTTGATGTTATGGGCATTTGCCAGCTTTGAACTTTAACTATCCCTGAACAACTACCAGAATGACACAAATTCTATAAATTTAAAATCAAACAGTTAACAAGATTTCCTCACAGTACAGAAACATACACAGCCATGTGCAAAGGTAATGATTTTGATGATTATTCCAACACCATGTTACAGAAGCTAAGATTTGATTTTGTAACTTTAATTAGTTTGAGTAGATGAACCAAACAATGTGTATTATTACCTTATAAACATTATAGCTGTTATTTAGCTATTAATCCTATATATTAATATTGTGGTGGTTTGTTCAATGAACTTCTGAATTTTAATTTGGGTTCTGCCAAACAAGTGACCACATTGCCTGACACACCCCAAATCAAAATTTTATATATTAGTTACAATTAAATTATTCATTGACAAACACACTTATGTGTTTGATGGGCTTTTGCAAAAACCTGATATTAATATGGAAATAGTATGGGTACCAAAAGGAAAAATGTTTTACTATTAGTATCTTTATTAACACCCTTGTTTGCAAAAATGTTGTTGCAACAAAAACTTTTCAAAATATGAAAAATCATCATCTGATCACATGACACAAAACATACTACTAATGGACTATATGTTCAGAGCCAGTTCAGGAAACCTAAGGCTTTAAATTATTAGTTATTCTGGGTGTACAGCTCGGTTTGGGTATAAAAAAAGAGTTTAGTGATTTAGTGAAGAGCCAAAGATGTTCTCCTTGCATCTTTAGAGCTCAAAGTAAAAGGCCTTAAAGTAAAAGAAATGTAAAGGGAAAATTGCAAGAGATAAGAGATTTTGGCAAATTAAGGCCTTACCAATAATTGTGATTCATGTTGTGGGTAGCAAAGACTACTACATTTTGCTTTGTTCTTTCCTGTGTAAAGCAGAAAGATTGCTGACTTTATTATGTTAGCGACATCCAGAATCACAACCAACTCAATACCTATTTCTGGAATAATGGTGCACAGCCATTTAATTAAATTAGGAATATGTTTATTAAAGAAAGTGTAAACCCAGTAAGTTATAATAAAAATATGCAAGTAACAAAACAATATTACTGCATAAATTTCAACAAAGGGAGTTATCCTCACTTCTTTTACTGCCTCCTACTTACAAATTAGAGGGATTGTAAGTAAGCAGAGTTTCCTTTACCTTCTGCTTTTGCATTAGACATAGCCCATTTGATCTAAAGGGATGCCAAATTAGATGTTTTATGGGTCTTGAATGTTATTCTGTTAGAAGTAATTTACTTTGCCCACTTCCCCTTTTCTCCAAGACTGCAGGATACTCAGGAGTATTTTTTCTTACAGTTTTCACAGCAACATGTTAGGTACCAGTCAAAGTCTCAGTGACTTTTTCTTCCTGTTGACTTAGACATTACAGATGAAAGGCACAGAGACTGTTAGGGCTTGTCTACACTGGGGACAGGATTGTAATCTGATTTTAGGCTGTCAAATTACAGAATCCATGGGAGACTGATCACACTCTGCACTTGGCACTGGGCTCTTGCATCCCCATTGGTGATTGTTACTTCTTCCTAAAATGCTTTGCACTGTGGGTAGCTATCCCAGAGTGCAAGCAGGTGCTGAGATTTGTGGGGCGGGAGTCATCCTCCCATGATGCAACACGCTTGCTTCTTCTCCTCTCTGCTCTCTCTCTAACTAAAAAAATAAATAAATAACCACAAGAACAAAAAGTTTTCTGTGCTGTCTTTTTTTTGCTGCAGGCACAGAGAGGCACAGTGCTGCAGGCAGAAAGAGGGATGAATTAAAAACTTCCTGGAGCTGTAGGCAGAAAAGGAACTATGTGTGGTTTACCTGCCACGATGCAGCACAGTGTAAAATGAAGAGCATGAGGTCAAATGTTACCATTCTCTGGCTACATTGGCCTAAATTTAAATTATAGTTTTTGACCTGCAGGGGTGGTGTTATTAGGTTGAATTACAGCACCATTAAATTCACACTTAATACTCAGAGTGGAGACACAGGCTGCAGAAGGTCAAACTAAGAAACATGACATTGCCCTCTGTCAGTGTAGACCAGAGCGTAGCCCAACAAGTGTTAGCTGAAAGTACACTTTTCTGTAGTTTCTGCAACTGTAATATCTCATATTGAAACATTACATTAAACATATGATTATATTATGACCAAAGCCCACATATCAGAGTGATTAAAAATAGACTGGTGATGTTGCATTCCTACAAAACCTCCTCCTTGATCTTTAATGTGTTTTCATGATGTAGTTTGGCTGACCACAGTTGGGTTCCCAGCTATTTCAGCTAATGCTGCTCCAGTCACCAATAACTCCTATGCCAAATAAGTTCAGTAAAATTCTGGTAGCTAGTCTAATTCCTACTGTCCAATACTGCACAACAAGTGCTTAGCACTATATACAGCCCTGCATAAATAATAAACCCCTTAAAGTAGGGGTCTCAAACTGAAATCACCAGGAGGGCCGCATGAGGACTAGCACAGGGCTGCATGAGGATTAGTATGTTACCCCGAGGGCTGCACCACTAAAATCTTTTCATACAATGATATTGAAAATACTGGTAACAATAACGTCATTGCAGGCCACAGGAAATAGCTTTAGGGGCAGCATGTGGCCCATGGGCTGCATGTTTGAGACCTCTGCCTTAAAGGTTTCAAAATAAACAAGTCCCAAGGAAAAGCAGAGGTGGGGTTGTGGGGGTATCTTCTACCTCTCTCTTCTCTCGATGGCTAATATATTCTTAGCTGATTGATAGGCAAATTACCCACTCCGGCAAATCACCTGCCAAGCAGGAAGAGCAAGCTAGCTGACAGATCTGGGTGCAGCCCAGGGGAGCTGAGGGGACTGAAGCACTGTAACCATTTTGGCAGCTTAATTAAAAAATGTGTAACCCCTTTGGGGTCTTAAAGAGTGTGGTTCCTTTAAGTCTTTGCCTTGTGGGGGAGGGACTGATTGGTCGGGAAGGAGGGTGTGGAGCTAAGGGGAAGGGGGCTGCAGCCAGAGGCCCAGGAGGGGAGCAGCTGGAGAGAAGCAGCAGAGAGAGACCCTGCCTGAAGCCCAGGAGGACAGAGCACATGACCTGGGAACCCAGGACAGTATCCACAAGAGGACACTGTGCTAGGGAAAGTCGTCCAAGGACAGAGCTGGACCCATGTGACTGGCCACCTGGAGCGGTGGGGCCATGAGTACAGGGTGTGGGACTTGGCCTGGGACCAAGGGGGAGGCTGTAGTTAGTTGGGGAGGGTGTTGCTCTGTGGTTGCAGAGAGCAGCAGAAGAGGCATCAGAGTGTTTTTGCTGGGAAAGTTGCTGGCTCCAAAGATGACCAGAAGCTGCTGGACTGAACACTGGACTGGAGCTGTGCTGGGGCTCCTGAACTCAGGGTGCAGATACAGAGCTCACGTCTGCCTTCAGCCTGCTGCACTGCTGGGCCTGCAGGTCCCTGTGTTAGCTGTTACTGCTGCCCCATCTCCCCTGCTGGTTTCTCCTTTGCCCCTCTGTAAATAAACCTTCCCATTCCTATAATCCCTGTGCTATCCCAGTGTGTGTGTGGTCATTCTAGGGGGTTTGGAACAGGTGCCTCTGGGGTAAAGGAGCTCTCCTTGCTGAGTCCCTGCGGACATGCTTCCTTGGCCAGAGCTGCCTGCAGGGCAGACTCTATCTTGGCCACAGGGGCGTTACAAATAAATCAAATCTCCTGCCACCTCAAAGTGTGGGTCTCCAAACCCCAATGCAACTGCAATTTCAGCTTAAGGTACCTCAATATTACAAATGCAAAAATTATATATCTATGGACAAGGAACACAGAACATATCTCCAGAATGGGTGACTGTCTCATGGAAGGCAGTGAGTCTTAAAAGGATTTAGGTGTCAGAGTGGACAAAGAACTCAACATGAGCTCTTAGTGTGATATTTTGTCAAACAGTGCTAATGTGCTCCTTGAATGTATTAATGGAAGACTACTGATTAGGAATAGGGAGGTGATTTTGCCTGTTTATACATCACTTCTGAGCCTGGTATGCAGTTCTGGTGTCCACGTTTTTAAAAGAATATTGAAAAATGGGAGAGGGTGCATTAAATAGTCATAAAAACAATTCAAGAACTGGAGAAAATGCCTGACAGTGAGTGATTTAAAGAGTTTAATCTGTTTAATTTATCAAAAGGAGACTTGAGGTGACATGATTACAGTACATAAGTACTTCCACTGGGAGAAGATAGTAGGTATTACAGGGATCTTTAATCTGGTGGAGAAAGTCATAACAAGAATCAATGACTGGAAGCTGAAACCAGACAAATTCAAAATGGAAATAAAACATATGTTTTTAACAGAGAAGGAGACTAACCACTGAAATAAACTATCAAGGAAAATAGCGGATACCTTATCCTGTGATGTTTTCTAGTCAACATCGGATACCTGTCTGGAAGATAGCCTTTAGTTTAATGAAGTAACTAGACTCTGTTCAGGGCTAACTGGTGAAAGTTGTGATTTTCAAGAGGTCAGGCAAAATGATCTAATAGTCCCCTATGGCTTAAACTCTCTAAATCTATGAATCTCCCTTGTGCTTAAGTCAGGGGTATCCCTGGCACATGTGCTGACACGCAGGGGTGTCACTGCCCTGGGGAATGACCCGGGGCATGGGCCCAGGCCCTGCCCCCTGCCGCGGCCATGGGCAGCTGGGCCCCGTATCTCCAGCCTGATCCAGCCTGAGACCGGGAGAGGCGGGGCCCCACCAGGACCCAGGGCACTGGTGCCAGCATTCGGGGCACGGGCCCTGTGTGCCAGGCACCAGTGACACCCCTGCTGACACGGACATGCAAGCCCATTTGGAGCAGCATGCAGCACCCTCCGTGGCACCACAGAAATTGCTGCTCCTGCCACCAAAAGCCACTACAGGTTTTGGGAGTTCCTCATGAAGGTCATTTTGGAATTATATAGATGAAGGCCATAGTACGGAGTCGCGGCTGGTGATCAACAACACTGAGGATAAGGCAAAGTGCTATACTATGTGTCAAGAAATTCTGCATGATTCCAACTTAGCTTGTCTCCACCAGCAGTTCTCAATCTTTTGCGGGTTGTGAGACACTTGACAGCATGCCGTAATACTGCATGAGGCACTGGCCCACTCCTTGCAGGATGAATCCAAGCATCTCCCCGGCTCACGGTGACACTTACACTGTGTGGAGACACAGTAATGTGTCTGGTCTACACCATGAGTCATAGCCATTCCTTGGACCAGGGCTGTATTGAGCTGCCCATTTTCATGACTCCCTCCTCCCAAGCCCAGGGCTCTGCCCCTCCTGGACCCAGAGCTCTGCCTCTCCCACTGCAGTGGCTACCCTGGGGATAGGGCAGTGCTCAGGCATGCCAGCTCCAAGGCCACCCAGCTGCAGGGCTGGCACTTGGTGCTGCAGGGGACCCAGTCAGTCAGCATTGGGGGGGCTCAGGGCCATAGGCCACTATCTGTGGTGCTCCCACTTCACCCATGGAGTATCTGCTCTGCTCCAGCAGGTCCAGGGTGCTCCAGGGATGGGTGAGGCTGGCCAGTGCATGCTGCAGCCTCCATCAGCAGCTCTCCAGGGCCAGGAGTGCTGTCGGGCCACAGCTCTGGGGTCCCCAGGGGACTGGTTAGTCCAGACTGAGCTCTGGAGGCCCCCACGTGGCACACCTACAGTGCTCTCAACCCTGCAGCACCGCTGCCAAAGGCTGCACTTTGCCCCACCTTCTCTGCCCCCAGAGCAGACCAGCCAGCCTGGGGTGCAGTATCTTGTGGGGTGGGACCACTGCGCACTGCATCCTCAGGCCTCACTGTGCACTGCACTCCCATCACTGGCCATGCCCCTCCCAGTGCTCCTCAGGCCCAGCCAGTGCTATGCTGGCTTGAGCAGCTCTTCTCACTGACTCCTGACTGTCTAACTGGCTGTTGGTCATCTGCCTTTTATGCTGTCCTATCAGAATATCTTGGACATATATCAATATTACCTAATTGTACACATGCTCACTGTAGTTGTTTACCTTAGAGTTATCATTTTACTGATGTTTTCACCTACTTGGCTTTTTGCCAAGGCATCATTTTTAGGAATTCTTGGCTTTCTGCTGATGTCTTTACTGACAGGCTCTAATTTGATCTACTTAGCTAGCTTTCCGCCTACTTTGCATTGGGTATGCTCAGCCCAGAAACACTTCACCAGGTATTCTCAACCCTTAACCTGCTCTTACTGGCCATATGAGCTACATTTTCATATGGTAAGTGACCTGTGGCTTACAGGTGGTCAAGTGACTCCTTATTGAAGAGGGAAGCCCAATAGACAAAGTGGACGCTAGGATTACAAAATGGAGTTCGGAATTTCTTCTTTGTCCCTTGTAGAGTAATGAATTTTAAGAAATGATTGGTCTTTTGCAGTGTCTTCAGCCCTGTCCCTGAATCTTTTAAATTTCAGCCCTGTGCTTGGGCTTCTAAATGAAATTTGTCCCCTTCTCAGGACTTTAACCACTTCAATATTAGTGGAGTGGGGATGGGGGGGGGGTTGGGCGCCTAGGCCTGCCCACTACTCTGAGTCTCAAAGCAGGGATCATACACACAGCAGCAACATGCTGCTTCTTTTAATAGTTGCTGCTGCTATTCCACTGGCTGTTTCCCACAGTGCCCTTCCTCCTCACCCTTACTTCAGTGCTGCAGTACTTCACTTCCATTCCCCCTTACTGGATTGCCAGTGTCACCAGAACCCATTTTCTAGTTCTCCCTTGAGCTTCAGTAGAGAGCACTCTTTCTTACTGACCTCTTTAGCTCCTGCAGCTCCTTTAATTTGATTCTTCTGTACTTTGACTGGTGGCTTCCCTGGCAGGCCTATAGTACCACTTTCACGAATCCTCCACCCTGTCACACTGCTGTGTCATCATCTTATCCCCAAAAGAGTGTGAAAAGCAACTGTGTTCCTGAATTTTTAAATTGCTTAGGTAGTGAGCTGCCATTCCAGGGCAGAATAATACCTTGTAATTTAAGAGCCCCCACATAACTTTTAGTTAGCCCTAGTCTACACTTGCAATACTTTTTGGCAGCAGTCAATAAAAGATATGCAAGGTATGTATTTCCCGTCACCTTACTAATGCCCACTTACTTCCCTCTACACACTGCTATAGTGAACAACAAGGCCACCGAGTTGCCTTAGTGCTACACCGCTTCTGGGGCTAGAGTTGTTATCGCAAACACCAGAGCAACTGAGCAGTCTTGATAGCCTGCTCAACTGCACACAGAAGAGTGCACTGATGGTGACAATTTTGCTGCCGTCAGTATAGACATAGCTTATGTCTATATAGTGTTTCAAGTTAGCCATGTATATGTAATATACATGTGTTAGGATTTTTTTTTTTTTTAAGCAGGATGGAAGAATGTGATGTCTTGTCCCTTTAAATGTTCAGTGGCTCTCTACTCTGCCCACCCCCCAGTGCAAAACATTATTTTCATGTTAGTTTCAGATACACAATCTTAACAATAAAGACACCACAGTAGACATCATCTATCTATCTTCTCTGCTGGCTCCAGAAATATAACTATACCAAGAACATCATCCACCCTTTTTTAGTTCATTGTTTCTATGTATAATTGGGTTGCTACTTTTGCAGGTAGCATTGTACTACTACTGTGTCTCATATTTTAATGACAGCATTGCTTTTAGCAGGTGTGCACTTACTGGATTTCACTGTCAAGCACTGACAGTAAGTGACTATTTTTTGCAAGATAATACCAGTAGCAGATAATGCGTATCTGTTGGAAACATATAAAATACAACACTCCCCCCCCCCCCCTTAAATGTCTTCAAAATGTTCTTTAGCTTTGTTTCCTCAACAGATGAAAATTAAATTTTTATAGAAAAGCAAACTGTTCTTTACATCATTGACTAGACAGTATCTTTCCAACTCTGCATCCCACAGGTGACAAAAGAAGACAAGAATAAAAGGATGCTATATAAGATTTAAACAGTATTAATGGCAAGATTATTACTATTTAATATCTCATTGTACATAAATTTTTGCAAAGGAGTTACTTTACCAATGTGAGTAGTCTGCAGTATACTACACATGCATAAATCTTTTCAAGATTGGCACTTTAGGGCTTGTCTACATGAGGGCACTCAGTAAAATTAATCCAATTCAACTAAATGTATGAATTTGAAGTCGATAAAGAACTACATCAAATCCCTCTGTGGAGATGCTCATTCCGAATGAAAGTGGCCTGAAAGTGAACTAAGACAAACTGAATAAGGGCATTTTCATTCTGACTGTGGACATCCACATAAGGATTCAGTTAACAAATTCACTTTAAATTCACACCTTTAGTTAATTCAGATTAATTTTACTGAGTGTCCTCATGTAGAAAAAGCCTTGGCTTACTAATCATTTTTCTGATTCTTTTCTCCATTTGACTAGCATTCACAGCAAGAAATCTGCACAGATATGTAAAAAGTGAGATTTCTTTTTTTTTTTCTCTTACAGCAGCTTACACTTTAAAACTGTAAATAGCTTTATTTCCTGTTAATGGAGTAATTTATATAGGACCTACTATCTTCATTGACAGCACTCTTTATCCACTAGCAAATGTGCAGCATTTACTGAATCAATTACTTGAGTTATGAAGAGGAGCACAAAGCCTCATTGCCACTCCATTCTTCTCAATAACAAAGGAGAAAACACATTAAAAACTAGCATTGATGGGTTGTTGTGAGATTCAGTCAATGAGCACTCCCAGAGTTAAAATTAAAAGGCAGTTAGGAGAAAATTGTTTCCCCTGGTCATCAGTCACAATGTGAAAGGCCTTTTTCACAATGATTAATTAAAAGCAGAAAAAAGACTGAACTTTAATAAAGTATCTGGATGATTTTTTGGTAGAATCATGAGTTAATGGACAGTGGCTTGCCTTGACTAAGTGTTATTGCTCTAGTCCATAATTTCATCTTGAAAATGGATAAGGGAGTGAATCTTCCTCTTAGTAATTGAGTATTGATTTGAAAATAAATGGCACTGAAACTCCCACTGAACTGTCAGGATACATTCTGGACAGTGCTGACAATAAATGGTTTCTGGTTGTTGTGAAAGTTATGGATCAGCTTGATACTTAAACACATAGAGCTCTACTGCTATCTGTCTTCTGATTTATCAAGTTTCGGGTGGTCAATATATGACACCACATCAGAAATACCATTTATGTGATTAAAACAGGGATAGGGTAACATTATAGCTTTCTTTCTGAAATGTTCCTTTTTATTTGTAAAGTTATTTAAAAATGACAAAAGTTTATTTGATACTTAAAATAACCATCCCTGTATATAGAAAGCAGATTTAGAACCTATTTACATATATTTTTAAATAGAAAGGATTTAGGCAATCACTGTTCATGTTTATACTAGTTTATGATTTCTTCTTTGTATGCAAGCTGCACCAAGACATACTTTGTGATCAGAAACGTTTATAAAAATAATACCTTGCACTTTCAAAGCTCAAGGAGTGTAGTGATGTTCACTATATTAAAGGGTATACAGCCAACACTACAGAAAAATCTTCAGTTTTTCACCAGGAACACTGAATACAAAACTAAAATATCACAGTGAAACACTGTGGAAAAAAAAAAAACATACTGTAATCTTTTCTTTGTATTTAATATCTTTAGTCATAAATGTCCCCTTTCAACAGTAAAGATTATTAATTGATGTTTTATAATTTATCCAAGGATTTTTTTCCATGTTATGCTTTTGAAGTCTTAAAGTGGGAAAAGCTCTGAATTATAATGTATTCTTTGCACTGAAATAATAGATTTTGTTATTATTTTTAAAGACACACATGAAGAATTTATTTCCAACTGCAAAAATAGAACAAGATCCTTAGCTAGTATAAATCAGCAGTCTAGCTGCTTCCCTGTTAATGGAGATACCTCGGTCTACACCATCTGTAGAGCTAGTCCTTAAAGTAAAAACAATAATCATAGATTGATATCATCATGATTTACCTGTATTTGTTTGGTTTAACTGTAGTTTGTCTATTCTATATGGAACAATGCTAATAAGGCCTGAATCTTGCAAAATGGTGCACATGAGCAGGCCTGTGTGAAATCCCATTGAGTACAGTGAGAGTTGTCCTGCTCTGACAGTCAGACTTATGAAGTGTAAGTATAAGGTATGCCGTTATAATACTAAGGTATACCCTTGTAAGATATACCCCTTTGATTTCCATGTGAGTTGTCCTGCTCCAACAGCAGGTTTGGGACCTACTAAGGTATACTTATCACGGTGCAAAAACTTACTTGTGTGAAAAACTTACTCACATGGACAGCTGTGTGTAGGAACAGGCCCTTGTATATTGCTCTAGAATTTCATCTTTGCTATTAACACTTTATATTGTGGAGGAGCAAAAAGAATTTTGGATGTACTATTTAGATTGCTATATATAAAAGGTATTGTCAGGACTGTATTGCATCTTTCTTTTTCCATTTGCTGCAAACCAGCTCTTCATGGAGAATGTTTTAAAACTGCACAGATGGCCTACCTAATCTACTCCTTTATTGTTAAAAAGCCTTGCAAGTTGCTACTATGTATAAGTGTTGAATGGAAGAGTTGGATTATTAAGTTGATTTCATGAAAAGTAAGTTCCTAACATGAAATGTCTGTGAATATGCTTTGTGAAGTACACCAGTTAATTGACTTCTGATTACTACTACTAATTAATTGGTGATGATATAAGAGAAGTTACTTAATTAACATTAACATGCTAACAGAATAAAAATAGAATATAAACTTTAAATCTGTTGATATAATGATGGCTTTTGAACTATGTTTAACCCTCCTCTTGTGTTTCCAAATACCTTTTAATAGCTAAGATATTGGAAAAGGATGATGAAATAACAGTGGTTTTCGTCTTATGGTAATTTATAGAGCTAAGGGAATTATTTCTTTTGCATTTGGTATGATTTATTCCATTTGAATTACTTATAGGGCCTCATTTATCTAGTATTTGAGGCAATATCTGCATCTAACTGCTTAGCTTGGATTTGCTTAGTGCGCACTAAGCAGTTCGAAGTTAGTTTGAACTAACCATGTTTTTTTTAGTTTGAACCAACTTATTGGCTCAAACTAGCGATACTTTTTTTAGTTTGAACTAAAAAAGCTCTACATTGTGCTAGTTCAAACTAAAGTTCGATGAGTTTGAACTAAGCAGTTAGTTCAAACTAACTGTTTGAACTACAATATTTTTTAGTTCAAACTAGGCAAAGCCTCTTGTAGACAGGGTTCAAATTAGTCCAGATTAAGCCTCCTTACTCCAGACTAATTTGCTAGTGTAGACATAGCCTCAATGCCTCACATTCTTTTTAATATATTTAGTTCCCAAACAGTGCTGTGAAGTTGGGAATTGCTATTATTCACATTTTACAGATTGGGACCTGAAGCACAGAAGGACTAAGGTCAGATTTTTAAAGGTACTTAGGTATTGAAATCAATGGGAGTTAAAGCTCAGATCTTCAAAAGCATTTAGCTACCTGTCATTTAAATCAGTGCAAGTTAGGTGACTAAAAGCACTGTTGAAAACAGCAAAAATTAGGTTCTTAAACTGGACTTCTACAACCTGGCTTAAAGCCAATGGGATCCACCTATAAGTTTGGGTCAGGTCAGGTGGGAAAAAAACTAGGCCCCCTTGGGTTCAGGTCAGGTCATCTCTCCTCCACCTGCCCATGGGGTTGATACGATGATAGCCAACATCAGGAGGTCACAGAGCCGCCACCATGTTGATCTCACAGGCAGGAGGAGGAAAGCTGACCCCACAAGAAGGAGGAGAAGAGCTGACCCCACAGGAAGAAGGAGGTGGTCATAGCACTGACTCAGGTTCAAGGGGAAGAATTAGATCCATTCAGATGAGAATAGAATTAGATTTTCTAGATTGAGATTGGGTCAGATGGACTTGGGTTAAGATTGTGCCTAAAAATTAGGCCTGAGAAAACCTCTGGCCAAACTATCTTTGAGGATCTGGACAAGGGTGCTCTTGCAATGCTAGAGCATTCCTCTATCCTTGTTGAGGGTATTGGAAATCTTTGAATCTCTGTAAAACAAACAGATGAAGAATAATTTATTTTCTTCATTTTTCATAGGAGGACAGTGGGACAAACTTCTTTGATTTAACACTACTAAGATTTTCCCTTAGCTCATCAATATTTTAAAAGAACCCTTGAATGTAACTGTTTCCATTATCGTTTGGTCTTACTCCAACAGAGGTATGACAAAAACAAGTATTTCAACTTTCGATATCATCACTGCAGAGCTAACTCTTATTGTTGAACAAGTGGCTAAGCAAGCAGCAAGACCCATAAGGCAGCTTTTCTGAACTAACTTACCCATTTCTAACAAAGATTTTAAATTCTAGCTTTGATTTTTGCAGATAATTTTCACTTCACTATAACTCAGAACCTCCAGCAACATCAGAACTAGGCCCTCATCCTGCAAACACTTGCACACAGGCTTAAAATTACTCCCATGAATTGCCCCAATGTTTGTAGAATCCTGCAGTTCAGTTTGATATTCACTTTCAGTATCCTGTCTAGCTTCAAATGCTATTTCAACCTTTTAAAAGGTAAACAGGAATAATGCATTAAAAATCAACTTTATCAGCCTATTTTAAAAAGTCTATTACTAACTTTAAGTGAGTTTGTAACTGCTGAATAGCTTCTGAGGAAACTAGTAGAAATACCATGTCCTGGGACTTTTAGAAATACATAAAACATTCAGTAAACTCTTTAGGGAACAATTCTGTCATGGGGAAAAAAAAACTGTTTGCTTTTTCCTCCTTTGCCTGCCCCTTCACCTTTTTTTCAGTGGCAAAACAGGGGTTGGGCAAATGGAGGAGGGAAACAAAAACTCAAAAACTCAAGAAAAGAAAAGAAATGAAATGAAAAGAAAAGAAAAAAGAATTTCCTCAAATGGTGAAAATTTCTGTTGTGGTTTTGGTGCGATTTGTTTTGCATGCATCCATGCATGCATGTTTGTGGGGTTTTTTTGGTAAGATATATTCATATTTTTCAGTCAGCTCTCCCCAGAATCCAACAGGTGTACAGGGAGAATGCTTTTGTATTTGTCAGAGATAATCAAAAAAACACAACAATATTTTTCTTCAAAATCTCTCAGGGTTCCCTTACATCTTTTAAGCAAAAATTTGTGTTGAAAAATTTTGTCAACTCATGGTATTTGAACCAATGCTATTTGTCCAAACCCAAAATGTCAAGAATGAATGAAATGCTTTGCTCAGTGAGATTCTCTGGCATTTGTATGACACCATGATGAGCCTTACAATTACTGATGAATAAATATCCTGTATTAATGTCTATGTTTCACTGTGAATGGGTGTTTTATGTATACTGAGTTAAACTGACCCTTATGCTGAGGGTTTAATAGGGCTTATGAACTCTTTAAAGTCACTTTGCACAGGTTTGAATTTCATTATTCAGAGATAGTGAAAACTTTGCAGGTTAACTGTCAACATTCCTGTTGTCTGCCAGCTGGTGGCCAGATACTACAGCAGATTTAATCAGATATCAATGTTCTCCATCTGGAGCCCAGAATAGCTGAGTTCACCTCCACTGAGGCTTGAACAAAGAGGCTTTTGCTCTAAATGAAACCTCCTGCTAACTCAATTAGGAGTTTTGCTAAGCTCATCTCATGGAAGTTTCATTGTGCATATCTTACATCTGCCGTGCAAAAACTAGAGAAACATCTCAGATTTTTCTTGTATCAGGCATGTGTTACCTGGAAAACAACTGAGGATTTCATATTATTTTTAAGCACGTGCCAGCAGCCTATTTTACTACATTATTGTCTCACTTCTAATAAATGAACTTATATTCAGCAGCCTCAGCATCCTAGTAACTGGTAGCCCCTTGAACTGAGATACCTCTTTTGACGAATGCTTTGCTAACTGCTTTTGGCACCAATCAGCATCTAAAATGAAAAGTTGCCCTGTGTAACCTTGACTGGCTCAAAGTAGCAACAAGCAGTTGTTAATATATAGAAAAATAAGGTGCAAAAATCTAGCATGCAGGTCACTGGTAACTAAAATTACAGATCTCATTTCAGACTGGATGAAACTCTTTGGCTTTAGTTCCCCTATCTATTTGAATACTTATAGTATTCATAGGTAGTTAGTGAACATTCCTGGTCCTAGGCTGCATCTCAGACCGTGGTCTACACTACAGAGTTTTGTTGACAAAATAGTCCTGCATTGACTCCTGTTGACAAAATAAAGAGAGGTATAGATGAGAGGTATAGAGCCTTTTTGGGCAAAGTTTTAGCTAAAAAAACATGCATATAGACACTGATCTTAGGTTATATTGCTGTAAATAGCCCTCACACCAATATCTGAGAATGCCCATCTTGTGTGGTCGCTCTGGTAAGCAGTTTGAGCTCTGTTGCTCTGCAGACATCCACCTGTCCCCTCTCAAAGTCCCAGAAAGCTTTCAAATGAACTCAGCATGGAGCTCACTCCACAGCAGCAGCAAAGGCAGTCCTGTCCTGCCTGCCCTAAAGTACAGGGTAGGGGTGTAACTCCTGAAGAGCTATGCGGAGCCAGGGAGGAAGACAGGGATTGTGTTCCTCTCCTCCTTCCTCTGCCCCTCCGTTCCCAGCAGGTGTACCGGAGGTCTCTGCCTAGGGAAAGCAGAGGACATCAGGTCTGAGCTATCTATGCAGCAGTTTTTGTCTCAGGATTGATTGCTTCCAGCTGTTGCTTTCTGAACTTAAGCTAAGTCTATACTGATAGTGACAAAATCAGTGCCATCAGTGCAATTGTCTGTGCTCAATTGAGCAGTCTGTGTAGACGCACTCAATTTGATCTGGAAATCACTATAGCAAGTCCAGCCCCAGAACTGGAGTATTGGTAAGCTGACGAGGGGGGCATTTCTTGTTCGCTTAGTGTAGTGTGTGGTGAGTAATTAGTAAGTCATCTAGAGATACCCAAGGTATTTTACATACCTTGCATTATCTCCCATCAACTGCCACAGAAAAATGCAGCAAGTATAAACTAGGGCACAAAGGTGCAGCAAAGCATGTAGACACAGTCATTGTACCCAACACACAGGCTCTCTGTCTGTCTGTCTCTATGTATGTCTCTCTCACTCACACACACATTCACTCACTCCCTGTCACACACTTTTGCTCCTCCCTACCCCCTACTTTTGTGGGCTTGTGTTTTTGTTCAGCAGTGTCAGTTTGGCTGACAGGGAAGTTTACAAGTGGCTGTTAAACCAGTAGGATGACCACAGAATGACGGGATTCAGAAACTTTCATCATGTAATGCTGTGCTTGTCCCATAAGGCATTGCAAACCCTTCCCAAAGAACCCCGTGTGCAGTTGCACAGTGGAATAGCTTGTGTCAACAAAAGTGCTGGTAGCGGGAATGCAGCCCACTGACCAAAGACAGTGAAGTCACACACCAGTGATTTAATTGTAGCAGTGGCTGTAAGCTGGCAAAACTTGCATCTACAAAACTTTTTAGTGTAGAAAATACCTCACAGACACAATAAAAGTAAATAACCCTCTAGAGTATGAATCAATCCTTTTGCAAATCTTTTCTTCCTTATTTATAACTATTTGCTTCCAGGAATACATTTTATATAGACAGATCCCCTCACTGTTGTTTTCACTTTTGTTTTATGACTGCTTCTATGAAGCTAATTCTTCTGAAAGACTGAATGTTGACAATAAAAATATACAGGATTAGTGACAGAAACATCCAGAAAGAGACAAAATCTTGATCTGATAATCATAAACCACATGACTGAAACTTTTGTAATGTTTTACACCTCAGAATTCTTGGAACTGCAGGTGAGCAGTGAATTAATGCATAAATGCATTTTGTGAAAAGGAAAATGGCATTATTATTTCCTCAGTATCCTTCACCTTCTTGGTGCATTAGAGTTTTCATTAAATGAGATTCTTTGTGCCAGCAGCAAACTACACTCAATGATCAGATCACATCTGACAATGTAAGAAGCCTATGGCAGTGGCTCTCAACCTTTCCCAACTGTTCTTCCCTTTCAGGAGTCTCGCTGGACTTGTGTACCCCCCAAATTTACCTCATTTAAAAACTACTTGCTTACAAAATCAGACTTAAAAATAGAAAAGTGTTGAAGTGAGAAATTGTTTACTTTCCCATTTTCACCACATAATTGTGAAATAAATCAATTGGAATATAAATATTATAGAATATTATAGTTACATTTCAGTGTAAAATACAAGGGTGAGCAAAATTCAGCTTGCGGGCTGAATCCAGCCTGATGGACATCTCTGTCTGGCCTCCCTCCCCCCAGCTGGCTCTCTTTACCCTCCAGCCAACTCTCCGCCAGATGTGGAGATGGCTTTCTGCTGCTACCCCACACTCATGGCCAGCTCTCTGCTGCTCCCCAATGGCTCTGAACCATTTCCCCTGCCCATTGTCCACTGCCCCCACAAGCCCCACAACTGGCTCACCACCACCACACCAGTCCACTTCTGAGTATTATTGCACACTCCTCTTATAGTATATAGAGCTATATAAACAAGACACTGGTGGTATGAAATTTTAGTTTGGACTGACTTTGCTAATGCTTTTTAGGTAGCCTGTTGTAAAATTAGCCATGTATCTATATGAGTTGATGTACACCCTAAAGGCTAGTCTTCGGTGACAATGGCAAATTCGCCACCATCAGTTCGAACTTTCTGAGCAACTGCTTGAGTCTGTGAAGACCTCCTCAGTCTATCAGGAAGTTCAATCCCTGAACACCATCCTGGCAACTGGGGTAGTGCAGAGTCCAAGGGAGGCCCCTCACTTCAACTCAGTTCAGTGAACGTGCTGGGAATAGGGAGGCTGGAATGTAGACACACAAGATATTTAAGTAACTTGCATATTTCCATTTGACTGCTGCTGAAAAGGGCAGGTAGTGTAGACCTCTGCATGTCCCCAGAGAGTATCACTGAGAGTTAAGAAGCAATGGCTCACAGAAAATATGAGAACACCCAAGGCGTTCCCAAGCAAGGACTGCACTAGGAATGACAAATGCCACACCTAATTTGTTTGCAGTGTGGCTGTAGCTGAGTTGATCATAAAAGCAAGCCTTGACGCTTAAATTCATAACTATGTTAGAAGCTAAAAGTCACAGACTCAGCAAAGGTACTGGATTTATGGTTCATTACAATAATCTGTAACCCATGAACCCTCTTTCATCCTGCAGGTACAGCAGTGTTAACTGCCCATGTCACCCTGACTGGTCTCTTACAACTTATTTATGTTTATGCTAAATAATCTTTTATTTAGCTGTGACATTCTACATACGTTTCCCAGACCAGAAGAAGAACATGTCTTTTTTACCAACAGAAGTTGGTTCAGGAAAAATATATTACCTCATCCTCCTTGACACCTAATTTACACAAACTGGAGTACATTATGGTCATCTTTATACAGAAGGACAGACTATAAAGACTGTACATTTCATCATGAAGTGCAGCTAGGCTACCCTGATCATATCATCATACAACAGTATGGTAAGCTTTACAGGCCAGATACTGTTTTGAAAATGACAGTAGAAGGCTGCATTTTAGAGAACCATGCAGGCCCTTGGCACCTTCCCCATAGGTTGACTGCCAATGACATGGTGAAAACAGAATGTCAGACTATGCAGTTGCAGAATGATTCAAACATGCTGAACAAAAATACGGTATGAAAAGCCACTGAAGTTTACAAAAAGCAGTTTGATAATAGTAAAGAAACAGCTCTTATAGATAAAATAAGTAGGCTCTGAATAATTTAATGAGAACTTCTATCTCCATTTTCATCATAAATATATTTAATAAATAGAATATATTTACAACCCAGAGTGATAACAGGCCCCATTAACCACTGTAACACTGTCTTCTCCAGAAACAAATTGTGTAGTAACTTGAAGTGATACACAGAGGTTACTGAGTTATGCTTTCACACCAGGGAAAGCGCACGGGAAAACAAATCCTATCTTTGATGTGCTCTGACCTACAACTTGTCAAATCAAGAATTCTTGATCTGTTGTCTGGTGTTGCTAGAAATCAGTCTGCGCTCATTCAAATGGAGAGGTTTGTATGCTCGTTTCCTGATATGCTAAAGCTTAAATATGCATGACTAGCCAGCTGGGGGGGGGGGTGGAGGAAGAAGGAAATGCTTTCTGATCACTTCCCCACAGGCAGCAAAAACTTCAAATCTGGTTGTCCGACAAGCTAACCAGGTTGTTCCAATTTTCAGGCTATGGACTTGTTCTCTCAAGTAAATGAAAGTAAAACATGTTGCTGCTATGATTGCCTAAAGGCATTCCTCTGCATCATTGTGCTTCGTCTCCCATTTTTATTCTTTTGTTTTTACTGTGTCTGACTCTCACTTGATCTTATGTGTAATTTTATCCTGGCTTTAATATACATGAAGACACAACTCCCACTAGCAGTGTGAGTCTCTGTTCTGGGGTTGAAACACTGTAATAAATTATTTCCATTTCAAGTAAAAAGTCTAATACCTAATAACATTAGAGCGGATACTTTAATTAGTTTGAAATGGGATCAAACATAATCACCGTCCTAATCCTCCACAAGGGAAGCTGACTGTTGTGCTGCGATGGTGACTGTCAGTGAAAATGGCAGGGGTTGGCAACCCCCGGCACAAATGCCAAAACTGGCACGCCCGCCTCTTTACACTGTACACAGGACTCGCTGCAAGAGCCGCATGCACATGCATGGCTCCCATCCCCCACTAGCACCAATCCCAAGCAGGGTGGTGTGGCCAGACGGGAAGAGTTCATGAGTGGCTCCAGTCCCCTGCTTGCCTTGATGCCCAGCAGGGGATGTGGCCAGGTGGGACGGGCTTCTACACACAGCTCCTGTCCCCTCCTGTCTCCGATCTCCAGCTGGGAGGGTGGGACCAGGATGGGATGGGCTCCCCCTTTCCCTGCTGGCCCTACCTTGGCACCTGCTGAACATTGGTGGGGCGAGACTGGCACAGGGGCTGGCAAAGGTTGCTGATCCTTGGACTATAAGAACTAAAAATAAAAATAATAAAAAGATACACCTTTCCAATTTTATTGTCACAAAATATTTTGAACTAACATTTTAATTTTATTCTGTTTCAAAAAGTAAAATCAAAGTGTCAATTTGAAATGGCAATTTTAATTTCAATTCATTTTTTTCCTCTGGAAATTTACAAAAGCCACTGCAATCAGATTCTTTTTGTGAGGCATTTAAATTTATCTGAACCTGAATTTTCCAAAAACTGGAAAAATCCCACTTGAATAAGTGATGAAAAGTCAGTGAGAGAAGAATGAAATATCCTGGCTCAGGTATTAATGAATACAGTTTCCCTTTGGGACAGCCCCTAGCAGAAGATATGACCATAGAGATTGGAACAGGTCTAAATCCACCCAGCAGAGAGCAGTATTACACATATATAAACCAGTATGTTGCAGAGTAGGTGTATGAAAGTCTTTACAGAAAATTCTCCTAGTGGAGGCTATCTATCCCTCAGTTTCATGCATAGAAGTGCTGTATATGCAAGATGTATGTCACCACGGCAAACATTCAGGTGCTAGTGCCCACTGCAAATCTTCTCATGGGGTGCATTTACACTTACAAGTTATTTCGAATTAAGGAGGTTTAATTTGAAATAGCTTACTCCCTGGCCACACTGGGATTTAATTATATTGAATTAAGCCTCTCCTTAATCTGAAATAAGGAAAGGCTAATTAGATATAATAAAACCTCCTTTAACTTCAAAGTAAAGCCTACTGTACTTCAACTTAAAGTCAAAGTAGCTAATTCAAAATAGGGGCTTTGCTGGTGCTTGGCATCCCGGGGCACATGCCCCACGTCCCAACACCAGTGGTCTGGATCTCCTGTCCAATTGGGCCAGGGATCTGGGGCCCAGCTGGCCACCCGGCAGGCCCCGCCCCTGGCCAGGGATAGGGCACGCGGGGCCGCGCCTCCACAGGCAGCTAGGCCGCAGCGGGGCTGGGCCAGAAGCGGCCGCAGGAGGTCGGGCCCGCGCCCCCACCCCCGCCCACAGGCAGCCAGGTCCCCGATCCCCGCCTGGGGATCCAGGGATAGGCCACCCGCGGCCATGGTGGCCCCATCCCTTGCCGGGGATTGGGGACCTGGCCACCCGGGACTGCGGGCGCAGGCCCAGCCTCCAGTGGCTGCTTATGGTCTGGCTCGCTGCGGCCTAGCTGCCTGCGGCACCATGTCCCCCCCAGCCCTATCCCTGGCCAGGGAGTGGGGCCTTCCGGTTGGGGGTGGGGCCTGCCTGCTGGGGGCGGGGGCTGGGCCCGTGCCCCAGGTCCCTCACGTCCCCCAAGCGCCACCCCGGATTCAAAATAACTATTTCAAATGAACTTTGCAAGTGTAGACATAGCCATGGAGAGACAGGGAAACATCTTTTCAGATCCGTGTGGAGATTAATTTAAATCGAAGCAATTTAAATCATCCAGTAGAAAGCCTCTATTAAAGTAATCAATTTTAATAAACTTTTCCATTTGTACTTGTTATTTTCTAAAGAATATCCCCCAATGAGAATGTGCCTATCATTAAAACATATTGATTTTGTAACTAAATAGACCCTTTCCACTAGATTTGTTACATTTTTTTGCTGGTTAGCAGGGTACCTAACAGTGTCGTTAATTTAAGGAATCATATAGCTTAATATTTTCAGATACTTAATGTGCATTTCTAGAATGTTAGAAAATGATGAACAATATATAGTTTGGTTGCTAGGTAGTAAACTGCTTGTGATTTGTGTCAAATAGATTAGGATTGCAACTGGAAGCTAATTAAATACACAAATAAACAGCATATACAATTTGTTTTAAAAAAATAAAACAACCTTAAATGTTTTGGATACATAAACTTCTGTTATCAAAATATGTTTCACATTTACAACTAAATGGTTTATTAAATAGAGGGATTAGTCAGTGAATTAAAATTATTATTTGAGGTGAACCCGGGAAAATTTTCAATTATGCCTAAGTGAAAGTGACTGGATCTTAAATTCCTACTTGCCCAAGTCTCTTGAAAATGAGACATGGCCCTAACCTGTCCTTCAAACTTTTAGAATGAGTTGATACCATCCCTTCCCATTTTGTTTTTATCCATATATTTCAGAGAAAGATAAGTTTTTCTGCTTTTCCGTCTCCAACTGATTGCTTAACTCTGAACAAATTAGTCCAAAGAAGAAGGTAATCTTTCTGTGCTTGACAAAGAAGCTACTGTTGTCAAAAACTGGTCTAGCATTTCCACAAACTCTTGTTCCAGTTGTTTACCTAGCAGTTCAGTAACTTGACTGAAATCATCAGCTGCAAATGTGATGCTTGAATGGTTCACCTCCAGCCCTGAGATTTATTATAGTTGATGTGATGGATTGGTGATTATTAGATGCCCATGTAAGGGCAGCATCTTCAGCAGTTAGGCATCTACCCTGCTACTGTGGGATAGGCATATTATATGTCAGGATTTTTTTAGTTTAGGGAGAACAAAGGAATCAGGTTTGAACTCACATGGACTTCTGTTTGTCTCTCTCTACAAAACCATGCAAGAAGCTGGAGCAAGGTCATTCATGTGAAGTGATCACAACCATCCAGAAACAAGAGCTCATGGTTATTGGGCAGCACAGTGCTATTCCATGAGCTAGAGAGTGTTTTCATAGTGGATGGCACCATGAATGTTCATTTTTTTCAGAAGTGAGCCAGTTAGAGCTTAGGTAGGGAGATTCTATACAACAAGAGTACAGTACCACCCAGGTGGGCTAGTGGATCATTCTGATAAGATACACGATGAAGTTTTCTGGTATCATAGGCTGGGTCCCAATATCTTTCCCAGTTTTTTCTGCCAAGTAGCTCAGTCCGTAGATCACTCATAGGATCAAATCATTAACACAGTAGCTGATCTATTGCAGTGGTTTTCAACTGACATGTCAAGACACATTACCGTGTTGCCACACAGAGCTAAGCGTGTCATGGAGAGTCAGGGATTTGGCCTGGAGGGAGTGGGCTAGTGTATCCTGTAGAGTCACAATATGCTGCCAAGTGTGTCACAACCCATAAAAGGTTGAGAACCACTGACTATTTTGCTGTCTTTATAAAGCTTGACTTCAAAAGTTAGAATTTGGCAAGAACATCTTTCTTTATATAGAAAAGCAGCCTTTAACCAAATTTTTTTATAAAAACTCATGAATTCAGCACATTTGTGTTTTATTTAAATGAGTTGAGGCCTTTACATATGTTGTGTTAAATTCCTAATTTCACTTTAAACAGGATTATATTTTTAAAAGAACAAAATATCATTTAAACAATAAAAATGAGTTTAAACTTTTTTTTTTTTTTTTTCAATATAGCTAGACCTCACCCATAGCTTCTCTGTAAGGCAGCTCCATCCAAGTTAGGCTTCTAGGGAGGGTTGGATGACCAATTTTCCATGCTAAACTGGTTTTGGTAGAAAATTGAGTTTTCCATTAAAACAGAATTTTTCCAAGTGTTGGCTTTCTGAGGAAAATTTCAGCTTTTCAACTAAAAACTGAAGTATTTGAATTTGAGGAAGATGCCTCAATCATTCATGGGAATTTATGTTCATGGCTTACAAACAGAGAAGTTAAAATATTTTATTTAAAAAAAAATCTTTCCACAATGTTGCAATGTAACATTACTTTATTTCTTAAAATCCAGGCCCTTAACAGATTGTTCCTAAGGCAAAGAGGCACTGCTTCTCCATCTTGCTCAAGGTGAGCTTTTCAAAGGCCACAAAATGCTGACAGACCCACATTGCTTTGCTTCCCTACAGAGCCCCCTTACCCACAATCAAGACCAGGAAATCTTCTGAGAAGGGGTATGCGTAAGAGAGCGAAGCAAGGACATGGACTCCCCAATAATCATTTTTGCTCCCACCCCCAGTTTCTGGACTGCCCTCTGGCATTCCCAGCCTGGTGGAAAGTGGGGAGCATGCATTCAGGGCGAAGGAATTAGACTGAGCATGAAAGGAAGGTCTGGAAAAGGCACTGCAGCTAGTTCTTCCAGTCGGCCCCCTAGATGGTGCCTGGAGCAGGGTACCCAGGCTGGAAGCACAGCTGTGTCAGAGGAGCACAGAGAATCCTGCTGAATCCTGTACCTTCCTAGACCACAATTTCTGTTGGGGGGGGCAGTGTTTAAAGGGCCCCCTCCAGAAGGAGTCCCATTTAAATCCCTGCACATGTCCTTGCCTCTGGGAAATTAAAATAGCAGCCTACAATTCCAACACATTTTGCAATATGGCAGTTGCTGGTTTTGGTTGGATGCATTCCTGGAGGGTTTCATCATATGACATAATCTTTAATTAAAGGTTAATTCTTAATTCCCGGACACTTGAGGATAATCCTAAAGGGTTGGCAATCCTACCAGAGACTTGCAGTTCATTTTTTTTTATATCTCCATTCTCTGGGGGGAGCACTTCCAGGGTGGGCTACATCTCCCACAGGGTTTGAGCTGTGATGGGAGAAGTAATTGAATGCAGGAGTCCAGCTCATGGAAGAGCACAGGAACATAAGGCAACTGAGCTATGACTCCTAAAAGCCACCACAACAATTGAAGTATTTTGGGTTTTCACCAAAGTATTTTGGTATTTGAATATCTGTGTTTGGGGATGAGATTTTAGTTCTGGTGAGCTCTACTTCCAGGCAGGGGCATCGCTGCCCCCAAAATAGGTTCGGGACCCACATCTGCACCACTACCCTCCCTGTGCTGGGGGTGGTGGTGTGGGCTGGCTGCTCCACACTCCCGCCCGTCCCTTGAGCCAGTCACTCTGAACTTGGGGGTGGAACAGGCCATTCCTGGGGCTGGGCTCAGGGGAGAGGCGAGAGGGCAAAGCCTGGCCTCTGAGCTGGCCTGCTCTGCCCCTGGGCTGGCTGTTTCCCGCCCTAGGGGCAGGGCAGAAGGCCAAATGGAGAAGCTGGTTACTGCATTGCCACCCCCCCCCATTGCTGCGTTAGGTGGCGGGGAGGGGACGGGGGGCAGCACGGTCATGGGGGGGCAGCAATGCAGCACCCGAGCTGCCCTGCTCAGGGCAGGACAGCACAGAAACCATGGAACCATGGGGCCAAATTGCCCCTCTTGCACCCCCCACCCCCCTAAAAGGATGGCCCTGACATTGGGGGCCAGGCAGGCCCCGGATCCCTGGCTGTGGCGAGGGCTGGCTTGGGCCTCTGAGGCATGTGCCCTGCATACTCAGAGCCAGCAACACCACTGCTTACAGAGCCATCTTCTGAGCTTTGGCAGGCTAACTTCTAGTGATCCAATGTGTGTGCCCTGCTCTCCTACCACGCTACAGCTACAGCTCTTTACGGAAAGGGATCCCCAGGATTTAGGAAAAGGGAAGAGAGGGTGGTTCTTCAGTTGAGGCACCCCTTTTAGATCTAGTATGCAAGAGCAGGGGAGAAATTACCTTTGTCTTTCCCAGACTATGTCTACACTACAGAGTTCAGCCGAGAAGAGTTTTGCCAGTGTAACCTTTGGGGGGCCAGAGTTCATCTCTAGTACCTTTCTCCAGTGCCCAACATAAATAAACCCACACTGCCACAGAGGAGCAGCTGGAGACCCAGGATTCAGTGTGTAAGGAACTCACAGCGAAGATTGTTGAGTTACCCTCCCCACATTAAAATAATACCTAAGAAAAAACATAATAAACTTAATTAACTACTAACATGATAAATCTTATCCTAAGAAAAACAAAATAAATTTAAACAGAACAGTCCTCACAGAAACATTGTGAGAAAACAAACCCAAAAGTCCCTAAGTTCAGGTGGAGTTCACCCCTATCTCAGTTGCAGTCTCTGTTCAAGTCCCAAGGCTTGAGTTGCAAGAAGCAGCAGTCTTCTTCTTTGGTTGCAGGAATCTTAGGCAGGAATCCATGCAAGCTTTTCCTTCTCTTACGGAACCAGCACCATCCAGTCAGTTTGCTGGTTAACTAGCAATCAGTCACATATGAGAAGACTCTGCTGCAAAATGCTGCACAGCAGGGAGAAAACATCTTGCTGTCCATCCCGGGCTCAGCTTCTGCCAGTCACACACTGAACACAAGGGCTCCTCTCATTGTAGCTCTGTGGCTGCTGTTCTCATGGTATTTGCCCACAGCACCAGTAGAAAACCTAGTGGAGCATGCTCGATGCTAGCACTCACTTCATTTCCAGGAGCTTCTTGACCTGGGCAGCCAAATCTGCCCAACAACATAACCCAGCCTCAAGAGATCCCTGAAAGAGATAGCTCCTATAATTAGGCATATGAGTTACTCCAACAGACAGTCACGGCTATAATTATAGTGATGGGTAGTATACATGCAAAAATCCTTTTGTCAGTGGAGTGAGACCTCACTAGGACCACTGTCAGCAACAAAGTGGCAGTGTGAAGGAGCTGAGCAGTCAACTTGCAGGCTTCCACTCCCTAGCAGCAGGGGAGGCAGCCACTGGGGACCCAGGAGTCCCCGGTGGCTGCAGCTGTGCTGCTGCTAGGGACTTGGGAGCCCTGGCAGCTCAAGTCATGCTGCCACCAGGGACCTGGGAGCCCCAGGAGCTGCCTCCCCTGCTGCAGAGGACCCAGGAGCCCTGGCGGCTGCCTCTAGTCCCCCAGGGCAGGGGCGATCAGTCTTCAGGGCTCCCCAGTCCCTGGTAGTTGGGGGATTGAATCTCCTGGGGGCAGAGGACCCTGGTGATGGGGGGCTGAAGCCACCAGGCTCCTCCATTCCTGGTGGCAGGAGACTGAACCCCTGGGGGTCCTCTGTCCCCAGCAGCAGTTGTGAAGCCTCTGGGGTTCTTCTGTACAGTTGTTGGGCCCTCCCCAATTTCAGTTTCAGTGCCCTAACAAAGAGGTGAAACTGACAGTATGACAGCTCCCCGCCCTATAAGGGAAAAGCAGAGCAGCTCTGTTTGGCATTGTGGGACATTTCTGGAAGCCATGTAACATGACAAAAACCAACTTTAGCGTACACACTCATTTTTTAATGATAACACAGTTCTGCAAAAGGCCCTATTCCTCTCATCTGGGTGGCTTTATTTTGTTGGCAAAACAGGGCAGTTTTGTCATTGTAGTTTGTATGTAGGTCTTATATTGTTGGCAAAAGTAATCTTTTGCCAACAAAACTTTCTTGTGTGTATAAGACCTATGTTTCACTTACATTTCCTCTTTCTCCCTCTGATGCTGTGTGCCAGTGGTTTGTATGAAAATATCAGTTTTCAAACAGGCAGCTGTGTTAGTCTAGTCCAGCAAAAAAAAAAAAAAAAAGGAGTCACGTAAGTGCCACACAACTCCTTGTTGTTGTTTTTTTTCCTGAAATTATCAGAACTCTCAATTTTGACAAAGTCACCTTTCAATAAATGAAAAATGACTGTTTCCAACAACAATAGATGTCACAACTAGGACCTGAACAATCAGAGCAGGAGTCAGGAGTCTAGCACCGGGAGTTCAGAGTCTGAGACAGGCCAGAGGGCAAACAGAGAAACTGGCATTAGAGGCAGGCAGCAGGGTACCTAGAGATTGGGGTCAGGGAGCAGATTCCAGGCCATAATCCAATAGTGAAGTTGAGAACTAATTATAGTTCAAAACCAGATTCTAGGATCGATCACAAGCAACGTATAGACAAGAGACAGAGAGGCATCTCTTTTGTTGCACAGACAGCTTGTTTTCATAGCTTCCTAGTTTAAGTACTGGTATCTGCTTGTCTGTGGTCTGGGAGGAACCACCAGTCAGGTCCTTCAGGATTAACAGGGCCGTACTCTATAAGCCTCCAGTGGTGATGCAGAGAAGTCAGTGACCCCCATAAATTCAGCCATTCAGATTCTAACAACAGATACTCAAAGGAAGGAAACAAAGACTTCATTCCTCTGGTTTATGGATCTGAAATTAAATATGTATCAGGACTACATAGTTGGCATCCACCATCTAGTGCCTCTCCTATTATATCAGTGTTATCAATGACACAGCATTCCCCAAGGAAATGCAGCAGCAAAAGATAATTAACCTACAATTTAGTGCCTCCATTTTGCCTGCAGTGAAAGACCAGTGAAATACCAAGTAGCAGCCTCTATTTAAGGACTTGTTTGATTACTGCTAATGATTATGCCAAAGGGGACTGGGTCTTTAAAGATGGAATTATTAGGCTGCTGTAACTAAAGTAGTTTACAGAATCACTGTGTAACTTTTTCTTGCTCCTAAACATTGCAGATTGAATGGCAAGTTATTGTACAGCTATAAATAACTGAAAAAGCCATCAATAGAAGCACACAAGAAAACAGCCAGTTAAAAAGGTCAAGTTAAATAAAATCTGACTTTGTCTTCTGTATTGCAGAGCTTTCATGTCTGGGTCTGGGAAACTTCAAAAAATAAATGAGCAAAACTGTAGCAGAAAGCAAAGTGATTTGCTTTAAGCAGAGGAAGTATCCATTCCTGCAAAGTTACATGGTTACCACTGATACTGCTAACACATTTCATTTTTATCTATTTCTATTCCCAAACAAGTCTTTATGAGCTCACAGCCACTCCTGTAATAATATTATTATACTACATCCCAAGACTGTTCAGTTAATAAAACCTAAGTTATCAGTTTGGGTAACATAGAAAAAGATTGCAAGCTATTCAGTGGAGAAACCATCGCTCTGTTCTGTGTTTGTACAGCACCTAACACAATGAGGGCCTGGTCCATGACTGGGGCTCCTGTGTGGTATCTTTCATATTAATGGATTTCTACAATTATAATAATTTTGGACTTTTCCATATGTTTCAGAACTTGGAGTTTAAATACTTTTCCAGAGGAATGGATTATTTATGATAACTTGAACGACCATTTAAAGATTTTGTGTTTTAGGTGAGTGTGATGCTGCTGAGATTCCCTAAAGCTCATGCCCAGTTCCCAGCACACAGGTACTTAAACAGTCAGATAAAGATCTTGCTCACAGCTCTGCACATTGTAACTCATAGAAGCATAGGTGTCACCCACTAGTGGCTGGTTCATAAAAGCCCATTACATCTGCCTTTTAGTTGTGTTGCTTCTTTAGCCCAAGCAGTGGATGCTTGTGTCTTTAATGTTGAAGGTCTTCAGTTTATTTCCTGCTAAGGACTGGAGTGGGGAGTTGTGAAACACACCTACTCAGTTTTTGGTACTAATTGTGAAGATGGCAGAAATATGGTCAGCATATTTGATATAAGAGGGGATCCAACTGCAACTTGATCTGCACTGGCAGCTCCTTACATTTGCACTGAGTTCTACTTAAATCAGTGAGGCTTAGCCAGGTACAAGGGTTGCCCATGTGTATTCAGCTGTAGTGCTAAGATCTGTGACAATCTGTAACTGTTAAATTAACTTCAAGAGACGCTTCCCTATTGTACCTTGTCAAAGAGTTTCAAGGAAGATGTAAATGTGAAAATTTAATATGAAAGTGATATAAAGTTTGTTACTCAGTAAATACTGAAATCTACAGGCATTCAAAAGCTGTGATAATTATTTCATTTTGTCCTTAATGTTTTTAATAAAAAAAGTGAAGAGGAGTATGAAGAAAATTTTCCCTCTTGTACATTTGGGCTATAATTATCTGCATGAATAGGGTACCTACTGATTATTTTATTTTTTAAATGAGATGTTGGAGTAATTTTTGCAGGTCTGGTACTTGACATTGTCTAGGCAGTAATGCAAATTCCCTATCTGAACTATGTCAGGATACGAAACAAGTATTGTGCTTTCACTAACTTGTTTCAAAGTTATTACTGTGTCATTCAGTTTGTGTGCATGCTGTGGTGAGGTGAGGCCTCAGGCACCCCCATAGGTTCCTGTGCTTTCTATCGTATGGTGATATTTGGCTGACACTTCTCAATTTTTCCTTCCTCCTGGTAGCGAGGGGTTAGCTGATGGAAAGGAGTCAGGGGGCCTAGTCCTGCCCTCTACCTCAGGCCCCAGTCCAGGGACCCTATTAAGTAGCAGTCTCCACACTTAGTCCAGGACTGCTGCTGCCTTCTCTGGATCACCACTCAGTGGCCCCACTGCTCCTGGTCTGCCTTCAGACTCTGGGAAGTCTCACAGTCTCTAGTTCTAAGACCTCAGTCTTCAGGCCCTGGAAATTTCCACAGTCTCCCTCAATTAAATATAGTCTACTCTCAGGCTGCAGGTCCTAGTAGCCTAGCTTGCAGGGTTTTCTCTCCCAAACTCCTCATTGTACTTGTTGGTGTTGTGGCAAAACTCCAAACAAACTGTCAGTATCCTCTCAACAGCTCTACTCCTCTCTAATCTGCTTTAGCTGCCCTGCGCTACCTGAGAACGAGACTTTAAGTAGCAGGCCTGTTGATTGGGACACCTGGGACAAATTATTCTAGACTATTCCAGGCTAATTTAACTCAGGGAGCAAAGCTTTATTAAGCCTGGGGCTAATATATACCCCTTTCCACCACTCTCCTATAAAGAAGTAAAAGAGGAAGGACATACAGCCTGACCAGCTCCTGGACCTGCTCCCACCACCACCTCTTCTGTTCCTCCTATGTCCTTCACTATTTCTACTGCTGCTGTTGCTGGCTGGCGTCTCTCCCTCCCACTCCCCTGCTCTGTGGGAAGTGGGGGGACAGTTACAGAAGAAGTACCACCATCACCTGGAGAAGACCATCTCTCCTGCCAGCCAGCCAGCCAGCCAGTCCCTGCTGCTGCTGCACCTGGAGCCTGCTGCCTTTCCAAGAGGACACCACCACTGAGGGGAGGCCTCCAAAGACCGAGACTTTACTGCTTGCAGCTGGGGGTGAGCTTCTAAGAGACTGTACATTCAACATTGTCACCACCACCACCCCCAGCTGCTGCTTTCCTGGCCTCCCCTCCCACCACCAAGAAGGCAGAAAGCCCCTAAACTTTCAACACGTTTGGACTCTTTGAGCAGCAGGGACCACAGAACCGCCCCCCCCCCGGGGCACCGGGCGGGGGGGGGGGCCTAGTACCCCCTTCCCCCCCACCCCCAGTGGCTGGAGGGCTTCCCACCCCCTGCTCTGCCCTCCATCTAGTTTAGTGCTCCCTACCCCCACAGACCCCTCCCTAAATCCTTGAGTTTGTTTCAGTTTTCTGTCCCACCCCAGCCCTGAAAGTTTGTTTTTGGTTCCCCTGCCCCACCCTACTGCCTCCCTACCTCAGCCTGAATGTTTATTAGCCCTACCCCTGCAATACACCTTCAACCAGGGTTGGCCAGGCTATACATGCCTTTAATCTTTTGTTTTTTCCCCTGTGCACTGCACCCCTGATACCCCTGTGATTCCTGCCCCACCCAGTGCAGCGGGAGGAGCCAGCCCCCTATTAACCCATACAAGCCCTTTGTCTTTCTCTCCCAGGCATCCTCCTCCCTTGCCTGCAGCCTAGCAGGGAAGAGTGGTTTGCCATCCCTTGATTCCTATATAGTCCACCCCTCATCTACCCTTCTCCCATTTCCTGGTTCTCTTCCCCCCTCGTGTTCCTTATCCCAGTTTACCCACCCCAAGTATCCCCTCCTGTCAGTTCCTTTCCAGGAACATGGAGACCTCCCTAGTCCCCCCTGAACCCCTTCCGGAGCCTGTTCCCCCTGTATCCCTGTGGCTGCCCCCTTGACCACCGCTGCCACTCCTACTACCTCTGGTACCTCCACAAGGGGACCTGAGGCAGCGAGCATGGGCGAGGTCTCCACCACTGTTGCCCCAACTTCCTCGGCCAGAAGAAAGAACAAGGGAAAAAAGGCGAGCAAGGGCCCTGCTGCTCCCGCAGTCCCACCATCAGCCGCGGCCCCTTCTTCCCCTGTCATTCCCTCCACTAGTTCTGGGGGTTCTTCTGCCCCCAGATCATACACCCAGGTGGCTGCCACCCCTCCACCCACCGCCGTATCATCAGCCTGTGCCACCTCCTCAAATACGACCTCAGGAGGCTGGGGCCCCTTCCCCTCCTTGACGAGGAGGCATGGTGTCTGTTGCCTCCTGGTGGCTGCCTTGCCCCACGTGGAAACTTGCGTGCGGGCGATGGTGAGGGTGGTGGGGCCCTCGGCCATTGTGGCAGCCTCCAAGATGTATGGAAAGATGGTATTCTTCCTAGCATCGGAGGCCGCCGCACAGGAGGCAGTTGTGAGGGGCTTGGTGGTGGGGGGGCGTCCACATGCCAGTGGAACCCTTGGAGGACCTGGGCATATGGGTGGGTCTCACTTCTGTCCCTCTCTTCCTCCCCAATGCCGCCCTCCTTCCCCTCCTTTCCACCCTGGGGAAGCTGATCTTGATCAGCAGCCCTCTCCCACTGGGCTGCAAGGACCCCGCCCTCCATCATGCTTTGTCCTTCCGCTGGCAGGTGCAACTCCAACTGCTGCCGGTGGGGGCATGTGACGGGGTGGCATTAGAGGGGTCCTTCTTGGTGCCCCATCAAGGGTCCCATTATAAAATCTTTTATTCCTTGGGGGAGGCTCGGTGTTTCCTCTTTAGGGCCATGGGGCACCTCCAGAGGGACTGTCCCCTGGCCCGGCATGAAGAGGGAGCAACTAGGCCCCCCGAGGCCAAAACGGGCACTGGCCATACCACTGCCGGTGACCCCAACCAGCAGGCCCCTAAAGCTGCCTCTCTTCCTCTGTTAAAGAGTACAGTTGCCACTGCCTCTCGGGATGTGGGGATAACAGCTCCACCATGCCCAGAGGAGTGGCGGGGCCCCATTGTCACCCCCACTGAACCTTCTGGGATGGGGCCCAGAGAGGAGAGGGCAGGGGCCATGGTGGCCCCAAATATGGGAGAGGGTGCACCCCAGGGGGAGGGTTCCCATCCCCTTGATGCTGCTCCCTTGTTTCCTTCTCCCCAAGAGCCTTGGTTCTTGCTGCCTATCCCCGCCCCTGCTGGCTGGCCCTCAGACACCACCTTAGAGGGCCAGGCTCTCCCCCAGAGGAAGTGCAGCAAGCGAAAGAAGGCTGTTTCTCCCCAGCACATTAGATGGGGAGGAGGCCCCCCCGGAAGTCATTGCAGGGGGCTGATATTACCAATACCACCAACAACACTATTGATGCTGAGCTGCTTGCTGCACCCTCTGTTGAGGTTCAGCAGGAGGCTCCAGCCAAGGAGATGGGTGCAGTAGAGGAGGGGAGCAGCACTGCCGCCTTATAGGAGGCCCCTGTTGATCCCCTTCCTGGAGAGGCTGTGGATGGAGCTGCCCCTGTCTCCCCTGAACCTGCTACACCACCAATAACTGAGGCAGGGGGAGACTTAGGCTCCATCTTTGCAGAGATCGGGGCCCTGGGTCTGACCTTGGTAGCCCCAAGGGAGGGCGACCCTCTACCAGTGGGCCTCGATCTGGGTGGCAATAATCTTTCGCCACCCCCTCCCTTGCCCCAGACCCAACCCAAATCCCAACCTCTGTCTGCTGTCCCTGCTTTTATCCTGGGCACACCTCCCAGGTTGCTCTACCTGCCCAGCTGCTGTGGGTAATCCAGCGGCAGCCACTGAGCCTTTTGAGGCGATGGCCAGCCCCAAGCAGCTGGGTCCTGGGGTGTTGTCCCTTGCGGGGCAGCTGCCTCTTCCCTCACGTGCCCTTTCCCCTGTGTCCAACGCTGAGGAGGTGGAAAACCAGCCAAATTCAACTCCCACACCCAGCATTGGCACAGATCCCACTCCTCACTCCCTTCTAGAAAATCCCATGCCTGGTCAAGGGGAGCCACACCCTGGTGGTTCGACAACCGGGGCCCCTGTCCCAACTCCTACCCCTCCTCCTGTTTCCATCACTGTTGTTCCTGACCCTGTTCCCACCCCCTTAGATGTTCCCCCCACTCCTACCCTGGCCCCATCCCTTATTGCTGCTGCCCCCAGGATCGTCTCCTTCCCCTTTCCATTTACTGATTCCCAGGGAATGGCATTTGTGTGTAACCCCCCTGGGGTTTTAAGGAGGGTGGTCCCTTTAAAATTTTGCCCTGTGGGAGAGGTTGTGGAGCTGAGGAGGGGGCTGGGGCTGAGCTGGAGACCTGGGAAGGAAGGAGAGAGAGAGAGAGGCCCTGCCTGGAGCCAGGGAAGACAAAGCACCTGAACTGGGATGCCAGGCCAGCACCCACAGAAGGACACTGTGCTGGGGAGAGTCGCCCAAGGACAGAGCAGCATCCAGTGACTGGCCATCTGGAGCTGTGGGGCCATGAGTACAGCACCTGGAACTCAGGGGGGAGGTTGTAGTTAGTTAAGTGGGGAGGGTGTTGCTCTGGGTTCCCAGAGAGCGGCAGAAGAGGCATCAGAGGGTTTTCTTTTGCTGGGAAAGTGCTGGCGCCGAAGACTAGGAGTTGCTGGACTGAACTTTGGACTGGAACTGTGCTGGGACTCCTGAACTCATGGTGCAGAAGCAGAGCTCACATCTGCCTCCAGCCTGCTGCATTGTTGGGCCTTGCAGGGCCCTGTGTTAGCTGTTTACTCTGTGTTACTGCTGGCTCATCTCCCTTGTTGGTTTCCCCTTTTGCACCTCTGTAAATAAACCTTCCCCATTCCCATAATCCCTGTGCTATCCCAGTGTGTGTGGCCATTCTGGGGGTTTGGAACAGGTGCCCCTGGGGCAAAGGGGCTCTCCTTGCTGTGTTCCCATGCACACCCTTTTGCTGGTCAGAGCTACCTGCAAGGCAGACTCAGTCTGGTTACGTGGGTGTTACATGTGGTTCCCTCTGTCCCTGGGGCTGCTGTCTTCCCTCCGCCGCCACCCTTCCTTGTGCCGGGGGTTTGCCTGGGTGATATGGCACCCACAACATCGGTGCCAAGATGGGGCTCTGCGCCCTGTCTTTCTATCCCGGCTGACTGTGGGGCCAATACTGGGGCCTGACCAGAGGATGACCAAGAGCCTCCAACCCCAGATCCCCTGGTGCTGCAGCAAGAGCTGCGTGTGTTCCTGGCCAAAACTCGTGGAGCCAGGAGCCGGGTGCAGCTCGCCCTGAAGCGCTGTGGAAACTTCCATCTCATGCTCCAGGCCATGAGGGCCATACTGAAGGAGGACAAAGGGACCGGGAGGTGGGATGCTGTGGCCTACCAAAGGGCCCACAGCTTCCATGACTCCCTCATGACTTTTGGGGTCAGTCACAGATTGCTGCATGGCCCGACGGAGGCTGCTGGTATTCCCATCACCTCTGAGGATGCCCCCCAGCCCTCTTCATGGCACCTGTCATCTTCGCAACTCTAAATGCCAGAGGCTGTAGGTTGGGTCTCCACAGGACCCAGGTACTCTCCTTCCTTTGGGAGGGTGGTACTCTGTGGTTTTCCTGCATGAGACCCACACGGATCCAGCTGCCGAGGCCAGTTGGTGGCTGGAGTGAGGGAACGGGGTGTATCTAAACTATCTGTCCACCCGTTCTGGCAGTGTGGACACCCTGTTCTCCCCCGACCTACAGCCTGAGGTGCTGGGGGTTGCTGAGGTTGTGCCGGGCCGCCTGCTGCACCTCCAGTCTGCATGGAGGGGCTGGCATTGAATCTGTTCAAAATCTATGCCCTGACATCAGGCCCAGAGAGGGTGCAATTTTTTCGGCAGGTGGCCGCCTTCCTCGGCACCTTGGATCTCAGGAGTGCCTGGTCCTAGGCAGGGATTTTTAACACTACCCTTGAGGAGCGGGACCGCATGGGGACCGAGCAGAGCAAAGCCGCCACAGATGTTCTCTGGGAGGTGATTGACCATCACTCCCTGGTGGACGTCTGGTGTGACCACCACCTGGACTAGGAGGTGACCTTCACCTATGTCCAGGTGGGGGACCATCGGTCACGCCGCTCCTGGTTGGATCATATTTATCTATCCTGACATCATCTTGCAGGGGCCCACTCCTCCAGCATTCGGCCGGCCCCTTTCTCAGATCACCTTTGGTGGCCATGACAGCCTCTATTGGCATTTTAATAATAGCCTGCTGGAGGACGTGGGCTTCGTGGCATCCTTCTGGGAGTTTTGGCTGGCCTGGAGGAGGCAGAGGGCTGCCTTTCCCTCAGCGTGGCATTGGTGGAACATGGGGAAGGTGCGTGCCCAGCTCTTCTGCCATGACTACACAAGGGGGGCCAGCCGGCGGAGGGATGTGGAGATGGAGCAACTAGAGCGGGAGGTCTTGGAGCTAGAGAGGCATTGGCCACCAGCCCTGAGGATCCATCCTTCTGCAAGGCACGCCAGGAGAAGTGGGAGGAGCTGCGGGTCCTCGAGGACCTTTGGGCCTGGGGAGGCTTTGTTTGATCCCGCTTCCAGCTCCTTCAGGAGATGGATCGTGGGTCCCTCTTCTTCTATGCCCTGTGCCTGGGCTCTGTGCTGCAGGACATGATCCATCCCAACCAGACCTACAGCATCCCGGGCCGCTCCATCTTTAACAGTCTCTATTTGGTCCAGGATCTCTTGGAGCTCAGGTGTAGGGATGGTCTGTTGTTCGCCCTCTTGGCCTTGGACCAGGAGAAGGTGTTCAACAGGATGGACTACGGGTATCTCCTGGGCAACCTGCGGGTGTTTGGCTTTGGGCCCTGCTTTGTGGGGTTTCTCCAGGTGCTGTACGCCTCCGCAGAGTGTCTGGTCAAGCTCAACTGGACCCTGACCAAAGTGGTCAGCTTCGGGCAAGAAGTGCATCAAAGCTGTCCGCTGTCGGGCCAGCTGTATGCTCTGGCCATCGAGCCCTTCCTCTGTCTCCTCTGTAGGAGGTTGACGGGATTGGTGCTCCGTGAGCCAGAGCTGAGGCTGGTCTTGTTGCTGTACACTGATGACATACTCCTTATGGTCCAGGACCTGGACGACCTGGTGCGGTTGGAGGCTTGTCTGGCTATTTACTCGGCAGCTTCCTTCGCCCGGGTCAACTGGGTCAAGAGCTCTGGCCTGATGGTAGGGGCCAGGTGGCTGCTCAGCTCCGTCTGAACCACTTTTTGGCCATCCGGTGGAGCGCGGGTCCACTGCTCTATCTGAGCATTTACCTTTCTGCCACCCATCCCTCCCCAGATGAAAACTGGCATGAGTTAGAGGGCAGGGTTGTTGACTGGCTGCGGAGATGGACAGGACTACTGCAGTGCCTGTCCCTTCGGGGACGGGTGCTGGTTATCAACCAGCTCATACTGTCCATGCTCTGGCACTGGCTCAACACCCGAGCCCCGCCCCCGAACTTCCTGGCCAACCTCCAGAAGACAATTCTGGAGTTCTTTTGGCCAGGACTGCACTGGTTCTCTGCAGGGATTCTGAGCCTTCCCCTGGAGAAAGGGGGGCAGGGCCTGTGCTGCATCCGCAGCCAGGTCCATACCTTCCACCTCCAGGCCCTGCAGAGGGTCCTTTATGGTGCACGTAGTCCGGCGTGGAGCCACTTGGCACGCACCTTCCTCCACTGCTACCGAGGGCTCCAATACGACCGGCAGCTCTTTTATCTTGACCTGAGATGTGCTCCGCGAGACGTCTCTGAGCTGCCGGTCTTCTACCATGACCTCCTCCGGACCTGGAGGCTCACTGTGGCCTCCAGGTTGGTTACACCTACCGAGGAGGAGGACCTCCTCGTGGAGCCCCTGCGACACAACCTCCATCTCGGTGTGCAGGTGGCGGAGGCCCCCTCTGTGAGGCGGAGGTTGGTCATGGCAGGTGTCACTCGGGTCGGATACCTGGACTATGCCCGGGGGGACTGGGTGGATCCCCATGAGCTGGCTCGGCGCATGGGGCTCTCCACCCCTCATACCCCTTGGTGCCTACTCCAGGAGGTGAGGGTGGCCTTGCGTCCCACTGCTCGGGCTTACCTCAAGCGGGTCCTGCAAGAGGGTACTCCCCGCCCCCCCTCTCAGCCCTGGCCCTCCAGAACTTTTGATCGGGCCTCGGACCCATCAGCCCCCCTAGCCATCGCTGCCCCAGACCTTGAGCTGGCTGCTAGACCTGCAGCGGTCTCTTTTCGAACCATGCCTCCTAAATATCTGTACACGCTCATGCTCCATTCCATCCATTTCCTCACCCTAGCATCCTGCCCTGATACAAAGTGGTGGGACCTGATTCCATCTACGGAGGGCGAGGACCCCCGGTTGGCCAGTCTGTATGCCACCCTCACTCCAAGGCCCGCCGGGGACATAAGTTGGCGGCGCCTACATGGAGCCATGAACACGGGCGTGTTCTTGGCACAGTTCACCACTTGCCCCGACACCTGCCCCTTTTGTGGTGTGAGGGAGACCCTGGCGCATGTCTATCTAGACTGCGCCAGGCTTCAGCCCCTTTTCTGGTACTTCCAGAACCTCCTATTGAGGTTCTGGCTGCACTTCTCCCCACACCTGTACCTTTATGCACTCCCCATCCATGGCCCCACAAAGTCGCGGGACCCCCTCGCCAACCTCCTCTTGGCTTACGCAAAAGTGGCCACCTATAAAACTCAGGAGAGGAGGTTGGCAGAGGGTGAGTCCTGCGACTGTGGGGCCTATTTCTGGTCCCTCGTCCGTGCACGTCTCCAGGCAGAGTTCCTGTGGGCGGTGTCCGCTGGCTCCCTCCATACCTTTCGGGAGCAGTGGGCGCTGTCCAGGGTTCTCCGCTCGGTATCCCCTTCCGAAACCCTAGTTTTGAACCTGTAACCCTCACACCCGTCCCTGTTTTTTTCTTTAGTTGTCCCCTGTACTTATTTGAAGCGCTGCTTTGTGCCGTTTCCCCTTAGGCTGGGGGAAGGGTTATAAAAGTGGGTGGGCTTGCGCCCACCCACCACCCAGGACACTCAATAGGACAGTGAAAATTTTCAGAGGGGTAGCCATGTTAGTCTGTGTACAGCAAGAACAATGAGAATCCTGTGGCACTTAAAGACTAACAGATTTCTTTGGACATAAGCTTTCATGGGCTCATAGGCTATGCCTACACTGCCAAATTAGTCCGGACTAAGTAAACTTAGTCAAAGCTTAGTCCGGAGTAGTAGGACCCCTTGCTTAGTCTGGACTAGCTGGCTTAGTTTGAACTTTAAGATGCGAAGTAATGGCTAGTTTGAACTTAAAAACTTAGTTCAAACTAAAAAACTGCCGATAGTCCGAACTAGCCCAAGACTAGTTCAGAATAACCTTAGACTTTTTTAGTTCGGATTATCAAGTCCAAACTAAAAAAGGAGATGTAGACATAGCCTTAGAAAACTGTTAGGCTATGTGTAAATCTAAAACTTTAGTTCAGACTTTCTTAGTCCAAACTAAGTAGTTTGAAGTTAGTCCCAACTAAACTTGGTTTTTTAGTTTAAACTAACTTTTTAGTTCAAACCAAAAAGCTGCATTGCGTTCAAACTAACCACTAGTTTGAACTTATTTAGTTTGAACTAGCATGTCTACATCATGCTACTTTGAACTAGCCAAAGTGAACTAGTTCACACTAAGCTTTGGCTAGTTTGAACTCAAAAAGGTTCAGATTGGTCCAGATTATGCTTTCTTAGTCCATGCTGATTTGCTACCATAGATTTAGCCTTAGTCTTTAAGGTGCCACAAGACTCCTGTTGTTTTGCTGTACAGACTAACATGGCTATCCTCTAGAAATTTTCAGAATTAGTAGTGGAAATCCTAAATGCCTTAGTGAAAATTAGAGGTCCCCCCCCCCATCTATGGGGCAATAGTTTTCTCTAAGCTTTAAATTTAAGTTTACTTCACATGTTTTGCTCTTTGGTTACACATTTCCCCCTGTGTTTTGGTTAATGTAGTTTAGTTCATAGGAACATGTGGGGCTCACAATGAATGAACTGCAGAACTTTACTAGTGAGATAATGCATCAACCCAGATTAATGCACCTCAAAACAGTAAGCAGATTTAACCATTTAAGGTATTTTTTTTAATGTAATTAGCGGAAATCTGGCCACATTCCTCAGTGCCTCAGACAGATCTTTAAAATGCTTATGAACTTTTACTGACTGAACTGTTTCCTAAAAGGAGTCTTTAGTAGTGGAACAAACAAGGAGTCTTGTAGCCTTTTAAAGGCTAATAAATTTATTTTTCACATGAGCTTTCATTGGGTGAAGTCCCACTTTGTCAGATGCCAGACTAGAGAAAAAAACTAGTAAAAATTAAGAAGGAAACCAAAGTGGGAGTAAAAACTAGTGGGGGAAAAAAAAAACCCTAGTAAAAAAACCTAGTATAAAAATTAAGAAGGAAACCCAAGTGGGAGACAATGTGGACATTCAATTGGGACAGAAGAGATGTGGGTTCAATTATTGGCTCCAACTGAGGTGCTCTGTGAACTAGGATGAGTCACCTAATCTTTCTGAATTCTTGTTTTCCCTCTAACCATTTGCTTTACTTAGACTGTGATTAAGGAAAGCAACTACTTAAATGTAAGCATTTTTATAATTTCATTTAAGTTAAGAAAACATATCCTTAAATATTTTCTGAATTTGGGTCACAGATCTTAGAGGGAAGGACTATCTTCTACTAGTGTGCAATGTTTAGCACAATGGGGGCCAAATCTCAGTTAGAGTCTCTATGGGCTGCAGTAACACAATAATTAATACTCACAAACATGAAAACATTTAAAAAAAAATCTTAGCTAGTGAATGAAGGTGTAAAGTCAGTGTCTCTATTGTTTGGAGTCTTTCAGCAAGACTGGATGTCTTCTGAAAAGATGTGTTATTGTTTAATTGCAAGTTGTAGAGCTTGCTGCATGAATCACTAGGTGAAATCTATGGTCAGTGTTCTGCAGGAGGTCAGACGTCTTACAGGAAAGGAAGGAGATGAACATTTGGCAGAAAATTGAGATCGCTTTAGCTAACAGATATTCAATTCTGAATTTTAAGTTTCAGATAAATGAGGCACAACAGCTGCAGACTAGCAACAGGTTCCTTTTCTTGATAACATTCTATGGAGCTTGTAGGTGTCATAGGACTATTGTCATCACATAATTTTTAAGGTAAGTCATTAAGGCACACTATTCATTTCATGCAGAGCTAAACAGAATATCAGCATGCCTTTCACAGCATGTTAAACTTGCCAGACTTCAGAGGCATGGTGTACATCACATCTAAGCTGCATATAGCTCATAACCAGTCTCTCTCTCTCTCTCACTTTGAAGACATAGGTTAGGCAATAAAGTGCCACATGTGCTAACGGTTGGGTATTTAGCAGTAACTGTCCTTCTTCGAGATGGGCTGCTTGGATTCATTCAGTAATAGGTGTATCCGGGTTGCAGTGCACGATTGGTCAGAAACCTTTTTGCCCTAGCCTGTCAAGAGAAGGCTGGCAGCCACCAACCCCATGCCACCCCGTGGCTATATATGTGGCTGCTGCCGGCCACTCCTCAGTCCCTAAAAGTCACCAACTCTGAGTAACAGGGAAGGTGGAAAGGTTGTGAATGAATCCAAGCAGCCCATCTTGAAGGACAGTTACTGGTAAGTAAACCACCGTTCTTATTCGAGTGCTGCTTGGATACATTCGGTAATAGGTGACTGCTAGCCTTGCTGATGGATGGTGGGCAGAGTGGGTTCTTTCCCGCCTTCAGTGCTGCCACTGCCCACAAAGGCCATTGACCCAGGTAACGAAGGTCCATAGGAAGTACCTGGAGAATCGGCACAAGGACTGTGTCCCAGGCAAGGAAGCCCATGAGATAGAATGGACAGACCTAAGAGGGAAAGATGAGAGGCCTATGTCACTCGAGTGCTCCCTGACCCACAGACAAGAGAAGCAGTGATGTCCTAACGTCACCTTATTATAAGGTGTCAAAATGAAGATGCAGTTACTGAATCATGATCTGGGAGGTGTCTTAAAATGTGGACCTGGGCAGTTGGTGGCACACATCTACCAAGGCAAATGAGCCAGAGACACTCTCTGGTCTTAAGTCTATAATAAGTTCGTTAGCTGGTTATTGGGAATTAATGTGACCCTGGAGAAAACTCGGCCCACTAGTGGCAAATACCTGAAGCCAGAAGAAGTAAGGGAAAAAAAAAGGGAGAGAGGGAATAGGACCTTTGCTAGTCTGCCAAGGCAAGTCACAGGGAGGCGTTAGACGATAGATGACCACCTATTAAGATGCAACACCTCAGCAGCCAACCTGGATTGACATATGAAACAAGGGTATCTTTTTAGTGGCCCACGGTTAGGCATAGTTTGCCAGAGGTGCAGAGGCAAGGAACTCAGGACCACAAAATTAAAGCACTACACAGTGTAAGACAGGGTCTGAAACATGGGGCCGATGGGCCTCATGCGGCCCCTAAAGCTATTTCCTGTGGTCTGTGTTGACATGATCATTACTGATATTTGCAATATCGTTGTATGCAGAGGGCTTAGTGGTACAGCCCTTGGGTCAGTGCACCAGCCCTCATGGTGAGCTGAGGCTGAGACCCCTGGTAAGAGGTTGAATCTCTACCCCAGTGAGGGAGGAGAAAGAAGACCTTCAGAGTCTAGGTACAAGAGACAAAGAGAAGGGGGGTTAGCTCCATTAATCAAAGATGAAGTGAGGGTATGACACCATGATAAGGTGCACTCTTACCATCCCCTTCTCTTTCTCCCTTTTTTTTTTTTTTTTCAACCAGGGCACAGACACTAGGAAAGATGTAGGAAAGATGACCATTGGTGAAGGTCACAATCCCCTGACGCGGACTTCATATGTGAGCCGACATGACATGACTGGGGCTGGCTGATCATGATAGTGAATCTCTAGCCCTGGGAAAAAGACTCTTGAAAGGTGGTAGAGTCTAGTGGAATATCAGTTACCCCTTCCTTTAAGTACCTGGAGTGGAAAGGACAGCACCCGGGTTACCATGGCCTACTAGCAACCTGAGGATGAGGGTACTGTTAAACAATGCTATGAAAGATAAGCAAAGAGGGGAAACCCAATGACCCAGATAAGGATCAATGCCTTACAAATGGCTTACAGATGGCCCACGACATAAAAATGGGCAGGCTGCATAGGCGTTAGACCAGAGGACCCCCTAGGCCACAAGATGGCCACTAAGTAAGATAGGAACAGGTCAAACCTGAAATTAGATGGGGATTTATCCTGCATCTGGAAAGAGGGTCACTTAATGGACTACCCCAGCCCATTTATGAGGAATCTGATAGACTCCTGGCATTGCTGAATCTGCTTTGTCAGTGGGCAGGACAGGGCTAGCTTGTAGGTGCATTTCCTCACCTATAGAAAGGCCCTCTGAAGGCCCTTGGGTGACTTCCTTCAATTCCCCAATGTCCTTCTGGGAACTAGAAAAAATGGAGTCAGTGGCTGTGAGAGCTCCAAGTTATCCCGATCCGCTCTAGCAACATATAAACTGCACCCCACCCAGCAGTTCAGGTATGTGTAGATAGAAAGCAAGGGTGTCTTCGTTCCTATGAAGGGGTTAAAAATTCTCTTCCAAGTGGAGAGAAAAAGGAAGGAGGAAAATCAAGCAGGTAAACCTACAGCAGAGAGAAGCCCTTGAAGCATGCTAGCCCTAGGGACTGGGGACAGCTTGATGAGAGAGGGAGAGGGATAACTACACAGAATGTTGACAACCCACAAGGCCTGTAATTGGAGGATAAGAGGCATGTGCACCTGGGAAATTACCCATTAAATGAACATAAGCTACTGGCTTGTTGATTCCTCAATTCAGATCCCGACACCAGACATAGCCAAGTTGACAGACCTAATGAACCTGAGGTGGACGACTTAGACTGGTCCAGGAAGGAGAGGGGAAGGGAGGGCACTGGACCCACCCTCTCAGTAGATCGATCAGTAGGGGTTGTGTTGTTTCCCTTATTGCCTATTTTTCTTTATTTGAAACAAGTGGCAAATGCCCGAGGCAGAAACAAAATGAGTGCCCGGCACCTAGGTATCACGAGCCACATGGGGGGAAATGGTACCTCCAGATGGGAATAGCGCGAAGAGAACCAGCCTGAGAAAAAACTCCACATAACCTTTGAAAAGGGAAGCACCTTCCCAGGAAAGTGGAGAGAGTTTTAGGAACCATTGGGAGATGGATCCCATCTGGTCATTTGGACATGAGGGATGCAGGGAATCCGGGCTTACAACCCTCGTGGATATAACGTGACCATGCACTCTTTTATGGGGGAGAGGAGAGAGAGAGAGGGAATGGTCCTTCCAGTCCTAACAGTAGAGAACTTGACTGTGGAGAGGCTGGGGGGGAGGCGTCCCCCACCCATAGGGGTCCTTATGTAGCCCGATGGGACCACCAGGTGATTCTGAAGGGAGGAAGGTAGCATCCTCCACTGGGATCTTATGTCAGGGTCACCTCCCCCCAGGGTGGGTGTTTTCCTCCTAGTATTTTCAACAGGGAAGATAGTGCTATACCGAAATGAGGAACAGTTGGCAACCCCCACTAGATGATAGGGCCAGAGGCCCATCAACTAAGAGGAAAATAAGTTTAGAATGCCAATACATCTGGTGGAGCAGCTTTTAGAAGGCATAAGGAAGGACACTGGGAGGCTTTTATGGACTAGAGGGTTGGAAAAGCGGCCACGAAGGCAGCAGGCCCAAGTACTTTACCTTCCCATGGGGGTTGAGGGTGCTATGGAGCATAGCATCCATCTCGGACGCAAAGGGAGAACCACCTTCGAAAGGCAGGTTGAGTATAACCTGGTGTCAGGTGGAGGGCACCCTTGCTTCTGAGCCAGGCCGGCTGCTGAAGGGTCATGGCTGAGGCCATGGTACAGGAAGCCGTGTCTACAACATCCCAAGCCAATAACAGAAGGTCTTGGGATGCTATTTTGCCCTCCTCTAGGAAGTCATCATAGTCTTCCCTAGTCTCCTGAGGGAGTAGGTGTCTAAATTTATTCATGGATTTCCACACATCCATCATATATCTAGCTACCAGGGCCTGGTTATTGGTTACCCATAGCTGGAAGGCAGAGGAAGAATAAACCTTCTGCTTGATGAGATCTAATTCCCTCACATTCGTAGATGCTGGGGAGAAGGGATGTCACGAGAGGCCTGCCCTGCGCCTAGTGCTGCTTCCACCACTCCTTGAGATGGTGGCGGGTGGTGGGTAAGGATCGGAGACTCTGTCTCTGGGACCAGATATGTAAGGCCTGCTGTGTCAGATATTGGGGAAAAAGAGCCCAGGGTTTGATAGTGGGATGTGGCAAGGTCCCATATGCTGGGGTGAAGGGGAATTGTAATAGGTGCAGCAGAAGTGAACACCAGCCTGAATAAAATATCAGTGGGTTCCGTAAGGGACTGAACCTCCAACCCCACATGAGCGGAAACACAGCAAAGGAGGTCAAAGTGTAGGAACGAGGAATAGGTTTCAAGGCCCTATCTAGTGCTGGAGGAACTGGTGCCCAGGTGGATGAAGCGGCACCGTGGGACCCCATCGGGATCTCTTGGGGGGACCACTCATGAGGCTGGTACCTATAAGGGGATGGTGCCAAAGGCCATTGGCGTGGCTGTTTATTCCCCCTCGAGACACCCTCCTCTGGACTTGGAAACCGGCAGGCGTCTTAGGACCACAATGGCGGTGCTGGGGAGAAGACTCAGCAGTAGCAGGGCTCTCTTGCATGGGAGGTTCTGATGCCAGGGAACTCGGCACAGAGACTGGAGTTGTTGTCTGGTGCTGCTTCTGGGGCAACCAGACTCCTGAAGTGAGGGCCGGTTTGCCCCTCTTCTTGGGGGGTACCAGGGTGGGAGGCACTGGCAGGAGGAGGAGTGTCCTTGCTGCCTCTTAGGCCTCTGGGGTGGCACAGACCAGCACCAATTCCTGCCAGTCCCGCAGCGACCCCTGTGTGGGGGACTGAGATTGGCACTGATGCTTCGGTACCAACACTGGTACTGAGCTGGTGGTCTTAGGTTTTCTGGGAGAGCGGCTCCAGGAAGGCTCCATTACCAAGGGATGCCCTGAAGCTCAGGGGTAGGCTGTCACACTTGCCCTGAAGCCAGCGCACAGCACCTTTGCTCTCTGTCTTTAATTGTCTGAGGTTTTAAGGACTGACAGATAGAACAAGTGGTGACTAAGTGGGCTTCACCCAGGCACCGGAGGCACTTCTTGTGGGGGTCATCCTGTGGGAAGACCTTGCTGCAGGCTGCACAAGGTTTAAACCCCGGCATGGCGGGAGGCGAGTGGGAGCAATGTTCCTGCTCCAAGACTGCATGCTTGATAAGAGAAGCACTCTTCTGTGGAACGATGCCCAGAAAAAGGTGTTCCCAGTTGAGCTGGTCCCTCATATAAGGCAGAAACAGGCTGCTTGCAAGATCGCAAGGAGTGGGCTGGTCCAAGAACTGTCACTGAGGGCGGAAAAAATGGAACTGAGGAGGGGCCGGGCGGTGGCCACATATATAGCCACAGGGTGGTGAGGGAGGCAGTGGCCACCAGCCCCCTCCTGACAGGCTAGGGCAAAAAGGTTTCTGACCAATCGTGTGCTGCAGCACGGATATACCTATTATGGAATGTATCCAAGCAGTGCTCGAAGAAGAATATAAATTTATTCCCTAGTGCTTGGCATTTAGAAATATTTAGCAATGAGTCTTGGAAAGACTTTAATATTAAAGATAACAGTAGAAAACAAGTCTGCATTATCAGAGGTAAGCCATTAGAAACTGGAGCTGCCTCTAAGGGTATTTTCACCTTGTAATGTTTCCAATGATACATTAATGTCTAAGAAGCAAGGAACTTAGAAGGGTAGTACATGTTTAATTTACTGCTGCGGGCATGTAGCTAATGAATTAAATTACATAGTGATGTCTCTACTTTGACCATAATCTTGGTTTCAAGCAAATTTTCTCTACTGCAACAAGAGCTGTTTTGTTAGCTGAAGGCAGAAGAGATTATACGTACAAATATTCCCTTGCACAAACAAAGGATCTTCACGTAATTCTTGATAATCAGTGAGACTGCATGGTATGCATCACTGAATTTTATTTTAGTTCATTTCTGCTCTATTCATGTGGGAAAAAACACTAATAAAGTTACAGAAAAAGTTTGTTCTGAGATATGAACCTAGGTCTCTCTTCTTCAAATTGAGTGAACTCAGTGTTCATTAGAATGAAGGGGTTGTTTATTAGTTTAATATCAAAATCTTTATTTAAGTGATGATTGTCCATTGCAAGAAATTTCCAAAACGATAGCCGTGTTAGTCTAGTCCAGCAAAAAAACCCAAGGAGTCGTGTGGCACTTTAAGACTAACAGATTTATTTTTCGCATGAGCTTTCGTGGGAGGAAATCCCACTTCGTCAGATAAGTGGGGTTTTCTCCCACGAAAGCTCATGAGAAAAATAAATCTGTTAGTCTTAAAGCGCCACATGACTCATTGCAAGAAAGCCTTTAATCACTTTTCCTTTGCACATATTCTTTTGGGCAGCTGAGAGAAAAGGATAAATTACAATAGTCCTAACTTACATTAGAGGTAGCCTTATCTATTTCACATTTAATATTGAAAAGTCAACTCTCATCTTTCATTAGCTCATATCACTCTACATTGCCCACCTGTTACATTTGCAAAAAAGCACCTTCATGCTTTCGTCCATGCTGCCTGTCATGCTTGGGGAAGTTTGCTGTAAACATCTGCAAAAGTAACTCATAATCCTTCAAAACTTTTCTTAAAACTCTTTGACTGGTGGGCTGGTCCTATTAAAAACTTGACAACAGTTAGGTTGCTGGTACACTGAGATTTCAGTCTATCATGCTGACCAATATTATCACATCCTAGGGAAAAAGGTGAGTGTAACTTTTGTGATTCACAGCTGTAAGCACACTGTGGCTATGTCTACACCAGGAAGCTTAATTTGGACTTCCCTAGTCCAAACTATGCAGTTCCTAGTTAGTTCAAACTAACCCAGGGTTAGTTTGAACTAACCACAGCTTTGTAGTTCAAACCAGCTGTGTTATTTTAGTTTGAACTAATTTTTAAGTTTGAACTAAAAAAATGCAGAGAGTTTGCACTAAAAGTTAGTTTGAACTAAAAAACATGGCTAGTTAGAACTAATTGTTACATTGCGCTAGCTTGAACTAAAGTTCAAACTAAGTGCTTAGTTTGAAGTTACTGTTCAAACTAACTAGTTCAACATAAGCTTTGCTTAGTTCAAACTAAAAAAAATTTAGTTGAACTAGGCAAAGCCTAGTGTAGACAGGGACCACATTAGTCCAGATAAAGGCTCCTTAATCTGGACTAATTTGCTAGTGACACGCAGCCTGTGGGTACAATATTGTCTTATCTCATCAGCTACAGCTGATCAAACTGTTTATTAGGAAGGAATGAGTTAGTGAGAGTGGTCCTGCAATTAGCTGGGGGTTTGACTAGATGACCTCATGATGTCCCTTCCACCCTTAATTTTCTTTGATTCTGTATTCCTTTTACACTTTGACTTTAGTTTTGCAAATATATGTGGTGTTTCATGAATATCTTTGCTGAACAACATTCAGTATGTTGGTTACTGATAAACTGATTGTTTTAAAAATACACCAAGGGTCTACTGGCACTTTTAAAGACCAAGAAAATCTATTTATTGCATTAGTTTTTAAATTGTTAGGTGACTAGTTACTCAAAACAAGTTACATGTCATTGTATCTACTCTCTTGCAGTCAACGAGGCTGTGGGAGGTCAGGCCTTGTGGTGGAAGTAAGAGTTTGTCCTAGTGGTTAGAGTTGAGTCTAGGATGTGCCAACGCCAGGTAATGAACCAAAAGGGCAAAAGTGAAGCGTCAATCAGAGTCATAAGCCAGAGGAAGAGGTGGAGATCAAAGCCAGAAGGAGGAAACTGGAGGGGAACATGGACTGGAACTAGGGACAGCACAGCTGCAGCCATGGCACTCATTGAACAACTGCTGGTCTGCTTGGGGCAGGGTTTGGTTGTAACACAGGCTTATAAACAAGCTGCCAGCCAGTCAGGGGCCATGGCCACATTATCAGTTCCAAGGCAGAGCAACTGGGCTTTCAGGCTGCATAGCAATGAAGTTAGACAAGGAGCAGGCCAGCAGCTAGTCTTAGCAGCTGTGATCTGTGACATCCTCATTGGGTGCCTGAAATTTCCTAAACAGGAGAATAATTAATAACACATGAATATATAAAACATTTTCAGTCAAATCATTATTTCTATTAAATCATCCGAAGCTTTCAAGATGGACAAGCATTTTCACAAATACCTAACGTTTGCCTGAAGCAGGGGTCTCAAACTCAAATCACCACAAGGGCTGCATGTGGACTAGAACATTAGCCTGAGGGCTGCACTACTGAAATCATTTTATACAACAATACTGCAAATATTGGTAACGATAGTGTTGTTGCGGGCCACAGGGAATAGCTTTAGGGGCTGCATGCGGCCCACGGGCCACATGTTTGAGACCCTTGGCCCGAAGAGTAAGTAGGTAACAACCGTATGAATTACAGCAAACAACCTGCACTGACTTTATTGGAAAACTGTTAAATCAGTTAGTTGATTTGCTGTTAGATCACATCTAAAAACAAGTCATATAGGCACTTTCTATGCCTGTAGCAAGACTTCTACTATATGCAGATGCTCATGAAGGTCTTTCTTAGATGGAGAATTTTAGTTTGGATCTATAATAATGTGGTCTGTCCCCTGTAAAGGTAATAGCGTGGTAGGAAATAGGGACAGTCAGCCAATCCCATTCTAAAGTATGGCCGCTTTAAGGGTATGTGTGCACTTTGAGCTGGGCTTGTAGGAAACATACTTAAATTAGTTCTGATACAGTGCAGCTGCAGTGGTCAGAGGAACTATCTGCACCAAGGATATGCATAACGAATCTGGCCACTGGCCTCACTGTGCCTCCATTAATTTTAGTGCACTAAGTCAATCAGTAGCATGGGTATGTCTCCTTGATCTAGGAGTTACATCCTCAGCTTGAACTGCAATTTATTTATTTATTTAAATTTATGCGCATGGAAATGTAAATTCATGTGGATCTGCCATAGGGCAACATGCTTTAGGAGTGCACCCTGTCCTACAATGGGACCTCACTTATTCTTTTTAACTAAACTTCGTTTAAAGTGAAAACCATCTGTGTAGCGAGCAGCAGCATGACACCGACTGAGTGAGCCACAACTTAGAACACTACTTATGGGGGAAAATAATCAGCTCCTTTAAGGTATGTGTACACTATATAATTAAATCAACCTAACTTACATTGGCAGACAGCCGCTGCAGTAATTACATCAGCTGTGAAATTCTGCGCTTTACTCCTTCTGTTGGCAGTGGGTGTCCTACCTAGGGGCGCTTGTATTCATTGTACGGTCAGTGTGGGGCACTGTAGGATGGCATTTAAAAGGCAGTAACTATGGATATAAATGAAGTGTTCTTACTAACACTTTGTCGACCTAACTGTATCAAAACTCTATGCCTTTTGTAGAAGCGGAGCTATTAAGTAGGCCTAGTGGAGCAGTTACATCAGCAGAAGCAAAATTTTAGTGGAAAACACTACCATAATTATGCTGACATAAGGCATCCTCAGCCTTAAATCCATGTCAACACTAAGTTAAGTAGCCTTAAATTATGTCAGTGAACATATGCTGCTTTACTAGCATCAGCTGAGCACATCCATACACCACTCTTCGTCAGCTAAATGTACGAACAGTCATTATCTTTGCACCGGCAGAGAAAATGTTGCATTGAGGTAACTGTCCCTCTGTGCAAATTGTCACCCTTTGCCACCCTTTGCTGCTGGGACCTCTGGGAGCAGATTGTGGTACATCATGGGAGCACTCTTGCTGTCTCATGAAACAGTTCTTTCTGTCCTATTATTCCATAGGCTTCTGACTTTTGTTTTATGACATTTTTCAACAGCCCTTGTAAACTGTGTGCCCCATCTCTTCCTGACAGTACGGATCTTGAACTGCTGACCAATCTGGGTAAGTGCTATGAAAACAACACAACTGGCACTGTAATATTTCAGGAGCTGTGAGACAGGAAGTAGATTGGCGATGCCTACCCTGGTGTCTGCCATGGAGACAAGAAATTCAAGATTGCTGCTGGCATTCATGCAACAACTTCCTGTGGTGGACCAGTGGTACTGGGCTCAGTAAACAAACACTGAATGTGGGATTGCGTCATGATGCATGCATGATATGATGAGCAGTGAGTGAAGAGCTTCTGGATGCATACATCCAAATTCCTGGAATTGCATGGGGGGTTTGTCCCAGCATTACAGCATTACTCCAGGGCTGTCCTCAGTGTAGAAAAGCTAAGGTGATTGCTGTGTAGAAGCTGGCAACTCCAAACTCCTACTGGTCAGCTGCGAATCAATTTGGGGTTGAAAGATCCACTGTGGAAACTGCCAAGATGGAAATATGCAGGGCCATTTATCACCTCCTGATACAAAGAATTGTACTCTCAGTAATGTGCAGGAAACAATTGATAACTTTGAGATCAAATCAAATCAAATCAAATCATAGGGCTGGAAGGGACCTCGTGAGATCATCGAGTCCAACCCCCATGGGATTCTCTAACTCTGGAGAGACAATAGCTGGAATACATCTCCTGATTTTGGGCCCTGACTATCTTGTGATGGATTTTATCAACTGAAAGGGCTATTTCTCCATGATCTTACAGGCACTGTTGTATCACTAGGGTCTTTTCACTGACATCAGTGCAGCGTGGTCAGGGAAGGTGCATGGATCTTTCAGAACACTGGACTGTACATGAAAGCTGACTTTTGTGGACAAAATTGGGTAATGTAGACAAGGTGTAACTCTGTAGTGTGAAGAAGGCCTTATTTTGCTTATTTTTAACCAAATGAGACAGCAGAGCTTTTCACTCTTTTAAAATATCTAATCATATAACTCACACCTCACATAGAATCATAGGGTTGGAAGGGACCTCATAGGTCATCTAGTCCAACCCCCTGCCAGAGGCCGGACCACTCCCACTAAACCATCCCAGTCATGGTTTTGTCCAGCTGGGCCTTAAACACCTCCAAAGATGGAGACTCCACCACCTCCCTCGGCAGCTCATTCCAAGGCTTCACCACTCGCCTAGTAAAAAAGTTTTTTCTAATATCCTGCCTCGACCTCCCTAACAGCAACTTGAGACCATTGCTCCTCGTTCTGTCCTCTGTTATTACTGAGAACAGTCGAGCTCCATCTTCCTTAGAGCATCCCTTCAAGTAGTTGAAGGTTGCTATTAAATCCCCCCTCAATCTTCTCTTCTGCAGACTAAATAAGCCTAATGCTTTGTCTTTCCTCACAGGGCTTGTGCTCCAGCTCTTTAATCATTTTGGTTGCCCTCCGCTGGACTGTCTCTAGCATGTCCCTGTCCTTTTTGTAGTGGGGAGCCCAAAACTGAACACAGTATTCTAGATGTGGCCTTACCAGTGCAGAATAGAGGAGAATGATCACATCCCTTGATCTGCTGGTAATACTTGTTTTGATGCAGCCCAGTATGCCATTGGCCTTTTTGGCAGCAAGAGCACACTGCTGACTCCTATCTAGCTTCCCATCCACCATGACCCCCAAGTCCTTTTCTACACTGCTGCTGCTTAGCTGAATGTTTCCCAGCCTGTAGCAGTGCATGGGGCACCCTCTGTTGTTTCTTAATTGTTAGTTTATTTGCACATTTCTCATACTGGTTTGGCTTGTTTTTACATTCCCTTTCTGTGATTTGGTTGACCTTGGAAAGTCTAGTTACACTTATTCACAACATGCGAATTTAACTTCATGTTAACGTGAGTTATACTGTCTAAGGAGGGAAACATTACTAATGGATGGGCAGGAAGAAGGCTAACAGGTCATGGACCACACAGGAAGGCTCTGGCACTATACAAGTGTACAGATTGGGTGTTTTTTATAGCACGGTATTTCACCTTTATTGTAGAACTTGGAGAGGACCGAAAGGTTGAAGTCTTAGCATTTAAGGGGGCCCTATTACAGCATTCTCATTACAATGATATGCTCCTGGCAAGGTGTTGCTGGGGGAATGTAGCTCAAGTAGTCCCCCATCTAGCTTGTGCTTCATCACTGTCTGGCTACTCGGCCCTGTGGCTGAGTACCTAGTCTACACACTACCTTTCCAGGGGAAGTCCACTCCCTTGTTGTGGCCACTACCGAGTCCCTCAATGGCCTAGGAGTCCAGTGTTACCCTGGCACTCTGGGCACTATCACTGCCACCTCCCTCCAGTCTCTCACAGTCACCAGCAATATCCCTGTGCCACTTTTCCTGCAGCCTCCAGTCCAGTCCATGCCCTCACATCAGAGCCACTCAGCCCTGGTGTCCCACCAGAACATCTGCAGGCTTGTCCCACTCTGATCGTCTCTTCTGAACCAGTCCTTGGACTAATGCTGCCTTCCATGCCGTCAGCACCTCCAGGCTCCTGGTCAGCTCCATTGGCACACTGGGAGCTCTGCAGGGAGCTGACTTCCCCAGCCAGTCTGGCAGAGGAATTGACTACTTTCTCCTCTGAGCTTCACTGGCTAACTGACCTTTTGGTGCTTGCAGCTCCTTTCTTATACAGGCTGCTCTGCTCTGATTGGATCTTTACTCCTCCTAGTCCATTGGATGCAGCTCCCCAGTCCTCTTTAACCTTATAAAGGACAGTGCAGAGTAACTGTCCCATCACCAGCACCCCATACCTTAACTCTCATTAAAGCTTAACTACTCAATACCCCAACTTGCTGTTGTCATAAGGTCTATCTAAAAGGTATCATGTAAAGTGTCATATGCAAACTGGTGACAATGGTCACTTATATTATTATATTATGTTTGTACATGCTCATAAAAAGAATTGTGTGTGCTGAATATATGTCCCTTAGGTGTGCTTGCAAATAGTAAAAAAACAACAAGCAGTTGTGTGGCACTTTAAGGCTAACAGATTTATTTTTTGCATGAGCTTTCGTGGGAGAAGATCCCACTTCCTCACATGCTTTGAAGATGGGTGAACTTACAGAAAGGAATGAAACTAAATGCAAGGGGGTGTAAAACATAGGATCAGGTCATAAAGTAACCACAAATCAGAGCAGTTTACAGGCTCAAACCATGGGAAGCCTGAAGTTTGAGCCTGTAAACTGCTCTGATTTGCTGTTACTTTATAACCTGATCCTATGTTTTACACCCCCTTGCATTTAGTTTCATTCCTTTCTGTAAGTTCACCCATCTTCGAAGCATGTGAGGAAGTGGGATCTTCTTCCACGAAAGCTCATGCAAAAAATAAATCTGTTAGTCTTAAAAGTGCCACACCACTGCTAGTTGTTTTTTTACTGGACTAGACTAACACAGCTATCCCTTCTGAAATTTGCAAATAGTGCCTGCGCCCAGCTTGTCCTAAACAAAGGAATGTTGTTTTGTAGGCTTGATTGCATCACCAATGTAAATTAAGTGAGGTTTGAACAAAGACAATGGAAAGGACATTTACATGCAAGATAAACAAAGCAATCAGATGAACAAATGAGAGAAGATGACCACTTAACAATCTCAGTCGGGGATGAAACCTGCACCCTCAGGAAGCCTTCTTGCCTCTTGAGCCAGTCAATGAACTTTGGAAAGATATAAACAGAGGCAAAAAGTCATATTGTGATCCATCATTGAGGAGCTGAGAGGTTACAGCACCTTTCAAGCCTTTGAATATTTGGTCTGCTGGTCTGGAGGACTACAGATGCTGATAACTATCTGTCAGTTAGGAAACTGCTCAGACAAAGATTGCAAGCTGCTAGAATTTAGTTATAGTCACTAGAAGGCATGTTTTCTTATCTCTCACTCTTACATGAAATCAGCTACACCTGTATTCTTCATTAATAAACTTATATTTGTTTTATTGCAAAACCGATTTAATGCTGTTCATTCAATTGATGTGCAGATCTTCATCCAAAGAAGCTGGTGTGTGTTCTGCCTCTTTGGATGAGATTGCCTGGATTCTGCAGGAGAGATGGTTTTTGGGGAGACTCAGAATGGGAATGGGTCTTGGTGTCACCCCGTGAGAAATGATGGCAGCCAAGGTGATGCCACTGTGCTTTGACGAGGCTGGCGTTAAGGTTCTGAGCCAAAGCAGCCCAGAGGCACCCAGGGTCACAGTGCAGGCGGTGACACAAACCCCCACTGGTCAGAGTGAAATCCAAAGGCGTCACAGATGGTAGGCAAAAATATTAACACAAAAGTAGATTTAAATGATTTTCATGGAAGAAAAAAATGTCATTTTTTCCATGTAAATTGAATTGATGTGATTGACTGCTATATTAGACCCTTTAAAAAAACGAATAGTCCCAGTGATAGTAATGCAGTGATCACCTCTACTGTGATATTCAGGAGGACCTTAGCTCTTTAAAAACCACAGGCAATGCTGCATTTTTTTTTGGGGGGGGGGATGTATTTTAAAATTTTAATCTTTAAAGTTAAAAACTCATACTCTGTAGTGCAAGGCTTGACAAAACCCAAGTGCCAGGTCACCATGACAACCAGGGTTTATAGCCTGGCTCCTAGCTCCACTGTGTAAATGAAGTACACAAGCACCCTCTGGCAACCTGCCTAGTTAGCAGCCAATTTTGTCAAGCCTTGCTGTAGTGTATTTTCCTGACAAATCATACACATCCTGTAATTATTAGTACATTGAGGGTCTGATTTCTTTATTTTTAATACCATATCTCCATTGTTTGGTGCATTTTTGCATCTGCCTTAATTGCATGCACAGTGAATTGAGAATGTATATACTATGAGTTACACATTTCATGATCTGGTTGAAATACCAAATAACAAATCTAAAGGGAAGTATTAGAAAGTTTAATTCATTGCTGACATAGGGCAGCACAGGTGTGATCCACTTCAGAAACTGGACAGCGTAAGAAAGTGGCTTGGCAATGGGGAGTAAATTATTGTGGTTCAGAAATGACAGTTACTGACAGTGTCTGATGTCGTAACCTCCATTTAGTTTATTTGTTGGCTGTATTAGTGTAGAAGATGTTTTTGTCTGATTTTTATCTTTGATTTTTTGTTTTCTAGAGAAGATATAACTCTAGCCATTGAGTCAGTACAGATAGACCTTGTCATTATTATGATTATAAACTTTCATAACCCTGACCTACGTCACATGACTGGGTCAGGAACTAAAGATTGGGGTGAAATCTTACCCCATTGAGGTTAACAGCAGTTTTGTTATTGACTTCAGTAGGGTCAGTACTTCACCTCAGTCTTCAACCAGCACTCCTATGTGTCATAGCTTTACCATAGAGACAAAGGTCATGTTATAACTTTTTGTTTCCTGCCTGGATTAATATATGTTTTTAGATTAAGCTGTCAAGAAAAGTTCAAAATTTGACATTCACTAATTCCAATTCAAAATTTACTGTTTCAGTGATCACCTTTGCTAAACTATTCACGAGAAGTGGACAAAAAAAGGGTGTGAAGGTGGGTAAAGCAAATGCTGCTTTTCATTTGATCAAATATATAGAGAGACATTTTCATTCTCTATGAGGTATGTGCTCTGCTCTGTAATTCGCCTGAAGCAGTTAGAAACATGTATGCATACAGAAAGAATAAAGCATTAAAAAAGGACTAGGAATGGGTCTTCGTGAGCACATGTTGGGATAATTCAGACTGTGTCTCTGATCTGTCTGTTTCTCAAAATACCTTTATTTTTTGTTCATTAAAACTGAGTTCATGAACTCAGTAAGTGTATGCCATGTCAATTCATGAACACTGTTGAACTCAGATGCTCTAATAGTCACATTTGTTTGACCTTATGGGCCACATTTACTCCAGCTCGGCTCTGTTCTGCTATACTTCCTCCCACTCAGTTATAACTGGGGTTAATGAGAAATTGTTACAATTATTAGTAAAATCTACAGATGTCATTAGTACAGTAGTCTACTCTTAGGTTTTATTTTTTTTAAGCTTAACTTCATACTCTAAACATAAAAACTGTTCCAATTCTTCTTTAACATGTTATAAGCTATCAGTTCTCTAACAGTTCCCAATATAAGAAATTACTTCCAACTGCTTATAGCTTTGTCAGTCCTTCATCACTGGGGCTAAAATGCTTCATGCCACGTGCTAACTAGACTGATTCAATCTCCCCCACCGCAAAACAGGCCAACCATTTTCTTGACTGCTTTAGGGTCAGGAACAGTGCACCCTGGGCCTCCCATTCCACCTGGGTCCCCACTTGGGGCCACACCCACACTCACCTGGGGCCAGTGGTTAATGTGCAATTTGATGGGCCCCAGAAGCCTCCTAATCTCTGACACACCCCCACTGACTCCCCAACCCCCCCTTTCCTGGCCAGAGCTGCTCCCTGGCTGGTCCACTCCCACCCTGAGCATGCATCTGAGCATGCTCAGGGTGGGAGATTTGAAAATGCCCCCAGCCTGGCCACAGCTCCCAAGCCAGAACAGGGCAGAAAATGCATTCCACCTGATTTTTCTATTTTTCAGGGCACCAGAACTCTGGTCCCCCTAATTTGTAGGCCCCAGAACTGTGTTCCAGGGCATTCCGGCTTGGGGCCATAGCCCCCTCCACTCTATAGCCCTGTCCTCTGCAGGAGGGCCAGTGCTGGGGTGGGGCAGGGGGCACTGGGACCAGGCCAGCCACAGCCAGGCTGATCGGCCTCCTGAAGGAGCCTGCACATGTGGGGCAGCTTCCATTGTGGCCTGGCTACCCTGGAGGTTGTCTGTGCAGCCAGCCCCACCGCCAGGGATGGACTGGCCAGCCCAGGCACAGGGCAGGAAAGCGGAGCTTGGCCTCTGGGCCAACTCTCCCTGCTCCTAAGGGGTGTGAGAGGAATGCAGAGCACAACTGCTGGCTCTGGCCGGCTCCACTCCTTCCCAGCACTGCTCGGTGCTTCATTGTGTGGGGCCAGGCCCTATAGGCCCATGGATTAATATGCTCATGGTCAGTAATGTGCGTTTGTTGTTGTTATTTCTGTGATAAACTGTCCAAAACTAGCCAAGTTATACAATTCTGAAACTAGCAGTTCATATACTCAGTAGAGCCTTGTTAGGGGCTGACGACTGCATTCTATGAAGAGTCCATCATCACTGACCGTACTCCACCCCTACACAGCTCGTACTGTGCTTACTGAACTACTTACATAGGCTCTGTTCTGGGATCTGTGGACTGAGCAATTGCTTGTGTTAGATGCTGTGGTGCCACACACCAAAAATGAAGAACTGAGACTATCTCATGCTCTCAGTACATTGCTCCCTCAAGTCCTTTCCCATTTATACTCAGGCAGCATGGAGAAGGAAGAGGAAGCAGCTGAATTCTCTTGAATTTCAGCAGGTTAGGAAGGAGTGAAGAGAAAGATAATTACATGCATGTTGGGAGAAAGAACTGGAGCTGGGGGATGCTTAGAAACAATGGGGGACACGGAAAGATGGGAATAGACAGAAGTAGAGACAGGAGTAGAATGGGTTGTAAAGGTTATGCATATTGCCTCCCAGAATCTGGAATCAGAAGCAGGATTCTGAAATCTTCATCTAAACTTTTATTGAAGCTTTTCATAACTATTTACACAGCTGTTTAAAGCTGTAGAAAAATCCACAGTGCTACTGCATTTCTAACAGCAGATATTTTTCTGCTTTGCTTTTCCTATGCTACACACTAGTGATAGTCCAGTTTTATCGGCATTTCCCCTTTTGAAAATTCCATGATTTCTCTAAAGCAAAACCTGAACAGGTTCCAAAAATGTAAGAATTCTTCAAAACTATCCCCCAAATAAGGCAAATAGCCCCCCAGAGTTACAATACAATTTATTTGTACTTTGCTAATATGGTGTAGTTCTGTTCACAGGTGTTATATTCAGGTATGATGGGGTGCGTATCCCACACTGCCAGTGAAAGAGTTAAATGGAGCCAGAGAGTAGTTAGTGCTTTCCAAGGATCTGAAGAGTAGGCAGGCCCCATTTAACATTAAGTCGGAAAGGAGGATAACTGAGTGGCTAAATTAAAGATGAATCCCAGCTGGTGTGGAGATGAGTGACCAATAAAGACTTCAAAGCAGTGGAAGGCAAGTAAAAGGCTTTGGGGAGAGCAAGCCTTGGAGTTTTCTACTGAGAAGATCCAGGGTGGCAGTCATGTTAGTGTAGTTCAGCAAAACAAACAAGGAGTCCTGTGGCACTTTTAAAGACTAAAAAAATTATTTATTGCATGAGTTTTGTGGGAAAAAAATCCCACTTCATCAGACACTTTGAAGATGGGGAATGCCCCACAAAATCTCATGCAATAAATAAATTCATTAGCATCAGTGTTGCTGCTGCTAGGCCCGAAGGGCTCATGCCCTGCATTGCCCTGGGCTAGCCCTCCCACAGACCTGGCTCTGGCCATCTGCTGCTGGCCAGCAGGAGCAGGAGCCAGATCTGGATCCAGGCTGGGGCCACCTGCTGCACCTGGATGGCAGCACAGTGGCAAGAACCGGACTCGAGGCAGGGCTGCCTGACTCTTACTGGCAGCAGCTGGAGCTGGCTCTGGCTCTAGGCTGCCTGCTGCTTTATGGCAGAAGCTGGATCGAGCCCACCCAGGCCATTTACCACGTGCCAGCACAAGCTGGAGCTGGATCAGGCCCCTGTGATGGATCAGACCTGGGGGCAGGACATGACCATTTTTTGGGAGCAGCAGCACTCCTGTTCATTAGTCTTTAAAAGTGCCACTGATAAAGCATCTGGCAAAGGGTAGGAAATACACTGAGAAACGCTCTTCTACACCATGTGATTTCAGTATTACTCAATGAGTATATCTAGGTTTGGATTATTTAGGTACAATTCTAAGACACTGGGTGAAGATGGTGCAAATATTGGTCTTATTTTACAATATGATTTGTGGATGTTTTTATGGATCATGTTGCAAAATTGTGACTGCATATTTAAGGCACTACAGCATCAGATTGCAGACTCCTACAGATTATCTGGCTATCACTCACAGTCTTCACTGTACTGTAACTTCAACTCATTCATAATTTACAAAACAACAATGTAATTTGCTTTTAGTAATTAGTTTTCCCATTTTTAGTGACCAATTGGAACCTAGGAAGTTTCCATTTTGCAAGATAATTCACTGCTTTCTGCACTTACAAAGTATTCTGTGTTAAAATCTGATTAAAACAGACAATTGACTTTTGATTCATGACTACAGTATTTCAGAACACCACAACGGGAGACGAGTTAGTGCAAATTTGACAGCCCCACTGCCTCCTGGCCTTGACTCACAAATTTTGTGAATTTCAAATCACATCATACTTGCACTGTGAAATAACTGTCAGTTTGCTTACCAACATATATAAATATATATAGTAGGTGTGTGCATTTGTGCAGTACATTGCTGTCTTTCAAGATATCAACATGCCCTGTGACTTTGTCTACACTGTCTCTGTGCAAGAAGGCAGAAATTTTGCAAGTTATCAAAAATTCAGCACAGTGGTTTGGGTTTTTATTTTTTGCAGAGGCAGAAACATTTATAAAGGTTAGCACAGGACACTATGTTTTGCTTTAACAATGTTTAGTTCTTAAATGGTTTGCTATACTGTTGTTGTTGTGAATGCATCTGCAACTGGGTAAAAAAAGTACCACTAAAAATATGTGCACATTTTCAATGTGACCTCTAAAATTATTCTAAATAGAGGAAAAGGAAGTACTTTTAAAGCCTAGATTGGAATGTACAATAGTGTGGTGTGGAAAAGTTATATAAATGATCTCATTAAAACACTTCAAACATATTTTGATCAGCATATCAAATTTATACCATCCTGCACTTTGGGCTTCATGTTCCTTCCTTTTACTTTAGACTTCATGTTCACACAACCCCCAAAAGCTGAAATGCTGAAACAAAAGCAATGAGTTTTAGCAGGTTTGTTGTTCAGTTATGAGAAACACTGAATTTCCAACTTCCAAAGGGGTAGCCATATCAGTCTAGTTCAGCAAAACAAACAAGGAGTCTTGTGGCACTTAAAAATCCCACTTCATCAGAAGATTGAAGATAGAGAACTTTACGGAATGGGAGGAAAATAAATGCCGGGAAACGTAAGTCATAGGATCAAGTTAAACTGGGGGTCAGCAACCCACAAGATAAGACCCATTTTTTAATTTTTTAAAAAATCCCTCTAATAACCAAGTGTAATAACTGCAGTAGGCACCTTGGCCCAGCTCCCCTCTTGCCCCCCCACCAGAGACTATATCCATTGCACCTCTCAATATACTTGGTTCTTGAAATTTTTAAAAAAGGCTTTTCTTATCTTTTGGGTTGCCAGCCATTAGTCTAACCTAAACCTATGACTTCCTGCATTTATTTCTTTCCATTCTGTGCATTCCCCATCTTCAAGCATCTAAGAGTGGGATTTTCCTCCCACAAAAGCTCATGTGATAAATACATTTGTTAGTCTTTAAAAGTGCCACAAGATTCCTTGGTTTTTTTACTGAATTTTCATCGTTTTGACAGCACTATAAACTTAGTTCATTCTAGCTAACAGGGTTTGCAGACAGTTTGATGGACTTGATTTATGAATTTGCCAGTGTGTAGGAGAAATTCAAAGCCAGCTGATTTTTGCACAGTGCCGGGTTTCACTGCAATCTGTTTACACAGCTTTTGGGAAAGCTGCACAGGTGAAAATTCAGACTAAATCCATTTTATTTCAGGGGAATTATTCCAGATTTACACTAATATATTTTTTCCACAATATTTATTCTTAATCTTATTCTAATACTTGTCATGGAAGACTTTGATGGACACAAATGGGAGTTAGGTACCCATCTTGCACAAGCTGTGGGCCATGTTAGTAGTAGTGTCATGGTTGTATGAGGTTAAGGATAACTAAAACTGTGTACTATCTGTATATTGCTGGCATTTCCATCCATAGCATCTGGCCAGTTCATTAAGTGACTGAATTTAGATGTTGAGAAGGACCTAACTGAGAGCACAGATTCCACTTTTGCTGGTTTCTGCAGTTATTTACTCCCATCTTCCAATGCCACCTGCCTTTTCCTATGTGAATTTCAGCCATGCCTGCTCTACATTAGACATGGAGAAATGAATCAGTTGTTGTGCACTGATGTGCTTTCCATTCAGACAAAATAAAGACTTAGCGATGCCGAAGATAACACAACCTATTCTGCTTTCCTATTTTCTCCAAATGATCATATATGCATTACAAACAAGAAATTCTGACCAGCATTTCGGTCTGTCTCTGTTTGACTCTTCAGAATATCAGCAGTTCCCCTAGGTCAGGGATCTCAAACTCAAATCACCACAACGGCCTCATGAGGACTAGTAGAGGGCCACATAAGGACTAGTATGTTAGCCCAAGGGCCGCACCACAGAAACTTTTTCATACAACTATATTGCAAATATTGGTAACAACAGCATTGTTGAGGAACGCAGGAAATACACTTAAGGGCCCGGGGGCCACATGTTTGAGACCCCTACTCTAGGTTAACCAGTCAGTAGATGCTGGCCTTGGAATGCTGTTGCTAGAATTCCTTCTTTTGCTGCATATCTCCAAATCTTGCTAGAATGATACTATCTCAGTCATTCAATAGGTCCCAGCCAATTTTTGCACTCATATAATCCCCTGCCTTTGTTGATCCTAACTTGCCCTCTATTGTATGGTGGCAAATGATAACACCAAACATGACAAGCAGCTACACTGTGTCATTAATCTTCACATAAGCTTTTATCAGACATCTTAATCGCAAGTCATTAAAATATTGAGAGATTGTTTAAACAACACTGTGATGGCTACAATTCTCTTTCAAATGAGAATAAAGGATTTGATTTTTTTTTCTCAGTAGTTGAAGAAGATTTATGTCTTGGTAGCTATAATATGTCTCATCAGGGCCAGTCTGCCCATAGAGGTGACCTAGGGAGTTGTCCAGGGCACCAGCCTGCTGGGGGTGCCAACGGTTGGCCTGGGGCTGGGGCTGGGGCCAACAAGCTTTCAGCACAGCTCTGGTGGCATTGGGCTGTGGGCAGAGAGCTCACCCTGGCCAGGAAAGCAAAGCCACTGCTGCATTTCAGCATGGCAGCTCATGAGGTGCCTGCCCACCACCTGGCCAGGCTTGGGGGCAAGCACATGGCAGACCCACGTCCACCCCGGCCCAGGCCACCGTGAGAGGCACCAAAATCTCAGGCACCTAGGGCACCGAAATACCTTGGGCTGACCCTCTGTCTCATCATTTTACTTCAGCGTAGATTTTTGTTTTTGATGCATACATACTTTGACTTCACCAAAAGACTAACTTTTGTCTCTATCAAAGTTATCGAGGAGCATCCAGACAGACGGTACATGTGTTTTTAACACTATCATCCCTACTGATAGGTCTCTTTGTACTCCAAGTGACTTTCTTCTGTTTTAGAGTGGTGATTAATAAATCTTCATCTACTAATTTGCATCAGTGGAGGGAGGGAAAGATATTGCACATTCCAGAACTTCTTATTTGTTCAGTGCATAACAGGCTGTAGATCTCAAAATGACTTGAATTGTTAAATTAATGAATTCATAGGGATCAATGGGTGTGTTTTTGTTTCAATAGACTTCTGTAGCTGCCTGCTCATTCCCATCCTGAGGAGAGAGCACTTGAAAGGCCTGTGGGACAGTCTAGTTTGCTGCATTCTGACAGATACCCAGCACCAGAAGAAGAGCAAGAGCAGGAGGAGAATAAGTGGTTGAGCTGTCCTCTAAGGAGACCTAGTATAGTATAGGAGCAGACTCCTCCCCTCACATTGACTTACTAATACAAATGAAAAGTAAATGCACTTTACCCATCATGTTGTCTGTATTTCTCTGTTGAGATTCCCAGTTTTCTACTTTGACGTCATTTGGCCATGAAAACTCAGATGAGGGAGACACTCCTCTTTATTTCTCTCCTTTCTAGAAATTCTGCATGCAACCAAATGGAGATTTTTAAAAGAGATTCTTTGCTTCTTTCAAGATTACTGCACAGATTTGCAGACAGTCTTTGATGCAGGTTTCTTTTTTTTAAAGTAAAAGTGCACTTAGGAGAGAATAGGCTTTGAAATCTGCAATTTATTTGAACAAAAATATAGGAGTCTTTAATCAGCATAATTTATATACGACATCTCCCTTGTATGTGACATAGATTCGAGAAAGCTGTTCACCAAGAAGAAATGATAGGGGTCTACTATAGTCCACCAAATCAAGAAGTGGTGCATGAAGCAGTTCTATAACAAATAACAGAAATATCTGAAACACAAGACCTGGTGGTAGTTGGGAACTTTAACTACACTTTTAAAGACTAACAAATTTGTTTATTTCATGAACTTTCTTGGGAGAAAATCCCACTTCAAACCATTTGACAAAGTGGGATTTTCTCCCACGAAAGCTCACGTGATAAATAAATTTGTCTTTAAAAGTGCCACATGACCTTAGACTATCATGGCCATCCCTTTGAAACTTTTTGACTACACCAACATCTGTTGGAAGAGTAATACAGCACAGCACAATGCCCAGTGAGAACTTGGAATATATTGAGGACTACTTTTAATTTAAAAAAAAATGAAGGAAGAAACCAGGGAGACAATCATTTTAGAGTCTTTTCTGATCCACAGGGAAGGTGGACTTCTGAAGCTGGAAAACAATATGGGTGACTGATCATGATTCTAAGGAAAGGAAGGTGTAAAAGCAGCAGAATTAGGAATGGACTTAGAAAAGCAGACTTTAACAAATATGGAGAACTGGAAAGTAAAGTACCATGGGAAGAAAACCTAAGTAATAAAGGATTTCAGGAGAGCTGATAGTTTCTGAAGGAGACAATATTATATCCACAAGCCATTCTGACATTATGGAAAGAAAGGATGAACAGTAAGAGGTCAATATGGGGCCATAAAAACCTGTTTAATGATCTAAAAATCTAAAAGAAAAGTGTGGCTAAATTGGAAAGGAGGAGTACAGAAGGTTAGCACATGCATATAGAGACAAAGTTAGATACAGAACTCCTAGAGTAGACCTATCCTGAGGCACAGAATGAGACACCTTGAAAGGGACATAAAAGACAATTTAAAAAAGGTTTTATAAATGCATTAGCAGGAAGAAAAAGATGAAGGAAACTAGAGGTCCTCTGGTGAGTGGGGAAACAGAACTGATAACATCAAGAAAGCTGAGGTGTTTAATGCCTATTTTGCTATAGACTTCAATAAAAAGGTAGATGGTGACAAAATACTCACTATAATTATATTAACGAGAAAATGGAAGGAATGTAAGCCAAAATAATGAAAGAACAGGTAAGAGAATATTCAGGTAAATTAGATGAATTGAAGACAGTAGAGACTGATGAAATTTATGCTAGGGTTCTTAACGAGCTGTCTGAAGTGATCTAGGAACTGTTAGCAATTGTCTTCAAGAAGTCTTGGAGAACAGGTAAGATTCAGTGGCTGGGGAAAGAAATATATCTTGAGAAAAGAGAACAAAGAAGTATCACAGACCAGTGTTGCTCAACCTTTAGTGGACTGAGGAATGTCTAAAATGTAGTAATTTCTTTACATAGAACACCTGATGAAAAACAGGCTGAAAAACCTGATATACAGGAGCTGTAATGTTTGTAATATCTGAATGCTACACATTCTTGTGAAAACAAATCCGGAAACTGAATTAAATACAATCTTAAGAATATGACATGCACTTACTTCTAAAAATAGATACAGGATTATACACATAACTTAAAATTGAAAATGATATTACTCAAGTAATGGGAATTTTGGACCTGCATGTTCAAACAGGAGCATTGCCCCCCTGAAAAAAAGGGTTGGGACCTGGGCCCGATCCAGCTCCTGCCACTGCTGGCCAGCACTGGTAGGCCAGGTGGGCCTGATCCAGCTCCTGCCACTGCCTGCTGACCAGTGGAAGCTGGAGTTTACAGGTAATGGGATTGATCTGCTGGCATATCTGTAAGAATCTCTGGACCTGGTAATTCAATTTCTGGGATGGTTGACTGGGTTAGAGATGCTTTACACAGAGCCACACCTCCTATGAACACTGGAGCGTCTTGTCTTTAATTATCCACAAGTCTCTCGAAAGCCACCTTTGCCTTTTATAGATGATAGCTGATCTCCTGTCTGAGATGGATCTGTTGGACTTAGGTTGGAATGGCTGGGTTAGGAAGACTGCTGGTAAAACAAAAGTAGAATCTGTATCTTATGAACAACAGGGTCTGACTTGAGGAGGCATGGTCAGTATCATTATATGAAAACTCCACATATGGTAGGAGTGTGGACCAGTTATCTTGGTGATATTTTATGGAGACCTCAAGTACTGTTTCATTACTTGCTTCACCCTTTTTGTTTGTCCATTTGTTTAAGGATGGTATGAAGCGAAGGTGTATGTGTAGATGGTCATTAATCATACCATTAGTCTCAGAAAAGAATGGTAAAATATGGGCCTTATTCTGTAATTATGTGGTCTGGAAGACCATGAAAACATTTATTTTTTTTGCACCAGGAGTTGGGCAGTAGTCTTATCAGAGTGCAGATGGTTACAGAGGATGAAGTGGTTGATTTTAGTCAAACAGTTCACAATCATTGGGTATGTCTATACACAAAGTTTTATTTCAAAATAAAGCCCTTATTTCAAAAGGACTTATTTCAAAATAAAGCCCTTATTTCAAAAGGACTTATTTCAAAATATGGGAAAGCCTGCTGTCAAAACGGCTGTTATTTTCAAATAAGGCCATTTGGACATGTTGTTTCAAAACAGTTGTTTCAAAACAATGGTGTTTCGAAACAATATGTCCAAATGGCCTTATTTTGAAATAACTATTTCAAAATAACAGTCGTTTCAAACTGAATGGGGTTTAAGCTGTTTCAAAATGACGGTTCTTATTTCGAAATGACGGAGCCCGTCATTTCAAAATAAGAAAATGTCATGTGGACCTAATCTTTTTTATTTTGAAATAACGAGTGTTATTTACTAGGGCATGGAGCTGCCTCTCTCTGTGAGTGTGCAAGCTACTTACATAGGGTGTGTGCTTTGGCAGTGAGCTCTGTTACTTAGGTCTATAACATGAGATTCTCTATTTGCAGAGACTTGTCCTGAAGGTCCTGGGACTTCGGTGAACTGCTAGCTAGAAGGCATCCTGCCCCTTCTGTCACCTATGGAAGAGTTGAAGGTGGGGGGCGGGGTGCAAAAACTGTCAGAGCAAACCGTCATGTGACTGGTGTAGGTTGGTTAGTTACGGTCAGGAGTTAAGGCCGAGTCAGCTCAGGCACTTAGTTGCAGATGGGAAGCTAGTAGCAGAGTTATTGGAGACAGATCAGGATACCAGGCAGTCAAGTTCTGGCACCAAGGTACAGACATTAGGCAAGTTACAGAGAGCAGGGACAAATCAAGGTCAGAATTCAGAGCTGAAAGACCACAGAAGTCAAGGTCTGGAAGAGAAGCAAACTGGCAATGTGAATCATTTGTCAGTCAACACCCCAGCAGGGCTTCCTGGTTTATATAGAAGCATGTGCCAGTCAGTGGATGATGGGCACTGCCACTCAGGCCTTATTAAGTGCTACTGCGCCTGCAGTGTCTAAAGAGATGTCTTAGGTCTTGAACACAGGTCTGGGAGTCCCCATATATCTGCAGCATTCTGACTTCTACCCAATCTCTGCAAAAAGCTGGTGTCCTGAGGAGCCTGTGGGACTATAAACTCAACCAAGGCACCACCTATGGGAACCCTCATTGGAGGATTGCCTGGCTACACCATTTGGCCAAACCTTGCTATTTAAACCAGAAGGAGGCATGGGAAGTTCATCTGAGCAACAAGGTTATTTCTTGCGGAGGCTGCATTGGCTCCTGTTTGTGCTTGCTTCCTGCCCCCAACCCTGTTCCAGATTTTTGCACTGCTCTTGGATCCTGCCCCACATCTGCCTTCATTACCCTGCACCTATTTTATGCTTGATACTTGGGCCTAACTTCCAATCCTCAGTTGCCAGTCTTGGTTCTGAGATCAGCCTCAGACTTCTTGCCCAGACTCTGGTAATTCGCAGTTGACAAAGGATGCCTGCTTTGCCCACTAGACATGACTCCTGTTTTGTCTACTAGGCCAGACTGCCTACATTCTCGCCCACAACATTCAGCTGAAGTCTAGCATGAGCATCCAATGGCAATGCAGGAGCGTTAGTGATCTAAACTGCCTCTGGCCTCAGGTCCTATTGGAAAAAGGTCCTATGTTTCTTAAACTAGCTTTCTCTGATCTACATTCTTTCCCCATGGTCCATGGGCACACAGTCATAATGCTGGAGCCTGAGATTTTCCGTTTCAGTTCAGTATCTGCCTTAATCTTCTATTGACACTTTTTCTCCAGCCAGCATTCAATGTCAATGGCCCTTATGGTTCTTACTCTTAGCTCTCCCCAGGTGCCTCATATACCAGCCCGAGCACACAGGACATGCCTGTACAGCATTTTGGATTGAAGTCAGTCTGTGTGATCAGGACTTAGACTACTGGCCCTTTCAATTGTGATTTAAAAATAACTATATAGACAGTGCTTTGAAGCTGTAGCTCAGGCTGGAACTCTGGCCCTGAAGGGGGAGGGAGGGAGGGGTTTCATATCCTAAATGCCAGTCCAAGCCATAGCTGCAAAGTCCTGTACTTACAGCTATTTTTAGATCACTATCAACAGATCATCTAGCTCAAATCGATTGACCCGGGTGGGAAAGATCCATCCTAATTAGTCCAAACTGCTACATAGTCATATTCAGAGTGTATAGAGTAGGTTGGCTTTGTCTGGGTTGCACTGGTTTTCTTCATAGACTCTAAGGTCAGAAGGGACAAATTTGATCATCTAGTCTGACCTCCTGCACACTGCAGGCCACAAAACCTCACCCATCCACTCCTACAGTGAACCTCAAACCCATAACTGAGCTATTAAAGTCCTCCAGTCATGATTTAAAGACTTTAATACAGAGAATCAACCAGCAAGTGAGTCATGCCCAATGCTACAGAGGAAGGCAAAAAACCCCAGTGCCCAAGCCAATCTGCCCTGGGGAAATATTCCTTCCCGACCCCAAATATGGCGATCAGTTAAATCCTAACCATGAGGGCAAGTCCACAACAGCCAGTCAAGAAGAACTTCTCTGTAATAACTCAGAACCCACTTGATCCAGTGCCCCTTCCCAGGTCACTATCATACCCATCACTAGGCGTCTTTGTCCAACATGTAGATTACAATAGCAAATGGATACAATGAAGGTAACAGCCCACAGAAACAAACTGGAACTTATAGTTTAGAAGACACTCCTATCACATTGATCATGATTTCAGTTCGTCTAATTAAGAAAATAATATTCAGCATTAGATTATGCATGTGTCATTTGGGTTGAAAACTCACATTGAAACATTCCACAATAAGAAATGCTCCTGAAATGGCAACATAACCGAATGACAGGAAATGGTTAAATGTAAAGCTCCTTCTAAATCTCTGCCATATCTTTTGGGTGATACAATAAGAAAATCACACAAAATTAATCATCACTTGATGGAATCATAAAAAAACAAGAGGTTAGGCAGGTAACACTAAAGGTTAGCCACAGAGCTTTCACAGTGTTCAGATACTTTCATACTCTCACAAAGGTTTGATATCAAATCCTACAAGTCAATCTTTAATTGTTAAGGTAGATTTAAAGAGATTTTTTTGGGTCTGAATAAGCCTCCTTGATCTTTCAATGAGGTCAAAATACTTCAATAGCCATGCTTGTGTATTCTGGTAATCCAAATTGAGTTTCAAGGCAACAGATGCATAAATTCTCAGTCCTGAAGGCTGATGGGATGCCAGGGAAATGAACTTGGTCTGTTTCTCATTTCATTTAACCTTGCAAAAAAAGAACATTTTGTGATATAGGTACACTGATTCTTCCCTATCCTACTCCTTGAACTCTGGCTGATGCAAGCTGTTGTTATGCCTCTGTAAAGATGGGAAAGGGGGAATATACACCACTCGAAGTTGAAGACAGAATATTAATGTGGTTTATCAGTTGTTGGGAGTATAACTTGGCTCAGTCTTGCTAAAGAGGGGTTGTAGATAACTCAGACTTCAGGTACTCAAGAAGATTGGTCGTGGGATGAATTCCTATGTTCTAGTTCTTGACTCTGCCATTAATTCTTTGTGTGTCCTTTGACAAATTACTTAATCCCTATGTCTGTTTCCTGTATCCAGGTGGCGATGAACCAAGTGGATTGGTGTCCTCTGAGGATTAGCATTTGTACAAGCCTTACGGATTTAAATGGTTACATAGTGTAAATGTTAAGTGGAGTTGTTATTTTAAAGGCAGTTGTGGTAGACAAGGTCATATCCACTGTTGGTGAAAGTGGACACAACTCCATGTTAGTGTGCTGTGCCTGCTTTTCCCCTCCCAGTGAATGAAGAGTGTTTTAGGGCACATGAAGAATAAAGTGAATTCAGGTACCATACAAAGGGTAGATAAAGTCACATCGCTGCTAGTGCTACCAGACACCACTAATCTTTTCCAGCTCCCAAAACACTTACCCTATTCTCTCTCACAAACTTGTAATAAGAGGCATCATGTCATCAGTATGGAAACAACTCTGAAGATTATACAATATCTTTAACATGCCAAGTGTGAACTAAAATGTTTCCAGAAGGTGAGCAGCGTTAGGCTGAGCAGAGTACATGTGCTGCTAACAAACATGCTCTGCCTGACTTCTGAGTGCTCACCAAACACTACACATACCATTAACGCTGCACTGCAGTGTCCACCACACATCTCCCTGCTTCTGTGTGGTTTGTAGAGTGAACTTCCCCTCTTCTCAGAGCCAAGAGAAGAAAGGGTGGGAGTAACAAAGGGGTCCCAAGCAGAAGGCTGAAGGAGGGCTGAACTTTCTCTTGCTTGGCTCTTGAGAGAGTCATGGACCAGTGATAAAGTCAGCTGGCTACCTAGGAGATCCAGTAATATTAGAGATGAACAGGAAAAGATTTGTGAATCCTCAGGAGAATTTTTGAGATTCTAAAAAGTATTCCTATTTCAAATCAAGGCAAAAAGCTGAAATATTTAAAAAAAATCAGTTTGGGTCATATATTTTGATTTTTTTAAATATCATTTTTAAAAATATTATTTTTTACATATTTTAAACTAGAAATTAATTGAACTTTTGAAACCATTCTTTTGAACAAAAAATGATTTTTTTTGAAAATATTGAAATGGAATGGTTCAACGTTTTAAAATTATTCTTCCAGAATGGGAAATATGCCAAAACTTACCTTTTACCATAAACAGTTATGGCAGGGGTGTCAAACTCATTTGTTCTGGTGGACCAGATTTGACTTAAATGTGCCTCAGATGGGCTGTATATACTTCCTAAGCCTCTCTTGCAGCATCGCAGACTGTCTCAGGGGTTAAAATTAGCCAGAATGCCCCAGAGTGGCTTTCCAGGGCCCCCCCTCATTTCAGGGGACGGCATTCCAGGGCCCCTAAAAATAGGGGAACATGCCAGAACACTGCATTCCGGGGCCCCCTAAAAATGGAAAGAACACACAAGACCACTGCATTTTGGTGCATTCCCCAAGGGACAGCTCAGGAAAGAGGCATGGGCTGGAGTAACCCCAGCCACCCTCAGAACCTGCAGCGGCCCCTCCCGTTCCTGCTGGGCCCAGCGGCACATGTGACCTGGATCCACTCTCAGGCCCAGGCCCCCTCTTGCTGGCCTGCTAGTGCCGCCTGCAGCCTCCCTCCCCCCAGCCCAGTTCCTCGGCCACCTCAGCAGTGGGGGTAAGGGGGGCCTAGGGGTTGGGGCACCTGGTGGGGAAAGCACATGGGGGGTGGGGGTGGGAAGAAGGGGTCAGGATGGGGCTGAGGAAGACATGGGGGAAGAGTCTGATGGAGGGCAGTAGCTGGGGTGGGGATAGGTGTGGGGGAAGCAGTAGGGGGCAGGAGTTTGGGGTGGCAGTAGTTAGGGTGGGGGGTAAGTGTGGGGGGTTAGTATCTCAGGTGGTGGGGCAGGCATTTGGGGGGCAGTAAATTGTGTGGGTAAAGGGAGGCCCAGACCTGCATGAGGGGGGCCCAGACCCGTGGGAAGGGGACCCAGAAATTTAGGAGGGTTCTGAGCCCCACCAAATTATACTTTAACCTCTGAATGTTGTGTACACAAAGCTGTGCTCTGCCATACCACGCTCTCTGGTAGCAAGACAGAGTGGTCTTGCAGAACACAGACTTGCATACCCAGTGCCTCATGGTGTCTCAAGACCTGACATTGCAGCATTGCAAAGCATTGAGTATGCGAGAGCACTCTTCCCTTCTCTGTTAGGGAGTGAATGTGGTCCTGCCGAGTGCAGTCATGGACCAACTGGAAGAGGTCCTTGGGCTGCATTCGGCCCAAGGGATGTATGTTTGACACCTTTGAGTTACGGTTTCAATGAATCGACATTTTCAGTGAAAAAATGTTGTGCTGAAAAATTCAACAAACATCTCTAATTGACATTCCTTTCTTAACTTTACCTAAAATCTAGGAACCTTATTGTCAAGTAAAATTGCTGCTGATTGAACACATGTGGATCTAGCCCTGTCTGATTAATTCTTCCTTGAACATGATGAGTAGTGAATAGCATGCAGAGTTAATGTAAATGAGATTAAATGATGATCCTACATGAGTACATCTTCCTTTACTAAAGAATTTCACGTGGTCTTACAAACTATTACCTATTCCTTTTGTTTTACATACTGAATGCTTGCATAAAATGAGCTAATCATCTATTTACGCCTAAATCTTTTATTTTAAGTCATTGAAGGATTAGGATATTGGAAATCTGATTCACTTTCCATTTTTAAAGAAGTTTGATTTCTTTTTTTTTTTTCTTTTTTTAACTGAACTTTAAGTTAGTTTCTGAAGGGCTAGAGCTTCATTCATAGCTGTGAGGGTGACATTCTCACTGAAGTCTGTAATTTCCCTTGATACTTTGCTTCATTTTCTCAAAATATTCCATCCACTGATGCTTTTCTTTTTCCATCAAGGCCTTGAAGTCACTTGACCTTGATAGTAATGTTAGAGTAAATATTTTGGGGTCGCTCCTTAGTGTGTTGCTTTAATATTGTGTTTTCTTGTTTTTAACATGTACAGCTCTCTCTTAGGAGACAGACCTTTTGGTGTGACCCATGAAGCTGGTCAAACTGGTTCAGATAAAATAAAAATGAACCCAGAAATGGACACCAGTCTCTTTTTCCCACCACCCTCCATATATTTGGATTACCACTTCCCCTTGGGGGAAGCCATGGTAGCAGTTCAGCAAAACTAACAAGGAGTCCTGGTGTACTTTTAAAGACTAACACATGGATTTTTTTTGCATGAGCTTTTGTGGGTGAATAATCCATGGAAGTTCATGTGAAAAATACATGTGCTAGTCTTTAAAAGTGCCTCAGGACGTTGACTTCTTTTTTGTTTTACTTCCCCATGTTTATTCACCTTTGATTTTGAATTCTTTTTTCATGACTCTACTACCTACTTCCAACCAGGATCGAAAGTGCAGCAATGACCTAAGAGTGCTCTTTTAAATAAATAAGTAAATAAATAAATAAATAAATAAATAAACAAAATATGAAGCACTCCCCCCCAGGGTAAAAATCCTTTCCTAAACCAAATCTCCGTTGTGGGAGGGGGTCACCCATTAGAAGTTCTAATATGAAACAGCACATTATAATTGAAAAGTGCCTGTATTATTTTGATGCCCTCCCTGTCATGTTAGGTGTTAAATTAAGCTACAGACTTGCCTTGGGGTCAGAGACAGCCTCCAGAGAAGCCAAAGTAGTAGTGGCAGGGTTTGCAGGAAGAAACAGTAAGACTAGTGGCAGGGCACTTCCTCAACCATTACAGAATAGGAACGGTTACCTTATTTCTGACACATTATGACTAAGGCTATGTCCACAAGTAGGGCCCTGTTTTGAAATAAGTTATTTCAAAACAAGTCATTTTGAAATAAAGCCCTTATTTCAAAATGACTTACTTCGAAATAAATAAAACCCATTTCAAAATAAGGGAAACGAAATAGCATGTCCAAACAGTGGACATGCTATTTTGAGTTAGGGGAAGGGGAGAGGGGGGCTTGTGCAGGGCTGGCAGCGCCCCGTCCCTGGGATTCCCCGAGGCACCCCACTCCTGCCGGGGACAGGGACGGGGGTGCCCCACCCCTGGGATTCCCCGGCAACCCCCATGCTTCTGCCGGGGGCTGGGCCGGGGGCACCCCGCACCCGGGATTCCCTGGGCGCTGTGCCCCTGGCAGGAGGGGGGGCGCGATGGGGAATCCCAGGGGTGGGGCACCTCCGTCCCCATCCCCGACAGGAGTGGGGTGCCTTGGGGAATCCCAGGGGTGGGGCACCCCCTGCCCCACCCCCGGGCTTGGGGGCAGCCCCAAGCAGCGGTGTGAGCTGCCCCTAGAGCAGCCACCCCACAGGGGCTGCAGCCCCTCTGCTTGGGCTGTGGGGCTGGTAGCAGCCCCCCCAAGCCTGGGCGAGGGACACAGCCCCAGGGGTGCCCCAGCCGGCTTCCCCCGCTTCCCCTTGCCCGGGGTAGGGGGCCGAAGGGGCTGAGGCGCCGGCCCCCCCTTATCCCAGCAAGGGGAAACAGTGGGGGAAGCTGGCTGGGGCACCCACCGCCCCCCAAGCACTCCACTCAGCACCTTGGCCAGGGTGCTGATCCCTGGCCAGGGTGCTGGGGGGGCTGGGACCTTCCTCCCAGCGTGCTATGCACCCTGGGAGGAAGGTCCTTGTTGTTTCAAAGCAATCCTTGTATTGAAATAACATGTCCAAATGGCATTATTTCAGAACAACTGGTTTCAAAATAACCCTCCTTTCGAAACCAAAGTGGTTTAAGCTGTTTCAAAAGGAGGGCTCTTGTTTCGAAATGAGGAGCTCCCTCCTTTTGAAACAAGAAAACGTCGTGTGGACATAGGGATTTTTATTTTGAAACAAGCAGGGCTGTTTCGAAATAAAAGCCTCATGTGGACATACCTTAACTGTATGAAATATCTAAATGTAGCCTTTAACATCTAATGAATACACAAAGATGATGAAATATCTCTCTATTGACAGAAGTAAGTCACCTCTAATGGCTGTGGTTAGCCTGACCATGTGCTATTATGTGAAGAAAGAACGATGTATCTATGAGTTAAACATACCTTCATAGATGCCTATTTTTTGGCTGAAGACTGTATATTACAGCTGGGTATTACTTCATAAGGCAATTTGGTAATGGTTAATATAGCTTCAGAACACAGTGCTATGATAAACAGAAAATATATCAGAGGTAACTGAGTGTACAATAATTAGATCGTGGGTCTTAATTACATTTTCACACTCAGTCTAGAAGGTATCACTACAATTATATTTTAATATCATTTTAACTCCAATTAAACTGTATAATCTTTCTCTCTGCTTAAGAATATGTACAAATTATTTCAAGATAAATAGTTTCTTTGTCAGTAGGATTTACAAGGGTATTTAGAGTTATCAAGTATATCAATGCTTTTATGCATTTCCCTGGGATTTACACACTCTCTATGAAAAAGTATTAGCAGTCTCGTTCTGTTTTTATTCACTTTTTGAATTTTTGAGTAGTTAAAAAAATCTTACAATATATTTTCCTATTACTTACAACAAATATATCAATGAGCCATGCAAAATAATAAAGAATTCTGAAAAATAATCTGATCTATTTAGACATGTTATGATTAAAATTTTCAGGCTAATACAAGCTGATACTTTCATTCAATCATAGTGCAGTAAATCAATCATTTTATTCCTGGATCCTGCTATATCCTATAATAATAAGAATGATGACCTCAGAACAATGGTGGTGAGCCAGTGTAAATTCAGGTTTGTGCCCTGAAGTATAAGTGACAAGGATATGAAAGCAGTAATGTTATTGAATTAAATTTTAGAGATGGAGGTCCCCCACAGAGGCTACACTTCATGTTCTAACAAGTTGGGCTACTGGTTAATAAAAGAAACAAAAAAAGGAGTCGTGTGGCACTTTAAGACTAACAGATTTATTTTTCACATGAGCTTTCATGGGAGAAAATCCCACTTCGTCAGATTACGAGGCCTACTCAAGAAACTCCCTAAGACAGCACAGGAACATATAAAGACAGAAATACCACCAGAACCGCAGCCAGGGATGTTCTATCTATTATCTAAAATCCATAAAAAAGGAAACCCTGGACACCCCATCATCTCAGGCATTGGTACTCTTACTGCCAACCTATTTGGCTATGTGGACTCCCTCCTCAGCCCCTATGTTATCAACATCCCTAGCTATCTTCAAGACACCACAGACTTCCTGAGGAAAATACAGTCCATTGGAGAACTTCCAGAAAACACCATTCTGGCCACTGTGGATGTAGACACTCTTTACACCAACACCCCACACAAGGATGGATTACAAGCTATTAGAAGAACCATCCCAGATGATGCCACAGCACAGCTTGTGACTGAACTTGGTGACTTTGTGCTCGCCCACAACCACTTCAGATTTGAGGATCATTTATACCTCCAAATCAGTGGCACTGCTATGGGCACCCACATTGTCTCACAATATGCCAACATCTTTATGGGTGACTTAGAATAACGTTTCCTCAACTCTCATCCCAAAACACCTCTTCTTTACCTATGCTACATTGATGACATCTTCATCATCTGGACCCATGGCAGGGATGCTCTTGAAGATTTTCATAGAGATTTCAACAATTTCCACTCCACCATCAAATTGAGCCTGGAACACTCCACATAGGAGATCCACTTTCTTGACAGTACAGAACAAATCAGGGATAGACACATCACCGCCACCCTGTACCGAAAACCTACTGATCGGTATAGTTACCTACATCCTTTGAGCTTCCATCCTAAACATACTACATGATCCATTGTCTACAGCCAAGCCCTAAGATATAACCGCATCTGCTCTGATCCCTCAGACAGGGACAGACATCTTGAGGATCTCTATCAAGCATTCTTGAAACTACAGTACCCACCTGGGGAAGTAAGAAAACAAATTGACAGAGCTAGGTGGGTTCCCCGAATTCATCTACTACAGGAGAGACCCAAGAAAGAACACAACAGAATATCACTAGTCACCACATACAACCCTCAAGTTAGACCTCTGCAACAGATCATTAAGGACCTGCAGCCTATTCTAAAAGATGATCCCTCTCTCTCTCAAGCCTTGGGAGACAGAGCTCTCCTTGCCTACAGACAGCCACCCAATCTTAAACAGACACTTACCAGCAACTACAGATCTAACAACAGAAACATTGAAGCAGTCACACACCCCTGCAACAAACCATGCTGCCAAGTCTGCCCACATATTTGCACAATAGATACCATCATAGATCCTAATCAAGCCTGCTACTCCATCAAAGGCTCATTTACCTGCTCATCTACTGATGTGATCTATGCCATCATGTGCAAGAAATGACCCAACACCTTATACATTGGATAAACAGGACGATCGCTGCACAAATGAATAAATGAACATAGAGCTGATATCAGAAATCACAAAACAAAGAAACCAGTTGCTGAGCACTTCCATCTTTCAAATCACTTGGTAAATGATTTGTTAATGACCTTCGTCAGAGATGTAGCTGGGACATCAAGACTTCAAAGAGAAATAGCTGAACTTGAATTAATATGCAAGCTAAATTCTGTGAAAGCAGGACTTAATTGAGACTATGGGTTCTTTTCCCATTACAAAAGGTCATTTGACTTTCAGCTTCCCATGGTTTGAACCTAACAACTGCTCTGATTTGCTGTTACTGTATGACCTGATCCTATGTTTTACACCCCCTTGCATTTATTTTCATTCCATTCTGTAAGTTCATCCATCTTCGAAGCATCTGAAGAAGTGGGATTTTCTCCCATGAAAGCTCATGTGAAAAATAAATCTGTTAGTCTTAAAGTGCCACATGACTCCTTGTTTTGTTTTGTTTTTTTGTTGGACTAGACTAACACGGCTATCCCTACTGGTTAATGCTGCTCAGTGAAGTGGGTTGAAAGAAGGTATGGTTATTTCAGAAAAACATTTTTAAAAGACGTTTCCCTTTTGTGTGAAACTTTTCAGCAAATGATTTTGTTTTTCAGTGAAAAAAATTGAAATGAAAATTTCTTGCATTTTAGTAGGAAAAATCCCAGTTTCTCTCTCACACTCTTTTTCTTTTTCCTCTCCATTGGAAACAAGAAAAGAGAGTAAGAAAGGGAAAAACATTTTCTCTTCTCCAGTTGGAAAGCGGAAAGGAAAGGTTGTGTTTTGGATTTATTTGATTTGATTTGATTTTTACAATGGAAGTGGTATTTTCCATGTGATTTGGGCATACTGGTCATTGTGAGACTAGTGCCTCATGCTGGTTGCCTAGGGATTAAATCAAGGTGGACATCCACACAGTCTCAACACTGAGAGCATTCAGCCGCCCTTTCAGCAGCTGTCAGGAGCTGCAGCCTCCTCCCCATGACTCCACCCTCAGGCCATGTCACTGTCCATGCTTTCCCCCTTCTTGGGGAGGTATGGCATATCAGTAGAGCAGTCACTTCCTTAGTGGCGAGTGCAGCAGTCATGCCTGTCATGCCTCTTCCCCACTGGTCAGTATGCAGGCAAGTGGCAGTGTGGGGCATGACACAGGCCTATCCACTATTCTTTGGACCTCAGCCACTTGCCGTGCTTTAAATTCCTCTCTGCAGACCACTACCCCATGGCCCTAGCACCTTCATCCATCCTCAGGGCTTGCAACAACAAACTCTTACAAACAGCCAGAAGCTCTATTTGCTTTCCTAGTCCTTGCCAGAAGTAAGTCTGTCTGTGTTGTCAAGGGTGTCTCAGCCTGCTAGAAACATGGTCTTCCCTTCTCAAGCTCCAGTTAGATTGACTCTGCTCTTCTTTGTAGTTGCTTTTATAAGGCCTGTTGGGCCATGGTTAGTCATTCTTCCCAGCACCTCTTTGATTGGCTGCATTCTGTGCTACGTACTTAGGATTCTTAACCGGTCAGGGCCAGTTGTGGAGCAGGTGCTCCATAACATCCCACCACTTTTCAATTTTGAAATTTCACCAAAATTTGTGAAAACAAGAAAGATGACTTGTTTGTGTGCAATATTTAGTTGCTGTTGAAATCTCACTTTTCAGCACATAAAAAATTTCAGAAAAAAAAAGGCTAGTGAACTCTAGTTTAATTCCCTATGTCCCACTATTATGTAATGTTGGTTAAATAAGAATGACAAGTGACATCTGCTGATGGACACATTAAAGCAAATACTGGAGCCCTTGTGTTCAAGAGTGAGTATATATACACACACATATTCCAGCAGTAAGGCACCTGAAGAAGAAGATGTAAGAGGAGAAGTAAGGCAATGGGAGGTTTAGTGTCATGGAAAGGATTTACTATTTCTCCACTTCCATAGATGTGTGTGGTGCACCCAGTCACTACACAGACTTGTGGATCACCCTAAAGGTCTTCTAAAAAAGAAAGTTTGAGAATTAAATTGGTCTGTCTTTGGACACCAAAGCTTTTCAACAAAGAAGGAACAAACCCATTTGCTTATTAGATAGAACCATGTGGACAAAACATGCTTAATAATTAGTGCAAGTGGTCATGGTTGTGCATGACTGTACTGATCTGTGGAAATATGGTTTCCAAGAACAAGGTTTGAGTGAAGAAATGCAGAATTAATAATCAGTACTTTGAGCTATGGAAAGGTGCCCCTTTTCTCTTAAAAGAACACAAATAAAATGAATTAATCCATGATGCGGAAGTTATTATATGATACTGATATAAGCAATTCTATTCACCTTTTATGAAACACAAAGTAATGTACTCTAAAATACTGACTCCCTTGCCATATTCATACTTTTTTCATGCAAGCAGCTCCTTTCTCTCTTAAAAGTTACACTCCTCAATAGTTAATCACTCTGCCCTGCTCAGTTATTCATTGATATCGCCACATCCATCATCAACAACAGCTGGGGGGTGGAGTTGTGAGGGGAAGAAAACCTAAATAGGTAGTGATAGTGAAGTGCAAGTCATAAAGCTACCAGTTCCAAGAGAAGAAAGGCAAAAAATAATTGTAGAGAAGTAGACAGTGATTGGATTTTGCATACATGCAGGGGACGGAAGGGAAGTAAGGGCCTTTCCTTATATTTCTATGTGGACTAGCAAGAGCTTGTGTCCTGGCATATCGATTCTACTTATTCTTTTCCTAGAACAGATGGGCAGGGGTGAACAAGAGAAGGAAGAGTGCTGGTAAGTGAGCAGAACAAATGAAGTGGCCAGTTCATTGGCCCATGTACCTGAGTTGGTTGGTGGAGAAGCTGACATAACTCACCAGTAGTAAAAGCCAGCAGCAAATTACTCCACTCCAGAACAGGGTTAAACATAACTCAAATGAGTGTTTGAGAGGCATCATGCTTTCCAGAGCAGTTTAGCTTATGCCCATTGCTTGCTCTGGCTTCTGCTTAAAGACACAATCTATTCCTCTCACCCCAATAAGTACGACCATAAAATATTAAAATAAAAATTACATCAGATCCTCTATTTTTCCCTTTCATGATGGGCCAAAGGACAAACTATCCAGCAAACCAATGCCTGGCATCTCATGCAGATTTTGAAAACTCCATGAACGCGTCTTAGGTAATATTTCCTTGCTAAAAAGTAATTATTTAGGAAAATAGGAAATGACCTTTCTTATAAATGTATGAACTTCAGACAGGCAGTGAACAACTCTAAAAACTACTACACTGTACACAAGCCTAGTGACTGCCAAAGCTGTCTTCTCTCAAGCTACATGTCTGTAGCCACTGAATTAAAGAATATAAATGAAGTTTAGTGCCACAAACCATTTGAAGAAGACAAAAGCTCTTTGAATCTCCATGAGTCAGATAATGACATGGTTAAATCTAACATCTGGCTTCACTTTGTTTACAAAAGACAACCTACACTCCACATCTGCAACTATTTTTTTTTCAAGTTCCTGAACATAAGGAAGAAGATACTGAGGTTATGGGTCTATTACAGGAGGGCTTGGGTGAGGTTCTGGGCTCTGTGACATGCAGGTCATACTAGCCAATCATAATGCTCCTTTCCGGCCTGCAGTGAGTCTGACTCTAAATGAAAACCTCTTTTCCATTAATCCTCAAGTCTTTAAAATTGTTTAGACTAAGAAAAATCTAAGGAATTTTCATGTGTCTGAAATCAAATGCATGAATAAACTATAACATCACTTTTCCAATTGCCTGGTGTAGCAGTTTAAGTACAGACAGTATCTACACTGACAGGAGGATCCTCCCATCACCATAGGCAATCCACCTCCCTGGTAGGTAGGTTGATGGAAGAATTCTTCTGTACACCTAACACTATCTAGAGTCTACCATGGGTTAGTTCAGTACAGCTATATCTTTCAGGGTGTTGATTTTTCACATCCTTAAGAGATTCAGCTATGCCTATGCAAGTTCTCTTTATAAAGCAGCCCTAAGGTGGGGATACAAAAAGAGTGTTTAAGATGATTCGGGCGCATCATATGCGGTAGCATGGGAAAGTGAAAAGAAATGAAAGCTAAGATGTAGACAAGGTATCATTGTGACAGATTCTGGAAGCAAGGTTGAGAAGCTTGAATATGAAGCTGAAGGAGAATAAAGAAAAGAGAGGAAATTTGCAAAAGGAAGAAATAAAAAGAGAAACTGAAAAAAATAATGCTGTGTTAGAGGTGTCAAGGGAAGATCCCTTTAGGCACTGTGGCAGACTAGCAACACTCCCCATCAGAGATGTGCCTCCCAGTGGTGGGGCCCAGGAGGCAGCCAAGATTGCTGAAAAAGGTGGAATTTGAGGGGGAGTTTATAAGGGGAGTATCTATTCTTCTACTGCTTCACAGAACTCATGGAAGAGTAGATATGAGGACTGGAGATACAAAGTGGAAACTCTTGTTCAGCTGGATGCAAGCATCTGACAAAGAAAAGGAATGAGAAGGCTGATGGGATTGCTCTCTATAAATACATCAAAGGGATAAATATCAGGGAGAGTGAAATTATTTAAGTTAAGCACCACTATGGACACAAGAACAAACAGACATACACTGGCCATCAGGAATTATAGACTTGAAATTAGATGCAGGTTTCCAACCTTGAGAAGAGCGAATAGACTTCCAAGGGGAATAATGGGGGCAAAAGCCTTAGCTGGCTTCAAAACTGAACTTTGATAAATTTATGGAGGGGTGGTATGATGAGACAGCCTACTTCAGTAATTGACTGATCTTAACTACTGGTGGTAGATATGCCAGTGGGCTGTGATAGGACATTTGATGGGGTGGGTTCTGAGTAATTACAGAAAATTCTTTCTTAGGCATCCAGCTGGTGAGTCTTGCCCATATGCTCAGGGTTTAACTGATAGCCACATCTGGGGCCAGGAAGGAATTTTCCCACAGGCAGATTGGCAAAGGCTCTGGGGGTTTTCTTCGTCTTCTGTAGAACCTCCACATTATTCAGTTATGAATTTTACTCTACGAATTGTTTGAGATATTGAAATATTTAAGTTATCTGAAACACTGAGTATCTTATGCACACAGTAGAGATGTTTCTGGTATTTGAATATAAAAAGAAGCAAACAACTTTTGCATTTTACTCAATGCCTTGACTTTCATCTAGCATTTCATCAACAGCGAAAGCTGTTTGTTGCTTCATACACTCACATCTCTGATCATTATTCTTTTAATTCTATGCGATGTAGGAACAACCCTACACTAGTTTTAGCATAAGAATAATACACTCCTCTAATGCAGGAGAAAGTATAAAAACCAAATGAAACTGGGGGCAAAAGTAGTGATTATAAAATAAACAATCTTCATACTCCCCACGGAATCTAAACATTCATTTTAAAACTGCCTCATAGATGTCAAGACAATTTAGGATCTTTACAGTGTAAGTATCCTGTAAAGCCATTTGTTTAGAATTAATCTAATAACAATGGAAGAGGGAAACAGAGAAACAGGTAATGGTGGAGTTGTGGTTAATTCAAGCAAATTAGTTATGAAAAGTCAAGTTACTGGAAAAACTGAAGACTCACACAATGCACAATTAAATATCTCTTAACAAATAAAGCAAGTATAATTCCAACAAAAGGAAGAAGGAATTGTTCAGTACAAAATATGCTGAATGAAATAGAGCCTTCTTTGATGTAAAGGAATAAAACAGATTTCTGAAATCGCATTATCTCAAACTGAAAAGAAAAGACCTTCTTTCCCCAGCACATGGAAATGTAAGAAATTTTTCAAGAAAGGATAACCAAAAAAAAAAGAAAGAAAAAAAAAGACTAATGTGAAACCAAAGTGAAATCTATCTATGGATATAACTGTGAAGGATTATAATATAAAGAGACAGTCCAGAGCTGGAGTCTGTAATACATCTGAAAAGATGTGAAGCTTCTGGTTTTTTGCTTTGCCGGTGATTAAACCTCGTGGAAGCAATACAAATAGAAAATGAAAGAATAAAAGAAAAATAAACTGAGACAGGCAGAAGTCTGGATGGAAAAGGGTAAAGGAAGACTGGGGAGTACAGGTCAGCTACATTTGCTTTATTTGGGTTCAGATCTATACTTTTAGCCCATACAGAGAAATACCTCCCCCCTTCCCCCCAAGCCACTTGTACTTGTGGACAGTTGCCATCTGGCTAATAATTGAGAGAGCTTTGCTGGCAGAACATTCCCTAACAGGGTGGTAATATACTATCAGACTCCAATCCCAAAGATTCAAACATTTCATTCGCTCAGTTGATGCAAGAGGGGAATAAAAGGAGGGTTAGGTACTGCACTGGGGTATTATTAGTATTTTACTTTAAATAACATGGAACTGATCTACTTGAGGGACTTCCTGTCTCCCTGGGCCACACTGCCCCAGTTACCATCAGCAGTAGCTCTTCAGTTAGGCCTATCTTGTTATGAAAGAGAGAGGGCTGCCAGCAAGTCTTTCTCAAGAATGGCTCCTGGACTCTGCATCTTTCTTCCTACTCCTCCCGGGCCTACAATAGCCTGAATCTGGTGACCTTCCAGACATGGTGCAAAAGACCTACGGTAAATAACCTTTGGAACAACTTGCTAAAGGATGTGGTGGATTCTCCAACACCTCAAGTCTTTCAAGTGGCTGTGATTCTTTTTTTTGTTTGTTTCTCTTTTTCTTTTTTCTTTTTTTAAGTGCTATAGTTCAATCGGAAGTCATGGGCTTGATGAAGGAACTGCCTAATGAAGGGATCAGGCTTTTCAGGAGATTGGACTAGAAGATAATAATTGCCCTTCAATTTTATAGCTCTGACATCTGGTTGATAGGGTTTTTGGAGAGGACTGAGGGTATGTTCCCAGAACAGTGAGTGGATAAGAAGGCGATCTTAGGAGATGGTTGGCTTGAAGGTCTTTTTGAATGGTTATTTTGTAGTTTCATTATGTTATTAATTATGTTTTAGTGTTCTTGGAACTCTATAAACACTAAAAGCTGTTCCTTCATGGAAAGAGTGAACCTGACTGAGATGTGCATTTTTATTGTATAACTTGAAACAATTGGCTGGATGATCAAAGCCTGTGTTTTGGCCCATTTTTATTAAAAATTGAAATAAAAAAGTTAGTATGCATATAAAATATAATGTCAGGAATGTATTGGCATCTCAATACCACACTGCTAAGGATTTTTTGGAATTTTTTGAATGAACTTCAGTGGCTATGTCTACACTTGCAAGTTAGTTCAGATTAAGGAGGCTTAATTCAAACTAACAGTATACCTGTCTACACTAGGATTTCATTAGTTTGAACTAAGGTATTCCTTAATTTGAAATAATGAAAGCTTAGTTGGAACTAGTGAGACCTGCCAGTTACTTCATATTGACAAATTTGAACTAACTTTTCCTTGTGTAAACATAGCCAATATGTATAGTTTAAGCAGCTTAAGCAGAAGTTTGGAATAGCATTTTTCATTGAAGTCTTAGAAATTGTGTTTTATTCTCACTTCCACATTGGCCTGGCAGTGGAAATTATTTCTAAACCTTTTTTTTCCTTTAAAGAATATGCTTTTAATAGATAAACCAAGTTGAAAAATCAAAGAGAACTATATTTTTCTGAGTTGTTCTGTCCCCCTAGATTGTCATGTGACTCTTTTCTATGTGATTTTTAACCTTTTGGAGATCATAATATACATTAAGCTATTTAAAATAACACATCACAGTGGAATACATTTGTCCATGAAACTTGTAAACTCTTACTTAGATTGAAGGCTTTGGGGCAGGGACTATGTCTGGATAGTTTCTACCAAAATCACATCCACAACTGGGACTCCTAGGCATGACTGCAATACAAATAATAATAGTCATCCTGCCAACACTGTTTTCCTTAAAGTCTTTTTGAAATCCTCATTAGGTTTTGATCCTTGCAGTATATATTTTCACTATCTGAAGTATTTTGCAACAGAGTTCATGTTCCAATAATGACTTGGTGATCATCTGTAGAGAACTTTCAGTACTAACCATACATGCCTCCAGTATTTGACCTGAGGGAGAACTCCTTTAGCTCTGAAAAAGGGATTGGCCATGTATGTTTCTCATGCTAGCCATCATAGACATGCACACTAGACCAGTGTGGTACATTTACAATTATTAAGGGCAGCTTGCTTGAGTGGCTGCTTTTATAGCTCCCCCAACAGGAAGGCTCCGCCCCTAAGGCAACAGGGCTGTTAACAGGGGAGTTTGAGAGGGAGTTAGGGACTGTAGAGGAGTTCTGTGGAGTTGAGAGTGCTGTGTGTGTTTGCTTTTCTGTTTTGTGTTTGTTTTCTAGTTTGGCTTTTTTTCTCTTTTCTTTTTCTTTTTTTTTTTCTTCCCTTTTTCCTCAGTTTGCAGGGGCTGAGTGGCAGTTGGGATCAGGTGACCCCAATTAGGGGTGGAGCCTTCCTATGGGGGGGGACTTATAAAAGCATCCACTCAAGCAAGCTGCAGTGGCAATAGGGGTGTTAACAGGGGAGTTTAAGAGGGAGTAAGACAGACTGACTGATGGCAGAGATGGAGGTAGCAGCAGAAATCACTTCAACAAGGGAAGAGACAATGAAGATGAGAGGATGTGGAAGCTGTGGGATGTACATTATCTTGGAGGGTATAATCCCAAAGAATTTTGTTTGTATGAAGTACCACTTCATAGAACTGTTGGAGGAGAAAAATCTGAGGGGTGGAGATGTAGGTGGCAAATGTGGTTGAGTTTAGAAGGGGGTTGAACAGTTGATGGAGCAGAGGACTGGAGAGGCTGGAGACATCTCAAATCTGCAGATGGAAACAGGAGCAACCACTTCTGAGGGGAGACTGCTAGGTGAGGAAAGTGAGCAGTGGAAACATGTGACTGTGAGAAGGCAGCAGAGAAAAAGACCAGCTGGTGAAGGTGAAATAGAACTCAGTAACAGGTTTCCTGAATTAGCAAATGTAGGAGACCAGCAGAGAAACACTGAAGGTGGGAATGTGAGGAAGAAGAGAAGAGCAGTTAGTCCCAGTGAAGGGGGAGTTGAGCCTCTGGAGATAAATAAGAGTCCAGGGAGCATTCAGGAGTGAATGCAGAGGATTGCGAACAGTAACTGTAGACATCATGACTCCTGGACCAAGAGAACTGGGGATAGATTGGAGAAGCACGCTGTTTCCAAGAAAAAGGCAAGTGTATGTGATTGGAGATTCTCTGCTGAGGAGGACAGACAGGACTATAACTAGACATGACCCTGAGAACAGGAGGGTGTGCTGCTTGCCTGGAGCTAAGATACACAATGTGGATCTGAGGCTGAAGAGGATCCTAATGGGAACAGGAAAGAATCCTCTGATTATCCTTCATGTGGGTACAAATAATATAGCTAGCTTCTCCTTTGAATGTATCAAAGGAGACTATGCCAGGCTGGGGAGGACTCTCAAGGAGCTGGAGGCTCAGGTAATCTTTAGCAGGATTCTTCCTGTCCCTAGAGGAGGACAACACAGCTGTGAGAAGATTCTGGCAGTTAACAGATGGCTCAGGCATTGGTGTTACAAGGAGGGCTTTGGGATGTATGGGCACTGGGAGGCATTCATGGACAGAAGATTATTTGCTAAGGATGGACTTCAGTAGGGAGGGTAACAGACTTCTGGGAGGGAGGCTAGCTCAACTGATTAAGAGAGCTTTAAACTAAGGACTGTGGGGAAATGGTTCGGAGATGCTCAGACAATCTCTGCGCCTGATACTAGCATTGAGGGGCAGGAAACTGAAGTCAGACAAGACAGTATAGATGCTAGAAAGGAGGGAAGCACAAATGCTGGTCTGAGGGGTGATGTTGGCAGTAGTAATAAAAGGCCATGTTAGGTACAGAATGTGAGCACAGCTGAGCAGAAAAAGCTAAAATCTTTATATACCAATGCGAGAAGCCTAGGTAATAAAATGGAGGAACTGGAATTACTAGTTGAGGAGTTGAAACAGGATATTATAGGGATAACAGAAGCATGGTGGAATAGTAGCCATGACTGGTGTATGGGCATTAAAGGCTTTGTGCTCTTTAGGAAAGACAGATGTAATGGCAAAGGTGGTGGTGTGGCATTGTATATCAATGATGCAATAGATTGCAAAGAAATTCAGAGTGATGAAATTATTAGGACAGAGTCTATCTGGGCCAAAATCACATTGGAGAAGAAAGCTACTAGAATTTATCCTGGATTAGTGCTTGGGGTGTGTTACAGACTGCTGGGATCTGATTTGGACATGGATAGAGAACTCTTTAAGGCCTTTAAGGAAGTAAACACTACTGGGAACTGTGTCATTATGGGAGATTTTAACTTCCCAGATATTGACTGGAGGATTTGCACTAGCTGCAATAAAAGGGCCCAATTTTCTTGGAGGTGATAGCAGATGAATTTCTCCATCAAGCGGTTTCCAAACCAATGAGAGGAGATGCGATCTTAGATTTGGTATTAGTCAGTAATGAGTGTTACCAACTTTGCCCACCAACTCGGGGTATGCTCATTTATTAGGGTTGCTTTCTCTATGGGGAAGATGGTACTTCTATTAGTGTGCTGCTTGTGTGACTTGTGTTTCTACAGAGGTGCGTCTGAGCGGACCGGGTCTATCAGCACTCTCAGCTGACCCCTTATGTGTCCCTGAACTCAGTAGGCTGGGTCACACAGCACTTCTCTGCTGCTACCCTTATGTGCCCCTGTACCGCACCAAACTAGGCTTGATTATGGACCTTGAGCAGGCTGGGTGTCACAGCACTTGTCAGCTGCTACCCTTATATGCCCCTGGAGTCAATCAGGCTACTAGCTCTATCAATGAGCAAACCTTACAGGGTTGTGGGCATTACAGGGATCTTTGGCTAGGTAATAGAAGCGTTGCTGCAAAGTGATATAAAGAAACCAAGACCACAAAGGAGAGGGAATGATGTCTTAAAAGAGTCTGGAAACTGGCTTAATAACAAAAGTCATTTTATTGCTAGGTATCTAAAACTTGTACTACTAATAATTACAAAGGAGAGAAGAATACCCCAAAATACCCAGTTACAGCATTGATAAACATACAAGGAAAGAAGAACACCCAGCTACAATATTACCTAGATTCTACTGTATCAGGCCTAGAGAGAGAGAGAGTCATAATTAACACAAAGGGAGAGAGGTTGGGGGGGGGGGGAAGAGAGAGATGGGGTAGGGGGAGGTCTCACCACTCTGTGTAGCAGAAAGGTTTCCAGGTTGTGCAGATCAGGGTCAGAGGCTGGATGGAAACAAAGCTCCCACAGCAATCAGCAAGGAAGAAAAGCCAGATCCCAGTGGAAATGATACAGCTTTAGATCCAAGCATCAGGAGTCAGGACTCAATCCAGACTCTCACAGGATTCAGAAAGGATCCAGTCAGGACTTGCACAGGACACACACTACACTACACTATGTTGGTAAAGGTTTTTTATAAGGACTTGTTTACATGGCCAATACACATTCCTGGCTGGGTGTAATGGTTCAGAGAAGCTCACAATACGGTCAGGCAGACTCAGTATTTTGGGTATCAATTATCATGTCTGTGACTAGAATGGTCTGATAATTACTGAGTTTGTTCATTTTGGTGTGAGATCCCCCATCAGGCAATGCTTCTCTGCTTCTTCAATCCCAGAGTTCAGTGCGGCTCCTGCTTTGGAGTCTGGTTCTCCATAGTCAATGCAAATGAAGCTCCATTGTGCTGATGGCTTTTGGATATGGGTAGATTAGGAAAAGGATGTCTCCCATTTCCTACTGTTTTTGGTTTTCAGTTCAAGCAGAGGTTGGGGGATGTGTGGGGGGAGGGAGGCACAGGCCGGATACCGTGCTCTGATTCCTCAAGAACACAGAGCTAACACGTAACATGAGGACCTCATAGAGGAATTAGTTGTAGGGGACAACGTAGGCTCTAGTGATCATGAGCTAATCCTATTTAAACTGAATGGAAGGGTAAACAAAAATAAACCTGTGACCAGAGTCTTTGACTTCAAAAGGGCTAACCCCCCAAAAATAAGGGAATTAGCTAAGGAAGTGTACTGGACCAAAGAGTTCATGGATATGAACATTGAGGATGCTTGGAACTGCTTCAAGACAAAGCTGCAGGAACTATCTGGAGCCTGCATTCCAAAGAAGAGGAAAATTTTCAGGCATGGGTTCTAAACCAAGCTGGATGAATGTACATCTTAAACAGGTGATTAGGAGGAAACACAAGCCTACAAGGAGTGGAAGTTGGGAGGGATAGGAAAGGAGGACTACCTTTTAGAGGTCAGAGCATGTAGGGATCAAGTGAGGAAGGCCAAAAGCCAAGCAGAGTTAGACCTTGCAAAGAGAATCAAACCCAATAGTAAAAGGTTCTTCAGCCATATAAATAGAAAGAAAACACAGAAGGAGGAGTTTGGGCCACTATACACTGAAGATGGGGTAGAGATCAAGGATAATCTATGCATGGCTGAATAGCTAAATAAGTACTTTGCCTCTGTCTTTTAATGAGGGTGATGGTAAGTTTGGGGACAGAGAGAGCTCAGGTAATGGGAATGTACAAGTGGAAACTACCATATCTGAGGTGGAAGCCAAGCTTTTAAAGTCTTTAAATCATGACTGGAGGACTTTAATAGCTCAGTTATGAGTTTGAGGTTCATTGTAGGAGTGTGTGTGTGAGGTTTTGTGGCCTGCAGTGTGCGGGAGGTTAGACTAGATGATCATATTGGTCCCTTCTGACCTTGGAGTCTGTCTTTTATGCAGCTTTTTATAGAATAAGTTTGTAGTCTCACTGAGTACAATAATAATACACATGTGAGTAAGTACTACTCAGTGCAAGGGACTTTACAGTTAGACCCAGCATAGCTCTGTTGACTTTAATTGCACTATATTTACAACAGCTGAGGATCTGGTCCTACACATTTACAATCTTCCATGTATAAAATGTTATAGAAATTCAATATTGAAATCTGAAACATCAGCTTATTCAGTCTATTTTTTAAAGTAGCAAAACGAAGTCTAGATATTGCTATTTCTACATATCTAACAAATCTTTTCTTAACCCATAGAGATCATTCCTTTCATGTTGTGCACAAGAAAAGCCTTGCATTAAAGTTGAGGGTTAATTAAGTCCCCCACCCATTAATAATGGAGGAAAAACTGGACTTAAATTAGAACTGGAATCAAATAAGTCTGAATTTGAACAACTTTGGAAAACTGGTCTTGGGATTTGGGTAAGAATTTTGTGAATTGGGCCCAACTCTTATTTATAAGCATCTCTTTTCATGTTGATCCGTTAGTCACCTTACAGTGTAGCAGATTCAGTGTCAAAAATATTGAGCCTGGACTATGTGAGATCTAAGTTTATAAGGGAAAAAAGAGTAAAAAGGAAAAGGCATGTCAGATAAAAAGATCAGTGATAGAAAACTTTCTCCAGGTAATGAGGTTGAAGGTTCTGGCTATCATAGATTCATGGAGAGACAAGATTCTTTAGGTGTTGTGACACAAGAAGGACTGTAATAACCATAGAATAAAATACAGAGGTGGTTATTTGGTGTTAATAGGATTCTACTTTTGTGAAACATGCTGAGAGATTTAGAATAGGCTACAAAGAGAGACAGAATGACACAAATTGGATTTAGCTACCAGTTTCATATGAATTTATGGGAACAATAAAGCAGGTGGAGTCACTCTTGACAGTTTTAGAGGATTGAAACAAGGAAGTTCCAAGGCAAAAGCTATATAAAACATACACTTAGGAATACAAAGTTCACAAAACAACAATAGAAAAATGTGCACTTCCTAGAGAAAAATTGGAGACATTTAGATGTGGTATTTTTCTTAAAGGCATTTACCAATTTTTTTTTTATTTAAAGAAAACTGCAAGTCAGGATTATTAACATTTTGCATAAGGAAATTGTCTCTAACTCTCACTTTTTGAATGCTTAGCTTCTCACTGAACATTGTTGTATATAATTTGATAGTGTCTTTTAAAACTGATGAGCCATTATTTTAGTTAGAATGATCATTGGTGAGATTATAGGGAAATTTAGTATGCAAAATAAATAAAAAGAAAGTGGACACAAAAGGATAATCTTACTCCCCCCCCTTAAACCACAACTCTGTTTTAAAGACAGACCATGTTCTTTTTACTGTTACACCATGTGGGTCAAATAACATCTATCTGTGGAGCCCTCTGGCACCTAAGACTAAATTGTTCTCCTCCTTGGAATGCTCTGAGGCTATACAAGACTGAGATCATAGCAGTTAAAGAGAAGACCTCCCCATGCTGAAAGAATGAATGAATGAAGCTCTAACAGAAGACATCTTCTCAAATTGGAGCTCATCCATCATTTATCTTGGTTCCCCCCCCCCCTCCAAAGTACCACTACCTTTTCTTAGTTTCTGAAGAAAAATAAGGGCCAGAGCCTGTTCAGTTTCACTAATATAAATCTAAAATAATTCCATCAAGCCAATAGAATTATAAACAATAGAATTGTGCCCACCATATACAGAGTCTCTAAGGGGCTCCTGCAGTAGAGAACATAACTTACATTTGATTTAGATGATATAATATGACTCAGGGCAATGGTTCCAAACCAGAGCAAGTGTGTGTGTATATTAAAAAAAAACAAACCTTGCTACTTCCATTCCAAGGGAAAGTCCAACACTTCAGATTCCTGTTTGTTTCAAATTAGAACCAAACATCAAAATTTCATGCAAACTAAATGTTAAAAATATTGCTTTAGAAATATTTACATGCCAAATCAAAGTGCTTCATTTCAACTTCTATATTCTATTCTCAAAATTGATCATTTGATGATTTTTATTTGAAACTTTGATTAAACCAATGTACCCCTGCACCATATTTTGATTTAATCAAATCAACATTTCTTGGTGGAAAACTGTTCCATCATGAACTGTGATAACAACATATTCCTAACCTTTTTGGATTGCTGCCCCTGCAATTCCCTGCCAATAGGGAGCAGACTGAGCCATCTAGCATACAAAATGTAAGACCTACTTTCTCACTAATGCCTTCCTCAATAACAACATTCTGGTCAGCATCTGAAAGCATGTTAAGATATACTATAGTAAGAAGAGGTGGAGGAAGAGAAGAGAGAGAATAGGAACAAAAACAACATAACAAAACAAAACAAAAAACCCACACACACCCCATAACTCTGAATGCTGGGAGATGGAGAGATGAGTTTAAATGAAGATACACTGACTGAACTGATGTGCAGTGCCTGCACACTGGAATTTCCAGGCTGCTTATAGGCAGGGTATGTGCACAAATATGCACAGAAACAACAAAAAAGCTTGCCCTGTGTAGATGCACATCTCCATGTTATGGAGACCCATATTTTTAAGGCAAAGTCTCTTTACGTATATGTGTATTCTGCTTCATTATATTCAATCAATTTTGGCTGAAAATGGCTCTGATTGTCTATGTGAAGAATTGGATGTGTTCTCTAATTTAATGGTAATATTGAGTAACCACTCATCAAGTGTATTATCCCCTTTAATTATTTTAAGCTGGAAAGAACACTGTTTTCTCCAAATTGTCTTGACACGTCAACCACAGGAGAGTCCCTGACTCTGACTGAGTCAAATACTTGCATAATGATAACAGGCATGAAGCATCTGTAGCTTTGGCTTATTTTAGGCTTGATTAAAGTACTTGTATTAAAAAAAAAAAAATTCTAGCTGTTATTTGCCTCTTGTTTTTAAATTATCCATTGACTTTAATTTTGCTGCTCTTGTGGTTTGAACTTGTTTCCTTTTTAAAATAAGTTCCTCAGAAGAAAGGTTTTCCCAGTTGTTCATTGTCCTCACAGAGTTATCCATTTGGGTGAACAAACACAGGATTAAAGCAAGGCAGCTGCATGGGTGGATAGGAAACCATGAGGCAAATTCAATTGCTCTATTTGCTTAAGCCATTTCAAAAATAAATATCATGAAGAGAAATATGATGGGCTGGAATTCTACAGTATTTAAGTGTTGTCATGAGTCAAGCAAAGGATATGAGAGTTAAAGAGCACAGTCCATTTCTAGATCATATGACACCTAGCCTTCAGAACTTGCAGCTATTTGCAGTTCCATACATAGGAATTCCTGTAAGTGTACAGATCCCATGCTGCATGCACATACACACGCACACATACACATACAAACATATATGTATCAGTAATCATTTTCAGTGAAATATAGGTGTATATGTCAGTGAAATACACACACACACCAGTGATCTCTAGCATTGGTGGACAATTTTTAAATGGAAAAGTTTTTTGTCAAAAATGCTAACTTGACAAGACTTAAATGCTTTATGGGAACATACAGACTCTGTCAAAACTTCAGTTGAGAAGTAAGCAAAATGCTCTGTTTTTAACATGTGTGTTTATATTATTTCATTAGCTGAAATGAAAAGTCTGAAGGGAAACATTCTAATCTTATCAATTTCAATGAGGTTGAAACTAACTGGTTTTTAGAATATTTTGTTGTGTAGAAAAATTTTCAATTTTGACGTTTTGCCTTAATATGGGAGGAAATCAAATGTCAAAAACTCGGAATTTCCTGCAAGATGGAAATTCCACTTTCAGCTATGTCTCGCAGTATCCATCCTCAGCATATGGAGTTGAGCTGACACATAAATTCCTATGCTGACAAATCCTCTTTCAGATAAACAGTGAGAATTACAAGGAGCAGAGATCATGTAAGGAAGTATTCTTCTGGGGCAAAATGTTTAAAAGAATGAGAGTCAAACTAGAGTAAATTCATGTGCTCTAATGGAGATACAGCCAGTATGAATCTGGCTTTCTAAGTTTGTTTTTCAAAATATTTAATGCCTCTAAACAGTAAACTTTCTTCCATACTTTTTTTGTTTAATAAAATCAACTGTAGCATGTCATGATAAACACACATGCATATAAAGCCATACACACAAACTGGCATATCATACACCATGTATTCAGCAGAGCAAAGCCAACCATATCCATTAAATCCTTTCACTCTTGAGTTATTTTAGGCCTTGATCTAACACCCACTGAATTCAATAGGAGACTTTGCACTGACTTCAGTGGGTGATCGATCAGCCGTACATGCACCACTGGACCAGATTGGTTAATAGAATTGCTAAAGAAAACTTAAATGTAGCAATCACCATGGCTCCCCATTATAATTCCATGATATTTCTTTTTTTAATGACTGTCATGGGACTCGTACTGAAATAATGCATGATCAACTCCTGCATTCCTTACTTCATTCTGGAGCCAGGAACAGCTCCCTTTGACTCCCATGATTGAGTAAGGAACAAATCATTGCAGCAGTCAGCCCACAATTTTGCAAATAAATATAAGTAATTATGAATATGTAATATGTGTGCATAACACAAATTTGAAAGTTAATTCCTAAATTAAATCTCTGTACATGTTGTCACGAGGTGTGACTCGAATTACCAGTCATCTGTTTTTTGTTTTGTTTGTGCTAACATGTGGCTTACAAGCAATTTTAGTGTGATCACCTAAACTTCTGACTGAACCACAGGAGTTACACTTGCTAAAATTCATTTAAAGAACTTCAGAAATTACTCACATATGAGACTGATATAGTTTGGGATCCGTTCTGCAATAACTACCACATTAGAGATGCATTGTATTTTAACGGTTAGAACAGGAAGGGTAAATCTGAGGGCTCTTGAATTCTGTTGCCAATTCTGCCACCGGCTAGCTGTATGAAAAGGGTCTTAACCTCTCTGTGCTTCATTTCACCATTTTATAAAGGGAGCATAGTACATATGCAAGGCTCAGTTAATATCCTCTGAGCTGGATTCTTGCCTGGTCAAAGCTACAGGGGAATGCTTTTTAAAGCCCTTTACTGATATACAGGTTTAATGATTCCTTGAGGGAAGACAAGCTGCCAGTAAAGCTGGTCAAAGTCTACTTTTTTTTCCTGTGAAAAGTTTCATTTTTGACCAAAACAATGTTTTTGAAGAGAAAATTGCTAAGTTAATTTAAAAAGCCCACATTTCTACTTGCCAAAGAACTTTAAAGATGTGGTGATCCAGTGATTACTCAAGAAACCACAATGGATATTTGACAATGGTTAGGCAGTTGCTATGATCAGTACTGTCTCATGGTTTCCTTGTGTTCCCTCATCAGTCACCCTGATTCCACTGCCATCAGTTTTCTGTTTGCATGTTTTCTCTCTGTCTACTGCACTGGTACAGGCCTGAGAGTTTGTACAGCAGCCTCTGATCAACCAGCCCCAAGTGGCCTTAAACTGTCTTCTGTAGTGAAGGCACTCGGCCAGGTTTATTGTCAACAATGAACAATCCTCGCTCCCTGGATCAGCACCCACAGTTACAGTAGCATGTGTATGCCCATTACAATGGTCTCAGCTGTGTGAATGGCAGGATTTTCCATTCTCCCTTCGGCTAGACGAAGACACCCTCACAGAGACACCTCCTTATACACCAATGCAAACAAGTTTCATGTTAGCCCTCTGATGTGGTTAGTTACCATCTTCTACCTTGTACATGTGGGTTTGATCAAAAGACCTCTATCCATCATGCTGTCCTAATGCTATCTTTAGGAGGGGCCAATGTGCCCCTGTTACCTTCCAGGAGTGTATTTATACCACACTTGGTATCAAAATGTTTTCATACTGCCCACCTGGATTCTGTTTTTTGTGAGTGTCCTGTGCCTCATGCTCCTTAGGAGTGTACGCGTTTCTGGAATATTAGTCATGTTTTTGCCAGTTGTGTACTCTGGACAGTGAACTTACAAGCTGGCATGCTTTGTAACAGAACAGGGCCTGATTCTTGCTAACTCTGCTTTATATTAGCACAGCTTGACTCTGCTTGGGCCCTTAAGCCCTTATACTAGGCCTCATGTTTCAGGCTCGCTCTTTCTACTAAATCTGCTTTACAGCCAAGTTCTTGCCTTAAAATGGAATTGAAAATGCTTTGTTCCTTTTATGTGTGTATTAGTACAACACCTAGCTCGCTATGACTGGAGCTCCTATGTGCTACTTCAGTACAAATAACTAATTACTTAATGAACCCAAACTTTATTTTCCCATGCTAGATTTTTCTTCAGGTAACAAATTTACCAGAGCAGTCCCACCACCATCTTAGTCAGGTGGCACAGTCAAGGGAAGAAAACCAGTGGTTAAAGTATAATTTGATGGGCTCCGGAACCCTCCTAATCTCTGGGCTCCCTTCCAATATTACCTGGGCCCTCTTCATGCAGGTGCAGGCCCCAGCTCAGGTAAGCATTTGCAACCACTTCTCAGTACCATACACATTGGTTATCGCTCCATAAAAATACAGTTATCGGCCACTAAAAATACTGGCCCTGATCCTGACCTCATATGCTGCCCCCCTCCACCCCTCTGCACCTCCCTGACCTCAGTCTTGGTCTCACACTCTGCCTCCACTGCCCCCCCAGGTTAGATCCTGGCCTTACACTCTCCCCCCCTCACCCCAATCCTGATCTCATTCACTGCCCCCCCTACCCCCATCCTGGCCTCACACATTGCCCCCTATATCCCCCCAGGTGGTACTTGCTCCTGGTACAGAGGACTGGACTTAATGACCTCTCATGGTCCCTGGCCAGGCCACTCCCACCCTGAGCATGCTCAGGATGGGAGATCTGAAAACTCCCCCAGCCTGGCTGCAGCTCCCTGGCCAGAGCAGAGCAGAACATGCATTCTGCCTTATTTTTCTATTTTTCAGGGCCCTGGAACCTTGGTCCTTCAAATTTGTGGGCCTCAAAACTGCATTTCAGGGCATTCCAGCTTACTTTAACCCCTTAAGAAACCTTGCAATTATAAACACAGATTCTTTATTCTACTGAGATAAATACCATCTCTTCATTAATTGGACCTTCCTTGCTTACTGAAGTCATAGCTGCTAATTCTTGCTCTCATCACCACTGTCTGTATTCAATAGAGGTCACCTCTGGAGCAACTTTTCACTCTATGCTTTCTCTGTTTAAATAAAAGGAGTTGATATGGCCCTTCATGAATCAGAAGGATCTGGCCAAATGGAAGTGCCTTCACCAGCTGCCTGTCTTTACTTCATTATGGGAAAAGTTTTCTGTGATAGGTCAATTAGTTGCAGAATTTTTAATTGTAGTCATCCTCAAGGGCGTTGTTGGTGCTGGGTTTATGGGGCTCAAGCTCCAAGTCCTGGCGCAAGAGCCCTACGTCTGCCACGGCAGTGGCTGCAGTGGTGGCATGCTTTTTCTGCGCCAGGGGAGCTCCTGGTCACCCTAATGTAAGAAACTAATGCTCTGCTCTTTGGGTTTGTGGGTAGCAATTGCCACACTTTGTTTTAGGAGTCCCTGTTTCCCTCTACTTTGACACTGGCTAACCTCTACGCCACTTTTCCAGTCGAGGAACACAGAATGTACTTGTTTAACCATCAATGACAAATGTGCCAACGTCTGATAGTTCACTATTATTTACCAGGTTATTTCATGCCAAATTAGCCAAATGTAGGCATGACTACTTCTGTTAATTCCTTACTGGCAGAACTGAGGGCATGAGTATGATCTAAAAATCTGTTTATTTCATTAATGAATTCTATTTATTGCACTAATCTAGGACAGATGCACCATGGTCCCCGCATGTACATTGCTTATCACAGGAATTGGCCCATTGCTGTAAATGGGGAAGGGCTGGAACAGCAACCTGAAATAAAATGTATCTTTTTTTTTTTTTTTTTTTTTGGCTTTCTCTAACCACTCAACATCCAGCTAACAAACCAAGCCATTCCCATCTCTTAGACTTCAAAGCTAGAAGGGACAGCCATGATCATCCAGTTTGAACTTCTATACATTTCTGGCCATAAAACATGCACTGACCCACTCCTGTAATAGATCCATAAGCTCTGGATGAGGTACTGAAGTCCTCAAATAATGACCTAAGGGCTTCAAATTACAGGATATCCATTATTTACACTAGTGTAAACCTGCAAATGAGCAATGCTTCATGCTGCAGAGGAAGAGCATCCCCTCTTCCTCCCATGGGAGTCTGCCAGTCTGGCCTGAGGAAAATTTCCTTCTCAACCCCAAACATAATAATCAGTTAGACCCTGAGCATGTGAACAAGACACAGCAACCAGGCACCTGGGAAAGAATTCTCTGTAGCGACGCTGAGCCCTTCCCATTTATTGTCCCATTCTCCAGCCTAGCAACCAGACTCCTAAATAATCCATTCTTCCACAATACCATTGTATGAGCATTTTTAGAAGTCAGAGACCACTTTTATCATAGCAATCACTGGTCGCGCCAAAGAGAGATATTTAGAAATGCAGTCCTGGGTAGTGAGCCTTCATTCAGGGCCCAGCTGTAGTCTTGTGCTGTAATAAATACAAATCTGTAAGGCTGTGTGCTGAGGGCCAGGTGTCCACTATTAGCAGTCAGACAAAGGGATAAAGAGGTTCAAAAACACATTTAGAATAATTGGTTGATTTCCCTATCTTGTGGCTGCAGTGGTATAATGTTGGGGTAGAGGAGGGCATGTGTGATGGATTTAATATTAGAAGATGAAAAAGGCTTTGTAAAATGGTGATCTCTATGAACTGTGGCCCTCTGAGAGAATTTAAATATTGTATATTCTGTAATTGTCCCAGTCACTGAACACAGGGGGTAGAATTCTTTCCTTTCATTCACTCCTGATGATACTGCTAAATAACAAAAGTATTTACATTTTAATTGTCACAGAGCAAAGAGCTGGAACATTGGTTCAAATGACTAAAGTCACGCACTATTGTGACAAGCAGCTCCCCAGATCCGGTCCAGTATGCTGCTGTGACCTTCTGGTTCCTACTTCTGAACCCTCGTTTGCCCTGCTTTGCCAAGTGACCACTCACTCCTGAGTCAGTCTACTCTGGCCCCTCACATGCAATCAGTCCTAAGCAGTGGGTATATACCTTCTGGCTACTCCAGGGACGATCCCCAAGTGAGCACCCCTGGCCCCAGATACTACCACTGGAGCCACTGTCTGCAAAGATTGGGACACACTCCCAATCACCCTACACTCATGTCCGTCTATTTAACAAAGAAATGGATCATGCCCAGCCTTCCTCTCTCACACCATCTAAAGACTACACTGCTTTAGATGAAACAACTATTAGTTTATTGATCAGATTATAATTCCAACCGAGAGTACGGGCAATCAAGGCAGAAACATAATATAAATGAACCAGGAGATAGCATGAAGAAATAAAAGGTAAAACACGCATGCTAACCTAATATCTACCTAAACTGACCTCAGAGTTCAAGTTTATGATCACAGTGTTTGGTTGTCAGATGTTTGTAAAGTCAGTCTCTGCCAGAGGCCAGGTGGGGCCCAGATCTTGCTTGGAGTTGTTTCAAGATGGAGATTCCCGGGCAAAAAGCCCCAAAACCTTCCAAGTGTCTCTCTTTTGTTTCCATTCCACCTCACACCTCCCCTTTCTGGTCAGAGATGATCCCTTTGCTTGGTCTGAGCCATCTGAATTAGCATATCTTTGTTGTCTCTTCCATTTACATGCTCACTCACAGCTTCGGTTGTTTACATGTTGCTGGAAGAGAGTTCGGTCTGTCTCCCACTGTTTCGAGTTGGCATCAAATAATACAATCACCATGCACAAGTAAACAGAAAAATCATATAGCTCATAGCCCAGGGTGCACAGATGTGCATCCCATGAGAACTATCAATGTCATTTTATTTCAGTGAGCATATTAATAGTAACGTAAGCACATCTGAAAGATTTTTTTTTAATTTATTTGCTAGACAATTAGTAAACTGCTGGCATACAGAGAGAATTTAAACCAAAATTGAAATGTTAAAGGCATTTTGCCTTACAAATGCTGAAATGCCATGGGATAAATATTCATGACTCTTTGAGAACTGTGCCCTATCTCTTGGTTTGAGAAGAAAATACTTAGTATCATCATAAAACACTGGAAGAGATAATGAATTGAGAACTGGGATTATTTATGTGATAAGATAAAAGAACATTTCATTTTTCAGAGGAAAAAAACATAAGCTATTTTCTTGGAGAATGTTTAACTCTTTGATTTATTTCAACCCATTTTTGCTGCCAGAGGCAGCATTGTGGAATTGCCCCCACACATCAACTCTCTACTCTTACTAACTGTATCTCATAATAGTTTACTTCTAACAAGGCTGGTGCTCTTTCTTCAAGCTTCCCTTTTGCAAATAGCAGATAGAACTTTATTTTCACAGTAATGTAACCTCAAGGAAACCAGCTATGAAGTCAACAGAGCTAAGGCATAAAAGCTTTGGATGCTGGAATTTTTATTAGACTTCATGTGTCACTGGTTCCTCTGCTACTGAAGATGCACTACTTGAAAGCTCCATGACAGCCCTAGAAAAGATCTGGCATTAAACAATGTGTAGGTTTGTCCAAAGCAGTAGGAGTACATTTTTATCTCACATTTCTGTTGCAATATTTTTTTAGAACTCTCAAATAAGTGGAGACAAGAAGTCAGATAGATCCAAAGTTGTGAGGTGAAATGTAATAGTGTTTTATTAATAAGTATTGCAGACTGAAGCCAGTTACCAAGAAAAAGGTGGAATGTATAAGAATTGGCAGACACATGCCATACATACTATCTAAAGAAAGGCACGCATTGTAGAGCATGTTTCCATCTCTCCTGTTTGAATGATAAAATTAATGAATGAAGCAAATAATTGCTGGATATAGGTATACTTCAATTATCAGAATTTTGGATCATGCAATGGTCATTTCTGTCTCTTGAACTGAGACTTTATGTAAAGACAGAGGGTCTTTTCTCTGTCATATTCTTACCCCTTAGCACTACTCTGAGCAGTGAGGAGCCCTAACAGAGAATCAGCAGGTACAGCAGAGATTTTGAACCTGGATTTTGTTTCTACCAGACCTTTGGATAGCTGGTTTTGTATCTCTTCTGCAATATTCAGATAGTCAGAATTTATCTTTCACATCACATGATAGAGGAAAGAAATCAAAACACAATTTCTTACACACATAGTTTTAACTTTTGTGATGCCTTCTAGAGGTACCCAGAGTTGGGAGACACCTTGCTACCACCTGCCCTTAGTGTATGTCTGCTCTGGGTCAGGTCTGGATTAGCTTCACAGCCTTACTAGCCTCTGTCCAAACAAGCACTCCCCTCTAGGCTTTGCAGTCTCTGCTGCCACTCTGCAGGTTCATGACAGGCAAACTCCAGACTGTTTAACATCTCTGTGGAACGTCCAGTCCCTGGTCCACTGGGCAGTCTCATTATCCACTGATTCCCTGCTGCTGAACAGTAAAGCCCAGCTTACCAGTGCTACCTTGGAGCACTATGCTTAACACACAGCACTAACATACATTTATGATGAAATCAAGTACAGGTTTGCATAACAAAGCACAGAGATTCAAATGATAGCTAGGAGAAGTATTAGAAACAGATGTTTACATGTAAAATTAAATCAAACAAGCATCCTGGAGCCTAGAGTTATTTAATAAGGCACTCTATCTTGCAGAATATTGCTCACCCAAAATCCTTGCAGCTTTTTGCAGCCAGATCCTCTTTTCATGAGGTAGACATATTGCTATCTTGCCTTGGAGGTGAAGGATTCAGTATGTTTCTTTGCCCCAAAGATTAACCTGTTTAATCATTTGTCTTTGTCAACAACCAGGACAGCCCGTTGTTTGAACTATTTTGTAGACTTTGCAGTATCTCATTTCACAACTGTCTTAGTATGCAAATAGGTATAGTGTGAAGCATACGATACGCAACCCCCGAATGGCCAGATGAAGACAGGTGCTCATTAAAGCCTGCCTGAAAGAAACATGTCCAAGTTATGTCACCTCCTTGTGACCTGCTTTACTTTCAAGGCCCTAAGCAAATAATTTTCAGTAGATATACATAGCTCCTTGAATAGTATTCATATGTGCACCTTGTACTGTAAGTGACCTGTGTGCTACTTGTTCTCAGTAGAGACCTCCCATGCCATACGCTGTTGAACTATTACACTTATATCCGATCCGGGGGTTCTGTAAAGCTTTGTGCACCACCTGTTCCCTCTGCCCATTGGCACCAAAGGATTCCTGGTGACAACCTTGTTGGCTTTTTGATGGGCAGGTGGACATATTCAGGGCAACTGATAATGGGTTTCTGGTGATTCATTTAAGAACAAAAAGACTAAAAGCATTCTTTGTAATGAGCAGTAATATCAGTAACTTCTCTCCTGCCTACTTTCAAATGCAATGAGTCAGTAACAATAACATGTTAATAATAGTTAGTTGGTAACAATAACATGTCAATGGGAAGACAACAGCAGTGGTTCCCATTCTTTTCAGTAACATGGCACACTTCAAAGAGACAAACAGTTCCACAGCACAACCACTTTTCTCAGCTGAATTGATTGCTCATAAATGTCACATTTACTTACATTTACTATGGTTGCTGTCTTACTAGAAAAGTTTGCAACATAGTGCATTCAACAAGCTAAAGAAGGATCAAACGCATTATTAAATCTACCAGAAAAAAATACACATCATCTCAATTTTGCCCTTTCGCCACCTGTGTTTAGCAGGTTCCCATTTTAGAATTGAAAGACTGATACCTCACTTTAATTTGAAGATTAATTTTCACAAGTTTTATGAGTTGTAATTTTGGCTGGGTTGATTATTGTTTCAGATGAAACAATATTTGTTTTCCATTGATTTTAATTATCTTTGAACAAACTTTCATACCACACTTGGACAGTTCTCATGGCATACAGATATACCACAGCACAGTGGTTGAAAACCATTTGACTATGGGACAATTATTGCTGAATTATGTTGTTAATATTTCTCTGTGGCACTATCAGTTTCTGTCTATAAAGCATAAAATAAAACATCACTAGAAGATTGGGTTTTCCAAAATCTCCCCAGGTAAATGGAACATGATTCAGATTTTATGCCAGTTCCATGATATTGGCACCAGTGGAATTATTTCTTATTTCCATTAGTGTAAGTAAGGTAAGAATCAGATCCTTCATGTTTAATTAAATATATGCACCTTAATATTAATGGCCAGATTCTGGCATCAGGCTACGTATTGCCTTGTCGAGCTGTGGAGTGAGTGTGGAGTTCCTAAAGAAAGGAGGTATGATCCACTCGTTAGAGCACTAACATAGGACTGTGGAGACCTGGCTTCAATTCCTGGCTCGTCCACAGTTTTCTTGTGGGACCCTGGTTGAGTCGCTGTGCCTCAGTTACAAAACAATGGCAGATGTGGATACCTGCTGCTCAAATGGAGAACTGAAGACCCTCCAATGTGTGACTGTGGTCACCTAGAACAAACTGTGAAGCATATAATAATTCAAATGATTAGTCTTCCTGTGATTTTCCTGAAATCTTGTTCATAAAACATTTCATACCGTGGACATTCATAGAGCCCTGGCTTTTTACTTGTGTCAACTTAGATCATTCAGGACATCCCCCAAGGCATTCTGTTGGCTATACTGAGAGAATTGAAGGTCAATCAGTGTCAACTCAGTGAATCTCACAGTGGATTTCTGACAGTATTATGTTCTGCTACAAACTTGCTAAAGATAATGGCTCATTCCACCAGGGCTCAGTCCAAAGCATCAGCTTTTCTGAGCAGTGTTTCAACAGCTGGTATGTGCAAGGGAGTGAAATAGTTGTCTGTGCCTATATTTTCCACTCATTATCTAGTCTCACAAAGCTCTCATGGCAATGCCAACGTTGGCAAGTCATTGTTACAATCTGTTCATATGACCCAACATCTCTTCACATGTAAGGGAACTGCTGATGTGTCACCTACAGTACAATATGTGCACAGTCACTAGAAGAAGAAAAGAATGGTTACTTACCTGAGCAGTAACTGTTGTTCTTTGAGATGTGCTGTGCATATACACATTCTAGAAACCTCCCACCTTGCCCATTATTTCAGACATTACAGACAGAGTGTGAAGCATGAGCGCTGCTGGTGCTGGGCACACAGGATACAAGCCCTGAGTCTCCCTGGCAGAGCAGCAAGCCAGTCTGAACTGCTGAGCTCTTTGTGGGAACAGTGAGAAGAGTTTTTGAGTTGCCCAGCAGGCCCCTCCCCTGTAGTATATAGCCAGGATGGAGAGGGACATATAAATTTAAATCTCTGCCAGAGGCTACTGGTGGAGGTGGGAGACCAGAGCCCTCAGAGTCCAGTGGGGGGAGGGGAGAAGAACTTGGCACAGGCAGCGGAGGGCAGCCCAGCACGGCCCACACAGGGTCCCCGATGATGGTGGACAAATGATGTGTGCAAAGATTTGGACAAATTGGAGACAGTCCAGAGAAGAGCAACATGAATGATTAGAGGTCTAGCACAGGCAGTGGAAGGTCCCCTATAGTGGGGAGAACCAGAGCCCAGTGTACACTGTGGAGGGGGAGCCCAGAACCTTGCATAAGCTGCATAATGTCCCTCGTGGTGGATCAGTCCCTGGAGTATGGTGCAGACTGCACAGGGTTCCCCAGCAGCAGGCAGGGGAATCAGACCCAAGGTGCATATGAAGTGGGCCCTAGTGCTGGGGTGAGTGCAGGGGATGTGTGTGGATGTGGGGGGCATACATGGCAGTGGTGGTGATGATGGTGGGTGGATGGGCGGCAGGAGGTGAGTGTGGCAGGGGGATGGGAGGTCTGAGTGTGGTGGGGTTAGGCTTTGGCCAGGGCCTGTGCCACAAGTGTTTTTTACAGCTTGCTACACCACTGGTGTGAAGGAAGAGAGAGAAAGGCAGTGGACATGCTCTCACCTGGTAGCATGAAGGGAGCCAGGATACATGCATCACACAATGATACTGCTGGGAAAATCTTCCAAGCCGAATGCACTGGGTGAACATACTCCTACAGTGGAGTGCATATGTGCATAACACATCTAGAAGAACAAAATTACTGTACAGCTAAGGTATTTTTTTAATTAATTTCTCAGTAAATCTAAATACTTATATGTAAAGGAATGCTCGTGGTCTAGAGATTGGACACTGGCTTGTGTGTAAAGAAACTGGGGCTTTAATTCCAGTTCTGACACTAACCTGCTGTGTGATCCTTTTTACATTTTTGATATAAATCTTTTGCTGAAATTTTCTGACCAACCTTAATTATACATTTTAGTTCCCTATGGCATGTGCACTATATTTCTCACTCTGCCGCTTCTGTTTTTTTTTTTTTTTTCAGGAAATGTGGGTAATTTGTATTCAGACTATGCAGAAAAAGACAAGTCAATCATTGTTCAACTGTATGTTCTTTTTAGATGAATCAATTGAATGAAACAAATTTCTCATCTTTCTCAGATTATTTTAAAGAAGCTAAAATAGGGATAGAACAAGTTAAAAATTGCCTAGATGAGTTAGCTGTCTTCAAGTCAGCAGGGCCTGATGATATGCACCCTAGAATACTCAAGGAGCTGACTTAGGAGATATCTCAGCCATTGGCTATTATCTTTAAAAAATCATGGAAGACTGGAGAGGTCCTAGAGGACTGCAAAAGAGCATATATAGTGTCCATCTATAAAAAGGAAAATAAGGACTACCCAGGGAACTATATACCAGTCAGTTTAACCTCTGTACCTGGAAAAATAAAAGAGAAAATAATTAATGATTCCATTTAGTGAGCATTTAGAAAAGAATAAGTGTTGAACCCTGGGTTTTAGATGTAACTGCAATGGACTTGTGACACCCACCAAGGAGACGGACACCAATTTCAAGTAGAAAAAATGTTATAGTGGTCTCATAAAGGCATACAATGAAGTAGCAACAAAAATGCTTATGTGGGGGGAATAAACAGCTACACAGAGAAGAAGACTATGCAAGATACAAGTGGGATAATAAACAGCTATATAATAAAGGACTATACAAGGTACCAACGAAAAACCACACTTATAAACAATGTATAAATGGGAAAAAAACTACACTTATAAACAATGCATAAATGGTATTATAGAGAAAGGGGAAAACAAAGAGGAAAGAAACAGATCAAGAGAGGTAGAATAACTGTATCAGTTTATAATACCTGTCCTAGCACCGTAGTGGAACCCAAAGCGAGGAGGCAGACCAGCTGCAGCATCCCAGTACTCAATCATTTGGCCGGCAATTCAAGTACGCCCAAAAGGTCTTGCGGTCGGGGGATCAGTCCATCTGGTTCATGACGTGCCTTTCAGCATTCGAGGGTGGGAGAACACTCAAGCCAACCAAGGCAGGGGCTTAAATAGTGTACTGCACGGCCAGAGTATAAAATAGCCAATTGGAAGTGAGATGCAGGTCAGGATCAATGAGGTAACTGGGACCCTGGACAATGATCCCTCCTTTGTGATGACGGGGGTGCTGAGAAACTCATCAAGGGGATAGAAACTCATCCCCCCCGCTGATGACACAAGGCTTGGGAGGTAGAAACTCACCCAGGAAACTGAGCCCCATCAGGGGAGATCGATACTTAACATTCTTCCCAGTGAGCTGCATAGCCCAGAGATGAGACCCATCACAGAGATTGATACTTGACATTCCTCCCTGTGAGCTCCATAGTCTAGAGGGCTATGTTGGGGGGCAGGGTGACCATCATGTCTGCCACCTCCGTTGACAATAAGGTGTTAAGTGATAGTCAGCATGGACTTGTCAAGAAGATATCATGTGAAACCAACCTGATAGCATTCTATGATGGGGTAACAAGCCTTGTGGATAGAGGGGAAGCTGTAGCTGTGGTGTATCTAGACTTTAGTAAGGCTTTTGATAAGGTCACCCATCACCTTCTCATTAACAAACTAGGGAAGTACAGCCTGGATGGAGCTACAATAAAATCAGTGAAAAACTGGTTGGATAACCTCTCCCAGAGAGAGAAGTTATGAACAGTTCTTAGTCATGCTGGAAGGACATAATGAGTGGGGCATCACAGGGATCCATTCTGGTCTGGTTCTGTTCAATATTTTCATCAGTGATTTAGATGATGGCATAGAGAGTACATTTATAAAGTTTGCTGATGATACCAAGCTGAGATAGGTTGCAAGTGCTTTGGAGGATAGGATCACAATTAAAAATAATTTTCACAAACTGTTGAAATGGCCCGAGGTAAACAGAATGAAATTCAATAAAGACAAGTGCAAAGTACTCCACTTAGGAAAGAACAATCCATTGCACATATTCAAAATGGGCAATGACTGCCTAGGAAGGGGTACTGCAGAAAAAATATCTGAGTCATAGTGGACTACAAGCTAAATATGAGTCAACAGTGTAACACAGTTGCAAAAAAAACCCAAACACCATTCTGGGATGTATTGACAGGAGTATTATAAGTAAAACACAAGAAGAAAGTCTTCTGCTCTACTTGGTTCTGTCAATGTTCCCTCTAAGGTTTGGCGGCTTGTGTGCAAAATTTTCAACCTGTGTGCAGAACTTTTTCTGAATAAAATTTTTGTGCAAATTCACATGATGGAAATTATTGAAAAGTATAGAACAATGAAAAATTAAGTTATTTAAAATTGTTTTATTAATAATTTGAATGTATACTATGCTTATGTGACATTGTGTCATCAATTCTTCAGTGTTGTTTGTCTGCCTTTGTCAGTTTTCCAAAATGAATAAGGACATAAAAAAAGTTAAAGGGAAAGCAGCTAATTTGCCCTGTTTTTCATTTTGCACAGCAGCCCATTTTACAATTTAAAAAAATTTGTCCAAAATTGTTTCTAGCCAGTTCAAATGTGTCCCTTTGTTTGTTTTACTTAATTGGTCACTGTTAGTAATTTTAATCATGATACACTTTATTTTCCTTCATTTTATTAGTGGTTGCTATATCTTTTTCCCCCAATTTAGCCCTTCCCTAAGAAGCAACAGGCCAAAAGTTAAAAAAATCCAACACAGGACTTGAACAGATGACCCTGACGTCATAAGGCTACTGTGCTAGCAACTAAGCTATGAAGATACTATAACAATAAAACAAAACCCCACCCACCCACCAAGCTTCTAGGACTCAATGATAATTATGTACTCCACTGCCACTTGATATTTTTTCCCCCTCCCTATAAACTGCTCTTTGTTAGTTAGTTTGTTTTTTAAACATTCTACTTACCAGAAATGAAAAGCTGATCCTCAGTTTGCCTTAAGGCCTGCCCCCCCTGCCCATCTTCAGCTGCTCTCCCAGGCTGCCCCCTCCTGCAGCTGATCCTTGGCCATGGTTCAGGCTGCCCCCTCTTCCAATCCTCAGCAACTTTGCCAGCCTGAACTCCCAGCCCTGGGCCAAACCTCAGCCGCTCTGCTGGCATGGCCCTGCCAGGGTCCTGCCCCCCCGCTGATCCTCGGCTGCTTTCCCAGCCTGGCCCTGCCTCGCCCCGGCCCCTCCCAGCTGCTCTGCTGGCCTGGCCTGGCCCCAGCCCCCACTGATCCTTAACTACTTTTGCTGGCCTTGCCCTGCCCAGCCCCAGCATCCCCGCGCCAGCCGATCCTTGGCCGCTTTTCCCCCCTCACCTGGCCGATCCTCAGCTGCTTTGCTGGCCTCGTTCTGCCCGTCCCTGGCAGCCCTCCCCACTGCGCAGCTGGCCTGGCCCCAGCCCTGCTCCATCCCCCACTCCGGCAGATCCTCGGCCGCTTTTCTGGCCTAGCCTGGCCTGGCCTGGCCCTCCCTGGCCCCGGCCCCGCTCCCCCCCCGCCGCCTAGCTGATCCTTGGCTGCTTTGCCAGCCTTGCCCTGCTTGGCCTCGCCTCCCCCCTGCTACTCAGCTGGCCCAGCCCAGCCCAGCCCTGCTCCCCCCCCACCCCTGCCGATCCTCCGCCGCTTTGTGTACCTTGCCCTGGCTCCGCTGCCTTCCCCCAGCTGATGCTCTGCTGGCCTGCCCAGCCAATCCTGGGCTGTGCTGCTGCTTGGCCCTCCCTGTGCACGGGAATGGGACAGGCTTGCGCGGGGAGGTTATTTTTAGGTGTGCGGCCGCGCACCTTAGAGGGAACATAGGTTCTGATTAGGCCTCAACTGGAGTACTGTGTTCAGGTCTGGGTGTCTCATTTCAGGAAAGATCTGGACAAATTGGAGAAAGTCCAGAGAACAGCAACACAAATGATTAGAGGTCAGGAACGCTTGACTTATGAGGGTTAGATTGAAACAGCTAGGTTTGAAAGGTCTAGGTCTAGAAAAGAGGAGACTGAGAGAGGGGACATGATAACAGTTTTCAGGTACCTAAAAGGTTGTCACAAGGAGGAGGGAGAAAAATTGTTCTCCTTAACTCGTGATATGACACGAAGGAATGGAATTAAATTACAGAAAGAGAGGTTTAGGTTGGACGTTAGAAAAAAATTCCTAGCTGCCAGAGTGATTACCCACTAGAATAAGTTGCCCAGGCAGGTTATGAAATCTCCCTCATTGTAAGATTTTAAGAGCAAGTCTAGTTTAAGAGGGCATTTGTTCCTGCTTTGAGTGCAGGGGACTGGACTTGATGACCTCTCATGGTACCTTCCAATTTCTGTGATTCTATGATTTTTATGATCCTAGGCCCCTCGAAAGAACACAAGGTAGATTACTTCCATGACACAGAGCTGTACAAGCAAAGGCATAACTGAAAAGGTTCAATTGCAAATTGCTTATCATTCAACACATCTCATTTTGATGGTGTGATGAGAGACTCAGCCTCTTATACCCACACTCCTGTGGCTCTTCAATAATTTCTACACAGTGGAGTAACTTGAACAGAAGAGAGTGAGGGCAGTCCCTTGAAAATATCCCATAGGTCACCAGTTAGAGCATTTTCCTGAAAGATCAGACCCCTGTTCAAATCTTTTCTTCTCTTCAGGCAGGGGCTCTTGTGGACGGATGGAACATGGGTGTCCCACAGCCACTGAACTGAAAGTTGTGAAGTGGTTGTCACTGATATTATCATCTCTTTCTCCACTTTTTTTTGACTTCCAGATTTTGAATGGAACCTGATTTGGTAGATGGCCTCTGAGTTCTATCGAGTAAAATAGAAAAAGCAAAATCTGATGAGTTTTTGGAACGCAGGCTCTGTGTTATGAACATTGTCTAGGGGGCGAATGGACAATTGCTATTAAGGACAGGCCAGAAGAGCCCGGAACCAGAGGGCCAAGTTTGGATGTGAGATCTGCATGGGACCCTGATCATCAATCCAGCTTCAGTCACCATCATCGGGTGAAGGCAACCATAAACTCCACACGCTAGGAGCCAACATCTCCCAAGCAGGGAAATAGGGTGCACAGTGGGACACTGGATCTCACTAAGGTTGGGCACTTGCTTACCTCCCATGTGTGTAGCCTTGGTTTACCAGGCTCTAAGCTGCAGGTTGTGATGTGGTGGTTGAATGCCCCATCTCTGCCCTAAGGAAAGGAAGGATAGGTAACACATCTGAGGGGGAAGGGTGAAAAGAAAATTTACTTACCTGTGTAAATCCATCAGGCACTTGAATTCTAGAGCCCCTGTGTGGTGGTTACCTGCAAAGATAAAAAGGGATGGTGACTAAGGTTAATGAAATAAGGCTGTGGTTAATGGAATATGGTTTTGTCTACTATCTTTGTATTTTCATTCTTGTAATGTTCATGTATGTCTATGGTTAAATGTTTTTGTAAGGGAGCATATTTTGCTTGATCTTTGAAGGGTGTATCTTACAATCTTATTTCATTCTCCTGTTGGTTCTAATACACCTCTGTTTTCCCCAATAATGTATGTTTATTGGTTCAAATCAATTGCCACTGTGTGTTCTGTGAGCTACTGCCAGAACATAGGGTATGGTAGGATGATAGATGCCTATTGGTGGGAAGAATCTGCTATTTGAGAGGAGTTGTGCCAAAAACTTTCCTCCAACAATAAGCATGCACTTATTAATTCTGTTCCAAAACTATATTTAAGAATTAAAAATCTGCAAATTTGACAGCTTGTCTTCAACCATAAATACTTGAAATACAATAATATATGAATGCACTCGACCTCGGAGAGGCTATAAGATGAAAGATTTCAACCATTTGGTCCAGTTATCCATGAACAGCTTCAGGCACTCCATGGGACTATTCATATGCCAAAGTGTTTGCAGGATCCTAGCCTTGGTAAGAAATAATATCCCCAGATTTGCACTAGCTGAAAAGGGGTAAATGAGTGCAGCTCTCATTGAAATGACTGGGATTTGTGGGAGTTCAATAGTTCTGGAAAGCACACCACATATATTACATTTTGAAAACATACAAACTTACATTGAAAGCAAACTTAGGTTGCAAAGTCAACCACAAAAATTTAGGAAATACAAGAATTTAATATTTCTCCACACACCCTAATTTGCATCCCTTGTGTGTCTGCATTATGATATAGTCTTAAATTACATAACCATGTAGCATCTTATGCAACTTTCTTTTAACATAGGCTATTTTATATTCTGAAGGTTTTTTGTTTGTGTGTTTTTGTTTTGTTTTTTAAAGCAAACACACACAAAAAACCCAGAAACTCCACTATAAGGAACTATCTTGACTACTTTATAAATCCTTAGCAGGGTTAGAACATCTATTTTGCAGACCTCTACTTTTTGAGTTAAAGAAGTAAGTGGTAGCAGTAGTAGGCTGCTATTCTATATGTGGATCAGTCACTAGAGCTATCTCTACACCTAAAATTTTAGTTCAGACGTGCTTAGTCCAAACTAAGTAGTTCAAAGTTAGTTCGAACTAAGCACATTTTTTTAGCTTGAACTAACTTTTTAGTTTGAACTAAAAAAGTGGATTTAGTTTGACCTAAAAAAAAAAAATGCCTAGTTTGAACTGACCGCTAGCTCAAACTTATTTAGTTCAAACTAGCACGACTACAATGTGATAGTTCAAACAAATTTCAAAATAAGTTTGAAATGAGCTGTTAGACTCACCAGATGAACTAACTAGTTCGAACTAAGTTTTGCTGGAAAAAAAATAAATTGAACTAGGAGAAGTCTCGTGTAGACTGGGCTCAAATTAGTTCGAATTAAGGCTCCTTAATTTGAACTAATTTGCTCATGTAGACACAGCCTAGAAGGGGATGAAACACACTTTTTCCTGTTAGGTTTCACAGCTATTTGTAAGCCACAACAAGTATACTAAGATGTAGGAATGGTAGGTTCAGTTCTAAAGGAGACTGTGCTTTAGTTCTCAAAAATGCCTCTTACCCGCTTCTGTCCCTTTCTGTTCACATCTCTACTGCCTCTGAGTTCTTCTTCTCATAACCTCTGTATTTGAATCTTTCTCTTCCACAATCCTTGGGTACCAGTCGATGAGGATTTAAAGCATAGGAAAGACGTCCTTCTTAGTGCTAATTCCGTTGTTCAGCTCCACAGTGGCCCCCAGCAGGTGGGAAGAGTAATTGCAGGGATGTTCTGCTCAGTCCTTGCAGCCTTGGAATGAGGCATGCTCAGTTCCTGTGTGGGTTCGGCATGTGAGTAGTCTGCTAGGATTATTCAAGTTGTTTGGGAATGGAACATTTGCAGAGCACAGAAACTATTTGGATAATTTAGATGCTAGCTTTTAATAAATCTCTATTGAGTCTGTGTGAATTGTGGATTTTCAGAGTCCAATAACTTGGCAAAATATATGCAGATTTATTCTATGGAAGTGGTACAGGGCACATCCCTGATACAAAGAATACCACCTGTGCCTAATTTCAAGTTGCTGCTACAAAGCAAGGGAAAAAAAACAGCTTGAGTAATTCCTGGCATGTAAAATTTCAGCACAAATGGTTAAAGTTTGACAAAACAACTGAAAAAAAAACAAACAAGGAGTTGTGTGGCACTTTAAGACTGTTTCTTATTATTGTAAATGACAGGCAACTTTAACTTATAGGCAGGACTACCAGTACCCTATGGTGAAAACTTGAAATGTCCCTTTAGCAGGAAATACATATACAGAAATGCTGTTTTGTTCTGAACTGGAACATACAGCAGTAGCAGTACTAGTTAGTATAGCTTGATGACATAATATTTTATGAATTACTACTGAGAAGTCATGCAAGGTAAAAATACTTTAAAAACTGAAAAGCAAAATATTTCAAAACTACATTTTCATTTTGAAATGAAATTTTATTAATTTTTCCAAAATGAAATTTTCTTTTACTTTGAAAATTTCTTGTTTCAGAGGTTTTTAACAGCAAATTTCATTAACGCAGTATGATTTTGAAAAAAAAAGTTGTTTAGTCAAAATGCCATTTTCAATGGAAAATTGTTTCAATGATTTTTAAAAAAAAGCTTAGCTCTAATAAATATGGATTGAATATGAACAAGTGTTTCTCATTTAGACCTGAACATTTTGACCAGTATTAGCATTTTATATATACTTTCTAATTTTCTTTATGCATTCAGATTCTGTGATGAATGTTTTTACTTTACAAGTAAATAGCAGTAGTCTATTTCAGTGATGTAAAATTGAAGCTTCTTTTATTATAATAATAATAACTTGGGATATGGAGTAGGTTTTGTTGTCTGTGTGTTGAGTGCCTGTTACAATGGCTCCTTGATCTCTGATGGGGTCTTTAAGGGACAGCCACAATACAAACCTCTGTGCAGTAACCATATGCATCATGTGGTTTCAGTTCTTTTCAATAAAAATAACAACTAGCACCTGGTAGCTTGGCTCAGCTACACAGTAAATTTTCATGTTTTCTTTCTTAAAGCACGATAGGTTAGTCTTCTGGGATAAAGAAAGTCTGAAACATTTTTGTCTGCCTTATAGGACAGAAAATACTTCACCTAATGGGAACATATAAATTTAAAGTAAGTTTCCCATAGGCCACTCAGATTTATTTGCACAATGATATTCTGTTGGAGTGATAGAGAAAGAACAAGTTCAAGACCAAATGACCTTAGATGGGTGTCCCATAAATGAACTCTTTTATCTTCAAAGGTTGAAAGTATGCCATCTAATGCCAATCAAGTATCTGTGAGATGAATTAAACCTCTTCAGCCCTGGGAAAAAATGACACTCTTCCACCATTGGATGCACAGCTGAATTCTTAACGGGCAGTGTGGAGAAAAAAAGTTTTCCCCCTTACGAATATTACAGCCAACATGAAGAATTAACAAATGTTAATATTATAATTGTACTTGAAATAAACTGAGCATCTACTGTTTACCAATATCATGAAACCTCTCTTCCTGAGGAGGGCTAAGCAGTCGACTTGAATATTTAAAATTGTAAATGAACTAGGCTTCTGAAATCTTCTTGGACTGTGAAACACATTTCAGACTAACCAGTAAAAATCAAGTCTAACTAAAAGGGAGGTGAAGAGAGAAATTTAAGACCAAATTATTTTTTATGTCAATTAGGCATTTTCAGCCTCCTAACAGACTAAATACTAGCATTTGTTTGACTTTGTTCACACCACTGCAGAATTTGACCCAATATGTTAGATCAGTAGAAACTGCATCCACTTTAGCATTGAAACTCCCTGAGGTGGGCTAATGTATTAAAAAGATGAAAATGTCTTTTCTAAGTTGCCTGCATGGTACAATCTCCTTTGGTAATTATGGAATCCTAGAATGATGGAAGTGTGGGGCTGGAAGGGACCCTGAGAAGTCATCTAATCCAGCTCCCTGCACTCAAGGCAGGCCTATATAATAACTAAACCATTTCTGATAGATGTTTGTCTAACCTATTGTTGAAAACCTCCAATGATGGAGATTTCACAACCCCTCCAGGTAATTTGTTTCAGTGCTTAACTACTCTGCCAATTGGGAAGATTTTCCTAATTTTCAACTTACATGCACTTTGCTGCAATGTAAGCCCTTTCCTTTTTGTCCTATCCTGATTATTTCAGAATAGCGTTTGTATCTTTGGCTATGTCTACATTGGCAAATTAGTCCGGACTAAGGAAGCTTAGTCCAGACTTATTTAGCCCATGGATATATTAGGCTTTTACTACTTCGAACTAAGAAATTTCCTAGTGCAAATTAGGCAAAGCTTAGTCTGCACTAGTAAGACCCGGCACTAGTCTGGACTTCCGCGCTTAGTTCAAACTTTAGTTTGAACTAAGCATGTGCAGTACATGAACTAAGACTTAGTTCAAACTTTTAAGTTCGAACTAAGCCATTAATTCAAACTAAAAAATGTGTTCTAGTTCAAACTAACCATTAGTTCAAATTAGAACGTGCGGTTAGTTTGAACTAACCTTGGACTTCTTAGTTCAGACTTGTAAATCCAAACTAAGTTGGAACTAAGTTGGGCTAATGTAGACATAGCCTTTGATTTTTGCCTCTTCATGCTATTAATATACGGAATACTTTCACCAACAGAGGCAATACAGTCTTTATGAGGCCTCTCTAGAACTCCAAACACAGTCTCTGAAGCAAAAGTTATTTTAAATAATTATCTGAAGAGTGCAAGAAAAATGCATGAAAACTTAGAAGTTGTAGCCAACAGCTAAACAACAAGTTTCTAAACAACATTGGGTTTTAGTCAATGTAACAGCCATTGCTATATATAACTTGTAAACTTTATCCTTCCAACTTAAAAATAATCTCAGTACCAGATGTTCTGATGTTCCTCTCCTAGAATCTGCGCTGGTGTGTTGCTGTGTCACTCCTATAGCCCACTCCCAGACCCTGAATTACCCGACTTTGCTAAGTGTGCTCCTGGGTCAGTCCATAGTAGTCTATTGCATGTAATTGGCCCCAGGCAGTGGACATGTGCTTTCTAGCCCCACAGGGGACAATACCCCAGTGAGCACCCCAAGCCCTCAGATATCACATTAAGAATTTCCTTCTTACAGGGTTTGGGACCCTTCCCCAGTCACCATAGACTCATAGGCAATGATTCACCCATTTATCAAAGAAACAGGAATGTCCCAGCCTGCTCATTTACACACCCTAAAGTTCACACAGCTTTAGATAAAACAAATATTTGTTTGTTGATTAGAACATGGTTTGACGTGAGTATATAGCAAGTCACTGCACAGTCATTTAATAAACTTGTCAGGAGGTATCACAAGCAAATAAAAATATAAAATGCCTTCTAACCTAACATCACTGTCCAGGATTACTCACAGTGTTAGACTGATGATGATTTTACAGTCAGTCTCTGCCTATTTCTAGGCAGGGCCCAATGCTTCCTGTAGTTGGAGATGTTTTCAAGATAATGTTTCTCTGGCAAAAAGCCCCAACTGTTCAAAGTGCTTATATTTGTTTCCAGTCCTTCTTCTCTCATCCCCCTTCATTCAAGTGATCTTCTTTGTTCCACATGAGCCAGGGAGCTCAGTTTGTGTTGACTTCAGCTCTTCAGCTTAGATGCTGAGAGGCAGCCCTTATTGTCTGCCTTCCGCCTGAACCATATGAAATACCAGGGAACATACTTCACATCTGTACCCCATACATGATGCTCTATGAAACATGATACCATAACAATAATGCAGGCCATGTTACAAGCATTTATAAAAGAACCTTGCATGGCATATTTTGCACCAAACCACACAATTACATGTCAGGAGTGAACAGAAAAGTCACATAGATCATAGCCCAATGTGCATCACATGACAGATGCCATAACTTACCTTTCTGACTACTCTGATATCCTGTGAGTGTATTCATATACTTGAGTTATTGAAACAACCATATTATAGGACTTATCTACACAGAGTAATAGTGTGCTCTATGGAGGTGTACTTTCTGAAGTTCACTGCACTATTAATTGGTCCATGTAGACCCTGTTGATGCACACTAGAAATTCCTTGGCATGGTTTAACACAGTACTCTTTCAAACAGCATGTAGCAAAGAGATGTGGTCACCCTCTGGGAAAAGGCAGCTAAACCTGCAAAATGGCTGGAGGGCGGAGTCAGGCAGGGGCTGTCAGTCAGCCCGGAAGTGGAGGGGTGGGACAGGAAGTATAAAGGCAGAGGCAGGCAGCTCATTTGAGGCCAGGGTGGTGGAGGGGAAGGCTGCAACTCTGCCTGCTCCTGACCCTGCACAGCCCAAGGGAGGAGCTGGGCCCTGGCAGCCCGAACCGGACCCATCGGCCTGGCCAGGGCCCCCCCAAGGCAGCGACTGGGGCCCCCTACCCGAACCCTGGGTTGTTCCCTGCCAGCTGGAGAGACCCCTAGGAGGGGGATTGACGAGGTGGCCAGAGCTGACACTGGACGGGGAGCCTGCACCCCAAGCTACCTCGGAGGACCTGGAGGAGCTACCCCTAGCTGCTGAAGAGCCCAGCACCTGGCCTACCCCATGCGATCTGGAGGAGCTACCCCTGGCTGATGAGGATCCTGTGCCAGCAACCCCCTCATGTGACCTGGAGGAGCTACCCCTTGCTGAGGAGCTGGACACACTTCCGGACTTGCCTCCACCTGATGAGGTCGAGGGCTTCTACAATGTACCCCTGGGCGACTACCTGGAGGAACTGGACAGCGAGGTATGGCCGAGACGAGGGCCCCAGGGTGGCCAGGGGGAAATCGAGGCTCGGGCCTCCACGGGGGGCCTCCTCGCTGAGGCAGCGTGTTGCGGCCCGGACCCCACTGACCCCTATGCAGAGGCCTCCGACGCTCTGCGGGCGGCGTGTTGCGGCCGGGACCCCGCTGACCCATGCACCGAAGCCTCCGGTACTCGGCGGTCAGTGTGTTGCAGCCCGGACCCCACTGACCCAGGCCCCACGGCTCTAGCCCCCCTTGGGGACCTGAGCTGGGACACAGTGGAGTGGGAGGACCCCACACCTCCACTGATCCCATTACCCAGCACCAACCCCCTTCCCCGACTTGCAACCCTTTCGGACGCGAGAGAGCCCTAAACCCCCACTCCTGAGACAGTGATACCCACTCATTGGACCCTGACTGAGGGATGAAAGACTAGGAGGCCCGCCCCACTCCAGGCGGGCCAAGCCCCTGCCTAGGGCAAGGGGACAAAGGACCAGGTGGTCTCGCCCAACAGGGGCTAGAGACCCGAGGGGAGGATGCCTCCTAACCAAGGGGGCACGGCCTTGTTACACAGCACTATGTTAAAGTGCACTAGAGACCTGTTAATGCGCACAAGGAGGGGCAACTTGAACTAGTTAGAGCACACCTCATTAATGTCTATTACAAATCACAATCCAGTCATGCACCTCACTGGTCTGTGTGGTCAAGCCCGAAGTGATTTATCCCTACAGTCATACTGGAATCTGGAAGGAGATGTGCCACTAATTTATAGTGACCAGAGATGCTGAGATATGTAAACAATAAGCTGAATCCTAGACAGATAAAGTTTGGGAGCTGGCATGTCACATTCTGGAAGGTTTTCCAATGGGGAATGTTTTCACTAGCAGCCTTTACTACACCATTGAAAAACCAGTATGCATTAGTAGGGTTATGTTTATATACCCATCTTCTCCATACGTAACCAAGTAGCATCACAGCTGTCTTTTGCACAAGAAATGCTATGGGAAAGAGATGTCTATCTTCTCTTATGTATCAAATGATTTAAGCACCCAGGTTTGATATCTGGGCCCCTGATTATTCCCTAATAGCAGAGAAGATGAGTAGACCTCATGTCAAAGGTGTGGGAAGAACGTGTCCAAGATTGACATGACCCCAGCTGAGATTAAAACTACTTGAGAAAGAATACAATTTTTGCAATGTCCATGGTAAAGAAAACAGTTTTTGAAAATATCATTCAAATCATGAAAAGATAAAACTTTATTATTCAGTTAGTTGATCAGTGAAAAGCTGCATGTAACTGAGATAGAAGTCAGAATCTGCATTTGAATAGAGAGATTTCAAAATGTGTTTGAGGAAGAGAGGGGAAGAAGAAAGGAGAGAAAAAGATGAAGCTGATCAACATTATTGAGAAAATATTAGACATCTCCTCAATCTATTTTTATGCTAAATGATTCTGAATAAAAGTATCTATATTAAAATACAGCTCATTCTAAGAGTATTTACATGATTGACCCACCAATTACAAATGTTTTTCAGTAACAAAAAAAAAGACATTACTCTTTTATTCATTTTTTTTCCTCTAAGTGCTTAAATGTGGAAGTAAATGTGAAAATAGCTCTTTCAACAGAACTATATTTCAGCAACAAAACAATAAGACTTGTACCTTCTCCTCATTCCTGTGAGTAGATTTAGGTCAGTATAGTTTGTTTTTTTTTTTCTTGTAACCAAAAGACGATAACAATGTATGTGCTAAACAAGTGGTTTTCAAACCTTGGGTCAGGACCCAGTAGGGGGCTGAAGACTCTCGGGCACTGGGTCACGGTGCCTGCTGCTGCTGCCATCACAAGACTGGAATGCATAGATCAAAAATGTAATTGTTGGGTCACATACCTAAATGATTTTTTCAACTGCGTCCTGAGGGGAAAAAAGTTTGAAATCCATCGTGTTCAACCAAGATCATTTTATTTCCAGTTTAAAGAAACAGCTTTTTTTCCTAGTTACATGCAAAGAATGGACTTCTCTCTATCCCTTTTTTACTCTGCTTACCCCAAGTCCCTAATCAAACAAAGTGAATTATGTAGTTCATTGCACTGTATTCACCACATTACAATCAGCAGCCTGATTGCTTCAGTATCTGTATTATTATAGGTAAATTGCAACAATGATTAACATTAAAAAAGCTATTCTACCATAACAATTGAGGCTACTTACTCATGATGTAAACGTACGCATCTCAAGTGTTACCTTGTACCCCAAACCACACACCACCGTTTGTCCTATACAGTCTTATCATAGGTGACTGCTTTCTGAAACAGACACTACGTTTGTTTGTTTGCTTGTTCATTTGTTTGTAGATGACCTAGCACAATGAAACCCTGACTGAAGCTTCTTCACTGAGCAAGTGTGTTTCTAGGGTGTCCAGCAGGGATCAGTTCTTGGATCTATGGTATTTAACATTTTTATCAGTGATGTAGGAGAAAAAAATCACTGGTAAATTGTAGATGACACAAAGATTAGATGAGTAGTACATAATGAAGAGGAAAGGTCATTGATCCAGAATCATCTGGATCAATTGATTAAAAGTGCACAAGCACTTTGAATATAGGTTTGAATATAGGTTGAGGTAAATGTTTACATCTAGGAACAAAGAATGTAGACCATATTTACAGGGTTGGGAATCTCTCCCAGGAAGCCTTGACTATGAAAAGGTGTTGTATAATCTGCTAAACATGGGCTCACAGTGAGATGCTTTGGCCAAAATGATGACTGCAATCCTTGGATGCATAAGAAAGGGAATATTGAGTAGGAGTAGAGAGGTTATTTAACCTCTGTGTTTGGCACTGGTGTTGGAATAGTGTACCCAATTCTGGAATTCACACTTCCAGGAAGCTGTTGATAATTGGAGAGGATTCAGAGAAGAGCCATCAGAGTGATAAAAAGACTAGAAAACATGCCTTATAGTAATAGATTCAAGGAACTCAATTTGTTTAGCTTAACAAAGAGAAAGCTAAGGGTTAACAGGGACAGTTCATAAGCACCTACTATGAAGTGGCAGCTAGACCCAACACTGAAAACAAGAGCATTTAAGGAGAGCCTACAAATCCAATTGGCACTCCGTGCTATACTTGCAGCAAATATCAGGCTCTGAGAGAGGATTTAGAAGGAGGAGACCTAGCTCAGTTCAGGAAAGACCTGGAAAGAAAGCAGAGCTTCACCTGATGGGCAAGAAGTCTGTTGTACCCCAGAAATTTAGCTAGCTTGTTGGCTGGCCAACCCTGCTAGAAGATATGACTGGACCCTGGGTAGCAGAAGCATGACCTCACTATTTAGAGCTAACCCCTGAACGACCCCATTTGAAGGACTGATTTTTGGTTCCTGATTTCTTTTGGACCTTAAGTCATTGGAAGGGGTAGCATTGAAGAGTACTTTGGCTGGAGGACTAAAGTGCTGCTACCTTGGACATCACAGAGACAAGGACATGGAGGTCGAGTCCTGGAGCTGGATGAGTCATGCCCTAATGGGCCACAAGAGTCACCACAGAGGCAGCACAGTCACATTACACAGGGTACTAGTGGGGTCTATAGTTTAGCAGACTAAGGTATAACAATTTCCAAAGGGATAGCCGTGTTAGTCTAGTCCAGTAAAAAACCAACAAGCAGTTGTGTGGCACTTTAAGACTAGCAGATTTATTTTTTGCATGAGCTTTCATGGGAGAAGATCCCACGAAAGCTCATGCAAAAAATAAATCTGTTAGTCTTAAGGTATAACATACTCCCATGGCTGGATTTAGAAGCTAGAAAAATTCCAACTGGAAGTAAGGTGTACATTTTTAATAACGAGCCAACCTAAGCACTAGAGCAGCTTACCAAGAACTGTGGTGCATTCTTCATCACTGGTCATTTTAAAATCAATATTGGATTTTTTCCTAAAAGATAGGGGCTCCAGTTCAAACAGGAATTATTTCAGGGGAAGTTCTATAGCCTGTATTATGCAGAAGGTCAGGCAAGATGATCACAATGCTCTTTTCTGACCTTATAATCCTTGAATCTAGGTGCTTCTGCAATATAACACATAAATAACATTAATGTTCTCCTCACTTCCTGTGAGAATATAAAATGCAATCATTGCAGTCAAGCCTATCTCTAGAAACCAGACATTCAGATATTTTAAAGAAGCACCTATTGAAAGAGTTGCAGAGCATCTGGAAAAAAAAAAAAAAAAAACCTGGCCCCACTGAAGAAAAAAGTTAATTTCAGCAAGGTCAGAATTATGCTTTGTAAAATTTTTGTGACACAGCAAACAATGATCATCTATTGACTTAACAGAGAAATCTTCAGTAAACTTAAATACAAAAAGGAAGCTTCCAAGAAGTGGAAACTTGGACAGATGACCAGGGATGAGTATAAAACATTCCTTCAGCGTGCAGGAGTGAAATCAGGAAGATGAAAGCAAAACTGGAGTTGCCATTAGAAAGGGCTGGGAAGGGTAACAAAAAGGATTTCTACAGGTTTACTAGCAACAAGAAGGTGGTCAGGGAAAGTGTGGGCCCCTCACTGAAGAAGAGGCAACCTACTGATAGATGATGTAGAAAAAGCTGAATTACTCAATGATTTTTTTTTTTGTCTGTATTCACAAGGTCAGTTCCCAGGCTCCTGCAGAGGGCAACAGAGTATGGGAAGAGGTGAGCAGCCCTCAGTGGTAAAAGGTAAGGTTCAAGGCCTTTTACAAAAGGCAGGATATGCACAAGTCCCTAGGACTGGACGCAATGCATCAGTGAGTGATGAGGGAGTTGACTGATGTAATTGAAGTCATTGGCCATTATCTTTGAAAACTCATGGAGATCAGGAGATGTCACAGATGACTGGAAAAAGGTAAATATAGTGTCCATCTTTGAAAAAGAAGGATCCGGGGACCTACAGACCGGTCAGGATAACTTCAGCCTCAGAAAATTCAAGTCCTCAAGTTGTGCTTTTTGAAGCATTTGGAGAAGAAAAAGGTGATCATTAACAGTCAGCATGGATTCACCAAAGGCAAATCATGCCTGACCAACCTAATTGCCTTCTATGATGAAAGCATAGAATCAGAGTGTACCTCTACATTGGAGCCTTAGGTTGACATAACTGTCCTTAGGTCAACCTAAGGAAAGCTCCATCCACACTGGAAATTTATTAAGTCAACTTAAGCACTTCCTTAAGTCAACTTAATAACACCACCTCTTAAGATTGACTTAATGCTTAAGTTGACCTTATTAAGTCAACTTAAACCAGTGTAGATGGGCATAGCCCTTAAGTTGACATAATAAGGTCAATTTAAGCATTAAGTAGACCTAGTAGTTGCCAGTGTGTACATGGGCAGTCTACAGGAGTTTTGCATGTGGACAGTCTAAGTCAACAAGGTTGACTTTAAGTCAATTTAAAGTTGATCTTGTTAAGTCAACTTAACAGAGTCTCCATAGAAAATCAGGGTTGCAAGGGACTTCAGGAAGTCACCTAGTTCAACATCGTGCTCAAAGTAGGACAAAGCCCAACTAAATCATCCCCGCTAAAGGTTTGTCAAGCCACATCTTCCAACCCTAATCTTCTATGATTCTTTGATTGCAAGGACGTTTGCTATATCAGAGATGGATGTTTTGGTGACTAAATTTAAAGAAAGCAGAAAAATCTTTCTTATTCTGCCCCTCCCAATCTGCAATATTTAAGTAAGTAGACACATTTTTAATATAGGTCTCTTTACAATTTTGTTCTCATTGCTTTTCCCTGATACCTTCTTGAGGATAATTTTTAAAGTGTTACAGGACTTCACCTTTATGACTCCCTTGGGCTCAATTCATTTTTGCTTGAAGCATGCAGGCTGGCCCAAGGCTATAGAAAAGCCAGCCCAAATTTTAAGATTCCCCAATGATCTGTACTGGTCCCTGAAACTCTGTGGGAGGCAAAAGCTATTTGCATTGAGTCCTATAGGTCCTGGGTTCAAGCCCCAGGGGGTTGGACTTGATGACCTCATGAGGTCCCTTCCAACCCTATGATTTGATTCTATCTCTTCCAAGAAGGAGAAAAATTATTCTCCTTAATCACAGATGATAGAACAAAAGTAACAGGCTTAAGTTACAGCAAGGGAGGTTCAGCCTAGACATGAGGAAAAAATTCTAACTGTCAGAGTGATTAAATACTGGAATAAGTTGCCTTGGCAGGTTGTGGAATCTCCTACATTGGAGATTTTTAAGAGCAGGTTAGACAAACACCTGTCAGGGATGGTTTAATAGTGGTACTTGGTTTTGCCATGAGTGCAGGGAACTAGACTCAATGACTTGTCATGGTCCCTTCTAGTTTCTGTGACTCTGATTCTATGCCATCAGATCAACGGTCTTCCCATGGCAGCACCTATCCTGACTAAATACAGGGCCGCATCAACACAGGGACTTTAGAGACTGCAACCTTGGGCCCCAGCCTAAGGGGAGGTTCCTGGGCTATAGCCTCCAAACCCCCAACATTGACCTGGCCTTGCCATGCCCTCACTGTCCTATAAAAATTCAGCCCTGCTTTAGGGCTTGCTGGGGGTGGAGTACTGGGATCAGCCGGGGTGGTACTTGGAGGGCTTAGGGCTCTGGAGCCAGGGACCATGCACTTCTGAGCTGCCTCCATGTCCCTAGGCTGTTGGTCTGAGCCAGAGACCAGGAAGGCTGGTGGGTGACTGTTGAACTCCAGGAGCAGGACCAGGCCAGCAGGTGCATGGGTGGCCTCTGGCACAGCCCTCGAGGGCCCAGCAATCTGTCAGGCCACTGCTGGGGCCACTGTGGTACAGTCATCCCTAGCTATTCCCCTGGAAGCCCTGGTGAAGTGGCCCCACAGCACTCTGGGCCCTAGATGGCCATGCCAGAATCCAACCCATGCACCCGCTGGCCCACCCCTGGCTCTGGAGTGCAGCAGCCTGAGGTGGGGTGGGAGCACCTCGGAGTGCAGTCTCTGCCCCAGTGCCCTGGCATCCTTGAACACTGCTCCCCTCCAGGCTGGCCACTGTGGTAAGGAACTGAGGCCCCAGGCTGTCATGGGGGGAAGCCATGAAATTGGGCAGCTTGGGGCCCCAGGACACATTAAATCGAGACTTGAGTGAATGACTCTGTTTGAGCTGCACGACCAGAGATTCTGTGATGGCTGAAGTGCCTCAGAGACCTGGGGAGACATCCATAGAAGTTTAGCAAAACTAGGGCTTGTAAATCTTTCCATGTAATTTCTGGGAGGGAAAGGTGTGGGCAAAGTGAGAGTATCTCAGATCTGTTCCTTTTGATGTCACATGGATCCTACACTATTGCTACATTCACACACAGGGGGTTATTTCGATCCAAGTTGTTTCAAAACAACTTGTATCGAAATAAGGGGTTAATTCGAATTAACAGTTTGTTAATTTGAATTAAGGAAAGAAGCTCAAAGTGAAATAGCAGGTTCAGACAACAGTTATTTCAAAACAAGTCACCGTTGTTTTGAAACAACATGTTCAGACGGCATTGTTTCAAAACAATCGTTTCAAAACAACATTGTTTCATCCCCACGTGGGGTTTAAGTTATTTCAAAACACTGTTGTTTTGAAACAACGGAACATGTTGTTTTGACACAACCGTGCATCATGTGAACAGGGTAATTCTTTTTTCGAAACAACCTCTGTTGTTTCAAAATAAGAGTGCTGTGTGAACACACCCTATGTGTAGAGCCTTCTACACACTCCAGAGTTCTGGGAAGTACAGTCCCATCTGATATCTGAGCCCCCTTCTGTACAGAAGATTGGAGATCTGTACTTGGAAGAGCCCTCTAGTCTTGTAACTGTTGGGTAAGTTCTGACACAGGATCACATCAAATAAACAATTTCAAACCCATTTTGTAAATAGATTTTGTGCTAAGTTACTGTTTTGGCTTAGTAAAAGAGATCACATCCCTGCTATAAATTTCACTCATGTCCTTGAACATGTGAGATATTTATGTAACTGTACTTACATTTTTACACAGTATGAAGTCATTTAGGTCCATGTTCTGCAGTGAACGCACCCCATACCAAAATATCCCTGAACCACTTTGCATGGATACAGGGTCTCAGCTGCATGGAAGTCATTGCAGAGTTGGAAGATTCACAATGTCAATATTCTAGAAAAGGTTTTAAAACAAGCTGCAAAATCCCCCTTTCTGTGTGGGTAATTACAAACCAATGACATTAAGCTATGCACAGCATTTGTTTCTTAAAGTGGCAGATAAGCTCATAAATATTAGCTAGTTAAATAAACACACTAACAGCTACTGTTTTATTGCGAGAAGATATATTGAATAACATTGACCATTAGGGGTTACATAAAGTGGAACCAAGTTAATAAAAATGTAAATTTATTCCTCAATTTATTGCTACTTAAACTGGGAATATCCAGATGTCTCCAGGGTCTTTCTGGATAATTTTATCAGCTTATTGTCACTATACTTTGGGGCTAAGTAATGACATTTTCTTTAAATGAAGTTGTGGTAGAGAAATCTTTCCTATCTGACAATTTGGTGGGTCTCTAAGGCCTCCCAGGTCTATTATTTGAGAAACAATGAGAGAGAGGTTATCTATTTAAAGTTTTACATATAGTGTCATATTGCAGGGAAAACCCTGAAGTTAAATAGAGTGATTTGCAACATGACAGGCAAGTGTTTTTCAGTCTTATTATCAAATCTAGGACAAATTTGGCTTTCTTTGAAGAACAATGCAAGCAAAGTGCACTGCTCTTTGTTGTGCACCACTAGGAAGAAGAATGAGACCATGATGTCTGTGGTGAAATAGGTGCAGGTCAAATTCTCATTGACATAAATGGAAATACACCATTGACTTCACTGGGAGAAGCAGGACGCCTATGAAATAGGGTCTAAAGAAAGGAGCTGCTCTAATGGATATGTTCATCACATGATGGAGGAACACCTGGCATGTTTGCAACCACATGCAGCCCATACTAGTTATCACTATTTTGTTCCTAACCTCTAATACAAAATTTATTTTGGACAAGCACGTGGGCAGTTCATGCTTTTGCATATGATACTCAGACCAAGTCAATTTGGGAGCTATTTAATTTATAGTTCTAACCATGGAACCAAGCTGTTTCTTTTTCCTGAAGCTTTTATTTTAACATTTCTCACATCTGCATTCCACTTTAGTGCTTATAGGTAACCTTAGCAGACACAACATGTGTCGGTGAAGGGAAATGTCCTCAGAGACCTTATAACATTTAGTACATGACTTGAGTCAGCTCTCCAAAACTGCAGAAGAAACTCTTTGTGTCCAGGGTCTGTTCAACCAGTTTTAACAAATATAAACATTGTAAAGGGAATTATCTACAACAGCTGCACTCCTGGCATGGTCTGAGATAAGTGAAAATATTCCCACTGTGTCTTGTTCTCTGTTTCATAAAATCTTTTTCTTTTTAAGTGAATAAAATGTTAAAGAAGAATGTTGCAAAAGGAATAGAAGATGATTAGCTCCCCAGATCAACAGGCATAACTTGCAGGAAGCCTGAAGCAGTTCTTACTTTGAGAAGATCTATGAATGTTCAAGCTACTACCCACAGTTGCAAATAAAGATTAAGCATTTTCAGGCATATAGAGTACTTAGAAGATTTATTATTGTGCAAGATGAAACTATGCATAGTTCTGTTTTATTTAGAAAGTTTCTTCCAGGGAAACAAATATGTATTAAATAGCTGACTAATCTGCAGCAGCGCTCATATGCGCACACAAATATATAGAGAAAAAAATACTTTTTCAGATTGTAATTTTTCTCTCAAACTTTATTTTTCTCCTGAACTGTTTTTCTGTATGTATCTCAGCCTTCATTCCCAGTAAGGTGAGAAAAATTATTTTGCTGCCCCATCTTCCTCCGCCTTTCACACACTAACTTTTCCATGCAAACATTTTAAAAGAAAGAGATGAATCACTCATTAAGCTGTTTGGTTCTACAAAAATTGTATTATTCATTCAACAATTTTAGATGAAGTTCTACAGTTTTTTCCCAAATGGTAATAAAAATAAATACAATAAACTAAGACCACCAAATCTGAGTACCAGTTAATGCATATTTTGAGTACTTAAGTGAGACTTAAATACTATGTAGGCCTGTTGCTGACCCTATTCACAGAGGTTAATTTCACTTCTTCTGTTCAAATCTTATACTACACCCAAATCATAGCACCTGAACACCTTTCAGTAGAGCATTAAGCAACATAATAAGGCATTAATGAGGCAATTATTGGAACACTGTGTCCAGTGCTGGTGTTCATAGTTCAAAAAGGATGCTGCCAAATTGGAAAAGGTTCAGAAAAACCCTTCAAGAATGATCTGGTTTGGAAAGTATATCGTTTAGGCCTGTTTTAAACTACAAAGTGCTGATAATTTGTCAACTTATTTCAACCTAATTTTGCATGTGTTCACATCCAAATTCATCTCCTTCTTACACAGCCCCCACCCTTACCTCTATATATTAATATCACATCCCCAAACAATCCAGAGCTGAAGTTGTCTAGTTCTGTTGACGTAGTACTAACATAGAGTCAGCATCACATCTGACCCCAAAAGTCCTCCAACAGCTTTCCCACAATGCCTCTGTCCTAGCAACAGTGGCAGCTTCAGTCATACTTTTGAACTCCACTGCCCAGAGCTCAGACATCCAGAAGCCCCTCTGCCAAAGTCCCCAGCGTGTTTTTGAAACACCTTTTCTTAGCGAGTCTCCTTGTCCACCTTTATGAGAATCTGTCCCTGTTGGCTCAGTGTAGACAGAGAGATACATATAAAGTTGACTTTCCTAGAGCACAGAGGATACTAAATGTGGGGTATGACAGGATGAGCAGAAATGCCAGGTGAAACCCAAGGAACTTTGGCTGTCATATCAGAAGGTGTGTGTGTGTGTGGGGGGGCAACAACAAATCTGGGGTCACTGCATGGACTTGTTGCTTCTCAATAATCCCCATGCCATACCTGACAGGGACTGCACCAGTACACTGAATGTAAGCATGAATACTTTATGAGAACTGATAATGGAAACCTCTGCAGTGCACAGCAAGGAGAAGGACAGGCAGAACACAGAGGGGGATAGAAACCATTCAGCAACTGTTAGAATAAGCTTTTTAAACCTCCCCCAGCAGGAGAGCACTGCAATTGGTTCTTCTAAAAGCCCTTGTATCAATAGGAATGCTTGCCTCACTGAGATTCATTGTAGTCTTTTATCACCTCAAGCAAGCCTTGAGTCTCCCAAATGCATATTCAGTGGTCATTCTGCACCTGCTCAGCCAGTAGTTGAATATTTCCTTGTTTCTGTTAAGGTAGCCAATGTATGGATTCAAGAGCCAGAAGAACAAGGGGTAGGCTGTGCCCCAAAGAATCTCTTTTGGCATTTGAAAATCACCAGTGTGAATGTTGTTTGCTACTTTTGGTGTAAGAAAGGGGCATGCATCCTGTCTATTTCCCTGCCATGGTTTGGGAACCCACTGCTTCAAATCCATCAACAGTTTCCTGCACATTGCTGAGAGTTAGTGTCCTGTGCAGCAGGGGATGCTTAATGACCTTGCACACTTGGATGACAACAGCCCCTACTGTGCATTTTCCAATTCCAAACTGATTGCCCACTGACTGATAGCAATCTGGCAATTGCAAGCTTGCAGAGCATAACTGCCATTTCCTTTTTCCATTGCCAATGCAGTACTTATTCTGATGTTTCTGCAATGGAGGGTGAGCCAGTGCAAAGATCCAGAAATACAGCCTTTCACCTATAGTCCACATTCTAAACTGTGAGGTTTGTAACAGTGTAATTATTTTATATTTAGCATTTGAAAATAATTTTTCTTTACTTATCTGCCAAGCATTACATTCAATGTTTCTATGTTTTCTCCCTGAAAACACCATATCTTTTTAAAAATAAAGGGAAGGCAGAAAAGGGTTCCCTTCTTTGTTCAGATAGCATCAATTGCTGGAAGTAAACCATGGCTTTTCAGGATTCACTATTTGTCATACAGAGAAAGAAATGCCAACCAAATACCACATTTAAATAATCAGTCTAATTTTTAAGTCTGTGGGTGAGCTATTTAGATTCAGCCCAAATGCAAAGAATGGTAGTCACAGAATGTAGTGCAAAAGTAGCTTCAAAATCCTCTGGCGCCTAGTACTTCTGTGCAAACCACGGAATCATATGAGTGGAAGGGACCTGGAGACGTCCCCTGCATTTAGTGATCATTCTAGGTGAGAACTCTGATGTCTCCTATGTCCTACAAAGTCACAGGAAGTTGAAAACTCCTTGGGTATGTCTACACTGGAGGCTTAAATCAACTTAAGCAGGCTTAAGTCAACTTAACTCCCTGATCACATTTGAAGTTCATTAAGTCAACTTAATAACTTTAAGGGCTAAGTCGACTTTATTAAGTTGACTTAACACAATGTGCCCATTAAAGTCCCCTGGCTTAAGTTGACTTTCTAATGTCGACCTAAACAAATGGGGTCTCTCTAAGTCAATTTAATAAGGTAAACTTTAAGTTGACCTTATTAAGTTGACTTACCCGAGCCCTCCAGTGTAGACACAGCCCTTCAATAGCCCCATCTCTTTCATTTCACAAAGCTGGCATTCAGAGGCGTGTGGGATACGAGCTGCCATGTTAGTGCCACACCACTGCAGGATCACCTTGGTGCTGGTATGATTTCCCCTGACCCAGTGAAGCTTGGCTTACAGCCAAATTGTCACAGACTGCTGCTCACCTGAGGGCCACTTTTGGGTACTGAATAAGTTTCACGTTTAAGAGTTCTGCAGTTCCATTTGGATGACGTGCAGTCAATCTGAATGACAGATTTCCAAGCCAGAGCCATATGTCATGCTGTCCTGCTGCTCTCACTGTACTATTTATTAGCCCAGTTCATAAGGTAGACTGTTCCCAGTATGATCCCCAGTTGGCTGTTTGGAATGTATGCTGAAGGGTACTGGAGTCTGATGCAAGAAGTGGGATAAAGGAGGCCACTGTTAAGGGAGGGCTAATAAACCAGGGGGGAAGTCTCATAAGCTATAAATCTCTGATTCTTGCAGGACTGTCCACTGACAGCAATTATTGATCATAGCTATGGACCTGTGTCCTGAGGTGGGGGTGTGGGGGAAGGCTGCTGTATACATTGTTCATTCAGCTCAGTGATGCATTTCCTGAAGGAAAAGTGTATTGTAACTATCTGTGCTCATAGTTAAGACATTGGCAACACCCTTTAACCCCCTTCTGCCACCCTCTCCTATGCCATTGCTCACATAAGCAATGAGGCTACTAAGTGCTTGTATGGTCCCAATGAGTCAGAATTTAAAAAGAGCTCTACCACTGGCATTTTAACCCCCTAAACCAATCAAATTGCTAAAATACATCAGCTCCCCTTTAGGCACCTCTAGGTAAGTGGCCAAATTTCCACGCACTCTTAGTGATTAAATGTAAACTGAGCTCTTTCAAAAACGGGGCTTCCACTGTGAGAGGAGAGCACCTTTAAATTCTCTCCTATTTTAAAACAGCTAAGTGGAACTTAGCATTCAGGTCCTTGAGTTTGTTTGCCTAATTGGACTCCCTAATCTGATGATGAGGGCTCTACCCAATTCATGTTCTGTTTTTGTAAATTTCATGGTCCGAGCATTTTTCAGATCTTGAATTTCATGGTTTAGATATTTAAATTTTAGGTTGTTGTAACAAGTATGAATATGGATTTAAAATGGCAAACTATAAACTGAGAAAGCCCTTCAGACTCAGCATTTGTCAAACAGGGAGGGTGTTTGTAGGAGGGTGTGCTGACTTCAGAGCTGGGTATCTGGAGATTGGTGGCATCTGGCTGGGTGCCCAACTCTAAATGCCATGTTGATGCCCATAGCAGCACAAAAGTAAGGATGGTGGTACCACACTATGTCATCCTTTCTACTGGTGGTGGTGGTGGTGGTGCTGCCTTCACCAAGTGGCCAGAGACCAGTTGCCGCTAGTTGAGCACCCAGCTCTGAAAGTAGCACAAAAGTAAGTGAATAATATCACATTTCTCACCGCAATAACCTTGTAGTCCCTTTTTGGACCAGGACACCTAGCTTGAGAAATGTGCTCTTTTGTATGCTTTTGCCCTATACTATAAAGTAAAAGTGCACAAAAGACCAGATTTCATGTGGGAGGGAGACTTATGACTCTCTGATTTGAAGCTACACAATACTTTTCGGTACAGAATATGTCATTCTTTTACAACCTGTAAGACATTTCAGTTTTGCACACAGATAATCTACCGCACAAGGAGCTTAGCTGATCCTCCTTGCTAATATTGTACATCTTTCATTGTTTCTGCTCCTACTGCTCTCTATTCATCGCTCTCTGTTTCCTTTCCTTTTTAGATCTTTCTCTTTATGTATGTCCCTTTTCTTCCTTGTTTCTGCTTCTCTCCATCACCGTCTTGTTCTGTGTGAGCCGTTATGCTAAAATGTCAACCGATTCCTCTATTAAATGAACAATGTTTGATTATCTGAGAGGTTCCCCCCCCCCCCCCCCGAAATGCTTATGTCCTCCTGTGAATGAATTAAAACCTGTCTGGGTATAGTTTGACTTTATTAACACAAAAACCCCCACAAAATCCTAACTAAAATGAATTGAACTGCAATTCTCAGCAAACCTCTTAGGACTTTTTGATTTTTTTTCTTTTTTTATTAAATTTTTAATCTCAAATTCATTAATTCTCTGGTCGAGATTTGTATATTAGTTAATGTACTATACAGTGACAGATACACTTCAAGAGTTAAAACATTGTTTATATCATAACTATTCAGAAGGAAAGGTAGTTCATCCTTTTGAATTGAGACTCATTACGGAAGAAAACAAACTGTCTTTTAATTTGAAAATCTGCCCCCATATTCATTTATGCTTAAATGAAATTAAAGGCAAATCTAAAATAAACAAAGATTTTGGATAAAGAATGAGAAGAGAAATAGCGAAAAATATTTTTGCAATAAAAAATACCAGACAAGAATTTACACTGATATTACCCAAATTATGATTTTAAAACGAATATTTTGTTCCTCTAATAATAATAATACTTAATAAGCCAGTAACTTTTCCTAAGGATTTTAAACAAAGGAAAAATATTCTATGAAATATGAACTTACATGTGTGTATATAGATTGATGCATATCTATTCTAGTAGATGAAAGAACCAGTCTAGATTGTACAATGATGAAATTAGAAGTTGTTTTGTATTTATCTATTTTTGCCTGAAAGACTAGAGGTGCCAGATTCAAAAACTGAATCACTGCATCACTATTTGCCATTAAAGTCGGGCTGATTAATATTTGATTTGTAGCTTTAATGAGACTGAACTTCGCCCCTGAGTTTGCTGATTTTGTATTTTAACCTAAAGGATTCAATTGTACCATACGTCACAAAAAAATCTGCCGTTTTCATAATGCATTTCTCCCTGTTTTTATGAAATCCTGAATCTATGTGCAGTAGGTGCAATTTATTAAATGTCATGGATGGGTCATCTGACCAGTAGTTTGAGCAAGAAATTCATATCCCATGATTCTGAAGGCTGAAAGGTTAATACATAACAGATGGTGCTTTGAAGGAAACCATTATAGGCAATGCTTTTCAATCAATGAGATGCTATTCTGAGCAATAGAGCCAATTTCTTTTAATCAATGAACCTTTATTACTACATTTACTAAAAGGAGCTGTATGCAGTTCTTATAAACCATTCTGCAGTGTTCTAAAATAATTCCTTTTGTTTTTGTTTTTTTCTTGAGCTCCTTCCAATTTCTTCAATTTTGTTCCTTTTAAGGTAGCACACTGGATTTGCACATTATTTATCCTATTAAAGAAAACACACGATTTTAAACATATGTTTGAGATGTAGTAAAGGCAAATATCTTCTGCAACTCCTATGATGGGACTATATTGTGCCCTAGTACATGTTGTGTCACAGTCTTCTGAATGGCACCATGAGAGCTAGCTGGATCCTGTGCTGCTGGAAAGCTCAGGTTTGCTTCTCCCACCAGGCGTAACTGGGCAGAACAGAAACAGAGAAGGGTGGTGCTGGCTAGATGTGAAATGGAAAAATGTTCTGTCTTGAAATGGACTGATTCAATAACACACTGCCCCACCTTAGTAGTAATCTGGGGGAACTGTATGCACTGTGCCTGCCCATTGGTCCTGCTACAATGCTGCAGCTATGAACTAGTGGTTTCCCAAATCTAGTCACTTCAAAGCACCTCTATCAATAAAATCTCTTCATTCTATGGGCATGTCATGCTGGAAAATCTTTTTTTCTTTTCTAAGATCTATAGATACATTACTCCCATTTGCACACCCATTGGATGAGTCTTAAAGTCTTAAAATCCCAAACTAAATCCAGTCAAGGCTCCAACCTGGCTCACACGCCTAACATGAGGTCATTTCTTCCAGCATACATGTGGCTGAGTAATATAGGTAACAGAAAGAAATATCACCTGTAGCTGAGTTACTTAAATGTGGAGACCAACAGCCCAGTCTTGCAAAATGCTGCTGTTTGGCATTCTTTCCAATTAGCTTCAGTGGTAATTGAGGAGATCCTTGACATCACTGGAAGTGCTCAGCAACTTGCAGGATCTGGCCCTTGTCTGGCCAGTGAAATCTCTCTTTACACAGGCTGGAAAGCTAAACATGAGAATATTGGCAATGATTTTCTCTCTCTGACAAACTGGAAAAGTTCAATATACACACCAATTTAGGGTCCAGTGCCACAAGCCTTCTATGTTCAGAAATCTTTGCTATAAAGTGGCAGTTCAGCTTATGTCACACCCATCAAATGAAAATGTAACATGGAACTAGCCACTCATCACTATATTCAGTTGTTGTGTCTTATATCCCCATCTCTGCATACAGCTCTTAAATTAGAGCCAGGGGTATGCCCCTGCACATCTCACTTAGCCATTCACAGCCCCAGCACCCCTGGATTTGCTTTGTATCACTTCTGTATGTTAAAAAGAAAATGTTTGAGCCTCTGCACCTAATCTCTCACTCTCCAGCACCTCTTTCATGGCAAATTAAGAACTGTTCACATCTATGTTGTGTTTTTCAGGCTACCTATTCTCTGGGGCAGAGATTATCTCCTATCTGTATTTACGCATCACCTAACACAATGGGATCCACTATTGATAGGAGTCTCCAGGTACTGTTAATAGAATCAGTGTTTACTGTCAGTACTACTAATAAAAGCAGGCCTCTAATTATATTTAGATTCAAGTACGCAAATACAATCTAATTAGTTTTCTTATGTGAACACTCAGGCAGTGATGGCTGATAGCTTCTGAAAGCTCTCTTCAGACTTGCATGGGCAGAAAAGTTTCTCCAGGAAAGGCTCTTTACATACTGTCTTTTGCTCATGAATGCACTCCTCTCCCCCTGCTACATTAGACAGAATCACATTTGTCAATGGATACAAGTCTGGAGAAAGAAGACTATTCCCATATTCTGAATAACAACATGGCAGTGACAGCCAGCACATGCAATTAAAAACTTGCTCTGAAATTACATTTCTCAATTTCCAGTTTGTAAGCAAGAATCTGCACATACTAAAAAAGAATATACAAAGTTATGTTTTAGCAACTAATTAATGCAATATAACTGACTGAATATATATAGCTGGAGCTGTGGAGCATAAACCAAATACAAAATAGCTTCATCAATTAGGGCCAAATTGTCCTCTATGTGGTTATTTTCATGTGTATGTGACAGGAAAATCTTAACAGTTTAGACTCTCAGGCTATGTCTACACGCAAGGTTTTATTTC
>ML681964.1:55998801-56030675 GCA_007922195.1 Podocnemis expansa
CGGCACCCCTCTGCAGGGCTCCTCGCTGGTCTTGGGGGCAGCCCCCCTGCCCTGCGGCTTGTCTCCCCTCAGCACCTTGGCCAGGGTGCTGAGGGGGTGGCTCTTCCTCCCAGGGTGCTAAGCACCCTGGGAGGAATTTCATATCATGTTGTTTCGGAATCCATTTGTTCCGGAACAACATGTCCAAATGGCATTATTTCGAAATGGTCATTTCAAAATAACAGCCATTTCGAAAACATCCAGGTTTAACTGTTTCGAAACAATGATTCTTATTTCAAAAGGACAGAATCTGTCCTTTCGAAATAAGAAAACGTTGTGTAGACTAAATCTTTTATTTCGAAATAACGAGTGTTATTTTGAAATAAAAGTGCCATGTAGACATGGCCTCAGAGAATCAAACTGATGGTTCCCTCAGAGAAGAATGTCTTCTCCAGTGGTTGCAGGATAATTTGACAGGTCCCAGAACCCTCCTAATCTCTGGGCCCCCTTCCTGTATTGTCTGGTCCCCATTCATGATGTATGGGCCCCAGCCCAGATAGGCATTTGCAACTTTTCAGTACTGTATGTATCAGTTATCGCTCCATAAAAATATGGTTATCACTCCATAAAAAATACTGGCCCCAAAACTGGCCTCAGTGCTATGAAGGATTGGAAGGTATGTCCTTAAAATCCACAGAGCTCAAGAGACCGCCAGTGACCAGCGCTATCTGTTCCACACTGTCTATCTCCAACAGATATTCCTTCATGGTGTCTCTGACTGCTGTTTTCCATGTTGCACAACACATTAAGGGAACTGGTGTAAACTAATGTGAAACAATAGGCATTAATTATGTATGGGGCATAGCTTCAAATTTCAGCCAAGATAATACTGCAGTACAGACAGGCACAGTTGTTTCCAGCCTCTTCCAACCCAGGCTAACAAGTCCCACCTCGGGTGCACCAATCAATATACATAAACATGCTTCTGCTGACCAATTAGCGTGCAAAGAGAATGCTACAGAGTTGGCATTCCCCTCTTCCATTCCCGCCAAACCTGACCTGAAACTTTTCTCTCCCTGCACTTCATAAGACAGCAGAGGGAATTCATTTGACTCATAGTTACTAGCAGTAATAAAAGTCTGAAAAGGCAATTAGATCAATTACAGAAATAAAAAGAACACTATTAAAGAGCATTCATTCATATGTTTACAACCAGATTAATTAAGTATAGATAAAATAAGTTTGATTTAATTCTTAAGAGAACAGATACAGATAAAGGGAGTTAGCAGCTAGAAGAAGAAGAAAGAAGGTTGGACAGAAAGAAGAGCAGGGAAGTTGGAGTTTAAATATATTTTATGGTTTTCAAATGTATTTACATGACTTCACCCAGGAAGATATACCGTCACCAAATATAAGCTTTGCAATCAAGTCCTGAAGTGAAGTATGAGTGTGAAGTGTATTTATATGCAAAGATGCGACCAAATTAAAACCATGGATCCATCCCAGTATCCTGAACTTTTAGAAAGCTTCATTCTGATTCTTAATCCAAATTTTGTAGCTTGATCCCATTTCTAGTTATGAATATATTTTTAAAATTCTTCAGCTGTATGCATTTCTATAACGAAACAACAAAACAATCTTTCACCAGATATATGATTCCAAAATCCTTTAGGAATTCTTTGGGTTTTTCCTCATGTAATGCTGAGATCAGCTGACTCATGGTGGTTATTTTACACACTACTGGGCCACACATCAATGAATAATAACCATTAATGTTGTTGGCATATTCTGAAAGTATAGTCTGTTCAAATGGCATCTTTTTACAATTTTGCTCCCCACGAGTTTTAAAAGTTAGTATTCATTTTGCTGATACAAAAATGCACTATGTGAGAAATATTTGCTTTATCTTGTTGATTTTCAAATAGAAAATGAAGGGGATCCAATTTTGGGGTAGCTTTCATTTTATTTCCCCTTTTCCAAAAGCAAAATGACAAAAGAAGAGGCAGATAAAGAAAGAGGAAAAGGAGAAAGGAGGAAAAAAGAAAAATCTAAAAAAAATTGTAAAATAAAAATTAACCCTTCATAATGAAAATATTCTCAAAATATTTCCAAATATGCCCTCCTCCTCCATTCTTGATAAGCTCCAAGTGTGCTATACTGCATCATCAACAATGGGTAAGCACTTTCAAAGTAACGTAAAACTGAACAGGAACCAGAGAAAAGGACTAGCCTTCCAAGGTCAAGTGTTATAAAATCTGCAGCTATGTTACTTTTTGTCATGTGACCACCTTGCTGATAATTCTGTTGTGAGAAGCTGAGAAGAGAGTAGTTTCCCTCTTGGTAGAATTTCTGTCCAGTAGCATTAGGGCTTCTTACAAAAACCAGTAAACATCCTGCCAAATGAAATCCTTTATAATGAAAGAAAAACAGTAAGTAAAGCATATGCTAAAAAAGCACCCAAAGATGGGTATTTGAAAAATAAAATGAAACTATGTGACAGCAGTAAAAGTACACTATTTAATTGGCATTAATCACTGGCTAGGAATTAAGACTGAGGCTAGCAATGTTGTTTCCTGATATCCCTTATTAAGCAAGGGGCCCTGTAGTAAGCCAGGATTGTTTTTACATCAGTGATAAATTGATCAAGGCAGCATTAGGGACCAGACACATTTGGTGGCTATACTCCAGGTCAAGTCCAAAGAAGCTGCCTGAGGAAATTTCTAAAACTTGGCTCCAATCCAAGCAAACAAACTTACAGGAACCGATTATTGCCCCACTTTTGCTTTCTTGGACACATGAGCAATGATAGGGTTACTGTGCAGAGCGTTATATGCAACATGTAGAAAATCAGGCAAGACAGTCATCAAGTTCCTGTGTTGTTTTTAATTGTGGCAAAGAAAGTGAATGGCAAAACAAAGACACCTGAAGTCTTTGTCTCTGTGTTAATGATCTCTTGAACGTTATTCATGTATTGATTTTGGAGGATTTGAAATTATATGCATTTAACATGGATAGAAGACATCTGAGAAGGTGCTGCAGTTTTATTGTTGAAGTTATATCAATTTAGTAAAAAAGCCTAGATGAGGGACAAGTCTTGGGTCTTGTAGTCCCCACAGTTGAATAAGGCAATAGAAAGCATCTAGTGAATTACCCTCACCCAAAAAGCACATCAGAGAAAATGGAAGAAATAGAAGTTAATCAAGACAGACTGGATAATTTCTGAATGTTCTTGGGCATTGGATCATGGGGTTTTATAGATTCCAATCCCAAAAGAAACCACTATGATCTTCTAGTCTGACCTCCTGTATTGCACATGCCTATAGAACTTCCCCAAAACAAATCCTAGATCATATATTTTAGAAAAATATTTAATCTGGATTTAATATTTGCCAGAGATGGAAAATATACCATGACCCTTAGTAGACTGCTTGACTGGTTCATTACCCACGCAGCTAATGTACAAATTATTTCACATCTGAATTTGTCTAGCTCCACTTCCAGCCTTTGGATCATGTTACATCTTTGTCAGCTAGCTTGAAGGACTCATTGTTAAATATTTTCTTCCCCCTATAGATATGTGTAGGCTGTAATCAGTTCACTCTTTCACTTTCCCTTTGTTCAGCTAAATAGGTTGAGCTGGTTACATCTATCACTATAATGCACGTTTTCTAATCCTTTAATTATTCTCTTGGCTCTTTTCTAAACTCTCGAATATATCAACATGCTCTTGAACTGTGAACCCCAGAACTAGATATTATTTCAGCACCAGTCATACCAGTGGCAAATACAGAAGCAAATACAGTTATTCACTGTTTATGTGAACAAGGATTTCATTAGCCATTTTGGCCACAGCATCATACTGAGAGCTCATGTTCAGCGGACTACCCACAAATGTTTTTCAGTCTCACTATTTCTGAGACTGAAGTCTTCCATTTTATAATCTCCTACATTCTTTGTTCATAAATGTACATGTTCACTTTAGCTATGTTAAAATACATATTGTTTGCTGGAGCCCAGGTTACCATGTAATCCAGACTGCTTTGTATCTGTCACCTGTCCTTTTAATTATCTATCACACTCCCAATTTTGGAGTCATCTGCAAACAATATCAGTGATGAATTTAGGTTTTTTTCCCCCCAGTCACTGATAAAATGTTAATTAGCTTAGGGCCAAGAACTGAGCACTGTGGGACCCAATACAAATACACTTGCTCAATAATGATCCCCCATTTACAACTACATTTTGACACTACCAATTTGACACTGCCATTTGACACTGCCAGCTTTTAATCCATTTAACATGTGACATGGTAATGTTATATCAATCTAGAATTTTATTTCATTTTATATCAGTTTTGGGATATTTATTTAGGAAGATTTAACAAGTTTACAAATCCTCATGATGTAAGTATCAAAAATGAAACATATTATAACATTTTGCATTTTTCAGGACTATAGTCAGATCCTTCTGTGTAACATGCTGTTATATTACGCAGAGTGGACATAATTACAACACCTGTTTCATTTGTAGGGACTTCATTATATTGAATGAAATCTCTACAATACACATCCTTAACAGGATCCTTTTATAGACCTGTTATGTCTATAAAATGTTAATATTCAAAAATTGGCCAGGTGTTCTGGTTTTTTATTTGTGTTTTTGTTTTGATTTGGACTTTTCAGGTGAATGTACTTTGTTTGAGCACTGAATAAAAATTAACCAAATATCTAAATACTTATCCTTCCTTTGTGTATTTTCCTAGGTACATAATTGGTCCATTAATATTTCCATATCTACTACCTCCCGTATTTTTTACCATTACTCAATAGTTTGGATATATAGCAATAAATTAGCAGTACTGTACTTTTTTTATATTTAGTATGGGTCACATCCCAATACTTTCTAATTTCTGGATAAGTCCACTGTATATACATAAAATCTTCTCTTTTATCACAACTTCTCCAACACTTTTCCCCAATCAATCTATATTTATATATTAATCTTACTGGTAGGAGGCATTAGTGTAACAGTATTTTCTTCTATTATGTTATAAACTAAGGTTTCTGGCCCTCTTTTCTAGATCTCCTGGAGTAATTTGTCTATCCACATCCTTTTCCGAGCATGTAATCTATGGACAATTTTATTAGGAAAACTTTTTTAAAGATTAATATAAACCGGTTATATATTTTAGGTATCCTACTTGATCATACCCCATTGCCTCTCTTAAGGTTAGCTTTCTTTATAAAACAGATTTTCTAGAAAGCTAAAAAACATACTTCCTGATTTGAAAATATGGACACCTTGGGAAAGTGGGACAGTTAAAGCTAGTTTTGATCTCTAAATTAGGAAAGTTTTTTTACTGAATAAGCAGCCAGGTCATTTGTATTCCATGGCTTTCCTAATCTTTGCAGATTTTGGGGCTAAAATTTTATGATTTGGGCTAAAATGTGAATTATTTGCAGTAGGTGTCATTGGTGAGGGAACAGAACTGATCTTAGGTTGTCAGGTCATACTGAAAGGTGAACTGTCATGCCGGAGAGAGGTTATTAGGGTAGTTACTCGAGAATTAGTCTTGGGACCAATCTTATTTAACGTTTTTATTACTGACCATGGCACAAACAGTGACAGTAAGCTAATAAAATTTGTGGATGACATGAAGTTGAAAGGTATTGGCATGCAGAGAGGATCTGAATATCACACAAGAAGATCTAGATGACCTTGTAAACTGCAATAAGAGAAATGGGATGAAATTTAATAATGTAAAGTGTAAAATTGTGCATTCAGGGACTAACAAGAAGATGTTTTGCTATAAAGTGGGGATGTATCAGTTGGAAGAAACAGAGGAGAAGACGGACATGGATGTATTAGTTGATCACAGGATGACTATGAGCCATCAATGTGATATGACCAGAAAAAGACTAATGCAATTCTAAGATGCATCAGGTGAGGTATTTCCAGTAGGGACAGGGAAGTGTTAATACCATTGTACAAGGCACTGGTGAGACATCATCTGGATTCTGGAATACTGTGTCCAATTCTGGCCTCCCATGTATAAGAAAGATGAATTCAAACTTCAACAGATGCAGAGAAGGGCTGTTGGATGATGTGAAGAATGAAAATCCTATCTTCAGAGAGAAAACTCAGAGATTGGCTTGATTAGTCTATCCAAAAGAAGGCTGAGCAGAGATAAATAACAGGGAAAGAGAGAAGATATTTAAGTTCAGCACCAGTGTGGACGCAAGAACAAATGGATATAAACTGGTCATCAGCAAGGTTAAGCTTGAAAGTAGGCTAAGGTTTCTAATGACCTGAGGACAGAAATTCTAAAACAGCCTTCCACAAGAAATAGAGGAAATACTGTAGCTGGCTTCAAGACTGGCCAGATTTACACTGCCATGCTGGGTTGATGTGCAATATGCTAGTTACATAATGTAGCTGGCATTTTCATGCTGATGTACTCATGTCTACGCAGTGTGGCCTCATCATACCTACCGGCATGTCTATACTACAGGGCTCAGGTAAGTCAACTTAATAAGGTAGACTTAAAATCAACTATATTAAGTCAACTTAGTGAGGCCCCATTGTTTAAGTTGACTTTATAAAGTCGACTTAAGCCAGGGGACCCATTTAAAGTCGATTTAATAAAGTCGACTTTAAATGGCTCTAATGCACTATGTCAACTTTATTAAGTTGACTCTAATGGGCACACTGTGTTAAGTCGACTTATAAAGTCAACTTAAGCCTTAAAGTCAACTTTAAGAGCGGAAGTTATTAAGTCTACTTAAGCAAGTGCTTAAGTCGACTTAGTGAACTCCAAATGTGGCCAGGGAGTTGCTTCAGTCGACTTAAGTCTGCTTAAGTCTACTTAAGCCTCCAGGGTAGATATAGCCCATGATGCTATGCTGGCAGGACAGCATATTCCATTGATTCTGTCTTCTGCCTTTTAGGGAAGTAGTCTTATTCAGTTGATGGGAAAAAGCTCTCCTATCAACTGAGGATCTGCGCAGACCTACTCATTTGATGCCACTACATCAATGCCTACTGCCATGGCAGAGCAGGCTTGCTGTAAGCTTAATGGAGGCGATGTTATAATGTGAGTACTTACAATGGCGTGTAGTCCATTGGTGATTTCCAGTAGCAAAAATCCTCCAGGGCCAGAGTCAGGACTCTAAATAAGAAAGGTTCTGAGTTATTACAGATAACTGAGTTATTACAGATATCTGCCTGGTGGGTATTCCCCACATGATCAGTCTCTAACTTATTGCCATATTTTAGGGTGGGAAGGGATTTCTCCTGGTTAGACTAGCAGAGACCCTGATGAATTTTTGCTTACCTCTGCAGCATAAGGCATGAGTGACTTGTAGGTTTAAACTAGTGTTCATGGTAACTTCTGTGTAACTTGAAGTCTTTAGACCATGATCTAGGACTTAAGTAACTAAGCCAAAGTTTGGGGTCTATTTCTGGACTAGGTGGGTGAGGTTCCATGACCCAGGATTTGCAGAGTGAGCATGACGGCCCCTTCTAATCTTACATTTTGAGTCTAGCTCTAACCCAAATCCATAAAGTAGCATTTGTTAAAGGATGTCTGTAAATTCTAAAGGATATAATTCTTTCATTACTCCATAGTTGCCTAATGATATCTATTTATCCACAATTTTCTCTCTCAGTAAAGACCCAGAGTTGGCTGGATTAGAGCACTCTCTGTCCTCTACTGCTTTGAGCTGACTGGCTTGATAGTATCATGGAATATTTGGAACAGTAAGTTACCTAATTTAATGGGTTTATACAAAATATCTGCTTTTATTTTTGTTCTTGTCATATTTCATAACCAATTTTTTTTTTTTTTTTTGCTAGGGTTTTATCTGGCATAATCATAGAAAGATTTAGAAACAAGAAAGATATCCTTGGTAGAATATTAATTTTAACTGTGTCTATTCCTCTGAACCAAGAAATTGTATGCTTTGCCCACTACTCCAAATCTTTTCTCATTTGCTGAAGTATTGGTTTGACATTTAAATCAGGTTTTAAATTTAGGCTGCTTGAGATCTGAAATTCCCAAGTATATTGTAGAATTTTTGCCCTTTGTACAAACATGTTTTCTGGAGTGATGACTTTTCAGAGTCTGGCAAATTTATAGCTATCATTTCAGATTTTGTATATTTTACTTTAAATCCAAAATATTTCCCAAAGTTCTGGATTTCATTAGAAACTAATCTTAGGAAAATGTTTGGTTTAAATACAATTATCTACATATAACACAGTATTTCTGATGTATTCCTGCAGTGGCTACCAAGAGCCTCTAGTACCCAGGAACCAAGTATACATCTGTGTCCTCGCTCCATCTCACAACCCTGGACAGAGCATAATATGTCCTAGTGCCACCCCCAGCTGCCACAGAGTGGGCAGCCTGTATCTGTGGGAGGGACCCAGAGGCTTGGGGGACTGAAAATGCAGGTATGTCTCCATTGCCCTCCCATACCTGCCTGCACTTACTCAATTAGCTTGGGGTGGGGGGAGAGGCTGAGGAACACCCCTCAGCACCAACCCATGCTCCATGCCCCTGGAGAAGGGCCAGTCCTGGTCCTTGTGAGGAGGGAGAACCCCTCCCTTCAGCACTTACCTGCCACTCCAGTCCTGCATTCCAGTCTCTTGGGATATGTCTAAACTTGCAAGTTAGTTTGAATTAAGGAGGCCTAATTCAAATCAGCTTAGTACCTGTCTAGAATCATAGAATCATAGAATCATAGGGTTGGAAGGGACCCCACAAGGTCATCTAGTCCAACCCCCTGCCAAAAAAAGCAGGACCACTCCCATTAGATCATCCCAGTCAGTGTTTTGTCCAGCTGGGACTTGAACACCTCCAGAGATGGAGATTCCACCACCTCCCTAGGCAACTTATTCCAATGCTTCACCACTCACCTAGTAAGGAAGTTTTTCCTAATATCCAGCCTGGACCGCCCCAGCTGTAACTTGAAACCATTGCTTCTCGTTCTGCCCTCTGTTACTACCGAGAACAGTCGAGCTCCCTCCTCCTTGGAGCAACCCTTCAAGTAGTTGAAGGTTGCTATCAAATCCCCCCTCAGTCTTCTCTTCTGCAGGCTAAATAAGCCTAGTTCCTTCAGTCTTTCTTCATAGGGCTTGTGCTCCAGCCCTTTGATCATTTTGGTTGCCCTCCTCTGGACTCTCTCTAATTTGTCCATGTCCTTTTTGTAGTGGGGAGCCCAAAACTGGACACAGTATTCCAGATGTGGCCTCACTAGTGCAGAATAGAGGGGAATGATCACATCCCTCGATCTGCTGGTAACACTTCTTCTGATGCAGCCCAGTATGCCATTGGCCTTTTTGGCAGCAAGAGCACACTGCTGACTCATATCCAGCTTCCCATCCACCATGACTCCCAGGTCCTTTTCTCCAGTGCTGCTATTTAGCTGATCACTCCCCAGCCTGTAGCAGTACATGGGGTTTTTTCGTCCCAAGTGCAGGATTTTACACTTATCCTTGTTGAACCTCATGAGATTCCTCCTGGCCCACTGCTCCAGTTTGTCTAGGTCTCCCTGAATCCTGTCTCTGCCCTCTAGGGTGTCTACCGTTCCCCCCAGTTTGGTATCATCTGCAAACTTACTAAGTGTGCAATCTATCCCATCATCCAGATCATTAATGAAAACATTGAACAGAACTGGCCCCAGGACCGACCCCTGGGGCACACCACTTGTTACTGCCTGCCAACTTGACATGGAGCCATTGATTCCTACACGCTGAAACCGTTGTTCTAGCCAGTTTTCTATCCACCTTACAGTCCATGCATCTAACCCATACTTCCTTAATTTGCCAATGAGAATGCTGTGGGAAACCGTATCAAAAGCCTTGCTAAAGTCAAGGTATATCACATCAACGGCTCTTCCCGCATCCACAAATCCAGTCATCTCATCATAGAAGGCGATGAGGTTGGTCAGGCATGATTTACCCTTGGTAAATCCATGCTGACTGTTCCTGATTACTCTATTTTCCTCCAAGTGTTTCAGGATGGATTCTTTGAGAAGCTGCTCCATGATTTTTCCAGGGATTGAGGTGAGGCTGACAGGTCTGTAATTCCCTGGATCGTCCTTTTTGCCTTTCTTGAAGATAGGTACTATATTTGCTTTTTTCCAGTCCTCTGGCACCTCCCCCGTTCGCCACGAGTTTTCAAAGATAATGGCCAATGGTACTGCTATCTCATCAGCCAGCTCCCTCAGCACCCTCGGATGCAGTTCTTCCGGCCCCATGGACTTGTGCACATCTAGTTTCTTTAAGCAGTCCCTAACCTGACCTTCTGTCACCAAGGGCCTCTCTTCTTCTCCCCAGTCTACCGTACCTAGTGTAGTGGGCTTGGAGCTGACCCTGCTTGTGAAAACTGAAGTAAAAAAAGCATTGAGCACTTCAGCTTTTTCCTCATCCTCTGTCACGAGGATGCCTGCCCCATTCAGTAAGGGACCTACACCATCCCTGATCCTCTTCTTGTTATTGATATACTTGTAGAACCCCTTCCTGTTATCCTTCACATCCCTTGCTAGTCGCAACTCCATTTGTCCTTTGGCCTTTCTGATTTTATCCCTGCAGTCCCGAGCAATGTCTTTATATGCCTCCTTAGTCATCTGTCCTAGCTTCCACTTCCTGTAAGCGTCCTTTTTATGCTTCAGCTCAGTGCAGAGCTCTCTGTTAAGCCACAGTGGGCGCCTTCCACATTTGCTGTGCTTTCTCCTTATCGGAATTGTATCTTCCTGTGCCCTTAGCAGGGTTTCTTTAAAATGCACCCAACTCTCTTGGACACCTTTCCCCTTCAGATCAGCCTCCCAAGGGATCCTGCCCATCAGTTCCCTGAGGGAGACAAAATCTGCTTTTCTGAAGTCCAGGGTCTGTGTTTTGTTTCTTTCCTTCTTTCCTTTAATCACCAACTTGAACTCAATCATTTCATGGTCACTGCTACCCAGGCTGCCATTGACCTCTACTTCCCTGATAAATTCTTCTCTATTTGTGAGCAGCAGATCGAGAGGCGCAAGGCCCCTCGTCGGTTGCTCCAGCATTTGTACCAGGAAGTTGTCCTCAACACTCTCCAGAAACTTCCTGGATTGCCTGTGCACTGCTGTCTACACTAGGCTTTCATTAGATCGAACTAAGGAATTCCTTAATTCAAACTAATGAAAGCTCAGTTCGAACTAGTAAGACCTGCTGGTTATTTTGAACTAAGCCCATAGTTCGATCGTTAGTTTGAACGAAGGATGATGTAGACAGGGATTAACCCTTAGTTTGAATTTAATAAGTTAGAACTAAAGGCAGTTAGCTCAAATTAAGAAAGTGGACTAATTCAAACTAGTGTTAGTTTGAATTAGTCCATGCTGTTAATTGGAACTAATAAGTTTGAGTTTAGTTCAAATGAACCTCAAACTTATTAGTTCGAATTAACAAATTTGAACTAACTTTTCCTAGTGTGACATAGCTTTGGATGCTATGGGGCAGCCTACCCCACCTCAGCCTGGTGAGGGGTCCTGGACTGGCCCTTCACTCTGCTTGGGAAAGGAGGTGCTGATTGGTGCCTCCAGTGCTTTCTTAGTCTCCCGTGGCCAATTCATTGTGAAGGCCACCTCTGCACCTCACACACACAGCTCCACCATGCCCCGGGTGGCGTCACTCCCCACCTCATTTTCAGGGGGTGGCCAAATCAGTGCCCTCCAGCCATCTGGGGGCATGACCCCCCCCAGTATGACACTGCATTCTTGCAGATTTTGTTCCTGTGATTGACCCATTATTCCTTACTCTGTGTGGTAAAGGCTCTATGTTCAGAGCTAAAAAAGGAAAGGGGAGAATGGACATTCTTATCTAACCCCTCTGTGGGAGTCAAAAAAAAGGGGAGATTTAACCATATTAACTCACTCAGCTGCTTTTGGGCCAGTGCAAAAGAGGAACCATCCATTTAAGGAACTGGGAGCCAAAGCCTGTATGGAACATGACTTGAAAAAGAACATTCCACTCTATGACACCAATGCCTTTCTCTGCATTTAGAAATAACAAGAAAAATTGATTTTTTTTATCTGTCATTATGGATGATTCCAAGTACTCTCCAAATGTTGACTGACATCCTTCTATCCTTAATAAACCCAGTTTGATCTGGGTTTGGGTAAACAGAGCACTGACTGCAATTGCTAATTTTTTTGTCCTGATTCAACAGAGATGCAAGTCTTTTAGAACTGCATAAGATAAAGTCCTTTCCATCTTCAGGGGCAACCACCTTGCTAGCTTCTTTCATACATTTTGGAAGTTCCCCTGCTAACAGGATAACATTGATGGTATATCTCAAGAGACTCACTAACACATTTCAAGGTTCAGCAGAAAAGTTAGCAGGTCACAGAGTTCTGCTACTTTTCATCCATGCCATTGCCTTTAGATTTTCTTTTTGTTTCTTTAAAGTTTCCTTATCACCTTTGCTTATCTAGCTATTTTCAGTGTTTCTGAATAATTTCAGATCTTGGAGTATCTGAGTTACAGCAATTATTATAATGAACAGCAAACAGAGCACATATTTCAGTACAGTGTGTAATAATCTTTTCCTGATTGTTCTTAATTAGTGCAATAATACATTGCTTTAGAATCCCTTTAAACTTTTGTGCCAATACCTATCACTTCTATTTCCTTGTTCATAAATCTTCTGCTTTGTACACCTAAAGGCTTTTTCAGAAGTACCTGTCATCAACATATTCAACTTTCCTTTAATATTAGTCAGTTGTTGATATGTTTTTTCATGAACATCTTGCAGCCTTATTATCTGCTCCTTCAGTTTTATTTCTTTCTCAAGCTTTTTCTTTTTAAGTTGAGAAACACTGTTTACCAAATAACACCTAAATACTGCATCCCCCACCTTCTGGAGAAGGTCTTCTTTTATGTTGTTAATATAATTTGTCTGGAAATATTAATTGCTGGAAACCAGTCTTCATCTTGGAGAAACAGAATTTTAAAGAAGTCCTTTAATTTTTTTGTTTTTGGTTGAGAGAAGTCCACTGTTACTAAAAAAACCTATCATTTGGACTGTTCAACAATATAGGTTGCTCTTCTGAAACAGGCTCTCACAGACCCCTTCTGTTATTCAAGTCTTCTGCTTCCACAAACCACTCACAGAGTTCAGGTTCATGCTCCCACCCTGTAGCTTTTCCCTTTCATGATCTTTACCCATTCCTGTACTTCCTTCCTGTGAGCCTTTATAGTGCTTTGCTAATGAGGCTAGCAGCTGCTCCTTATTCGCTCACTCCATATAGGGTCACTCAACACACTGAGCTCTCCCTCATTTAGGGCTCCAGTGGTGGAGGGGTGGCTCTGCCTGCCTTGACCAGCATTCTTTCACTTTTCTTAACCTTATATTGATCATCAATCTGAAAGATACATGCTTTAACAAATATTATGCTTATGCCTTTTTTCTTTTCTTTCCTGATGTAAAACATATCTGTTAAAACCAATTATTTCTGATACCCATAATTTGCTCTCCTAAAAATGAGTTTCCTGCAGAATAAATTGAGAAGTTATTTTTTAATTTTTTTAAGTGGTATTGGGACTTATTTTTCTTTTAAGATGATCATTTAGCTCTTTTGATAGTCAATGATATTACTTTAAAAGGAAGAGAAATTGAAAGAAGCTATTTCAATTTTTCAAAAATTGGAAATGAAGGTTTGGTGGCACCAACCCTTGTGTTGCTCTTGTCTCTTCTTGTTTCTAGTTATGCTGCATTCACTACTGTGTGCCTAAATGTGACTTGGTTTCAATTTGTGAACTTCTATATCTGCTTCTTCTGTCAATCCCTGGCTCCCCTGGTCCCTCCAAGCATTATTATTACTTGAAATCCACAAATGAAACACCACCATGTGAAAGAATTCCCCAAATGACTGTGCTTTAGAATCATAGAAGTATTTGGGCTGGAAAGGACCTCGTGAGGTTATCTAGTCCAACCCCCTACTTAAAGCAGGGCTACTACCTCTAAATCATCCTAGCCAGGGTTTTGTCCAACTGGGCATTATAAGTTTTCAAATTTGGAGATTCCATCACCTCCCTAGGCAATCCATTCCAGTGCTACAGCATGCTCCTAGTGAGAAAGTTTTTCCTAAAAGCCAACCTAAAGCTCCCCAGCTGCAATTTGAAATCATTTCTCCTTGTTCTGTCCTCTGTCACCACTGAGAATAGCCTAGCAGCCCTTCAAGTAGTTGAAGGTAGCAATGAAATCCCTCCTCAGTCTTCTCTTCTGCATACTATATAAGTCAAGTTCCTTCGGTCACTCCTCCTAAGTCATGTGCCCCAGACCTCTAATAATTTTTCTTACCTCCTCTGGACTCTTTATAATTTCTCCACATTCTTTCTGTAGTGGGGAGGTCAAAACTAGACACAATCTTTCAGGGGCAGCCTCACCAGTGCCAAATAGAGGGGAATGATCACATCCCTTGATCTGCTGGCAACACTCTTACTGATGAAGCATATATGCTGTTGGCCTTTTTTTTTTTTCAACAAAGACACACTGTTGACTCATATCCAGCCTCCCATCCATCATAATTCCCAGGTTGTTTTCTACAGAGCAGCTAGTTAGCCAGTTGGCCCCCAGCCTGTAGCAGTACTTGGGATTTTTCCATCCTAAATGCAGGACTTTGCATTTGCCCTTGCTGAACCTCATGAGATTTCATTTGGCCCAATGCTCCAATTTCGTCTGTCTTCCTGAATGCTATCCCTACCCTCCAACATATCTACCATTCCTCCCAGCTTGCTATCATACACAAACTTACTGAGTGTGCAATCTATCCCATCATCCAGATCATTAATAAAGATGTAGAACAAAATTGACCCCAGGACCGACACTAGGGGAACTCCACTTGTTACTGGTTGCCGACTAGACATTGAGCCATTGATCCCTACCCACTGAGCATGATAATCTAGCCACTTTACAGTCCATTTGTCCAAACCATACTTCCTTACCTTGGGAAACAGAATGCTGTGGGAAACAGTATGAAAAGATTTGCTAAAGTCAAGGTATATCATATTGGTGGCTAGTCCCACATCCATAAAGCCAGTCATCTCATCACAGAAGGCAATTAGGTTGGTCAGGCATGATTTGCCCTTGGTAAATCCATGCTACCTGTTCTTGATCACCCTGTTTCCTCCAACTGTTTCAGAATGGATTCTTTGAGGACTTGCTCCATGATTTTTCCATGGATTGAGGTGAGACTGATTGGTCTGTAGTTCCCTGGATCCTCCTTTTTACCTTAAAGATAGGTACTCTATTTCCCTTTTTCCAGTCATTGGGGACCTCCCCTGATTGCCAAGAGTTTACAAAGATAACGGCCAGTGGCTCTGCAGTAACACTGGCCAACTCCCTCAGCACCCATGGATGCAGTTCATCTGGCCCCATAGATTTGTGCACATCCAACTTCCTTGAGTAGTCCCTGACCTGACCTGCCTTCACTGAGGGTCATTCTCCTTCTCCCCAGTCTGTGTTGTCCAGTGAAGTAGCTGAGGAGCTGACCCTACCTGTGAAGACTGAGGTAAAAAACATAGTACTACAGCCTTTTCCAAATCATCCACCACTAGGTTGCCTGCCCTATTCAGTAAGGGACCTCCACAATCCCTGATCCTCTTCTTGTTAGTGACATATTTATAGAAACCCTTCCTGTTATCTTTAACATCCTTTGCTAGCTCTAACTTCAATTGCTCTTTGACCTTCCTGATTTTATCCCTGCAAGCCCAAGCAATATCATTATACTCCTTCCTAGTTATCTGTACAAGGTTCCACTTCTTGTAGGCTTCCCTTTTGTGTTGCAGCTCACTATAGAATTCTCTGCTAATCCACACTTGGCACTTTCCATATATGGTATTCTTTCTGAACATCAGAATGGTATCCTCCTGTATCCTTAGTACGGTTTCTTTAAAATATACTCAGCTCTCTTGGATTCTTTCCCCCCTCAGATTAGCCTTCCAGGGGATCATGTCCTGAGGAAACCAAAGTCTGCTTTTCTCAACATTCTCCAAAAACTTCCTGTATTGCCTGTGCACTGCTCTGTTGCCCTCCCAGCAGAGATCAGGGTAATTGAAAACCCTCATGAGAACCAGGACCTGTGATCTGGAAACTTCTGCTAGTTGTCCACAGAAAGCCTCATTCACCTCCTCCTTCTGATCTGGTAGTCTATAGCAGATGCCCACTATGACGTCACCCTTGTTGTACTCTCCTCTAAACTTAACCCACAGACTTTCAACAGGCTTGTTTCCACTTTCATAGTGGAACTCTGAGCAGTCATACAGCTCTATCGCATATATTGCTACTTCTTCACCTCTTTTCCCTGCCTATCCTTCCTGAAAAAATGATACCCATCCATGGCAGTGCTCCAGTCATGTAAGTTGTTCCACCACATCTCAGTTATTCGAATTACATCATAGTTCCTTGACTGTGCCAGGCACTCCAATTCTTCCTGCTTGTTTCCCCTTGAACTTTTCTACAGGCACCTGTGAAAGAATTCCTTAACTGAGAACTGACCAGGTTGAGACATGAATGGTTTAACAGGCCTGAAAGAGAGAGGATTTAGAAGGAATGCACTCTAAGACAAATAACAGTGCTATTAGAGATATGGTGAAGAACTGCGGACCTAAAGAATGTAATCAATACCTCTCTGTGCCAGCCTACCACGTCCTTGTTTTTCCCTCTCCACATGTTGTGCTGACATCCTTGACTTATTGTTTATTAAACCTGCCTAGCTTGTGCTAACTTGTAACACTGTTTCTCTTGACTGTTATATGAGATTTTTCCCTTTTGACCCTGATTCCTTTTAGGGAACTGATATTAGTTTGCACCAATTAGGGAATGTTTAGGTCTTGTTACATTTACCTATGTATATGCATGTATGTTAATGTAGCCGTTAAGCTATCAATGTTTCTGTAATGCATCTCAGGGGCAGAGACCAGCATCTTATCTGCTCTCCCCACTGCAGTGTGAATAATAATAAGCTGTTGAATTGCACTCAAGTTGGGTTCAGCTGCTTTTCTTTGACACACCTAAGATACCAGGCAAATTGATCTATCTCCCTCTATCGTTTGCCTGTCCTGTTGCAAGAAGAAAGGTACATTTTCTCCCAGTGTCCTCCTTCCTCACTCACATCAGGGATTAGAGCTCCATTCCACAGCAAACCTAGTTTAAAGTTCTCCGGACTATGTTAGCCAGTCTATCTGTGAAGACGTTTTTCCTTCTCTTCGTTAGATGGAGCCTTTCCCTTCCTAGCAGTCCTTCTTGGAACAACATTCTATGTTTGAAAAAGCCAAAGCCTCTCTTCAACACCACTTTCATAGCCATGAATTTGTTTTCATAATGTGATGGTCTCTGCCTGGGCTTTTACATCAACAGGAAGAATGGACAGGAACACCACCTGTGCCTCAAACTCCTTTATCCTCCTTCCCAGGGCCACATAGTCTGCAGTGATATACTCAAGTTCATTCTTGGATGTATCATTGGTGCCCACATGGATCAGTAGAAAGGGGTAGTGGTCTGAGGGCTTAATGAGTCTTGGAAGATTCTCTGTCACATCCCAAATTCTAGCTTTGCCAAACCCTAACACATTTACTCTCCCCATAAGCACTTGGACAGCTTCTCTTGCATTCCAAAGGAAGTACATTCTCCAGAAGGGAGGTAGGCTATTCACAGTAGTAGCAGAGTACAGAATAAGGAGCAATGGTTTCAAGTTGCAGCTCGGGAGCTCCAGGTTGGATATTAGGTAAAATCTTTCTCAGTAGGAGAGTCATGAAACACTGGAATAGGTTGCCTAGGGAGGTGATGGACTCTCCATCTTTGGAAACATTTAAGGCCTGGTTAGACAAAACCCTGGCTGGAATGATTTAGTGGGAGTAGTCCTGCTTTTAGCAGTGGGTTGGACTAGCTGACCTCGTGAGGTCCCTTCCAACTCTATGATTCTATGACCCTGGCCCTTGTCCTTAGGGATGGATTATTGTCATCTGATCATTTGAGTTATGAAGAGGGTTTACACAGGCCCTGTATTGGCTGTTTCCTTTTCCCTCTCAATTCTTTTCCAACCACTTCCAACCTTGAACTCCCCTCCCCTCATTGCCCATTTTTTTCTCATTTTTATTTCTGCTACATCCTAAGACACAGAAATATTATTGATCACCCCAATTAAAGCGAACTTCATACTGTTTTCTTAATAACATTCATATAGTTGACATTCAACTGATGATACTTGGTGACTCCCAAGAAGTCCCTTCTGGTTTGTCTTTGCTATACTGCTCAGATACCAGAGTTCATTTGTAGAGATTCACTTTGCATTACCAGTATGGTCTCCAGAGTCCTTTGTCTTATCTTTTCTTGCTTCTTCCTGGGTTTCACCATTTGCCAGGAGTTTTTCAGCAGCTTATCTGTAGTTACTACAGCTGAAGTCTTCCTTATGGCTTGAGATTTAGATTTCTATCCCAAGTGACTGGAGTGTATTTTTTCTTGTTTACTACACTGTCTTATTATACAATACTGATTTTTGAAAGACAAACGGGAGTTTCAGTGAGAATCCCCACCAACAGTGGATATTTGCCTTTCTGAGTCCTATTGTAATCTTCCCAAGTTCTCTCCTTTTTTTTTTTTAATGTTAAGGTAAAGAGGACACGGCAAATTTGCAGCTTGTGGACTTTGCGTATGAGTGCTGAATGCTCTCTGGCTCTTTTCACAATTACATTTTTTCTGCTGATCATCCTGAAATTTCACAGTTAGGTCTCTGGGCTTATTATTAATTATGAAGTCCAAGAAGCAGAAGCAGTAATCTATGTGCTCGTTCTACTTTTAACTCTTCCAGAGAACTCAGAAAAACTCAACAATGAATATTTTACCTAACAAATTGGGTTTCTTTCTTCAGTGGTTTCAAATAGCCAGGTGCATTGCTGGCGCTGGGCACCCAGGGCACATTCCCCAAATCCCAGTGCCAGTTTCCCAGGTCTGGTGCCCCCCCCCCCGATCTCCGGCTCCTGGCCACATCCCCAGCCGGGGGTCCGGGGCCCAGCCGGCCATGGCCACGGCAATGCCCATCCCCAGCCAGGGATCCAGGGCTCGTTTGCCCACAGCAGCGGCAGACTGTGGCCATGGGGCGTGGCCTGTGGGCCAGGGACGGGGCCTGGGGCTGTGCCCCTGCAAATAGCTCTCAGTTCTCATGTGCTTCCTTCTTGATCTTTTCTTCTGTATCCCCTAATTTTGAACTGCATCTCTCTCTCTCTCTCTCGCTTGCTTGCTCACTCTTTCTGCTCCATCAGTGCTATGCAGTTCTCTTTCTCTCTGTTGTTTGTTTTAGGGCAGTATGTACCACCCTGTCTTTCTCTTCCAAATCAGCAACTTCCTTGTTTACAATGAGAAACTTGGTCATCAGATCATTTCACAGGACCTTAAACTCAGAGATCATCTCCAGAATATCTGCTTTGGTTGCCATTTGATTTTCTTCAGCTCTGGCATCTCTGACTGATTTGGCTGCCAGGTGTTCACTTGGAATTAATTTCTCTATTCTGCAAACCAGAAGCATTCTTCTTCCTGACATTTTTCTTGGAGAATCTATCTTCTATAACTCTGTGCTCTATGTTTTTCTGAGTGGGGGGTTGATTGAAGCAGATTACTAGGCTTTGCTATCCCACCAGAGCTCAGACTTCAGGCAGCCATATTATTCTGGCTTCCTGGTCCTGCCTTCTAGTTCTTAATCAAACTGCTGTGTGATACCAAGTTAAGTCCCTTGTGCATGTGTAAGTGTACTACTGCAATACTAACAGTTTATCAAACTTCTAATCTAATTTAAAAAAAAGATGCTAGGTTAGCTTGACAGGATCTATTTTGCACATACCCGTGCCGATTTGCCTTAATTATGTTACTCTCCTTTAATTGCTAAACAAATACTGGTACAGTCACTCAATTATCTTCTTGGTATCTATATCAAAAGGAGAGTCGTATGGTTACCTGGATCATCCTGTTTACTCTTCATAAATATCGGCAAAACATTAGCTTTCTTCTAGTCTTCTAGAACTCTTAATCAGGGGTTAAAATATAATTTGGTGGGCCCCAGAACCCTCCCACATGGGTGGGCCCCAAACACCCAGCCTGCTGCAGCTCTCTGCTGGCTGGGTTAAGGTGGAGCAGGGTTTAAGATGGAGCCACCAGAACTCTGCATTCTGGCTGATCCTGCTATTTTTAGCAGGGCCCCAGAACACAGTGTTCTAGGCCCTTCTTCTATTTTTAGGGGCCCAGGAAGGCTGCCAGCCTAAAAATAGGTGGCCCTGGAACTTCATGCGGCGCTTTCCCCCTTGCTTTAACTGCCACTCAGTGTAGCTTTTCAGTAAGTTTTGGAACACTCATGGCCCAGTAATCACCTCAGCCACCTCTTTTAGAACTCTTTCAATGCAAGTTGTGATGTGATGTAATATTCTGAGTCCTTCTTGTGCCTCATGTTCCCTCACCAACTGTATTGTTGCCATATGGGGTTTGACAGGTTAGGAGATGTAGGTGTAGGTGTCATCTAACTTTCTGTGTCTAGGCTGTCATATCACTGGAGCATTTGAAAAGATAGTGGCATATCCAGTTGTCCAAATATTGCATCTAACAACCAATTCCATAGAGACATTTGGATCTCCACACCTCCCAGCAGCAAGGTTGAACATCATTTCCTGGCTATAGAACAAAGGATTGGAAATGGAGAAGGACAGGAGTTGACTGCTGGAAGGAGTCAGAATTCTCACCCAGCATTTGATGGGGGTCAACTGGAGAGACAGACAGTTTGAACTAATGAGTTCCCTCTAGTTTAGCTAGGCTCTAGACTAATCCAAATGGACTATACTTTAACCTTTATTTCTGTAAATTAACCTAAGGCCTTCCCATGCTCTGTTCCAGTTGACAAATTAAACCCAATTGTTTTGACAACACTATTTGAGTGTCATTGCAAATGCTTGTTGAGGTGCATTAATCCCAGATGAGTGTACAAGTCACCATCAGGAGTCTGTCTCAGTTGGACTCGCTAACCTATGGAACTCATTAAAAAAGAGTGCTGAAGGCCCAGAGGTCTGGTCTAAGAAAGTAAATAGGCTTTGTAGCTTACCATGAAGAAAGAGTCAGTCCTCCAGGAGTTCTGACACTCTAAACGGGTTCCTCTTAGAGACTCTCCAAAGCTGGGACCATTGCAATAATCCTTTAGATCTGTGACACAAATTACCTGGACTCACTGATTTTAAAATCTAACTTTACAGTGCCTGTTTTATGTCATCCTGAGATAGATTACATTACATCATCCTGAGATGTGATTCCATTGTCTTTTCCCTTCCCCAAAATTGAGAACAAATATTTATTAAATGCTTCTGCATTATTACTGTTAATGCTACCATTTCCATCTAGTAATGAATCAGTACTCTTGTTAGGATTCTTTTTATTCCTATTATAGACTCATAGCAACTGGAAGGGACCATGATAGGTCATCAAGTCCAGTCCCCTGCACTCATAGCAGGACAAGTTCCCTACAAAGTCATCCATGACAGGTGCTTGTCTAACCTGCTCTTAAACACTTTCAATGACGGAGATTCCACAACCTACCTTGGCAACTTATTCCTGTTCTTAATCACCCTGACAGGTAGGAATTCTTTCCTAATGTCCAACCTTGCTGTAATGTAAGCCCATTCCTTCTTGTCCTATCATCAGCAGTGAAGGAAAACAGTTTTTTTTTCTCCTTCCTCCTCATGACAACCTCTTAGATACTTAAAAACTGTTACCATATCCCCTCTCAGTCTCCTCTTTTATAGACTAAAGAAACCTAGCTCTTTCAGTCTGCCCTCATAAGTCAAGTGTTCCAGACCTTTAATCATTTGTGTTGCTTTTCTCTGGACTTTCTCCAATTTGTCCACATCTTTCCTGAAATGAGGCACCCAAAACTGAACTCAGTACTCCAACTGAGGCCTAATCAGGATGGAGTAGAGCGGAAGAATTACTCCTCATGTCTTACTTTGACTATTCCTGTTAATACATCCCAGAATGGTGTTTGGATTTTTTCCAACAGTGTTACACTGTTGACTCATATTTTGCTTATGGTTCATTATGACACCCAGATCCCTTTCCATAATACTCCTTCCTAGGCAGTCATTGTCCATTTTGTATGTGCGCAATGGATTGCTCTTTCCTAAGCGTAGTACTTTGCACTTGTCTTTATTGAATTTCATTCTTTTTACCTCAGACCTTTTCACCAATTTGTCCAAATCATTTTGAATTGTGAGCCTATCCTTCAAAGCACCTCCCACAACCTTCCAGCCTGGTATCATTAGCAAACTTTAAAAGTGTACTCTCTATGCCATCATCTAAATTATTGATGAAAGTATTGAATAGAACCCAACCCAGAACCGATCCTTGTGGTACCCTGCTTGTTATGTCCTTCCAGCGTGACTGTGAACCATTGATAACCACTCTCTGGAGCCAGTTATCCAACCAATTTTTCACCCATCTTATAGTAGCTCAATCCAGGCTGTACTTCCCAAGTTTGCTAATGAGAAGGTGATGTGAGACCATATCAAAAGCCTTACTAAAGTATATATACACCACATCTACTGCTTCCCCTCTATCCACAAGGCTTGTTACCCCATCATAGAAAGCCATCAGTTGGTTTGACACAATTTGTTCTTGACAAATCCATTCTGACTATCACTTAGCACCTTATTCTCTTCTATATGCTTGCTAATGGATTCCTTAATTATTTGTTCCATTATTTTTCCTGGTTCAGCTGATTGGTCTATAATTCCCTGAGCTGTCGTTCTTTCCTTTTTTATAGATGGGCACTATGTTTGCTCTTTTCTAGTCCTCTGGGACCTCTCCTATCTTCCCTAATTTTTCAAAAATAATAGCCAATGGCTCAGATATCACCTCAGTAAACTAGGTAAACCCTTTCCTTTTACTCTTCACTGTCCTGGCCATAGAGTTCCCCTTGTGTCATTTTACTTCCCTTAACAATTTTCTATACTTCCTACCTTCTGCTTTATATTGATTGCTATTAATTTCCTCTTTCTTCCATTTTTTAAATAATTTTTATAGCTGCCTCCCCTTCTCCTCGAAACCATTTTTTTTTAAATTAACCAATACTGCTGTTTTCCTCAATTGTACTTTTTTTGGGAGGTGGGGCATCTAGTGACATGTTCTTCAACAAATCCCAATTGTCATTCATATTTTTCTGATTAAATTCTGCCAACTGATTTGGCTCATAATTGTTCACAATTGTATGAACCTAGCCTTTTTAAAGAATCAAATATACATATTGCTGATTTGTTCTGTTTAATGTGATCGAGTCATGCTCACTTTATACCTAAGTTACCATTAATTTTCATTATGTTATCAATTATTCCTTATCTGTGAAAATGAAGTCTGATGTAAAATTCCCCCAGGTTGAATGCAGAAGTTTGAATTAGGAAATTGTCATCATTAGTGTTAAGAAATTTGTAGAATATTGCAGTACTGCATCATGAGACTTCAGCATATGTCATTCAAATTGAAGTTGCCCATGATCATATAGCTATCTTTCCTACACGGTGTAGATTGACTCCTAATACTCTATCACCTTGTTCTCTGGTTGATTTGATGGTCTGTGGCAGACACTAATTAATATTGTATCCTGTCCTTTACTCTGTGGCAGACACGAATTAATACTCCATCTTGTCCTTTACTTGGTATAATATTGATGTATAATGATTCAGATTCATTTTCTTCCAGATTGTTAGTGACTCAGAAACAGATGACATTTTTTGACACAGAGTGCCTCTTCTCCTCCTCATTTCCCCATTCAACCCTTCCTAAAGAGGTTATAACCATTAATTTTAACATTCCAGTCATGTGAATCATCCCACCAACTTTCAGTAAATACCAATTAGATCAAATTTGTACTTGTACATGAATGATTCCTACTTCTCTTGTTTGAAACCCAGGCTCTTAGGATTGGTGTAGAAGCAAGTGAAAATGCCATCCCTTATATCCTCTGGTTCTTCAATTAATTTTGTCATCAGTCTAAATGCTAAATGTATTCTCATATCTTTCCTATTTTTAAGGCTTGTTGAGGAGTTGGAAAAGTTCTGGTGCATGCAGAACTAAAAGTGAGTTGATGTACCAAGGATTTAACATAGGCAGCAGAGTTTGGGTCCCAGGTTAGTCAAACTTGTAGATGTTAAGAACAGAAGAGACCATCATGATCATCTAGTCTAACCTCCTGCAAATTGTAGTCTATAGAATTTTACCCATCATCTGCAAAAATAGACCCATGACTCTGAGTTACTGAAGTCCTCAAACCATAATTTAAAGATTTTAAGTTATAGACAATCCATCAGTTATAGCAGCTTAAACCTGAAAGTGAACTTTGTCTCATGGTACAGAGGAAAGTGGGAGAAGGAAAAAGTCTCTGCCAGTCTGACTCAGGGGAAAGTTCCTTCCCAGTCCCAGAAATGGTGATCAGTTGTATGCTGAGTAGGTGGGCAAAACCCAGCAGCCACATACCTGGAAAAGAATTATAGATTAGGTTTGGAAAGGCTATCAGGAGACCATCTAGTCCAAATTCAATGACATCATCTTAACCAGGGATTTGTCAAGCTGCCCTTGAAAACCTCTAACAACGGAAATTCCATTACCTACACAGGTATCCCATTTCTACTTCACAACCATCCTAGTGAAAAAGATTTTCCTAGCATCCATCCTAGGCCTCTCCCACTGTGACTTGAGACCATTCTCCTAGTTCTGTCATCGGTCACCACTGAGAACAGCCTAGCTCCATTCCCTTTGGAACCTCTTTTCGGGTAGTTGATGACTATCAGATCCCCCTTCACTTCTCTCTTCTTCATACTAAATAAGCCCATTTCCCTAAGCCTTGCCTCATAAGTCATGTGCCACAGTACCCTAATCACTTGCACTGCCCTTCTCTGGACTCCCATGTGTCCACTCACTTACTGTAGTGAGGGAACCAAAACTTGACACTGTACTCTGGATGTGGCCTCATCAGTGTTGAATAGATGGAAATAATCACTTACCACAATCTTCTGGCAATGCTCCTATTATTACAGCACAATATGCCATTAGCCATCTTGGGAACAAAGGCACACTGTTGACTCATCAAGCTTCTTGTCTGATATAATCCATAGGACCTTTTCTGCAGAATTTTTGCCTAGCCAGTGAGTACTCACTCTAAAGCCATGCATAAATTTTTTCCATCCTAAGTGTAGGACTTTGAAATTCTACCTTTTGAATCTCATCAGATTTCTTTTGCCCCAAACCTCCAATTTGTCTGGGTGACTGTGTATCCTATCCATACCCTCCAGCTTATCTACCATTCCCCCAACTTAGTGTGATCTGTGAATTTGCTAAGGATGCAATCCACCAAATCATCCAGATAATTACTGAAGATGTTGAAAAAACTGGCCCTAGTACCAAACACTGGTTTTCTCCACTTGATACTGCTTTCCATGTAGACATCAAGCCATTGATCCCAACCCATTGAGCCAATGATCAAGTCACCATTCTAGCCACTGTATAATATACTCACCCAATCCTTTGACTTGCTGGCAAAAATACTGTGGGAGACCTTATCAAACCATGTACTTAAAATCAAGATATATCCAAAACTTTTCCCACATCCACAAAACCAATCATCTCATCAGAGAAGCCAATCAGATTGGTCAGTTGTGACTTGCCCTTCATGAATCCATGCAAACTATTCCGCATCACCTTCCTCTCCTCCAACTGATTCAAAATGGATTCCTTGAGGACCTAGTTCATGCTTTTTTTCTGGAGACTGAGGACAGGTTCAGGGGTCTGTAGTTTCCCAGGTCCCCAATCTTCCCTTTTTTAAGGTGGACACCATATCATGATTCTTCTCAACCATTGAGGGCTACCCACAATTTCCATTAGTTTTTTAAAGATAAGGGCCAATGACTCTGCAATTACATCAGCCAAATGTCTCAGCATCCTCAGATGAATTTCATGCAGCCCCTTGAACTTGTGCACATCCAGGTTTTTCTTAGAGTTTTGAACATGCTCTTTCATCCTTGGGGGCTGCTTATAGCATCCCCATACTGTGTTGCCCAGTGCAGTAGCCTGGGAGCTAACTTCGTCTATGAAGGCAGAGCAAAACCAGAACTGAGTACTTCACTGTTTTCTATGTCATCTATCACTAGGTTAACTTTCCAATTGAATAAAGGGCCCACAGCTTCCCTGATGACCTGCTTGTTGGTAACTTACCTACAGAAACACTTCTCATTACCCTTCATATCTTTTGCCAGCTACAACTCCAGTTGTGCATTGGTCTTCCTGATTTGATGCCACCTGCTCGAGCAATAATTATATACTCCTCCCTTGTCACCTGTCCAAACTCCTATTTCTTGTAAACTTCCTTTTTATTTTTAAAGTTATTGAAGATTTGTCTGTTAAGGCAAGCTGGTTGACTGCTATATTTACTACTCTTTTTGCATGGTTTGCTCCTGCACCCGCCATAAAGTTTGTTTAAAATACAGCCAGTTCTCCTGGACTTATTTCCTCCCATATTTGCATACCAGAAGATCATGTCCATTCTCTGTAGTAAATCAGAGCTTGCCCCATTTAGTGTCCCATCTCCAGCCACTGGAGATATTTGCTGATAGGACATGCAGATCAGCTACATGCCATCATACCATCCCCTCCATAAACTGATCAAGCTTGGGCTTGAAGCCAGTTAAGTATTCTTACCCCCACTGCTCCCCTTGGAAGGCTGTTCCAGAACTTCCCTCTTCTGATGGCTAGAAACCTTTGTCTAAATTCAAGCCAAAACTTGTTGATGGCCAGTTTATATCAATTTGTTTTTCTGTCCACATTGATGCTTAACTTAAATCCTTTCCTTTCTTCCTGGTATTTATCCCTCTAATTTCTTTATAGAGAGCAATCATATTGCTTGGGGAGATTTTGATGGAGTCATAAGTGGGCTAATTAGTGATCTGAGAAAACCTGTTGTTTAGCTTTGGAAATTGTGTGTCCAACCAATCACCATCCAAGAATATTAAAGGTACTGGTACTTGGAAATTTCAAGTCCAATAGCAAGTGTTCTTAATGAATCTGTAAACTTGGGGATATGAATCTAAACAACTGTTTTGATTTGCTGTAAGAGTGTAACCTGATGCTGTGATGACAAGTTCCAGAGGGGTAGCTGTGTTAATCTAGGTTGGCAGAAAAACAAAGGGCATGTCCACACTTAGGCAGTTAAATCAATTTAATAAAAACACTATAAGAATCATTCAATCGATTTAATATGACCTGACTAGAAACTCAAATCGAACTAGCATGTCCATGGACAGGACTTGCTAGCTCAATTTAGAAGAGAGGCACCATAGAAGGTGTGGCAAGATGGCCCCCTCTAAGAGCCATGCCCCCACCCCATATATAGAAAAAGGACAGCACCCTGAGAAGGAGAAAGGCAAAAGGGCTAAATTGAAATAATAGCTAAATCAAAATAACATGTCCACACAGCGTTATTTTAAAATAACAGTTTTGATTTAACCATTGTTTCATTATAATACTATAATACTTTTATTATATAGAAATGACTTTCCTTACTGAGAAATAAGGGAGCTCCAGCCAATTATGTCAAACCTCCTGTTATAGTATTTCTTACATTCTTTTTTGTAAACCTATTTTACTCTACAAATATTGCTTTGGTGTTTGCTGGGGAGCGAATGGGTGTACTCAAGTCTGTAGACATGACGCTTCAGAGCCTTCCCTGCCACCAAATTTCTCAGGATTGTAAATGTATAGATACAAAAGCTATTTTACAACATACCTCAAAGTGGTTTCAAGCCTCCCATTTCAGATCCCAAGGTTGTTTTCAAATGGTTCTAAGCTGCAAATATGTATGTTCAAATTCTGGTTCTTTCTATTAAGCTCATTTGAAAAATTTTGGATTTAAGTATGGCTTTCATATTCAGAGGAGTTGGGATCCAAGATTTTCATTTTGGCCCTTCTGTGATAAAAGCCCAGATTATCCTTGCTTCCATTTTAAAGCTAATGAAAACTTAATGGGACTTCCAAAGTTGTCTTGGGGATTTTTAGAGACATATTCTCTATTTAATTTTTAAAAAAGAAATAATGTTGCAAACCAGTGTGCATTCACTAGCTGAGGAAAAGAAGAAAGCCACAACTACAGGTCTCTTTTTGACTCTCCCCCAACCCCCAGCTACATTTAATTCAAAGCATCAACCTAAAGCCTGAACAAAGCAAGTCGCACGAGCACAGCCAAAACACTTGTAGAAAAGGCAGAGTTTAGGGATGCTTGAAATAAATCACAACATGAAGGAACCAGATCTCAGATACATTTTGGTCTGGTTGTCAGAGGCTTTCTGGAGGGCTGCCAATCACAGTTAACTTGTTTTGAGTTAATTATGAGTTAAATCAATTAAAAATTGATCATGGTTGATCATAATTTTAATCAGACTTTTTAACAATAAAATATCAATTTAAATTTATTATAAATATTTTGGACATTTTTCTACATTTTCAGATCAATGATTGATTTCAGTTACAATGCAGAATGCAATCTCTACAATGCATTGTTTGTATTTATTACAAATTTTTACACAACAAAAAAGAAAAATAGTGGTTTTCAAGTCACCTCATACATATCCTTTGGTGCAATCTCTTTACTGTGAAAGTACAACTTATAAATGCTGATTTTTCTGTTACATAACTGTACTCAAAAAGAAGACCGTGTAAATCTTTAGTGCCAAAATATCCACTGTCTTATTTCCTGTTTAGTCAAACACTAAGAGAAATAACATTTTTTTTTCTGCTTCTTAATTACAATGTCATCTGAAAGTGAGAAAAGGCATTCACATGGCACTTTTGCAGCTGGCATTACAAGTTTCTTACATGCCAGATATGTTACATATTTGTATGCCCCTTCATGCTCCTCCACCATTCCAGAAGATATGCTGATGGTAGGTTCTGCTCTAGAATGATACAAAGTAATTCAGACTAACCAATGTTTGTTTTCATCATCTGAATCCGATCCTACCAACAGAGGGCTGATTTCTCATTATTGTGGTTTGAATTCTGTAATTTCTGCATTAGAGTGTTGCTCTTTTAAGACTTTGACAGCATGTTTCATGCCTTGTCCCTTTTTCATGTGGGAAAGCACTTCAGTTCTTAAACCCTGGGTCAATAGCTGCAGCTGTCTTTAGGAATCTCACATTAGTACCTTCTTTGCATTTTGTCAAATTCACAGTGAAAGTGTTTTTCTGTTAAGCAACACACGCTGGGTTATCACCTGAGATTGCCATAACTGCATTCTGCCATACATTTCATGTTAAAACCACAGCGCAGGAGCAATACAATTTGCCCTCAGGGAGTTCAGTTCACAAATTTATTTAACACATCTTTTTTTTGTTTTACAAGCATCATCAACATAGAAAAAATGTCCTCTGGAAGGCTGACTGAAGATTGAAGGGGCATACAGAGGTTATCATATCTGGCATGTAAATACCTTGCAATGCTAGCTATAAAAGTGTCATGCAAACACTTGCTCTCACTTTCAAGTGATACTGTAAATGAGAAGTGGGAAGAATTATTTCCCATAATTATAAAGAAACTTGTTTTTCTTAGCAACTGGCTGAACAAAAAATGGGGCTGAGTGGATGTCCAAACGTAGCCTTCAGGTGGGCTGGAGTTCACTTTATTGCCTTTCTTCAGTGCCTAATAAAATAAATCTCAATTCCTATGGAGAAGCAGCTGGAGACCAGAATTCAGTCTGTAAGGACTTTCAGCAAAGATTGTTCAGAGTTACCTTCCCAACATTCAAATCCTAATAAGGAAAAAAATGACCTTTATTAAGTATTGGCTTTATAAATCTTATTGTAAAGAAATGTAACAGTAACTTATTTTCATAATATGGCTATTTTATCATTCACATACATTTTCTTCATAGCTGTCTTTTCACCAGCATAAACGGGGGGGAGGGGAGGAGAAATAAACTAAATCTAAACTACAAAGTCCCTACAGGAACACTGTGAGAAGAAATTCAAGAGTTCCCAAAGCTTAGGTAGAGTTCACCTGAGTCTCAGTTGTAGTCTCTGTTCACAAAGTCCACAGACCTCTGAGCTGAAATAAGCAACTACCCTCTCCTTTGAATGAACCTTTAGCAGAAATCCACGCAGACTCTTCCTCCTCTGCTGGAATCACTATTATCCAGTCAGCTTGCTGATCAACCAACCCTCAATTACATATATAGATAAAGAAACCCTGTTACAGTAAAATACAACTCTGAGAATAACAAAAATATAGAACTGGCTCTCTTCCCATTATTACATTGAAGAAATATTGGTCCATCATACTACTTGAGACAACAATCCAAACATTTAAACTAAGAAATCAGACAACTTTAAAAGTAGACAGATGAAATAAATTATTTTACTCTCCCAGTGGTCCCTTCTCTATAATTAAAACTTCCAGGCTTCCCTGTTGGAGGGGAAACAATATCACTGGTCCATTGCAAAATGCTTCTGAATTAAGGGAAAACAGTTTGCTATATGCTCCTGGCTCAGCATCTCCCCATTCGCATGGCGTACATCTGGCTTTTACAAAAGCAACTGCCCTGCCTGCTTGCCGTCTGACCACACAAACAGGCAACCTAATGGAGGATGCCCAAAGCTACCCCACCCAATTCCAGAATCTTTTGGATATGGAGTTCTAAATCTGCCTAGCAACAATGACCCAATCCCGATAGATCTCTGAAAGAAAGACCTCCCTATTTGGCAGGTGGGTTACATAGACTCAGGGGCGTTGCTGGTGCTGGGCACTCTGGGGCACGTGCCCCGAACCCCAGCGCCAGTGCCCCAGATCTCTGGCCCAATCGTGGCGGCACTTGGCCCTGTCCCTGACCAGGGGGCAGGGCCTGCAGGTGGGGGGTAGGCCATGTGGACCAGGGGTGGGGCCTGGGCCCGTGCCCTGGGTCTCTCCCCCAGCCAGCAACGCCCCTGCATAGACTCTAAAACAAACAAGGAGTCCTGTGGCACTTAAAGACTAGCAAATTTGTTTATTTCATGAACTTTCATCTGATGAAGTGGGATTTTCTCCCGTGAAAGCTCATGCAATAAATACATTTGTTGGTCTTTAAGTGCCACAGGACACCTTGTTTGTTTTACTGAGCTAGACTGGCACAGCTGTCCTTTTGGAAATATACTCTAAAGTTTTACATTGTTTTATTTTTGAGTGCAGTTATGTAATTTTAAAAAATCTACATTTTTGAATTGCACTTTCAGGTAAAGAGAATGCATCACAGTACATACGAAGTTAATTGAAAAAATGCTATATCTGTTTTTAGAATGCAAATATTTGTAATCAGAAGTAATACAAAGGGAGCACTGTATACTTTATATTCTGTGCTGTAAAAGAAATCAATATATCTGAAAATATAGAAAACATCCAAGTTACCATTAAAATAAAATTATGATTGTTTTACAGTTCAATTAAAACTGTAAATCATCACAATTGTTTTTTTAATTTTGTGACTAATTTCAATTGCTTTTATTGTTTGGCATTCCTAGTTTTCTCGCTTATTAGATTACTGACCACTTAGTTTACAAGTGTTGTGATGGGACTTTAGGTATTTGGTAGCCAAATGCAAGATCACTTGTCTCTGCATATTTATACTGTGATAACACCATTGTCATACTATTCAGAGTGGCACGATGGTGGAACATTCACAGCTACAAATAGGCATGAGTTTGTTCTTCTCCACCTCCACTCAGCAATCACTTCCAACCCTCTACATTTTAATATGATACTGTATGGATGCTTACATTTTTACACACACACACACACACACACACACACACACACACACACACACACA
>ML681964.1:56030685-56080255 GCA_007922195.1 Podocnemis expansa
CACACACACACACACACACACACACACACACACACACACACACACACCAACTACTAGGCCTCTAGCTATGTTCTGCTGGCACATCAATGATGCTAATGTTGCTTGCATCTAAAAATGCAGCAGGTAGCATGTGTTCCTATAGTTTATGAAATAAAGGGAAATATTGAAGCTGAATTTTTACTGGTGTAAAAATCCCACTAAAGCTCTTCCACCATTGTCCACTGGGAATTCTAATCTAGTTTTATTTAGTGCATTTTCAGAAGCTCAAACAAGTAGTGACAGGCTAAGGTACTACTGTCTACTGTGTTTTATCTCTCTTGAACTAGAGTGGCATACTGGATGAATGAAGTCAGTAGGTCTAGGCCTCCTGTGGCTAATCATTATCTCCTGGAGTATGAATAAAGAATGGTTGGAGTAGAGAGGCATGCTTTCAAAGGTATCATTCGTTTTTGTTTTGTTTTTTTTTAGCTGCCTATTTTCTTAGTTGTAAGCCATCCTCCCTGAGTAAATTTTCTAGCTTACCTCTCAGAATCATTACAAGCTAATGGTCAGAGGCTTCCTGGAATGATAATCAGATGGCTACATCATGTCGTGTGTTTTATGACTAACTTATCTTTGGTCACAGATCATCTGAATATTCTTGTAATACCATTTATGATAAGCCTTATGTGATTCTTTAGTTCTTTCTAGCACTTTTTAAAAATAGGGCTGGAGCTATTGATGACTGCACTGAGCCCAAGTGAAGGGCAATAAATGAAACACAAATAATTAAATAGCAACCCCCAGACAGAAGATTTCAGATGGCTACGTCTGAGGCCTTATGGCATGGCTCAGCTCTTGAATAACTGTGTTCTTCCTCCCTGACAGACCCATGAGGATGCTTTTTGGGCAATTGATTGTCTGTCCTGAGCAATCTGTGATGTTTTACTCATCAAGACATTTTTGGTCCCAGTCCTGAATTCAGTTCATATGTGAGCTAGAGAAACGATAGACAGAAGGGTGAACAGAGCTTTGGTGATGCAGTAGAACCTGAGAGTTACAAATTGACTGGTTAATCACATACCTTATTTGGAACAGAAGTCTGCAATGCAACCCCATCCCCAAAAGGGAAATATAATACATTACCAGTACAGTACTGTGTTTAAACATAAAACATTTTAAAAAGGGAAAGGAGCATTTTTCTTTTGCACAGCTTTGAAACTTTACTACATAAAGTCAATGCTCATTTGTAAACTTTTGAAAAAACAACCAGAAATTTTTGTTCAGAGTTATGAAGCACTTCCATTCCTGAGTGGTAGTACAATTCTGATTATATATCACTTTGGCTATGTCTACATTACAAAGCTTAGTTTGAACTTCCTTAGTCTGAACTAAGCAGTTCCCAGTTAGTTCAAAGTAAATAAAGTTCAAACTGAGCACTTAGTCCAGACTACCCAAGGGAATTTATTAGAAGTTTCTTAATTCAAACTAGGCAAAGCCTAGTGTAGACATGGACTAACTGGCTAATGTAGACATAGCCCTGAGTCTCATTTCCTCTGACACAGAGATAGTTTCTCCTCTGTGCTTTCCCAATTTCTGCCTGAGGTTAGAATTTAGACAAGTGAACAGATTAAGACTTAGTCCAGTTACACGATAGATGATGCTGATTGGTTGAGGGACAGTATCTTGCAAGTATAGGAAGAAGAGTTTTCATCAAGAAGTTCACAAATTGGACATGTTCAGGGAATATAGCATCTAATTTCATTGGTGCCTAAATAAATGTCCTTATGGACAATTTTTCCAAACTCTGCCAAGACTTGAGGCTTACTAAAGGCCTAAAAGACCCTAATATCATGTGCCAAAGAGTTGAAGAAACACCTTCCATCAACATCACTAATTATGAACTTCAAGTGGTGAATGAGTTCCCATACTTGGAGTCTACCATCAGGGTATGTCCACACACATTCTTTAAATTGAAATAATGTTGATTATTTTGATTTAAAGCAGGGCAGGTCCACACTACATTTCCTTACACAGAGATAAGGAGCTCCTTATCTGGCAATAAGGAAAGTCAGTTCAATATAATAAAATCTAGTATCTCATCAAAATGATGGTTAAATTGGAATTAATTTGAAATAACTCAGTGTGGATGTGTTATTTTGATTTAACTGTTATTTCCATTTAACACTTTTGGCCTTCTCCTTCCCAGTGTGCTTTCCTTTTTCTATATATTGGGTGGGGGCATGGCCCTTTTCAGGAGCCATCTTGACACACCTACCATGGTTCCCCTCTCCTAAATCAAACTAGCAAGTCCTCTCCCTGGACACGCTAGTTCAATTTGGTTTTCTAGTGAGGTCCTATTAAATTGATTTAAGTTAAATCACTTTAATTATTTTTATATTGATTTTATTAAATTGATTTAACTTAAATTGATTTAACCATCTAAGTGTGGACATAGCCTCTTAGTCAACCTTTCACATGAAAAGGAACTCAGTATCCACGTTGTGAAAAACAATATCTAGACTGAGCAAGAGGCTATGGGTACACAACAAACTGACAGAACACACGAAGATCTGTGCGTATTGTGCATGTTTTATCAGTAGTCATTTTGTATGAGAATGAGACATGGACCTTATACACTCATCGGCAAAAAAGAAAAAGGAAAAGGAAGCTTAACTGTTTTCAGTTGTGCTGTCTTTTGTGAATTTTTGAAATCTCCTGTGTCATCAGCACTGAGGTGTCAAGTGGGCCAATATACCTGGCTTGCAAACACTCTTTACAAAGAAACATCTCCACTCTGTGGGTATCCTACAGGATATAGTTTATGGCAAATTGGCATATAGGAAAAGATTCAAGAGGTGTCCAAAATTCAAAGATGTGTGCAAGCAAGACCTCAAGGAAATGTAGTTGGATATGGGTAAGTGGGAAGATGATGCTCAGGATTGTAGCCTTTAGAAACAAGAGCTCAATAAAGGTTTCCAAAGCTAAGAGTGGAAGCAGGCCAGCTTAGCAGAGGAGAAAAGAGCTCACAGAAGGCAGAACCCAAAGCATCCAAATGCAACTTTTATATGTGACAAATGTGGCAGACACTGTCTCTTTCAAACACAACTGTGCCTAGCATAAAACCAATTGAGGAAATTTTCTGCTTCTCAGGGACACATACCCATGCTCTTTCAAGACTGAAGGATGCCAAAAAAAGAAAAGGCACCTCAAAGAAAAATGCTATAGTTTTTAGTGCCTGTTATGATCCTTGTAGTAGGGTAGTTTGCCTGTTCTGGGGTTTAAAAGTTCTGTAAGAGGGAGTGGCCAATAGGAGCAGGCAGCTTTAGAGCCAGTCAGGGCCAAGGAGTCCTGTATATAAGACTGATACAGCTCCAACCCTGAGCAGGAGGGAGGGGGTATGTTCTGTTGGGTTGATTGCAGGACGCAGAAGCAAGGACAACTCCATGAAAACTGAAAGGATATGGCCAGAGCCCAGTCCTTGATGCAAGGTAGAGATGTACAAGATGGTGGTGTGGATGAGGCCCAGGGGAACTGATAAAATGTGTTGGAGACTGAGGTGCTAGTAGACGTGATGCATAGGATTCCTGGGCCAAGGACTAGAGAAGTGGGCAGACCCAGCTCCCTCCTCACCACCCTCTGACTGCCAGTGGGTGGCAATAGGATTAGTAGCAGTCACTGACTCAGAATGACCCAACAGGGACTAGACGCTACCCTGGAAGGGGGGAACTAAAAAAGGACTCAAATGGAAGTCTGAGGTACTGAACTAGACTGGGAAAGACAGAACACAGACCACTGGATGGGAGTGCCACTCTAGCAATTCTCCAGACCATCACCAGAAGGCACTCATCGAGCAGGTCACATGCTGGCAACTGTGTGCAATCCTATATGGCCAGGTTCTGATATCCTTACTCGTATGGACTAATACTTTACTCTCAAAGCAATCCCAGTATTTTTAGTGGGATGGCTCGAGAGCTGAGTAAGACAGAAAGAATTAGTAGCCTGTTAGCTATTAACACTAGGCATCTGTTTTGTTATAGTCCATATTTTCTAATAATTCATATAAAGTATAAGAAATGCTAAAATTATTCATGCACAAAATCAGCACAACAAGAGTTGTTCAGGCTATGTATGCCATATGATTATTTACAAACATACTTATAAATATAATTAATTTTAGATTTACAATGCACTATGTTACAAACTAATGACTACAGGATGTAAAAAGTAATCTGTTATACTTTAGTTACTACTTTATTTTTATGGAAATAATATTACTAAGGAAGAGTCACAACCCTAACTGCATTTGGCTTATACATCCTGCATGTGAGTTGAATACAGAAATTTTCTTTGGCTTTATTTAGTAACAGGTCTGTATGAAAATCATCTATCTTTCTTAGGAGTGTGGTGACAGGGTTAGAAGAAAAACTGACCAAGAAATCAGTGCTGCTATTCAGACTGAAAAATAACTGGTAGATTTTCATGAATATGTTTTTTAAAATAATACGTTACTCTAGCAGTTTCTTTAGTAAATAATCTGGCTTCATAAAAGTGATAATTACATTCCTTTCACAAAATACCCTAGCACAGGTCCAGACCTGCACCGGTGAATTTGACAGTGTTTCTGTTGGTATCAGAGGAAGCAGAGTCAGATCTTCAGTGTCTTACAGTATCTTGTTAACAGCACACTGACAAGTTATCAAAGCAGGAAAGTAGAAGGTTTCCCAGGAAATGCACAAACTGCCTACAGTACCCTGAGAGCTCTGGCAAAGAAAGCAGGCCTGATTTTTCTCTCTGTTATGCCATCTTGACCCCACTGACATTAATGTAGTTGCATTTGTGGAGTGCAGGATCACACCCTAATAGTGCTAAAGATTAACATCAGCTGAAATCTTCCTTAACTGGTCAACTATTTGTGTAGAAGCCCTTGGCTACAATCTGTGTTCATTGTGATGAAGTCATCCTTTTATGTAATATTAGTTTTTATGGCTGTTTAAATAATATTACCCATCATTATCACTGCTATTTCTATTAGAATTACAATTCTTGTTTAGCAGTCTTTCTAATCTAAGTGGATATTTCTTTAGCGTGAGACGCTGACGTCTCTTGTGGAGTTAACAGCTGGACTACAGTGACGAACTCCATCAAGGGTGAAATGGATTTGTCAGTTTAGCCTAGGTCGTCTGGTACAAGGTAGTGCTATGAATTCTGCCATATTGTCAACTGCCTTTATTATCAGTTGAACAGAATGCCTGGCTCCATGTTGAGGTTTAATGGTGACAATGTGGTAATATAAGGTTGAAGTCACTGAAGTGCACCTCTGAACATAAGGACTCTTTTCTTTTCTTTTCTTTTCTTTTCTTTTCTTTTCTTTTCTTTTTTCCCCTGCTTATTCCTACTTACTCAGATTGTAAACTCTTTGGTATTCAGCTTTTTATTCTTTGTTTATACAGTACACAGAACAATGGGGACTTGGTTCATGATATAAACTCCCAGACCCAGGCACTATTGCAATACAAAGATATATAATCATACATCTGCACAAGCTCAACATGCAATTTACAAATGATTATTTTTTTGTAAAAATCAAACATTTTTTCCCAGCTTTTTCCACCCATTAAGGATTATGAATTGATACACTTAAAGCATCAGATTTCAGCTGTTTTGCCATAGTACTGCCAAGAAAAGTTAGAATATTTTTAAATGGAAGAGTGCCAAACTCAAATGGAGGAAGGTTACCATATTAAATATACATACATACATATAGTGTCAGATAGTTTACCAAACAAAGGAAGTTTCAACCCAAATATGAATTTCCAGGAAAACTGTGGGTTAAAAAAAGGGGTTATAATGGAAGCTATTTTACAACATGAAATATAGTTAATGCAAGCTCTTCCAGGTGCATGCCTTTCTACTAATAAAACAAAGGTGATGGTGACAACAGACAGTATTGTGCATCTTAAGACTATTTTTGAGTAGCAGGTGAACAGACAGAATAAAAGAGGGTGAAACAAAGTGTGGAAAACCTAACTGCTAAGATGTATAAACTCCCCTCTTGAAAGGCTGCTGGTCAGTAGATTGATAACAAGTCTGGGAATCAGGAGATGTTGGACATATAACTTTACAGTTGCTTCACAGGTAAGACCCCTACTATTATAGAAATGATTTTTCCATTTTTAGGAAAACTTTTTGATTTAAGGATATCTGAATGGGGAAAATCTGGTGAAATCTCAAATTTTTGTGAGTTGACAATATGAATTTTTTTGGCTCAAGTCAACTATGACTTGATCTTCTCAAAACATTTAATTTTGATTGAACCTTTTAATTTTTAACTAAAATTAACTTGAATTTCTAGATAAAGTCATTTTTGAACTGAAAAGTGTGTGTGTGTGTATTTTATGTGTGTATTATTTTACAAACATCAGAAGGGACTACTTGAGCAACTTCAGACTGTTTTTACAAAATGAAACATTTGTAAGATTTCACAACCTCATTTTCCAATCAGAAGAAGTTTTATAAAAAATTCTTTATCAATTCAACTACTGCTGTTATGTTTCAGTGTCTCCTTGTACTTTCTGCTTTCTCACTGAGGTGAGAATTAGAACTACCAAAACACACTAGAAAAAACTATTTATACTGCCATCCCAAACCACCTAGCGCTAAGATCCAAAGGGGCAACAATGTTAGTCTAGTAAAGCAAAAAAAGCAAGGAGTCTTGTGGCACTTAGAGACTAACAGATTTAGCGTCTGACGAAGTGGGATTTTCTCCAACGAAAGCTCATGCAATAAATAAATCTGTTAGTCTTTAAGTGTCACAAGACTCCTTGCTTCCCCCCCCCCCCAGTGCTAAGATGTACTTTAAGCTTACTAGGAAAGCCAATTTAATAGTTTTTATTTTGAATGAAAAATGTAAAATTATTTGAGGTCAGATAGCATCATTGTAGTTCAGTTATTTAACACGTGTCATCTGTAGAGCATTTTTTTACATGCTGAATAGATCGCCAGTACATGAGCTACCTGCTTGAATCTTTCTTACTAAATATTATTTTCTAGGCATAAATGCTTCCTACAGATTATACTTGCCAATAGGGGCATAGCTACAAGTGGGCATGGGCCTACCTGGTTAGCCAGCAGGTCTGCCCACCTCCACCCATTGCAGTGCCTGGCAGCAGTGTAAGCTTGTCTCAGTGACCGTGGACTGACCATCAGCTGGCAGCCACAGCCATGAGTGGCAGTGCTGCAGGCAGAAGAGCAGCGGTGGGATGCTCTCGGCCCATGCTGCTCTGGCCTCGGGCAGCTGCTGCAGCCTTTATGCAGCAAGAGCCAGGCTGCCTCTCCCTCTCCTTCCTACTTCAAGCGCTCCAGTTGCTGGACAACTGGGGCATGGTCAGGAGGCTTCTAGTTACATGATCGGAAACAGGACTGGCTAGGTCTACCATGGAGAGTCAGGGAGCTGGCCAGAAAATGGGGGCTGGCTATGCCACTGCTTGTCATAGTTCAGAGCAACTGCACCTGTTTGCCACTGCCATCATGGCCAGGCAAGACCACACACTCTCAGACATTCAGTTCCCCATCCAACATCGCTCCTGGATGGAGACAATCATCCCTGTCTTTCCTGATGAGAGTAGTTCCAGGCTTCATGGCTCCTTTCCTACACCCCAAATTCTTTAAGAAAGTCAGACTGCCTAAGCAGACCTACTTTACTTTTCTCTTCAGAGGCTACAAACAGTGTAATTATTTACAGTTAGGTTACCACACACCTCTTTCTAAGCAGACACATTTATTTGTTAAGGTGAAAACATTACAGTGAAAATGTATTACAAACAATAAAATCTACATGCACGCTAGAAGCTTCCCAGATATCATCCCCAACTTCATCTTGGTTTCTGGCGGGTGAGCAGTTCTTCAGACGCCTCTGAGGTCTTTTCCCATGGTCACAAACTCACATCAGCTTTCACAGAGAACAAGGACAGCCATGAATCAGTGAGTCACTCTTTTATCCAGTTTGGGCCTCTGATCTTGTCCTCATCTAACAGGGGATCAGCAGACAATGGACCTGGAGGTGACAAGTTGCCTTCTGTTCCTCCCAACTGTTTCCTAAGAATCCCAATTAACTGTGTTTTGCTAGCACATTGTTTCAAACCATCCACTGAAGCTCAAAACACTTCCCTGGGTCTACGAGAGCCAGGTCTCCTTTTCAAAGAAGTTACATACAGTTACAGAATAACACATAAATATTTCCCTTTTTTAGTACAGCAAACTCCTAAGATACTTACTTCAGTAAGGTTAGTACAGAACATTGAATGAAATTGCCATATCTGTCACAACATTTATAAAAGCAGATAAAATATTACAAGTTTGAAAGCTTCAGAAAAAGATTCAAACTTTTTGAAGTTTGCCCACCATTAGTAAATCTTCACTAAATTCTTGAAAGACAAGAGTGTTTCAAGAATTGGTTAAGAAAGCTCCCCACTTTGTAATTATTTGTCAATAAACCCCCTGAGACAAGAAATGGAAAAAATACTTTCCAACATCTTTGATGCATGTCTATACATTAAAGTGCCAAGAGTGAGCAAGGGATCAGGTGAAATATTAACATCGGCACAAAGAAAAACTGAAAGCATAGGAGAAAGGAAGTACTAGGCTAAAACGGATAATTTATAACCAGGGAAAGTACACGGAGTACTAGAAAGATCATTACTTGAAATATTATCTATACATGTTATGAATGTTTTGGAAAGATGCTTGACAATAAGATACCGATGTTGCAGATAGACACTATGTTGTTTGAGAAACAACAAATGCTACATGAAATACAGTGATGGATTAGCTTCATTAAAACAATGTATTTAAGTTCTAAAATTACATTTTTCTAATTTACGATAAAATATGCTCAGTTATAAAATACACTCAGTTACATGGGGGAAGTAGGAATATCTAGTTAATTCAAACTGCAAGGAATAAAAATGGGGTTGGGGAGAGGGGGAATCTCTGATGCCTTTATCCTAATTTGCATCTGCGTTTAAGAAAGAGAATATAATTGCTTTAGAAGGGTGAAGCTCAAAGAAGCTAATTTAATACTAGTTATGAAGCAAGATTAAAGAAGTTCAGCTTTTTTCTTACTTGAGAAGAGAAAACTTCACAGTGACATAGCTAAAATTGTGAAAAGGAAGTTCTTACTGAAACAAAGAGTAAAAACTTCTGAAAATGGACTAAAAATTGGCATGAAAAAGGGAGTTTAGACAACTATTTCAGAGAAATTCAGATATTTATATGGAATCAGTTACAAAAATAGAATACTCAAAAGACAGTTCTAAACAAAATATTAGTGTAGCTCAGTGTAAGGGATGATGGGTAATTAAATAAAAGGATAGATGATAATTCAAGTAAAATAAAAAGAATTAATACACTTTCCGCTAAAACTCAGAAGATCTTAAACAACTTCTTTTTATTCATGTTGGTTCAGATTCTGATATTTTTGCTTGTGTTGAATAGCACTTGATTCCACAAATAGGGACTAATGTGCTACACAGCAGGAGTTAGAGTATCAGTCTGGTCTTTTGTGTGTGTCTGAGTCCAGCTGGGATTGATAGCAGAGGTGCACAAGGACTGGGGAAATACACCAAAAAAGGCAATTTGTCCTTATTATGTTCCCAGTGTGACTGGAAGAAGGCAGTGCTGTCCCTGTGAGATATGCAGTCCACTTTTGCATACAAAAAGGTTCTGACAGCTTTCATGAGATCTGGTAAGTATCTCTGTTCTAAATATCTGTATTGAGCACACCCTTGACATAAACTAAAACTGCTCCCCTGAAGTTTTATCTCATACTGGGATTGGTTCATGAAGCAACAGCAAAAATCACAAAGCAAAAACTTGTCTCCAATATTCCAAGATCCTTCCTGTAGTGGAGGTCCCAAAACAAGATACAATACTCTACATGTGGCTTCCCCAATGCCAACTAAAACAGAATAATCACTTCCCTGGATCCACTGGCAATGCTCCTAGCAATGCAGCCCAATATGCTGTTCATATCTAAGGTCTTGTCCACTCTAAATCCAGTTCCTTCTCTGAAAAGCTACTGCCTAGCCAGTCAGTTCCCAGTCTGTAGCCACGCCTGGGATTCTTCTATCCTAAATGTTGTAGTCCGCACTTGTCCTTAAATTTCATCAGCTTTTCCCTGGCCCAATCCTCCAATTTGTCTAGGGCTCTTTATCCCTATCACTACCCTCTAAGCATAGGTACCATTCTCCCCATATTAGTGGCATCTACAAAACTGCTGAGGATGCAATCCATCCCATCCTCAAGATTATTAAAGAAGCTGTTGAACAAAATTGGTCCCAGGGCTGAATCCTCCAGGATACTTGCTATTAGCTGCCAACTAGACATTGAACCATTGATATTATCCATTGAACCCATTGATCTAGCTAGCTTTCTATCTACTGTATAATGTATTCATTCAATCCATACGTCTTTAACTTGCTGATAAAGAATATTGTGGGAGACTGTATCCACATTTTTGCTAAAGTCAAGATCCTTCATGTCCACTGCTTTCCCCATATTGACAGAGTCAGTCAACTCATCATAGAAAGCAATTAGGTTGTTGAAGCATAACTTCCCCTTGGTGAATCCACGCTGACTGTACCTGATCATCATCGTCTATTCTAAGTGCCTGGAAATGTATACTTTGAGCACCTTCTCAATGTTTTTTTTTTTTTTCCCCAGGATTCAGGTGGGGCTGAATGATCTGTAGTTGCCCAGATCCTCCTCCTTCCCTTTTTTAAAGGTGGGTACTATATTTGCTTTTTTCCAATCCTCTGGAGCCTCCCCCAATATAGTTTGGATGTATTGGAGAATTAGTATCTTACTATGTTCACCGTTATAATGTCAGCGTTTGCCAAACAGAACCATACAGTGATAAGTGAGACACCATAGTTATTGCTTAGTCTAAGTAAAGGAAAAATACTGGTATCCTACCCTGGGCAATAGCTGTTGGTATAGTTTGTCCAAACAGCAATAATTATCTTCAGTTGTGCCAAAATAGCTTTTATCTTTGCACTAAAAAAGCAACTAGAAAATAATTTCAGGTGCTTATACAATATTTTAATTATCGAGGGTATTTTGAAATTACATTTAATTTCAAAGTCTTTTTTGATATGGTTTAAATGCTAAGCATATATATACTATCAAATTAGTGAATTTTTTTTTTTTACCAGAAATCCTTTGCAATCCATTTTTGGATCATGTTCTCTGTAATTTTTTTTTTTACAGATTTTTTGCAGTCTTAATTATTTTAGTCATTTGCATTGATTATTATTGAGCTAAAAGGTACTCTTTTATATCTTCCATCAATTATTTTTGGTCCCAGGTGGAAAAGTCATATTGCTACTTGTATATTTCATGTGCCCAATAGTCTGGACACAGATCTTCACTTTATCCTCTTAGCTCTTTTCTGCTGGTTTCACGGTAGCTTCAGTTTTCATTTCCCGAGTACTACGTTGTACCATGCTAGACAGGACTGTTATTTTCAGGAACATAGTAGACCCACAGTATTCTCCGTGTTCCTAGTTCATATGATTAACATGATTATTGTTTTATTAATTATTTTCAACTGTTTTAACAAACTACAGATTTTGTTTATTAAAAAAAATAAATTATAGTTATAGGTGCCAGAAAAGGGTAGGAATCACACTGAGTGCTTTCTAGTGGCCAGAGAGAGGTGCATCAGGCTGTCTCCATCCCTGATGTTGCCCCTTTTCAGTTCTCCCTTGGGACAGACCTCATTTCTTCTGTGGCTCAACCCTCCAACTTGGTCACATTCCAGTTAACCACTTTTGAGATGTACCAAAAGAAAGTCCAATCACAAAGGAGACTTTCAGTCCTTGTACAAGTTTCTGGGCTTTCATCATAGTTTAGGGATTTGAGGCCTAGGTCCTTGAACATTCAGGGTCTTCTTTAGCTGGATTCTCCACAGATGTAAAGTCTCATCTTGTGGAGTTAGTAGGGAAGCCTGGTTCCACGCTTCCCATCAGGCTTTGATCCAGAGCCCAGTGGTGGCCAACAGGGCTCTATAGGTTGGGATACTTACTAAACAGCTATCTCTCTGAATCACTTCCTACATAAGCCCCCTCATTCCCAACTGGGTAAATTAAAGAATCACAAAGTTTCTGACCTTCACAATCAGTCAATAGTCTCTTGATAGTAGGCTTTATCAGCTGAGTAGGGCCACATCATTGGCAACAAGAGGTCCTTAGCAGTACTTCCCCTAGAGCAGAGGATGGCTGCATTCCACACTCTGCCTACTCTGAGCAGCTCTGCTTTCCTTTTTAAACTCTACCTCCATTTTGTGCAGGCTTTTCAGGTATGGCAGGGTGTGGGCACCTGGTCCCAGCATTTATTCCTTAAGCCTTTGCTCTCAGTGTAGGGTTTATACACCCACTACTGTGTCCATCCAGTGGTCTTAGCACTTATCTCCTAAATTTAAAAGCCAGACATAAACATAAAGCAAGGACCGCTGAGAAATTCATCCATCTCAGTTACACACTCCTCAATAGTCTGAACAAGAAGGAAAGATAAATATATATATATATTTTAAAAATCCTAATTCTTAACAGGACATAATACCTCAGTTTTTATAAATTATAAAATGAATTTACATTTTGTCATAGAAGACCTGAAACTAAGTTCCTGTTTGCTTAGGAAAGCTGAGAAATGAGGGATTTGTGTTTTCAAGATACTGGGGGTATTGTTTTAGATGCAGGGAAAAAAGAAGTTTGAACTTGATAGGGAAAGGAGAAAACTATTTTTAAATACTGTATTTTTAATATTTGCATTGTACAGAGTATAGGTGCAAATTCAGATCTAATCTAAGATGATGAACATGAAAACTGAACTTCCTCATGTTCTTATATTAAAGTATGTGATTCTGCAATCTTTTTCCAATAAAGTAGTTCTTTTAATGAAATATTTTAATAATAAATATTAATCTATAGCTGAGGGAAAATCTTGTCTCCTTGTAAGCCATAGGAAATTTGCCATTGATTTCAATGAGGCCTATATTTCACTCCTGCCTCTTTTAGGCTTTGTCTACACTAGAGGGTTCAGGTAAGTCAACTTAATAAGGTTGACTTAAAGTTGACTCTATTAAGTCGACTTAGAGGGTCTGCATCTGTTTAAGTCAACTTTATAAAGTTGACTGAAGACAGGGGACCTGTTTAAAGTTGACTTAATAAAGTCATCTTTAAATGGGTCCTCCAGCTTACATCAACTTTATAAAGTCAACTTAAATGGCTCTCCTGCCTTAAATCAACTTTATTAAGTTGACTTTAATGGCCACATTTTGTTAAGTCAAATTAATAAAGTAGACTTAACCCTTAAAGTCAACTTTAAGGCTGAGAGTTAAGTCAACTTAAGCAAGTACTTAAGTCGACTTAATGAACTCCCAATTTGGCCCTGGAGTTGCTTAAGTCAACTTAAATCTAGTTAAGTTGACATAAATCTGGTTAAGTCAACTTAAGCCTCCAGTGTAGACATACCCTTAGATCCTGATTTAATACCAGTGAAGTTAAAGAAGAGTTTCAGTGGGAGCTGAATCAGACCCATGTAGCACTTTTCATCCACACATTTGAGATTCAGAGATTGACTTGTCCAAAGCCATACACTAGAATAATAGTATATGTGGGAATTGCACCCAAGTCTGTGGCCCCCTGGTTAGTGCACTAGCCATTTGACCACAATAGTCTCGGAACTGATTAGTATAGCATCAGAAAGATGATTTCATTGGACTGGATCAATGGCAACTAGGGAATGATTGTTTTAAAAAGATCTGAGACACCGTCATCAAGAGGGAAACAAATATAATCCTGAAAACATTTAAAATGTGAGCTGAAAATAAGCTACCATGTACTGGGCCAAAAAGAAAATACATAATAGTGCTCTGGCTAATGTATAAGATGTTAGGCATTATGGAGAGGAGATGAGTCTGAAAATCAAGGAACCATCATATGAGACTGAACAAGTGGCTATCAGGGACCTTGATTGGGAGATACAATTGATGAGGTGAGTCAAGTAGGGATACGTCAATAGAAAAGTGCACAGAATTGGAATTGCAGAAAAGAACATCTTTGATACTGTCATGAAGTATCCTCAATCACTCACTCTTCATTGCAATGACATCAAGGCAACAGATGGTAAAAGAGCTAATGAAGCCAGAAAGCATCAATAACTGCTTTTGAAAGAATATTTTGGGAATTACATAAGGCAGCAAGGGATATTCCAGATTTGACTAGGAATGAAACAACTATCCACATCGAACCATGTCAGTAAAGCTTACACTTAATATCGCACCTACAGTAAAAATACCAAATTACGGGTGGGACAATTAACAATAATATGTAGAGTGATGTACAACATCCCCTAAATAGACATAATGAGGAAGTCATTTACCAAAGAATTCTGTTGACTTCAAAAATCACTGAGATAAATGTTCATATAACACATTTATTTTCACTCCCATCTCAAATACTAAATAAATTAAACCAAGAACTAATGAACAAGGAAGGTATCTAGCTCATGTGACCAGAACTACATCAATATATCAGTTGAATTCCACAAAGTAAACCCACAAAATAAGACATTAAAGGAGTGTGGGTTTTTAATGCAAGAGAGAATTTCATCTAAGATGTGTGTGTAATAATAAACCAATTTCACTGTAGGAATCCTCATTAAGTCCATGCTCCCCATCCATTCTACTAGCATCTTTTGTTTCATTCTTTGCTGTGTTGTGACTGACTGTAACCTGCCAGCTCTTTAGGGCAGACACCTGATTTTTTTTTTTTTTAACCCATGATAGTGCCCAACCACAAACCTATATATAAATAGTGAATGTCAGTATCACTTAGGAAAAGAACAACACAGAGATTAAACCAGACTTAATTTATATTTTTAATGGAATATGTTGTACATTATGAATCGCAGAGGTTACCTTATCCCTTGTTGATTGACTTTTGACTTCCCAGCTCCAAATTTTTGTGTCTGCTTTCCACACCAATGTATTTCTATATTGCAAATGTCCCTACTACCACTTGCAGTGTGGATTCTCTTTTGCTTTCCAGGTACCTAAAATTTCCTTACTGCCTACATTTTATGAAAATTTAATTGACAAACTGCTGAGTCCTAAAAAAGTGCTTTTAAACCACACTGGCAGAACCTGAACTTCAAAATACTTCCCCCCCCCCCCTTTTTTTTTTTGCTATGTATGATGCTTTGACATTTTTACTTCTGAATTCTTAGGGCTTGAGATTTTTAGTTTTACAACTATTTATGCACTCAATGTTGCTCCCTGTAAAGTCAGTGAAAGCAGAATCAGTTCCCATATTCTAAAAATAGTGCATAATGCTAATGTTACATGGCATTTTGTTATGTACTTTGTTGGCACCCATTTTACTTTACTTTTACATGGATAACAACTCCCCATTTCCAACGGATAAAGGTTTTTTTCATTACTATCAAGAACAGTAAAAGTGTCTCTCTAATTAAAAGAGGCTAGCAGTGATTAAATGAAGAATTTCTTTTCTTTTTTTGTTTTAATTTTTTTACAGTAACTATGGAGGTGCCATAACAGGGAATAGCTTGAACAGTGATACAAATAATCAACCCCTATCACAGTAACAGAAAAGAAAGAGCTACATGAATGTGAAACTGCAGAATAATCAATGTCCCAGGAGATTACAATTCTGCTGCATTTCACTGGAGATCACTTCAAGGACAAGATGGAGACAAAAGAGATGGAAAACACAAAGTCAGACACCACTGCGCAAGACTGAAAAGCACAGTTGTGCTGAACTGTATGTGTCATAAATGACTATATATGTAGGTTCACTATACTCCAAACTAATAAAAGGAATCAACAGTCAGTGACTAGATGCTGCACAGGAGGCAGATATGAGATTACAAAGGAAGCACAACATCAGTATGTCCCTACTCATGTCTCTATGACATCTGTGGTCCACTGTCATAGTGACCAGTGGCAAAAGTCACCCAAAATGGTTGCTAGCAATCCTATCTACATGATGTTGATTAGCTATACACATATCTATATTTATCGTCAACATCATGCAAACAAGATTGCTAGCAAACATATATATATAATGTATTTATCCACACCATGTAGATGTTATATATTAGTTATTAAGTACTAATTACAATGAGCACAAATATCGTAACAGTGATATAGCTTAAATTAGCTACCCCATAAATATGTTAACTGCTGCTAAATATCGATAACATCTTGCATTTGCTGAAGTAAGTATTTGGCAAAAACAGATGGGAAATGTCAAAATTCATGCCTTAGTGCAAGATAGGGAAGTACCTTCATCGACTAGTATCTGATGTTCGTATCCAAAACAAAGATAAAGGGGAAAAAAATAGAAATTAAGGAACTAGGACAAACAGAAAGGGTGGATTTTAGTGATGTGTCAAGAGACACGTATCCTGTAAAATTATTGTGCTAATAATACCAAGTGCTATGTAAAGCATTGAATGAATACAAAAATGAGGATCTGCATCTGCGAGAATAAACATGTGTCCAAACAGCAATCCATACCCCAACTTCTAAATGTACCCACATGTGTACCAGCAGCACCAGGGCCAATCGATTGTTTGTGACTAGCACCCTTGGTACAGCTCCTTTCATTCCCTAACTGCTGATCAGTTGTTCCCTGGCATCTTATTGCTGGCAGCTGCTCCATCCCTGCCACAGAAGTCTTGGAGGTCCTGGAAAGCCACAGATTCCATGTGTGTGGCTACCCCCTCATTTAGAATTAAAGTGGCCTTAATTTGGTTTAGCTTAATTTACTTTTGGTGTGAATTAAACTAAACCCAAATAAGGCCACTGTAATTCTGAATAACTGGGTCCATGCAGCAATTTAATGCAGTTTAACTAATCCACTTCAACTTCACATCTTTGGTTAAAGTGGATTAATTTTCCTGGAAGTCCCCATGTAGACAAGACATTAGTTTAATTAAATTAATTTCTCTGGAATTATCACTCAGTTATTGTCTTGTTTCATTCAGATGCTGAAACATCAGGCATTGGTCACTGTCAGAAGGCAAGTTATTGAGCCAAATGGACCATTGGCGTGATCCACTATGTAGGTATTCCTATGTAGTCCACTATTCCTATGTAGGTCATAGAGATATCCAATGTCTCTTCATTCTATTCCTTGAGATTCCCAAAAATATCACGTGTGTTTCTCTATCTGTTTAACTCTTTGACTATCTCACAAACCAATAGCATCAATGAGCAAACAGTCAGCACCAAGTCATAGCTCAGAAATGTTTACACTAGATTTGAAATCTATATGGACTTAGTCCAAATAATAAACAAATTTCCACTCCCCTCAGCCATGTGCCAGCAAGAACTGGCTGCAGCCCCTTCAAAAATACTATTTTTCATTTGAAATTAGTAACTATCTTGCTTTGACTTTTGATTCAACTAATAGTATAGGACCAAACTCAGATCTAGGGAAGTAGGTTCCTACATCAGATATGAATTTGGCTTACACTGTCAACTGCAGACTTGACATTTCTCATCTAATGGTTATTTCAATGAAATCTGTGTAATTACTCAAAAGCCCATACCAATATTTGGTACTAGGATAACTGTCACAGATAGCAGAACTCCCTATTTAAACAGTGATGTGCAAAATATGGAAGCCCCTGAAGAAAAAGCACAGACAAAGAATCCTCAGTGAACACCTTAAAACTATGAGTAGATAACTCAGGAAAAGATTCTTAGAACCCAAATCAGCAGAAAAAAAGAAGCAGGAAATAGCAGGATCCTGTAAGATGGTGAAGTTTCCATCCCACTTTGCATAAAATGTACATATATTCTGTATAGTCATACATCACACTCATCTCATTGATACAGTGCTTTGCTATTCAGAAAGGCCTTGCAAATTAAGGCATTCCATTATATGATATTGCATATCCCTGTGGGGCCACTCAGTCCCCTTTATGCAATTCCTGGGAGGCCATCTGAAGGCACAGTGGAGGGCAAGGAATCCCTGTTCACCATAATTAAGTGTAGATTTATAATAAGGACAATAATTAACAAGGTGCCTTATCTCAGGAATGTAATTTATTGTCTGACTAGAATCCTTTGAACCTGAAAGCTATAAGATTTGTAGTGAATCATGATACTGGTGTCCGTGTAGTCCCTGAGTAGTACAGAGACATAGTTTTGCCGGCCAAGTGCTTAAAAAAGTGCAATCCACTTTGACATACTGCATCCTTATATGTATTCTTATGGCATGATTGTGTATCATTCATGTTCATCGTTGTAATGTAGTCATGAATTTCTTAAAGCAAAGTATGTTGTGGAAGGTGTTTTTTGAATGGTCATGGCACATTAAACATTATTGTTATAAAGATCCAAAGGGGCAGCCATTTTAGTCTAGTTCAGCAAAACGAGCAAGGAATCCTGTGACACTTAAAAACTAACAAATTTGCTTACTGCAAGAGCTTTCGTGGGAGAAAATCCCACTTCATCAGATGCTTCCATCTTTAAAGCATCTGATGAAGTAGGATTTTCTCCCACGCAAGCTCATGTGATAAATAAATCTGTTAATCTTTAAGTGTCACAGGACTCCTTGCTTATTATTGTTATAGTAATATGTCTGTAACAACGTCATCTGTGTGGTTATGTGACTGCACTACAAAATCATCCCAAATATGCATCTCATGGCAGATACAGGCAAAACTCTACAGAGCTGAGGAGCTTTTCACACCTCATTAAGACTTATAGGCTATGACTACATTAGAAAGCTTAGTTTGGACTTGCTTAGTCTGAACTAAGCAGTTTTGGGTTAGTTTGAACTAACCTGAGACTAGTTCACCCTAACCATGGCTTTTTAGTTTGAACTAACCTTGCTTTTCAATTCAAACTAACTTTTTTGTTCAAACTAAGAAAGTGCAGCTAGTTCTAACTAAGAGTTAGTTCAAACTAAAAAACACAACTAGTTCGAACTAACCTCTTAGTTTGCACTTATTTAGTTTGAACTAGCATGGCTACATTGTGGTAGTTCAAACTAAGTTCAAACTAAGCGCTTAATTCAAATTTACTGTTCAAACTTACTAGTTCAAGCTAAGCTTTGCTTGACCTAAAAAACTTTTTAGTTCGAACTAGGCAAAGCCTAGTGTAGACAGGAGCCAAATTATTCCAGATTAAGCCTCCTTAATTTGGACTAATTTGCTAGACTTAGCCATACAGAACAACCCAGTTCAGTATTCTGAGAACAAAGAACTGGCCCAGACATCAGCAAGAAAATTCACAAAGAATCACAGTGTCTTAGGACGTGGAAAAAAAACCATTTAGATACTGTTTGTCACCTTACCCTTCATGAGGGATGTGAAGCCCCACAAGGGGGTAAAGGAGCTGGGAAAAGGGGAAACATGTTGGCTATTAGTGCTCTTCCATTCCCATCTAAAAACAACATCAAGCACCTGAAGAATTGATGGTTGGTCAAGCAGAGATTAAGAATCCAAAATACGAAAAGAGCCATTTTTAAAAATTCCTTCAATAACCAAGAGTTTTGAGAGCCAAAATGGGTATAGTGGGTATAGCCTCCTGGTGGGTGGAGCTGAGCCAGGGTGCCTGCCACAGGGTCTCCCAAGCTATGTCTACACTGGGGTGGGGGCCTTGGAAGTCGACTAGTTGATTTAACAAGGTCAACTTTAAATCAACCTTAGGGTATGTCTGCATTGGATGCAGTACAGACATACACAGGGCTGCCCAGCTGCCAGTCCCGACTGGGCTCCCAGAACCCAATCCGGCTCTGGAGGCTGCAGGCAAGTGACTGGGAGCCAGATTTGGCTCCCAGACACTATCTGCAGGATGCGGGGCCAGGAGCTGGCTCCTGCCAGCTGCAGCAAGGAGCTGGGAGCCCAATCTGGCTCCAAGCTCCTTGTGGCAGACGGTGGGGACTTGGAGTTGGTTCCCACAGTGCAAAGAGAGGGACTGGGAGCCCAACTGGGATCCCAGTCCTGCTCTGCCAGCCCCACCACCCGTAGAGAGGGACAAAGAGCCTAATGGGGTTCCCAGTCCCCCTCTGCTGGCTCCCACGGCCCACAGAGAAGAGATGGGGTGCCATCAGGCTCCTGGCCCCTCTCCATGGGCAGGAGGGCTGGCAGCTGGTCCTTGCAGCCTGCAGAGAGGTGCTGGGAGTCTGATCTCACCCTCAGCCCCTTGCCATGGGTGGAAGGGGCCATGAGCCAGCTCAGAGCCCAGTCTGGCCATGAAGCACTTGCTGCCATGGGCAGATGGCTCAGAGTATAGTCAGTTTCGCTGGCTATGAGCCTGTGATATTGACCTGGCAGCTCCCAGCCTGGTCAATTTCACAGGCTCATAACCTATAAAATTGACTAGGTGTCTAGCTGCCTGCCTGCAGTGGCAACCAACTCAGGGCCAGATTGGGCTCCAAGCCCCTTGCTGCAAGGGGCTCAGGGCCAGATTGGGTGCCATGTTCCTTGCTGGGGGGCAAGAGCCAGCTGCTAGCCCCCTCAGCCAGCAGGAAAGGGCTGAGGGCCAGATTGGGCTACCAGTTCTTCACCACACACAGCAGGAGCCAAATCCCCTCCACAACCACCTGCCACAAGGGGCTGGGAGCCAGATCCAGCTCCCAGTCACTCTCTGCAGGTGACAGGAACTAGCACCCAGCTCCACAACCTGTTGCAAGTGGCTGGGAGCCGTATCTGGCTCTCAGCTGCTTGCTAGCAGTGGCTGGGGCTGTATCGGGCCCCCAGAACCTGGCTGGTGTCCAGGAAGCTGATCAGGACAGGGGACAGGGCAGGGGACAGGGCACAGGGCTTCCTGCCCTGTAAAGTTGACTTAAAAGCTTAAGTCAACTTACAGGACAGATGTTATTAAGTCAATTTAAGCAAGTACTTAAGTTGACTTAATAAATTCTAAATATAGCCCTCACTTTGCTTAAATGTACTTAAGCATGATTAAGTCAATTTAAGCCCCTAGTGTAGACATAGCCCTGGTGTATGAAGAGAGGTGGGAACCTGGAGCATAGCATGAACTGCCTGGAGAGTCCCTGGGTGGCAGAAGGGGGGGGGACGGGACGAGGGTTGGGCCACCTGCAGGGTCCCGGGGTTGCAGGGGGTGGATCCAAGCCCAGAGCTGCAAGGTAGCAGTCAAAGAGCCATTTGTGGCTCCAGAGCCTCAGGTTGCAAACCCTGGATGAGGGCTTATCTGGAGGCGAACCAGCCAACCAGTGCTGAAAATCATCTAAAGCTTTAGGGCTGATGAAAGTGTTACACTTACTTTAGAATGCAATTTGCTTTTTATTTACTTTTGATCAAATTTGACCTACTTTTTTCTGTCTTATAATCACTTAAAATCTTTTTGTACTTAATAAATTTGTTTGTTTTGTTTTACCTAAAACAGTCATATAAGGTGTGTGGGGAGGAGGGGCTCCATTTGAATTAACAAGGAAGGAGCATATAAATGTCTTTGATAAATTGACAGACTGATTATGAGCTTGTAATGTTCATTGGTCAGCACCAAACATTGTAAGATGGAAATTCTTGTGGTTGCATCTGGGGCAGGGGGTGTTTGCAGAGGGCATTCTGTTGCATAATCCTGTATGTGGTTGGCTAGAGGCATGTGCTGAGTTAGAAGCAACTTGCTTGCAGGAGGCTATGCATTACATGGCCCTGGAGTAGGGGTTTCCATGCTAGATGAAGTGGAAGATGGGCTCCAAGCATGAGGAATTGGGGTGACACAGCAATATTCCAGTCCAGATTGCAGAGGTGAAAGTCATACCTACATTTTACTTATTTCACTTTGTTTCATATGTTACAGTTGTGACTGTTTTAGGATCTATCTCTACAATTTTGAATTTGTGTGATATTATGAACTCCATGCATTGTTACAAACTGCCAACTCTAATTTGAAGGTACACCCTTTTGTTTTCACTAACATTTTTATGCCTCCAATTTAGACTGAATTCTCATGACATAGAGATACAAGTTTGATAGAGGGTGGTTAATGTCATCTACCCATCACTGGTAATTTAGTTACCAAAAAGTGGCTTCTACCCATGGACAGTGGTTTCTCCAGGGAGAAGTCACCTTGGCAATGAAGTTATCTGGCAGGAATCCGTACTTAGGTGACAAAGCTCACAAGGCGCTCACCTGACAGAAGGAACTAAAAAATTTTTAAAATACAGAAGCACACTGCTTGATGGCTGCCATTTTCTCTGGTCCATGAGGGAGAGGCCACCCAGCAAGTAATGCCTTGGGAGGCCTGGACACTAATGTTCCCTAAGGATTCTCAAGAAAAGAGTAAGCTAGAAAATGAGGAAACTGAACAAGGGAGGTACGCAGTGTTTATTGTTTTGGTACAATCTGTATTCTTGTGCTTTGTATGATTAAAACAAGGACCAAATTTGTTAGACTCTGTTCAAAGTGTCCCTCCAAGTCCTAACTGCTTTAAAATTGCAGTATACCCCTGAGCGAGTTAAACTGTAAACCAGAAGTTTCACACCTTGAGTGTACAGGTTTGATACAAGGTGTGTTTACATATGAGAGTCACCACTGTGACCAGAGAGGCTTGGTGACTGGACAGTGGATTTCAGCTCTCCTAAGGGGCCAACAGATTGAAGGTCTGCATCTTGAGATTGAGGCAGTGCCAGGCCTCCATTCAGATTTCAGGGGCTTAACGCACCTGAGGGATCCAGGAAGACAGACGTTTGGATTCCCTGCACAGCAGCGTGGTGGATAGCTCGAAGGAGGTGTCTGGCAGGATCTGACACACCATGTATTTCATTTTACTAAGTAGCAAATTATGCTCCCACCACATTTCAGAAGAATTTAGACACACCAGTGCATATGGAACATGTGAGAAAACCTGTGGTTTGCAAGAGGTAAGAATAAAAGAAAATTAAGCTCAGTCCTCTGTATCTGAACATCAACACTCACTAGTTCAAGCCTCGCTAGCACAAGGCTGCCTCCCTGGGCTGGAAAACTTGTTCCCAGCTGCAGCGTAAACACAGCAAGTACTTAGCTACTCCCCTTCCCTGAGTCATGTTTCTTACATGTGGAGCCAGGGCTGGATCAAGGTCATGGAGAGCCCAGCCTTGTGGACCCCCCTCAATGGTGATGCCCAGTCTGGGGGTGTGAGGCAGCCTGACCTGTCTGGCACTGGGGAGTAGGGTCCTGGCTGGTGCTGGGAGGGGGTCTGGGGCTAAGTAGAGTACTGCAGTGGGGTCAGGGCCCATGGCCTGACCAGTGCTGGGGGACGGGGGTTCAGGGCTTGCAGACCAGCTGGTGTTGGGAAGGTGGATCTGGGGCCCACAGCCTGGCCAGTGCTGGAGGAGATCTGGGGCTGGGGCTGAGGGAGCTTTGGGAGCCTACAGCCTGGCCAGCTGCCACGGGGGGAGTGCTCAGGCCAGAGGCTGCAATCTGCAGCATTCCTGGAGCAGGGTGGGCTGGCTGATGGTTATTGGTGGTAATGTGCTGCTCAGGCCAGCTGGGGCTGGATTTTTCTGGGAAGCAGAGCCCCTTTTTAAGTTGGGACACAGGGTTGAAGCCCCTAATGCCCTTGTCTTAATCCATCCCTGTCTGCGGCTGCAAGGGTATTTGTGTGTTAAATCAAACGTATTGGTCCTTTGCATCCTGAAGCAACCCAAAAGAACCATCACAGTGGCTAGGATCTGACTCTTAAAAAGCAGCAGTAGTGTTTACGCTGGTGATGATAATTTTGGTTAAATGTTAACAAAAGAGGTTTATGTTTGTGACACGGGTGCAGTTCCCTTGGTTGGGATTGTTTGATGTGCAGCTGGTAAATACAGACTTCAGCCCTTAGTAATTGTCAGTGAATATAAAGTTCTTTGTCCTCTTTTTCAACAATTAGTTCTAATTCTATAGCTACCTGGAATTTTATTACAGAATTTGCAATTATATAATTCAGAAAGGAGTCATCAAGAGTTGAAAGACAGTCATAATAATGATGTTGGCGTTGAGAGTGAAAAATCATAAACTGATTCCTTTTTCATTTAGAGACTAACACATTTATTTATCACATGAGCTTTTGTGGGAGAAAATCCCACTTCATCAGATGCTTTGAAGATGGGGGAACTTACAGAATGGGAGGAAGTAAATGCAGGGGAGTGTAAGTCATGGGAACAGCACTGTAACAGCAAATCAAATTTTCTCCCATAGAAGCTCATGCAGTAAATAAATTTATTAGTCTTTAAGTGCCACAGGACTCCTTTTCTGTTTTACTGAACTAGACTAACATGGCTGCCCCTTTGGAACTTGATGCCTTTTTCCTTGTGGGTTTGTTTTGTGTTTGTGTTGGTCTTGTTTTTAACATCAAATGATATTTGCCTTTCTCTTCTACAAAAAAAAAATCTGTGGTACGGATCTAGAATTCCTTGCTTTCTCTGGAATCTTGGAATCTCAATGCTTCTTTAACAGTCAGTGGATAAAATGGATAAATCTAATTTTTGTCCACCCCTCCCACCAACCTTATAAATATGCTGGTCTTTCTTTCTTTCTTTTTTTCTTTCTTTTGACAGCCATGTCCTACTTCAGGGGTGAAGATAATTCTTTCCCTAACTCAGTTGCTGTAAAGATCAATAGTGAGCTGATAAGGCAGACATCCGAGAGACATGCAGCATAATGATGAGCACTGGCATATCATGATTTGGAGTTTAATTACCTGCTAGAAGTAGCCTGGATCAGATAATAATAATAGTATACATACCACTAGATACAGAAAGTATTTCTGTCTTGCCTTCTCCTCTCATATTTGTAATCTGATTTTTGAAACTTTTGGCCATTCCAAATGTTAGCTGGTGCACTTCAATGTAGCACTGTCCTTGGAAGAAAATAGGAGAAGGAAATATTTTTCATGTATTTTTTTATGCCAGAACTGAGTTTTCTTCAAATTCTTACAGTATTTAACACAGAATCAATAAGGAAAACTTTAGCATCACATACTTATTACATTTTTAAATTAACCAGCCTTGAGCTAAGTTCTTGTTATTGGAACAATGAATTGGATTAGAGAGCTGTTCCCCTATCCCATGTTCCTATTTCAGACAAAACTCCTATGGAAATCAATGAGAAGATTAACTGAGGAAGTGTGTAGTATCATATCATTAATATGATTAATTGTCATTATTTATTACTTATTTTATAACTATTAGTTCTGCTATATAAACATGTTCACTATTAATTAACTAATATTTATTATTATCAGCAATAACAGTGTTATTGTTATTAATAAATATATTTGTAATTTCCTAGGTGCACATGATGCTTTACAAAGAAAATGAAGGTATAGCCCCTAATCAAAGGAGCATTGTAATGTGCATCCCACAAAACCTTACCACAGAGCATAATATTTACTAATGTGCTATTGAGGTCACTAATCATGTAAGTCAATGGGATGGCTGTTTATAAGTATCTATATGGGGCTGAAATATTTAAAGATGGTTCTTCAAAGGATTCACGTGATCCAGCATTTGGACTGGCAACAGTATATTTGCAGCTGTGAGTATAAATAACAATTGGAACAAATTACTAGAGGCCTGCATGGATATAAAAATATGGAACTGCATCCGATCTGCATCTGCTCAGTGACAGCATTGATCTGATCCGAAATCCACATGCCAGAGTTTAGCTGGATCTGTAACTGCATCTGCAACCAAGCTTGGGTTCACACACAGTGTATAAGCCTTTGATTGGTTCATTCCCCAGATGGGTCCCACTTACATTTTCCTTTCTTGTTTGTGATTCTCATGCTGTGCTATAAATCAGATTTCGCTGCCCACCAATGAAATCTCTGATTGACGGTAATGGCTTGCCAACTGAAAGAAGAAAAGAAGTGGGCAGGGAAATCATGGGGAATGAGCCAATTGAAGGCCAGCAGTGGCTCTCCAGACCCCAGCTTGAAACTCTGATTGGCTGGCAGATAAGAATCTAGGATTGGCTGGAGTGCTTCCTGGTTCCCCTGCCTGCTGTTGACACAGATCAGATCAGCAGCTTCAGCAATGGATCTCACCGTGAGAAGCTGAAAATAGAAGCTGCATCCGTGAGTCAATCCACAGCACTGGGTCTGCGGTTACCCGCACCTGCATCCGCGGATGCGGATAACCGCAGATCTGCAGCGGATACCTGTGGATCTGCAGGTCTTTACAAATTACCAAAGATCGTGATAATTTCTTCAACACTGACAATTTTTAAATCAGATTTAGATTTTTTTCTAGATTCACTATTGGGAATATTTTGGAGACATTCTATGTCCTACATAATCCAGATGATCAGGCTAGACTGGTCCCTTCTGGGCTTGAAATCTGTGAAGTCAATGGGACTACTCACAGAAGTAAAACTACCTGTCCCCAGTTAAGCAAATTTGGAATGATAAAGGCCATGTGTAGGGAGGGAGGAAGAAGAGGAGAGAGATTAAGACAAAAATAAGAATATTAGGAGGTTATGTTATATTTCTCAGGACCCTTAGAAAAAAATCAAAGAAAGAATTCAGCCAGAACCACGCTCCATAATAAGCTAACAGTTGCCATGACATTTATATCTTTCCACATAAACTGCTCTAATTCATTTTTGATAATCAAACATTTTGAGGCTGTTGAATCACGATAGAGGATAATATGTCCCATGAATTTGGTCTTTTATTTGTAAGTTTATTTGTGCTTATTTTTTGTCTTTTTGCTTGGTTTTTACTTGACTAGTTGTATTTATACTAAAGTAAATCCTATGAAATCTGGAGCCTTTTTTTGTATTTTTTCTCTCTAATAAAAGTCAGATATTGAAAATACAATTTCCATAGTTGAAAAATACCTTAAAATATATATTAATGGCAAATTTGGTCGATTTTGCTTAACATGCAGAATTTCCTCCCACAGTTCAGAAACATACAGCTCTCATAAGACCTTAGTTTTTTATTCATTTGACCTTTCAGATCACTCACAACTGTCTTTTAATTTATAGTCCTATAAGTTACAGTTATATTTTACCATCCATTGGCATTTCCATCTCACAAAACTGCACCCTTAAGATTTAATGGCTGAGGTAGGTGTATGTAGAAGAAACATCTTCCAGTTGAGCTACTGTTGTTTCTACTTTAACTAATCTATTAGATTTCTGGCTTTGGGATTTCATTGCCTTCCTTGTCAACTCAGCATTCTTCTTACTCAGCTAACAGAATGGGAGGCATTTCATTTTTATATATAGCACATCCATAAGTCTTAAGGAGAAGAAGTCAATGTCTCCTTTGGCTAGATGATTAAAAATGGCATCCAAATTAAGTAGATTCTCTAACAATATAAAGCAAGATAATTTTGTCTCTTTTTATCCTTGCATTTCGGGTGTGCCAACTTGAGGACTAAAAGGCAACACACTTTTTATTAGTAACTCAACTGATTTAAAAAAAAAAAAAAGCAAGGAGTCTTGTGGCACTTAAAGACTAAATTTATTTATCACATGGGCTTTCATGGGAGAAAATCCCACTTCTCCCACAAAAGCTCATGCGATAAATAAGTCTGTTAGGGTATGTCCACACGAGTCTTTTATTTTGAAACAACATTGATTGTTTTGAAATAAAAAACTGAATGTCCATACAACGTTTTCTTATTTTGAAATGTTGGGCTCTGTCATTTCAAAATAAGAACCATCATTTTGAAACAGCTTAAACCCCATTCATTTTGAAACAGCTGTTATTTTGAAATGGTTATTTTGAAATAAGGCCATTTGGACGTTGTTTTGAAACAACATGTCCAAATGGCCTTATTTCAAAATAACAGCTGTTTCAAAAGCAGGCTTTCCCTTAATTCGAATTAACATTTTCTTAATTCAAATTAACTTATTTTGAAATAATGATGTATCTGTGTACATAGCCTTAGTCTTTAAGTGCCACAAGATGCCTTGCTTTTTTTGCTTTACTAGACTAACATGGCTGCCCCTTTGGAACTCAACTGATTTAATAAACTAGATTTCTTTTCTAGTCTATTAAAATGTATTTTAGATTGCTTACTGTTGAGCAAAAGCTGGTGTACAGTGAGAGTTCATTGAGATGAGTGAGCGTGACAGAATATGTGTTATTTAATTTACCTGCATCAGAAGAGCAACAGAATACCCTAACCCATGAAGAATTGGAACTCATGTTTTTAAAGAGCCAAGTATGACAAAACTTGTATGTAAACTATTAAGCTGTCCCCTCTGGGATTATTTTAAACTTTATTTTATCCATGTTGTTTTGTCTCAAGCCTAAAATATCAGTATTTTGTTTATTTTTTACTCTGTACAATATTGTTCTGATTTTCCTTCTTGTGTGAAATGCTAGTGATGTTTGTAAATTGTGGGCAAGTCTCACTGACAATGAAATTCATGCATGTGCATAGAGGTCACAGAAGAACCCCCTCAAAATCTAACGAGTCCTCTTGTGTGAAAAGGACTAATTTCCCATCATGATCTTAAAATTCCTTTTGTTTTTCCTGAATGAGTTTGATAAGCTCTGTTGAAGTTAGAACAGTTTTGCATGGTGAGTTTTCATTTAAAAGTCAATTGTAGCATACAAAATTCACTGTTTCACCTTCATGAAAAAACCATGTAAAGCAGCTACAGCAAATGTATTAGAATCTGAAGATACTTTACTTCTTTTCTCCTTCCTACTGGAAGAGGGAAAACATTCCCCCCTCCCATCCCCACAGAAAAGAAATACTTTTGCGGAGGACTATCTCAACACAAAAGCTTACAGAGTTGACTATGATGTCTTGTCTTATCACTTCTGAACAGACTCTGGAGTTTGAAAAGAGTTCTGAAATTTGCTTAACTTGCCATTTCCTAATATAATGAGGAAATCAATGTGTCTTGCTTTTAGAAATGCTGGTGGCTTTAGAGTAATTTGAGAGTCTGCAGGGATAAGCAGAAATGAAACTGCAAGAACTTACTCATCATCTGAATATCTGAGATGATTTACAGATAAAAAGGCATTAATTTATTGTTGCCAGGAAGTGTACTTTTTCAGATATACCCTACAGCCTCAGCATTTTTTAAAAAGCTAATTTGGAAGTTGGGGACTAGGTCAACCACTGGATCATGACAGAAGTCTTAACCTGAACAGACTGATTCAAGCAAGGGACACGGTACGTGAATCAGTTTTGTTAGAAAAAATATCTGCCAAATATACACTCTTAAGTATCCACAGACTAGATCCTTCATCCATCCCTGAAACTGAACCCAGCTTTCTTTGGAAAAGGCTTCAGCTCACATCTTTCTCCTTCCACCTGGTACCCCCCAATACTCTTTCAGGGAGAGAGAGATATGTAGGAAATGTGTTTTCTGAGTATGGTGACCACCTGTGTTACAAAGAAATAAAGGACTGCACTATGATGAATTCAGGACAAAATTTATTTTCAAAGGTAAGTGTGGCATTCCTCTCTGCAATCTGCACTGGCGAATTGCTATGACCCCCTAATCCCCAATTCTTGGACAGTGTCTGCCCCTGCTTTGCTGTGTGAAACCCCATTTCTGGACTGCACGTGCACAGCCACCAGCAAGCAAATTGTCTCCTTGACTCAGTGAGTGAGTGCCTCTTGCTTCATGGTATTATGCAAGAGTGTTAACGCCAGCCAACATCTCCAGTCCCATATGCAACCCTGGGAACTACCAGCTTACAATGTTCAGTGCTGCCCAATGAACACTGCAAGCTCATAATTAGTTTGTTAATTTATAAAAAGAAATTGATATGCACCATTTTTGTCACTTTAAATATAGTCTCTGCACATAACCAAACCACATGCACTGCCTTAGATTAAACAAACAAATGATTAACTACAGAAAATTTGAAGTGATTATAAGTCAGAGGAAAGCAGGTCACGTTTGATCAAAGGTAAGTGACAAATTACATACTAAACTAAGCTTAACACGGTCAGCAATATTACAGTGGTAGATGATTTTCTCACCATAAGCTGGCTGGTCTGCTTCTATCCAGGCCCTCCCCCTCTGGTCAGTGCTTCAGCTGGTTAATGTTGTTTGCAGATGTTGTGGAAAAGAGAGAGCTCAGAGCCAAAGTGTTCTTCCTTTCAACATGTCCCTTCACCTTCCTCTGGGGCTTTGCCTGCACTCTCTCTGGTGACAAATAGTATCCATACATGTTTTCTTCATGTCTGGACACACTGTGGTGTTTTGTGGATGTGCTTGTTTATGTCTGGGCTGGTCCTTTGTTCTTGGAATGCTGAATTGGGTTGGTCTATTCAAGGCTAAATAAGAAGTGAATAGCTTCTCAGCTCTGTAGGGTTTTGCCTAGATCTGCCTCAAGCCATGAGCTGTATTCAGGAAGATTATATTGTGAACCTCATAACCTTCCATATGACACTGCAGCAAGATACTTTCATAACAATAATGTTCAATATGTCATCAGCATTCCAAAAAAAACATTCCAGAAACATCTTATATGACATACCTTGCATTAAACAATACAGTTACACTGTAAGGATACACATGGATGATACACTTTCACTCCATGGCTATGTCCACACATACATCATTATTTCAAAATAAGTTAATTAGAATTAAGAAAATGTTAATTTGAATTAAGGGAAAGCCTGCTTTTGAAACAGCTGTTATTTCAAAATGGTTATTTCAAAATAAGGCCATTTGGACATGTTGTCTCGAAACAACATGTCCAAATGGCCTTATTTCGAAATAACCGTTTTGAAAAAACAGCCGTTTCAAAACGAATGGGGTTTAAGCTGTTTCGAAATGACGGTTCTTATTTCGAAATGACAGAGCCCGTCATTTCAAAATAAGAAAACATCGTGTGGACCTAATCTTTTTTATTTCGAAATAACCAGTGTTATTTCAAAATAAAAGAGACGTGTGGACATACCCCATAAGAGTACAAAACAAGCACATCACCATTCCATAAAATCATAGAATATTAGAGACGGAAGGGACCTCATGAGATCATTTAGTCTAACCCCCTGCTAAAAGCAGGACTACTCCCACTAAATCATCCCAGGTGGGGTTTTATCCAACTGGGTCTTTAAAGTTTCCAAAGAGGGAAACCACCACCTCCACAAGTGACCTATTCCAGTGTTTCACCATCCTCCTAATAAGAAAGGCCAACATAGACCTCCCCAGATGCAGCTTGAAACCATTGTTCCTTGTTCTGTCCTCTGTCACCACTGAGAGCAGGCTACCTCCATCCTCTTTGGAGAACCCCTTCAAGTAGTTGAAGGTAGTTATCAAATCCCCCCTCAGTCTTCTCTCCTGCAGACTAAGTAAGCCAAGTTTCTTCAGTCTCTCCTTGTATGTCATGTACCCCAGTCTCCTAATCATTTTCCTTGCCCTCTGTTGAACTGTTTCTAATTTGTCCACATCCTCTCTGTAGTGGGGAGCCCAAAACTGAACACAACATTTCAGATATGGCTTCAGCAGTGCTGAATAGAGGGGAATAATCACATCCCTTGACTTCCAGGTAACATTCCTGCTGATGCAGCCCAGATGCCATTGACCTTTTTGGCAACAAGGGCACACTGTTGACTCATTTATTTTATTTTATTTTGCAGAGAAGGATTTGGTATAGTTGAAAATAATACTCTTGTATCACAGTGCTGAAATATTGTTTGTGTGTTTCAGAGATAGAATCCAGCTATTAAGTTTCATTTTAAGGTTTTGGTTCTGGTCCATATATATCTGCTAGTTATCTGCTGGAGAACATGATTCTCTGCTCATGTCAACATACGCATGCTAACTCTCATTGAGCTGGTACATTAGGAACGGTAGTGTAGCTGGGGCAGAAATGGCAGCAGTGAACAGTGGTGTGGGCTAGTCATGTCATGTACAACGTCACCTGAAGCCCACAGAGATGTACTTGGTGCCATGTCTCTACTCACTGCTGCGCATGCTGCCCTGACTACATTGCTCTTTTTTTTAGCACACTCAATGAGAGTTTGCAAATGTATGTCTATGTAAACATAGAATCATAAAATCATAGAAATTGGAAAGAATCATGAATGGTCATTGAGTGCACTCCCCTAAACTCATGGCAGGGCCATGTACCACATTAAACCACATTAAACACCTGACAGGTGTTTGTCTAACCTGCTTTTAAAAACTTTCATTGATGGATATTCCATGGATTCCAACATAGTCAAATATACTCTATAAATAAGTGGAGTAACAATGTATGTGCAGTAGATTTATTCACTAAGACATTCTAGATCTATGGAAACATAAAAATGCGTTTATGAAAATAAATGAAAATGCTTTTAGCCCTTGCCTTGCCTCTTTGAAGCTCTACCCTACTTTTAAGTAAATAGATAGCATATTTAGGTACAGGATGATACATTCTTTTAAAATCATAAATTACTATAACCCTTTTTTTTTGATACCTGCTCCCACCTATCTTATTTGGGAGCCTATTCCATATACTTACTGCCTACAGTAAGGAAAAAGCTTCTCCTTACTACCAACCTAAATCTTTCCCTTAGAGTTTTAATTTAACCTCTGCTGTGTATCTAAATAGGTCTTGCTGTTGATCTCAGTATGAGTCCATTTTTCAAGGCAAAACTCTATTTTTGAAATCTGATCTCACAAGAAAGGTAGCTTCATGCTCTCAAATAAGTCCAGTAGACTTTCTCTGCACTTTGTCCTATACCTGAATGTCTTACACCAAGAATGCCTAAACAAAAATAAAATAAAATTATGGGCCCTGGTTTTTTGTGATAGAAATGAACAAATCTTAATATTGAAACTGAAATAATTCTTCTCTATATATAGCTATTTAAAAAACAAAAATGGAAATATTGGCATATCACAGTGGAAATTATTTTAAAATATATTTATTAATTTATATGAAGTAAGAAAGACTTATGTGGAAAAGACAGGCATGTTAGGTCTTATAAGAGGAGGCAGCCATTTTGAATCTCTTAGTAGAGAATTAACTTGCAAGGAAAGTAACATCCTTAGCATTAGAGGGAGCTGTTGTGCTAACATAATAGAACATTACTTTATGCTAGTTATTATTGTATATCTTCAAGATCTGAATTAGAAAAAAAATGGAAGTAGGGAATGAAAGTGCCATCTGGAGTCATGATAGGAAGATATGACCTGACAAAATGAAAAGTCCAGAAGCTGGTTCCAGATGGACATAGTGAGAGAAGTGAATGTTGCATTCATTTCTCACTGTCACAGGTTCTGTCTTAACCACACAAAAACAAATGAGAAATTTGTGAAACAAATTGGGTTTAGAACTTTCGTTCTTGCAGAGCCAGCATGAATTGACTGTGGCACGATAGCTTCCTCTATTTTTTTCTCATCCATAAGTATTGCCAAAAGAAATCAAATGTGGTGCCTTCTTTCCATTTCTGATAGGGTTGTACAGATCTCCATAAGGGTGAGAGGCACAAGTTCTTAAATGAGATAATGAATATATGGGAGAAAAGTATAGTCACCTAACTTAGCAACTTTGCTTGGTAACTTGTGATATAAAATCCCACACAAATGGCAGGAATAAACTTAATATTGGAAAACACAAAACATAAAAGCAGTATCTATTGTGTAGCACATAAATTGCAAACAATGTAATTCAGTGAGGCTGAATTTGAGTTTACCTTTTCTGAGCACCCAATGAGGAAAAAAAGTACTTTTTTTGGATGGAGGTTAAGCTTCATAATCAGAGGTAGAAAGTTAATAGGAATTAAAAAAAAACATAGTCATTGAGACATCATATATTTAAAAATCCCTCCTACTCATCTCTTCTAAGTTATTCATAAGTGCTGGACTGCCAGCAGAATTCCTTTAAATTAAAAAAAAATAAATAAAGACCATTGAAATATTTTACTCTGAAAAATATGAACTTATTAGCAAACTCATTGACTCTGAAAACAGAATGAGTGGCCCATGGCTGCTTTTTTTCTGTATTCAAACTCCCATTTACTTCACTCAAACCCTGCTGTATCCTTCCTCATGAAGCTATAAACTTGAGAAAATCTTCTGGACTTTCCAGGTCCTAAACAGACTTGGGGAAAAAGCTCTATGTGTTAGTACTCACTTTGGTTCTTGGAAGTTAAATATACAATAGTTGTAATGTTTCAACATATACAGTCCTTGTAAGTCTCTAGAGGCTCCAGAATTGGTCTTTGTGGAGTTCTTATCTATTTTCAGAACCTGTCCAGAAAGAGTCATTAGCTGATACTTATTGGCCAAAGAATATGCAACTAATCTGGTAAAATAAGGAGTAAAGGAACATTGTTTAAAAGCTCAAAGTTGGAACTACCAACATATCCCCAATCATGTATTTTGTACACACCCACAACTTTGATTGAAGTTAATTGTGAATTTCATTACCATGTGTGCATCTACACTTACTAGTTATTTTGAACTAAGGAGACTTAATTCTAAATAACTTACTCCCCGGCCATGGAGGCATTTTATTTTATCAGATTAAGCCTTTCTGTAATTTGAAATAAGGAAAAGCTAATTTGATATAATAAAACCTCCTTCTCCTTTGAATTAAAGGTTAATTTGACTTTTTTTCAGTCAAATTAACCCAGTGCTGGCCACCCTAAGTTGACTTTAGCCTGGACCAGTGAAAGTGCTTCGCAGGGCTCCCCTGTGGAGGGGGGGAGCCTAACAGCCACATCTCTTGGACTCCTCTGTTCCTGGTGGCTCCCTTCTCCCCAGGACCCGCGGCTTCCTCCTTTCCTTGTCCCCAAGAGCTCCAGCTCCCCTAGCTTGGAAGCCACAGCTCTCCCAATTCGAGTTGGAGAGTCTAATGCAAACTCTCTAACTCGAACTATTAAATCCTGTTTTAATTCAAATAAGGAGTCTAGTGAAGAATTAATAACTTCAACTTAAAGTCAAATTTGTTAGTTAGAATTAATTAATTTGAACTAACTACTGTATGTAGGCGTAGCCAATGTGAGGTCATGAAAAGGGTCTTGTAAGAGTGGTGTTTTAATTACTAAGGGGCCTGAGTTAATTAAAATAATACTTATATCTTTTCTATGAGTCTGCTTTCCTTATGTGATATAAATTCCCACTGGCTTCATGCCAAACTCTAGTATGTCTAAACCTGCAAGGTGCAATATAAGCTTAATACAGCCTGTATAATGAGTCTTATGCACGCTCGTGTGGAAAAATATTTCTTCAAAATCCCTCTGTATTTGTTTTTCACTATGTCCCCCCCACCCTTTTTAAAATCCTGGAAGTTTTTCTCTTTGCCTTTGTTCTGCTCCATTCCCTCCACCCCCTTCCCCTGCGGTGCCAACTGTAGCTCCTTTCAAACCTATGATGTTCAAGCAGGTTCAAAATTAGGCAAAACTATTTCCTCCCTCTTTAACTGTTCAGTTCTAGGCTGTTCATATTCTGATTCTGCATCCATTACCATAGGCTCTGAGTGCCTTGAGAGTTTCTGTGTTGAGGAGACATTATAATTGTAGGAGGGATGCAGAGCAGAGTGAGAACATGTTGGCAATAAGTTGCTTCCTTGGAAACCTCTCACTTCTGTGTCAGCTCAATTCATTCTCATGTATTGGTTCTAAGAATCTGAAAAAAAAAGTTTACTGTACAAGAAAGAAACTGTTACCTCAGATTTAGGGAAAGTCATTCAAAAACATACTTTTCTATTTCAAAATCAATTTAATTCAAGCCAGTACAAATAATATAGTCTGTTGTGTCTTTCATTCAAAAGACTGCAGATTTTAAATAAGTGACCTAGATGTATAAAGCTCCATAGTCCATTATAACCCTTTTGTAGACCACAATATGTGATAGGTTTTCCCCCTCCCTTTCCATGTAAGAATGAGAAAATCACCAAGAGGGATTTGTTTTTTCCCATTTTTGAAAAACCTTTCAAGGAGCTTTGAAAAATTCCCTAAGCTTTTGTGAAATATAAACCATTTAGAAATTGTCAGACATTTAAGAAAGTATTGATTTTTATCAACAGTAAATAACTGTGCATGGAATAAGTACAGGACTTATTGTTATACCTGTTAAAATTTTATATCTTCGGGCATGAAAAACAAATATAGATTAAACTGTACATTGCTAGCTCTGGATTGATCTCCCAGGATTATTAGACCCCTCTGTCTACTCCTTGGGTCTTGTTACACTTAATTTTTTTTTCTACACATCACACTCTCATTTTCTTTCCAAGGTATTGCCAATTAGTGTCAGGAGCAATAAAAATTGTGTAGGGTGAGAGATATCAGTGTAGTGAGCTGTCATGTAACTCAAATCATCAGGGTATTTTTCTGACAAAGGTGAAAAATGTTTTAAAATTCTAGAGACCATGTCGTAGTACGTACACACAAGGGGTCAAATTAAGGTTCCACAGGTTACTATAATTCTGGCATTCCCTACTTTAGAGTTATTGACTTTGCAACTTCAGCCGTGTCCTTTTGACTTATGGTGTTATGTTGTGGGTTTATGTGAGTGTGTATATAGGAGTTTAAAAAAATGGTGCAGCATTTACTCCAGCTCTTCAAGAGAGTAGAATCCTATAGTCAGATTTAATAACTGAAGTGGCTAAACCACTTTTTCACCAACACTTAAGGATAGAATTGGTAAAGGTGATAATCTTATCTATAAGTTTCAGTGGCTATGTCTACATTGCCCTGCAATTTCAAAAAAAACTTTTTTCGAGATAAGTATTTTGAAATAATTATCTTGAAAAAACCTTTTTTTTCAAAAATGGTATTTTGGGACAATAGTCAGGGGATCTCTTGTTGTCCCACAATACCATGGCTTTTTTTCATTTTCAAAAAGGAAAGTCTACACCAGACTTTCTTTAAAAAAAAAAATGCAAGGCAATAGAAGAGATAGGGAGGCTTTTACAAAAAAAAATCCCTTTTGTGTGTCTGGAGATGGCTTTTTTTGAAAAAGCTTCCTCAGAAAAGGCTTTCTTTTCAAAATAAAACAAGGTTTAGCTATCCCGAAAAAGCGCTCTGGTATTTTGAGATACTAGAGCGCTTTTTTCGAAAAAGCCAAACCTGCCAGCTTTTTTGAAATAATAAGCCTTTTTTGAGGTAGCTTTCTAAAAAAAAAAGCCATCCCGGGACATGGAAAACACTTTTTTTTGAAAAAGCCTCCCTATCTCTTCCATTGCCTTGCTTTTTTTCGAAAAAGAAAGTCTGATGTAGACTTTCTTTTTCTAAATAAAAAAAGCCGCAGTATTTTGCAACAAGGGACTGTTGTCTCGAAATAGCATTTTTGAAAAAAAAAATTTCAAGATAATTATTTTGAAACACTTATCTCGAAAAAACTTCTTTCAAAATTGCAGGGCAATGTAGACATGCCCAGTAAGTTCAAAGAAGGACTGAGATACAATGGCCATGACCAAGGCACAGAAAAATTAGATCAGTTCCTAGCATTAAGTGACACATTATGATGTATACCTTCATCTCCAGTTACCAGTAGCTTAGATCTGTTCATGGATTACAGCATTAAAGCAGTATTTCCCCTGGGTATGTCTACACTGGAGCCTTAGGCCAACTTAAAGAAGCTAAGTCGATCTACAGATTCTAGCAGCCACACTGAGCTTTTATTAAGTCAACTTAAGAGCTACCTTAAGTAGACTTAATAACACCACCTCTTAAGGTTCACTGTATGTTTAAATCAACCTTATTAAGTCAACTTAAGCCAATGTAGATGGAGAAAGCCCTTAAGTTGACCTAATTGGCCCCTAGGGGCTACCTCTCCTTGCAAGGTGGGACAACTACACACAAAGCACCACTCATCGCAGTCTGGATGCAGGCAGCCAACAGGAGTTTTTAGTGTAGACTCTCTAAGTTGACTTAACAAGGTTGACTTTAAGTTGAATTAAAGTCAAACTTGTAAAGTTGACTTAACAGAGCCTCCAGTGTAGACATACCCCATTTCTGGGAAACAGCAAGGCTTGGAAATTTGTTTTAGAGTCAAATTTTGACAAAAAGATGTTATCCAAAATATTTTATTTTGAGCTTCTTTAACGTTTCAGTAACATTGAAAGGTATTCTTTCATCTTGACTATTGTATTATATATTCTAAATAGGATCAATTATAACTGTATGCATGATAAAATCTGAACAAAACATTCCTTTTATTTTTTATAGAAAATCTTGATGAAATAGAAACATTTTGCCAGAATTTATTCATTTTCTTGAATCAGCATTTTCCAATGGGCAACTGTTCAATGGGCATATTTTCAAACAGCTCTACCCAGCATCTTTAATCTTGGGCTCTCTCTATCGGGTCGTTCACATCCAAGAATTTACAACATAAATGTTGCCAAGTTCCAGAGGGGCAGCTGTGTTAGCCTAGTTCAGTAAAACAAAGAACACAAATAAATTTATTTATTGCATAAGCTTACATAGAAGAAAATCCCAAAGTGGGATTTTCTCCTATGAAAGCTCAAGCGATAAATAAATTTGTTAGTCTTTATGTGCCACAGGACTCCTGGTTTGTTTTCCAAGATAAATGTTGTTATTGTTCAGGTCACTGTTGGAAAACAAGATACTGGGCTAGATGGACCATTGATCTGAGCCATGATGGCCATTCTTGTGTTCTTATGCCCTGGGAACCACCAACCTTGCAGGGTACTAAAGTTTAGGCCATAGTCTGAAGCTGAAATTCTATACTGCAGTTAAACAGTCAATTGTGAGCTTGAGTCAGCTGGTACAGGCCAGATAGAAGTTTTTCACTTCAGTGTCGAAATACTCCATTATAGTAACATTTCCAGCACCTGTGGCTGATAGTCAAGTTCTGCATGAGAAACAAGGAATCCAGTGGCACTTAAAGACTAACAAATTTATTTGTTGCATGAGCTTTTGTGGGAGAAAATCCCACTTGGGGAACTTACAGAATGGGAGGAAATAAATGCAGGGAAGTATAAGTCATGGGAATAGGTCACACTGTAATAGCAAATCAAAGCAGTTGTAAAAATTCAAACACTGGGGAGCACCATACAGAGGAAGATGAGGTCAAATCACCTGCTGTAATGAAAGAAAAATCCAACGTCCCTATTAAGTCCTGAGGCAATGCGACCAAAGTTGCAAATAAATTCAATCTCAGCAGTTTCTCTTTGAAGCCGTGATCTAGTATTCATCTGTCTAAGCCGAGCAGTTAGTAAATCATTAATAGAGTGCTCACAAAGATTGAAATGCTGACCCACTGGTTTTAGAATGTTGAAATTCCTGATGTCAGATTTCTGCCCATTTATTCTTCTGCACAAAGACTATCCTGTTTGTCCAATATATAAGGCAGAGGGGCATTTCTTGCATATGATGTCATAAATCACATTGGTGGATGAGCAGGTGAATGAGTCTTTGATGGAGCAGCTGGTTTTATTAGGTCCTGTAATAGTGTCTTTTGTGCAGATATGTGGGCATAGTTGGCAGCATGGTTTGTTGCAGCGATATGTGCCTGCTTTAATGTTTCTGTTATTTGGCCTGTAGTTGCTGGTAAGTATCTGTTTAAGGTTTGGTGGCTGTCTATAAGCGAGGAGAGTTCTGTGTCCCAAGGCTTGAGAGAGTAAGGAATTGTCTTGTACAATAGGCTGTAGGTCTTGGGTAATGTGCTGTAGAGGTCTGACTTGGTGGTTGTAGGTGATGACTAGTGGCGTTCTGTTGTTTTCTTTTTTAGGCTTCTCCTGTATTAGTTGATTTTAGGTACCCACAGGCTCTGTCAATCTGCTTCTTCGCTTCCTCAGGTGGGTACCCTAGTTTTAAGAATGCTTGATAGAGATCCTGAGCTTTCTAATTTCAGGACAACAAATTAAACACTCAGGACTGCCCTTCAAAGAGATCATGTGAGAAGATTACAATCCTCAGACTCCTTATAAAAGATTGCTACTTATCTCCTCTTGCTTTTCATACCAGGAGTCATTAAAAGGATGCCCATTTAGAGGTCTGACATTTAAGCTGTTTCCACCCCAGAAGAAGACTATGTAATATGAACTGAGAGGGATCCCACTTGTCAGACCCAGTTAACCTCTGAACTGGTGTCACAAAAAGCATTTACATCTGATAATTGCCTTTTTGCATTGTTAATATCCTAAGTCAGTGCAATGAGCCAGTAAATGATTTGCACATAGTTATGACTGCAAACTCTTACACATAGTCTGTTCATGGATATTTTTAGACTTTAGAACTATGCTTTTGGAACATATTTACTCTTATAAATTCATCTACAGAACAGAATCTGGCTCTTGGATACCCTTCTAAAAGATGTGCTCTTCTGCAGCCAAAAGTTCTGTTAAGGAATAACTGGGTAACATTTATCATGTATATTATGCGACAGGTCAGGCTACATTATTATAATTATAGAATCATAGACAATTAGGATAGGAAGGGGGATCAGGAGGACATCTAGTCCAACCACATGGTCAAAACAGAACCAATCACAACTGAATCCTCCCAGCTAGGGGTTTTTCCAGCCAGGCCTTAAACACCTCTAAGAATGAAGATAACACCACTTCCCCAGACAACATATTTCAGTGCTTCACCACTCTCCTAGTGATTTTTTTTTCTTAGCATCCAACTTAGATTCCCCCACTACAACTTGTGACCAGGAATGTCGCTGCCCCATGGAAAGACCCATGGCACAGGCCCAGGACCCACCCCCTAGGACTAGGACCCATTCCTTGGCCATGATCTGGCACCTGGGCCTGATCCAGCTTTGGGCTCCTGTCGCCGCCAGCTTGTCCCAGATCCCTGGCCAGGGATGGGACAGGGAGAAGCAGGCACCACTGCGGGCATCTCAGCCTTAATCCCCAGTCTCACAGCTGTGGCCTTTTACCTGTTGCTGGGAGAGAGTCCTCCCTGTCTCCCGCCCCCTCTGAGCCATGTTACACATCTGTACACATCTTGAGGATGCAGGAAAAATATCATCATAGGTAGAGCCCTGTGCAGATACAAAAATGTGGAACCGCATCCAATCCACATCCGCTCAGTGATAACATTAATCCAATCCGAAATCCGCATGCCAGGGTTTAGCTGCATCTGTAACTGCAGCTGCAACCGAGCTTGCACTCACACAAAACTATTCAGCCTTTGATTGGTTCATTCTCCACAAGGGTCCTACCCACTTTTTCCTTTCTTGTTTGTGGTTCGCATGCTGTGCTATCAATCAGATTTCTTTGCCCACGTATGAAATCTCTGATTGACAGCAATGGCTTGCCAACTGGAAAAAAGAAAAGGAAGAAGTGGGCAGGGGAATGAGCCAATCAAAGGCCAGCAGTGAGTCTCCAAGTCCCACCTTGAGACTCTGATTGGCTGGCAGATCACAATCTAGGACTGGCCAGAGCACTTCCTGGTTCCCCTACATCCTGCCGACAAAGATAGTGCAACACTTTCAGCAATGGATTGCAGTGTGATAAGGTAACAATAGAAGCTGCATCCATGAGTTGATCTGCAGCAATAAGTCTGCGGTTATCCGCACCCACACCCGTGGATGCAGATACCCACGGATCTGCAGCAGATACCTGTGGATTTGCAGGGCTCTAATCATAACAATCACATAGAATAGGCTATGAGCATCCATAAAGAAACCTTGCATGGTGTAATTGGCATAAACACATATAATCCCAGTGTATATATGAACAGTAAAATCATATAGATCATAGCCCAGGGTGCATCCTGTGACAAACACAACATGTCATTCGTCTTCTTGGCAATAAAAGCACACTGATGATTCATATCTAGGTTCTTGTTTGCTGTAACCTCCAGGTCCTTTTCTGCAGAATTGCTTCCTTTGCAGTCATTCTCCATTCTGTTGTTGTGCATGGGATTCTTTCTTCATAAGTAAAGGACTCTGATCTTTTTTTCTTAAACCTCATCAGATTTGTTTTGGCTCAAGCCTGACTTCTTTTGGTCATTCTGTATCCTATTCCTATCCTCCAGTGTAACTACGACTCCCTGCCACTTCATCTCATCTGCAAACTTGCTGACGGTGCCAGCCACCCCATCATCCAGATCATTGAACCTGAAGAGGTTGAACTAAACTGACACAGGACCAACTTTGGGTACAGAGGAAATGTTACCAGCTGCCAGAAGGACATTGAGCCATTTATTATTACCCATTGAACCTGATGATGTAACCAGCTTTCTATCCCTGGTATATAATCAATTCATCCCACACATACTTCTTTAACTTGCTGCCAGAATATTGTGGGACACCATTTTGAAAGCTTTGCTAAAGTTAAGATATATCATGCCCAACACTTTTCCGCATAGTGTAGTGGCTAGCACCTCTGCTTAACATGCAGAAGGTCCTGGGTTCAATTCCCAGGGGGTTGGACTCAATGATCTCATGAGGTCCCTTCCAGCCCTATGATTTGATTTGATTTGTGGCACTTAAAGACTAATATACAGAACCAGTCATTTCATTCTATAAGGCAATCAGATTGGTCAGGAATGACTTGCCCTTGGTAAATCCATGCTGACTGCTCCGGATCACTTTCCTCTCTTCAAAGTGCTTCAAAATGGATTCATTGAGGACTTGCTCCATAGTTTTTCCAGTGACTGAGGTGAGGCTGATTAGTCTGTAGTTCCTCGCCTCCTCCTCCTTCTCTTTTCTGAAGACAGGCACTATATTTGCCTTTATCCAATCCTCTAGGACCTATCCAAATTTCCATACATTTTCAAAGATCATGACAACTAGTTTTGCAATCATATCAGCCAACTTGCTTAGCATCTTCTGATATACTGAATATGGCCCCATGGACATGTGCATGTACAACTTTTCTAAATAATGCTAATAATGACCTCATGACTAGAAGTGCTGTATGGCCTGAAAATGCAGAAAAGTAGAGTGTAGTTGATGACAAAATTCATGGTTTCATGCCCAATGGAACTTCTTTAGAATGACTAGATGACTATATTAAAGTCTTTAGAAAACTGTCTCATCACACACATTTGGCTGAGTGCCTGTTGGATGATAGTTTCCTCCCCAGGGTGAGTACATTTATAGTGTTTCTGTTTGCATAAAAACTCAGGTTCTGAATATCTCAACTCATAAAAGAAGCCTCATTGACTTCAAAAGATCAAAAATTGAAAAGTGATTTTAGGTCCTTTGAGATAGAACATGCTATCTACTTGTGTGGGGAAATATCCTGATTAACCATATTACACTGCATGGATTTTGTCATATTAAAATAAACATCTCTACACTTGGAAGCAGAGAATCATATGAATACACCTTATGAAGAGGAAAGAGGGTGGGATGTGGCCTCCCAACCAGGGCCAGTCCTACCATAGACGTGACCTAAGGGGGCAGGAGCCCCTGTGCTGGCCTGTGGCTTGGTGCCAGCCCATGAATTGGCTTGCTGTTCACGCAGAGTAGGCCATGACACAAGTCTGCTACCGTACAGCCCACTGCTTGGCTATAGGTGTTGGAGCCTGCCACCAGGCCTGGTGTGGCCTGCTGCTCAGCCTGGCCCTGCACTTGGACAGGCTTGTGGGGGAGGCTAGGAGGAGTGGGAGGGAGGGCCCCACCTGACCTGCATATTTTATAAGAGTTAATCCCAGGCATTGTCTCCTAACAAATATAAAACTATCCTAAATATCTTATAGGAGACGCTGATCCAGATAAACTAACATTCATACATCGAGACTCAGATACTCGTACTGCACACACTCAGCACAGAAGAGGGGGACTTTAGGGAGCAAGATGCATCCCCCCATACCTCATAGTGCATCTGAATTTAGCACATTGGCATAAATTATGGCTGCATAGGGGTAGCTGTAAATTAGGCCAAATGGCTATTGTTGCCTGATTATATTGATTGCTTAAGAATTCCCAGCTATCACTTTGAGGGTTAACAGACTTTTTTTCCCAAGATAAAGCCCAGTATTATTTATATTATTACCTAGTCAGGAACTCTAATGTGCACAATGGCTATGTCTACATTGTAAAAGCTAAGTCGACTTTATTAAGTCGACTTAATAAAGTCTACTTAAAGTCGACTTTGTGAGTCTACACTACATTAAGTTGACTTTATAAAGTCAACTTTAAATGGGTGCCCTGGCTAAAGTCGAATTTATAAAATCGACTTAATGGCCCCACTGCACTAAGTCGACTTTATTAAGTCGACATAATAAAGTTGACTTAACGGTAAAGTCGACTTTATAAGTGGACCTTATAAAGTTGACTTTACTGGACCCTAAAGTCAACTTTATTGCCCAGCAGTGTAGACAGGGCTCTATTTAAGTTGACTTCATGGCCCTTAAGTTGACTTAAACACATAGTATAGACATACCCAATTACAACATTTACTATAGGAGCTCTTCCTTAATTTCAAATAATTTATTAGTACATTTAGCTCAGTTACCAACACCCCAACTTAGCAAAGTAGAGACATACTACAGAACATGCACCTGTCCTTTCACATACTCACACCATTCCTTGTAGAACAAGTTGAAATATTACTCATCATCTTCCACATCACTGTCACCTTCCCACTTATCACAGTGGCCATCATTCTTGCACCTCCGAAGGATAGTATCTCCTTCTACTGCCTCAGGGCTGGGATGTAACTTTTATAGTATGATATCCTGATGCTACTATGTTTGATGAATATTCAGTAGGGGATTTTCCCCATTTCCCTTAATTTTATTTTCTTACCTTAATAATCATAGGATATTCTTTTCATATAGATTAGTACCTCAGTGATCTCAACTTATTAACATATATGTCAGTTAGTTACCATGGTCCTTTTGTGGTTAGGTATCTGTGGATGTAGCTTATATACCTGTTATGTATATCAGTTAATTGCCTTGACTCTTTTGTGGTTAGAAATTCCTTCTAAAGACTTTATTTTTAAGCCACCCGATACTTGGGGTTTTTTGTTCAGTCACTTATCTGTTTAAAATTTTATCTGTAAAAATGCATAGGTCTTAGCCTTGTGATAACTTGCCAAAGCTAATGTTTTCCAGTATAAGGCCTGTGGATACCTGGCATTACCGATGAATATAATAAGAAAAATAAATAAATAGATTAAAGGGAAGGTAACTCCATGGGATACACTATGGTCTCTGAATGGGTTTTTGCCTGGTACAACTGGCAGAATGCAGGCACCCTGCCTATAAAGGACAGCTGCTCTCTGAGCTACACATACTGCTCACTGTAGCCTAGCTCATTTCTTCTAGGCATTTGAGAGACTTTTTAGCTTGGGCAAGGTTCTACTACTTTGTGCCACTACTGCAGCACAAAAAGGCTGGAATATCTGGGCATAAATGTAGAAATTTGATTATAGTCATTATCAGTAGTAACAGATAGAGAACAGAACAAGGAGCAATGGTTTCAAGTTGCAGATGAGGAGGTTGAGGTTGGATATTAGGAAAAACTGTCTCACTAGGAGAGTGGTGAAGCACTGGAATTGGTTGCCTAGGAAGGTGGTGGAATCTCCGTCTTTGGAGATATTTAAGGTCCAGTTAGACAATATCCTGGCTGGGATCATTTAGTGAGAGTGGCTCTGCTTTTATCAGGGTTGGACTAGATGACCTTATGAGGTCCTTTCCAACCCTATGATTCTATTATTTGTTTGTCTTGCAGCAGCACTGATGTGCCCAGTGTATACCAGGACTTCTGTGTACTGGGCACTACATAAACACAGAACAGAATTATCCTTTTCCCCACAAATTGATAACCTCAGTGTATGACAAGTGAGAATAGTCAATACAGGAGACCTAGAGGGGAAACACAAGGAAATATTGAAACTGGCGGTAGAAGGGATAGATATTTAGAACTCCATGCCCAAAGAATAATAAAATCTTTTACTAAAACACCAGGCAGATTTTAAATGGTACTTTAAAGCAGTGTTTACTTATTCTTTCTTTGTTTTTCAATCTTGATAGAACTTTATCCAATGTTTTTATTTAACTACTGATTATCCCTTTCTTCTAAATTAACTTCCAGATCCTTTGTTTGCATTGAATCAATTGACTTTAAACATAAGTCCATTTATTGAATTTTTTTAGGCCTTTCATTATGTTAGCTTGTAAAGATCTTAATAGAGATGTTAAATAATGGAATTTTGCAAGTTCCTGAAATCTTCATAAATCTCCATAAATTGTCTTTTTTATGAGAAACCTGATTTCATTGTGTTTGATTTTTTATTCATGTGCAACACAAATGTTAATATACTTTAATTAAGCTAATATGATTTATCTTTTTGTTCATTATATAAGTTAATTTTATTCTAAAAGAATCCTATTTTCAAATTCTCTCCAGCAATGTAAAATTAAAGTAATTATAGTTTGGTACAGGAAATTAGTCATAAAGGTCCATGATTTCTAAAATAAATTGACATTTTCATAGGATGGATTAGCCCATATGTGTTACAGAAAAGGGAGAAAAATAAAGGAAATAATTTCTATTGCTCTATCTATGTCTTAAGCTGTGCTAAGACTCATTTTCAACAGAAATGTGTCAGGTAGCAGTAAAACAGTTTGGATATTAGAAAACCGGGGATTTGTGGGCTTTGTCAACACTTTGATACCTACCCAGATGTAGATCAGCAACATTCAGATTAGATTATTCTATTTCTGACAAATAATATAAATTATGACAAAATGACTGCATTAACACACCATTTTTGTAAAGCCATGTTCCAGCAGAGTAACTAATTATATGCACCTCTTTTAAAGCATGTGGCTAGCTCTGTTGAAGCCAATAGATGTTCTCATGTTCATAAAATTATCCATGTGCTTAAAAGATTGGATTGAGGCTTAAGTATTGAGCTTTAACTATATTATTACTTTAATTCATTTTGGGGGTGGAGGGCAGTGGTGACCCCTATCCATGAGTGACTGTGTTTGCTGTCATAGACTGATTTCTTCCTGGACCATATACTGAAGCGGTGGGTTCTTATCAGTAATACGGTGGATTGGATTATGATAAAGTGGGTTCTACAGATGAATAAAAATACCTACAGCAAAGGATATGTTGGTAACAAACTTCAGAAAATGCCCAGCAAGCTGTAAGGGCTTAATCTAAACTACCAGGCAAGTCTTTCTTTTGATTTTAATGGATTTTGGATCAGGCTGTAAGTGAGAAAAGCATTGTCTCAGTCAGAGGTCGCAGTGAACCTCATCTTGCAAGCTCATTGCCAGAGGGGAAAGGAAAATCTGTATAAAGCAAAGAAGTTTTGCATGCATATATTTTATTAGATGACAAGACCTTCAGTGAACTAAACAAACTAGAGTTAATGTCACACATTGCTATAAAAAGCTTTCTATCTCAGAGTAATATAGAAAAAAAGCGTGCACTCCAATGGTACTCTGAAGGCATGTCTGCACAGCCAGTGGTAGCCTGTGACTGGAAGCCTCCAAGCTGAAGTTGACAGTTTTGGGTTTGGACTACCATACTAAAAATAGCTCTGTTGACAGTGTCTTGGGCTAGAGCTTGGTCTCTGAAACCCACCCACTCTCCTAGACTTTGGGGCCTGAGCCCCAAGTCACAATATCCTATAGTACTTAGTCCTGCCTTGAGTGCAGGGGATGCTGGACTACAAGATCTCTTGAAGTCCCTTCCAGTCCTGTGATTCCATGGTTGACAAAGCTATTTTTAGTGCTGTAGTGCAAGCCCAAGTCTCTGAACCCCAGCTCACAAGCTCTTGGTTACAGGCTGTGTAGACATACCCACAGCAGTCTGGACAGCTGAAAACTCAGTTGTCTCTGCTATAACTTGAAATGAAAATCCCTTGAAACAATACAAAAATAATTTAGTTTAAATGAATCAAAACATTCCAAAAGAGCCTGCAGGAAACAGAATCAGAAACAAAGCAGCTCTATACCACATGAAGGAGACATCTGTGTGGAACCACATTTGACTCTGTGAGGGATGTTCCCTTACCTGCACATGACACTGAACCAGGGCCAGTGGGAGCCACTGTCATCCGAAAGAAATTTTCATAGCGTAGACAAGATATAAGAAGAAAAGGAAGAAGACTGAGATGGGAGAAGAAGACTGAGGGCAGGAGGCTGTGAAGAGGCAGTTTTGCTGGATTGTGAAAGGAAGAATCAGAACAGTTAAAGGGGAAGTGTACGGTTAACAGTAAAACGGTAGCTCTTCTTAGAAGAAGTTAGTCTCTGGTAATTAAAGGCCCCCTATAATCTGGTGGGGGATGATCTGCATTTTTGTGTTTGAATATTCAACCAGAAATGATCACACACAAATTGGGGGTCAAAGGATTTGCCCTAACACTTAAAAATCATAAAACACAAATAATATGACTTTAAATAATAAATTGCATAATTTTAGCATTGTGATGTTTGGCAACACTGGTCATATGAGATATGGCCTTTAACTTAATGCATGATCCATAAAAAGTTTACCAGAAAACCTTAATATTTATAGATGGTTGTTTCAATACAGCCCTTCAATATAGTAGAAGACATCATTCCCAGTTAAATCATCAACACACAATATTAATTATGCAATGAGTTTTCCCCTTGAACTTTTTTCCCCATTATACTTCCATTACCGAACGTAGTGTAGGAGTAAAGCCAGATAATTTTCTTGCTCCCATGATGGATGGCTATGACATGTTACAAATAATAGGTGATTAAATATAAACTATATGTTGTCCATCAGTGCAGTTATCAAGAAGGCTTTCTGTATTAATATATTTTTAATGTCCCAATTCATGGATGAAAGACTCTGATTAGATTTAATACATCTACGTAAAAGGATAAATTAATAAGAGCCTGATCCCACAATCCTTATGCAAGCAAATGTCCCAGTAAAGTCAGTAGAAGTAACAGTCTGAATAAAAGCAGTTGGCACTAAGAGTTATTGACTACCTTACTGCAGTTAGTATAGAAACTGGTGGCATTCAGAATCCTTCTTCGTTTGAAAGTTCATTCCCTCTGTTAAGGAAGCCATTAGAGAAATGGTGTATTGATAATATTTTCTCTTTGCTAAGCAAAGCATCATGTAGTTGCTTGACTGTTTTCTTACTTATATTCCTCCATGTAGTAAAGAATTGAAAATACAGTGAAAAAACTGATTGATAATAAAGTCTATGTCTACACGGGGAGTGCTTGTTTCGAAACAACACGTTTCGAAACAAGCTGTTTCGAAATAATATGTTATTTCGAAACAACTTATTTCGCTGGACAAAAACCATGTCCGTGAAATAAGGGAGTGAAATAGCAGGTCCACAGTGTGGACCTGCTATTTCGCCTGGGGAGGGGACTGCAGGCACCCACAGGGTGCAGTGCAGAGGGGCACTGCACCCCATGGGTGCCTGCAGAGGGCTGCAGGCACCGGCGGAGTCAGGCGCAGGGCTGCGCCTCACTCCGCCAGTACCTGCAAGGGAATGCGGGCACCGCGCCTCACCTGGCGGGTGCATGCAGCCCCCTGCAAGCACCCGCCAGGAGAGGGCAGCGGGGCACTTCACCCCAGGGGCTTTAAAGCCCCTGCTGCCCCCCAACCTGGAGGCGCGGCCCCGGCGCACGGCTGCAGCCCGCCGCTGCCGGGGCCGGAGTAAGCGCGGGCCAGAATCCCCGGCCTGACGCGCCGGCAGGGGGCGTGTCGGGGCATTCCCCCCCCGACACGCCCTCGGGAATCCCTGGCC
>ML681964.1:56080655-56101029 GCA_007922195.1 Podocnemis expansa
TGTTTCGGAACGCTTTGTTCCGAAACAACATGTCCGAACAGGGCTGTTTCGAAACCTCTGGTTTCGAAACAACCCTGTTTCGACAGCCAACGAGGTTTAGGTTGTTTCGAAAGCAGCACGGCCATTTCGAAAGAAGCGGTTTGCTTCTTTCAAAATGGCCGTGCGTCGTGTGGCCATGCCACTTCTTATTTCGAAACAACCTCTGTTGTTTCGAAATGAGAACCCTGTGTAGACATACCCAAAGAAATGTGTCTGACTTGTCTTTTCAATGACATGTCAGCCTCAAAGATGAAGTTTAAAGAAAATTAGTATTTATGAAAATCTTTAGAAACAGACTTACAGTATCTGTCCTTTTTTGTACAATGACAAATAATCTTTGTGATCTCAGTGTCTGGTGATACAATGGACTCAAGTGGTACAATAAATATATCTTGTGTAATGGTTGAGAGCTATCAGATACGTAGCTAGACACATGCATTGTTCCTGAGTTTTTCCATTGCTTTTTTTCATTTATTTTTTATTTTTACTTTCCTGCATAAGTGGTATGAATTGTATAGGGCAAGATATAGAAAAATGGGTTTAGCAACACAAACTCCCAGCATAAAAATGTTTCATGAAATATGATTGCAGAACTCTACAATTTATCTTCTATTTATTTATATTTTTCTATTGTGCCCTTTAATACACTATCACCAGAGAATTTACTGAGACAGTGAAGTGCAAAGGGAAAGAAACCACTTTAAAAGAGACTTAAGGCTATTCACAAAAAAGGCATAGACTACATGTTACAATGCCTAACGTTTAGGCTCCTGGTTGTTTAATGGAAGTCACAGCCTTGACTTAGACTCCAAGGCTGTGTTCTCACACAGCTGGTTATTTCGATACGGTTGTTTCGAAACAACCGTATATCGAAATAACCCTTATTTCAAAACAACTTATTTCAAATTAACAAAATGTTAATTCAAAATAAGGAAAAAAACAGGAATCGAAATAGCAAGTTCACAGGGGGCTGCCGGGGGCTGCCAGGGGTGTTTGGGGTGCAGCCCGGGCTGCCGGCTGAGCCCGGCGCCCCCGACCCGCTGGCGGTGTCGGGGGAGCAGCCCAGGCTGCCGACTGGGCTCGGCGCCCGCGACCCACTGGGGGTGTCTGGGGTGCAGCCCGGGCTGCCGGCTGAGCCGCCTGGCAGGGGTTCACCCCCCGCCACCCTGCCGGAGGCTGCAGCCCCCTTTCTGGGGCTGCAACCCCCTTCTGGGGCTGAGGGACAGCCCTCAGCACCCTGGCCAAGGACCTGAGGGTTCCCTGGCCAGGGTGCTGAGGATCCAATGTTGTTTCGGAACACTTTGTTCCGAAACAACATGTTCACACGCCTTGTTTCGAAACAAGGGTTTCGAAACAAGTTTGTTTCGACCCCAAATGGGGTTTAACTTGTTTCGAAACAACTGTGCGTTGTGTGAACAGCTGAAACCTTATTTCGAAACAACCTCTGTTGTTTCGAAATAAGGAGGCTGTGTGAACACAGCCCAAGTGTCTGTAATGCATGAGGAAAGTTGGCCACCTAAAACTGGGATCCACAAAGGCCAGCACACTGAGGGGGACACTGTCTAACCAACAGGAAATACTGAGGCGAAAGGTATGTGGGTCAAGGCCCAAACCCTTCCCTTCAAAGGGATTTAGGCATTTAAGGGTAGATCTACTCAGCAATTAAACACTCCCAGCTGGCCTGCATCAGCAGAGTCATGTTTGCAGGGCTTGGGCTGAAGAACTGTTACATTTCAGCGTGCACCTTTCAGTTCAGATTGGAGCACAGGTTCTGGGGTCCCCAGTGCTTAGGCACCAGTTCACACCACAACTACACTGCAATTTTACATCCCTACGAGCACAAGTCCCAGGAGCCTGAATTAAGTATGGGTGTTCAATTTACCCACAGTCTGCACAGGAGAAAAGGGCTTCGCCTGCTTGGGACTCATAGCCATGAGCCCATATCTGGAGTCAGACACAAAAGCATTTTCTCACAAAACAGCAAAAAGGAGATGGTAATGTGGTAATAGCTTTAGCCCAGCGGCTAGAAATGTGGGAGACATGATATGGAACTGGAACTTGAGTCTCTTCCCACCTACTAGGAGAGGGCCCTCACCACTGGGCTGTGGGTTACTGAGGGCAGGATTCCCTTAAACTCTTCCACTGCAGCTGTTCCACTGTGTATAAACATTTAAATATTCATTGGACCAGAAAGAAAATAAGAACGGCTCTATACTGCACTGGTTAAGGCACTGTGGATGGTGAATGTCCCAGACTTCAGTCCCCCAGCTCTAGTGAATATTTAAAAAGATATACATTAATATATGCCAGATACCATTTTGGCCTTACATTTCCTGTGATCGCCAAGATCAAAGAAGTAACCATGTTACTCTAGTTCAGTAAACAAACAAACAAACAAGAAATCCTGTGGTACTTCAAGACTATCAAAGTATTTGTTTGAAAAAAAATGTTACAATTATTTGTTAAAAATAAATAAATAAACAAATACATTTGTTAGTCTTGAAGTGCCACAGGACTCCTTGTTTGTTTGATTTCCTGCTGTGTTGCCTCCCAGATCCTAAAGGGTTCATTCCCTTCATTTACATCTCATTCTTGTATAAAAGGCATTTCCTTCCTGAAGGATAAGTGCCATTTTAGGGCCCCAGGGATGTGTCTCTTTTCATGCAGTATCTGAATCATGGGGCATTTATGCCTGGATACATTAGTTTTCATTTTTACATACTGAATCTTAGGCCCTAATTCTACAAATGCTGTTATGAGTTGTTTCATTGACTGCCATGGCACTACTTATGGTAATAAATTTAAGCATGTATGCAAGTGTTTGCAGAACTGGGCCTCATTTTACTACTGACAGCTCCTGTTCTATCTACAGAGAAAAATTAGATTTCAGTTCAAACAAATACTGAAAGTGGATGTCTAAGAGTGACAGCTCATAATAATAAACACAAACATTATTTCTACGTAAAAACCATAGATAGCAGTACCAGAAGGGTAGCTGTGTTAATCCGTGTACAGAATGACCCACGCCTCCTGGGATGACCTCTTGAATGTGCAAGAATCAGAGCAAGCTGCAAAACCAGGGACCAAACCCCCAAACCACTGACGGGTGATACTTAAACCAATCAGTAACAAAACATGCTTCGGATCCCCCACACTGGTTATCATGAAGCATAACAAAATAGAAACAGGCCCCTTTACTGCACATCAGCTCCTTCAGTCCCCTTCCAGTGACTGGGTCTCTTAAAAAAATGGGTTGTCTTGACCCCAAAAGGCCAACCACCTTAGCCAGAACAATATAGGCTTGGGTGGTACCCAAAATACCACACTGCCAACCAATCCTTTAGTAATTACGACTAAAGGTTTACTATAAAAAGAAAAGAAACAAAATATGAGAGATGTTAAATGGTGAAAGTGAATCACATACATACAAATGATTTAGAGTCCATATAAAGTAAATCCTTTAAGAACTTGGAGTTTGCAGGTTAGTCCAATTCTTCTGTTATGCACCGAGCACGTGGGTGGGTCTCAGTCCTTTGTTCAGTTGCAGCAGAATAGTTCCAGAGGTGGGTGTTGGTTGCAGATTGGAGACTGAAGACTGAAGACAAAATGGAAATAGAGCTTCCTCATGCTGTGTAGAGTTTTTGTAAATCAAAATGGAGTTGAGTCACATGGGCAAGCCCTAGTGGCTCAACAGGTTTCTCCCTGGGCCCACTGTAACTTAATGCTTCCTTAATGGGCCACTAAGAGGACTATGGTTTTGTAGACATCCAGTTTGGGAGTGCCCTGACATCCATTAACTTGAAACACAAATAGAACAAACCTATTCCTAACTTCTAATACAGATATGACACCTGCATATAAACGAGAGAATCATTCCTAGAGATTACAACCTTTCCATTGGTACTAAACATGGCCTATCACATATGGATTATTGCAAATATGAAATATTAATATGAAAAATAATAATAAATGATTCTCTAAAGCCAGACAGCATCACATACAGCAAAAACAACAGGAATCCTCTGGTACCTTAAAGATTAACACATTTCTCTGGGCATGAGCTTTCATGTACTGCAGCACACAATGGTTTATGACCAAAGAAATTTGTTAGTCTTTAAGGTGCCACAGGACTCTTGTTGTTTTTATAGATACCAGTAGATGCAGACTGTATCATCTTCAGTAATCAGCAAGTGGGAAATCACTCTCTTAAAGACCAATGGGCAGATGCTAAAGAAATCTGAGAAGAATGTAAGTGTGATGGCTCCTAATCACTGTTTAGTGGGGGTTTTGTTTTGTGTTTTATCAGTTCAGGACTATGCCAGTTATTCTCTTTGTGCTCCAGTGCCTGAAGCATCATGCTAAGCATGTGGCCAGGAAGTGCCATCTGGGGAATGACAGATATCAGAGAATAAATGTTGAATTGGGTCAATCTTTCCAAATAATGTTAAAAATAAAGCAATTCATTAGAAATGACAGAGTTCAACTACTGGCCTTCCATCCAATATGACTGTGTCAGGTAAATTTGCAAAGGGGACTGCTGAGGGGCAAAGAATGGTGGAACCTAGTGGGGGTCTCTATAAATTTTGGAAAAGCATAAAAATTCTGAATCTTTTGACTTCACTTGACTACTTCCATTATAGATAGAAAGCTATTAGAAACAGGTATGGTCTTTCTAGTTGTGGTAGGTACAGTGCTGATAATATTTCTAGTTTAACTAGGAATATTGATCTGAGGTTTGGGGTTAGCTTAGAGTAATTTACAGTGTGCTTCTACACTTCTGGTAGCTAAAACTGCATGGAAAACAAAATTTCCTACCTGCAAGAATATTTTGAATTTTGGAAATTTTTGTCTGGAGTCAAGACAAGACATTAATAATTTGAAATCTTTTCTGGAAGGAAAATTCTCCAAAATGTAGTTTAGGACAGTGATTTCCAGTCTTTTCCTTTATGAAGACCACTACATCATCATCGAAAGCTTTTGCGGACCACCACATAAGCAAGTCATTTTAAACATTTTTAACATAACCCATGGCTGAGAGAGTCAAACTTATATGTCAAAGGGTATTAAAAATACAGCCATTTCTAAAAATTTATTATGCTCAGTCACAAACATATTGCACTCATCACAGTATATTTACCTGTATAGATAATATTATTATTACATTATCTTTCCCAACCCTCATAGACCACCAGTGGTCCATGGACCCCAGATTGGGAACCACTGTTTTAGGAGAACCAAAATAGAATATTTTGGCTTGGTCTTGAGGCAGTAAGCCAGCTTCCAGGGAACTGGAGGGTTTTGGTGACCTGGACACATGCTAAGTAAGCTGACAGGGTGATGATCAGCAAGCTGGAAAGTCAGAAGACTGAAAGCCCTGTAAGAACAGACTCTTTAGCAGATGATTTCCATCTCATTGAAAACAGTGTGAGGCGGCAGTCACCTTTATTAAGGGCACTGTTCTACTGCAGATAGATATTTAAATAATCATTGAACCAGAGAAAATGGAAAGAACTTTGTTGCCTAGTGGTCAGGCCCACTTATGCTCAAACTACTAATTCATTATTATCCAGAGAGGAGCAGCTTGAACAGAAGAGCACCGAGGGAACATTCCCATCAGAATATCCCATTGCTCAGTTGTTACAGCACTCTACTGAGAGGTAGGAGAGCCCTGTTCAAGTCCTTTCTGTACCTTTGGCCATCAGGGGAAATTGAATCTGTGCCTCACACAATCCCGGTAAAGACTCTAACCACTAGACTAAAAAGTAGAAGGTGACTGAAACAACTCATCCTTCTTCATTTCCTGCCATTGGCATGCTCAGAAGCCACCTACCAAAGTGAGCCCTGCACATAACTGGAACTTAGATGGAGACAGATCCCTATATGGTTTGTCAGGAGTTTATAGAGCCCAACTTGAGACTTAGGTGCCTCTGTGACTTTGTAGATCCCAGCCTAAGTATTTAACCATATTGTCAATGGCAAGTTCACTTGATCCACTCTGTTAAAGAAACTATCATGTATTTGTCCAATACTGCACCCAAAAGCAATCAGATCTCATTTCATCCAAATTACTTATCAAATAGTAATAAGGGCTGCTGTGAAGGGAAAAATAGGGATGCTAAAAAGAGATACTTTATTAAGTTCTGGTCAGTTTCTGGTTAATGGAATATCAAGTAGGAGTAATTATTCAAGTTATAGGCTTTGTACAAATTACAGGTAATATGCTTAATGTAGCTGTGACATATTTTCTTAATTTTAGCCATTAAGAAAAGTATATTCAACTCCATTAAGTAACCTCCTTAACTCTGACAATAGATAACTATGGTCATTAAACTAATGACATTTGTCATCAGCACTGATATTCTTGCTATGTCATAAGTATTGTGTGTCAATGTTTCCATTATAAAACTATTCAGGAATTTGTAATTTGACTGTTGGGGGATGGGGGGGGAAGGAATACAATCAAATGAGGATGAAATTTGCTAAACTAAGAATGTGTGCCTGCTTTCAAAACCACTAAATTGTCAATTTGGAAATGAATGTTATACTACTTTCCTTTACTTCACTCTAACTATCTTGTGAGGGCACATCTACATTTTCAGAAGCCATTACAGAAGACAATTCTGAGCTATTATGCCCTCAGATTTAAGTTCTATTTACAGCACTGAGTTACCTTCAAAGGCAGGATGCCCCATTTCTACTTAGTACAGAATATTTACATCTACTACATACATGAATACAAGCAAGGACTTAAATGTTCCAAATATCTCTTAATAGATTTTGTTTAAAAATTAATTTTTATTGGATAATAATGCTCCCAGTCTAGTTAGTGTCTGCTCAGAATACAGATGTACCCAAAGATTCCTCTTTTTGTCTATATAGACATATTTACAGAATAGAAGCATGAAATGCATCATCTACAACCAATTTTAAGGTTCTCTATTTCATGTTAACCCTCTCTTTTTGCACACCTGCACTTTCTTACTCCTGTCCTTCAGAAATGATTTTCAATATAATGCTAATATCAACACGTACTGCGTTCTGATCATCCACTTAAAACCATATCTGTCTGATAGGTCTGGGTATGGCAACATGGAAAAGAGGCTGAGAAAAGGACACTTAATGCTGTTCAGCAATGGAGAACATTCAGACTGATATTATGTCTACACAGTAACTTTTATTTTGAAAGAACCCATTTCGAAATAAAATCCTTATTTCAAAATAAGTTAATTAGAATTAACACTTTGTTAATCTGAATTAAGGAAATCCCTTCAAATCGAAATAGCATGCCCTGTGTGTGGACCTGCCAGGCGAGGGGCAGCATGGGAGGTGTGGCAACATGGCTGGCTCACCGGGCCATGTTGCCGGCCATGTTGCCAGCCAGGTAGCCAGCCAATCATGTATGAGCTGACCAGACAGCCCCTCCCTGTCCACCGTGACCCCCGAGCGCTTGCAAGACAGATGGCTACGGCTGCCCTCTGGATTCCGTACCATCCTCACTCACCTGGTAAACCCGCTGGGAGCCTGCAGGGTGCCGCCCTGCTGTGGGACACATTTTCCCTGAGCCCGATGAGCCCAGAGCTGAGCCCGGACTGTTATCTCAGTGGCCCTCACAGCACTGGGGAAGAACCCCATGGCTGAGGCCTGACAGTGTTGAGACACAGATAGCTCACTATGGCTATGGGGAGGGGGGGAATAAGTGTGCACTTGCTCTGCCCCACCTGAAGGCCTGGCAGAGGGCCAGTAGCAGCCCCTAACAGATAAGGTATGCCAGAGGACCCCTGCTGTGCTTGCCTCCATGGTGCACGGACAGACCACATGTTGGAATTTGGAGACATAAGGGATTAGATGTTGCTGGCAGACTGCTAAAGTCAGTCGACCTGGATAAAGGGCAAGCTGTTTGAGCCAGACCAACTAGGCCAAAGGCCCCTGGCGCAGATGACTAAGAGCGGGACGGGTCCAAGGAAGGCGCTGCAATTGGGAGACTTCTCGTGCAGAGGCCAGGCCCAGGACAGAATTCCCTATAGCAAGAGCTTATGATTGCAATATGTGTACTTCTTATGCCAGTAGACAAATATCGTACACTCTTCTTGGGGCCCTTGGGTACTTGCCTTCAGGCTTGCAGCTGTGTAGAAATAAAGTGCCACGCCGCATTAGGTTGTGCCCCCCCCACTGATGATCCCTCCACCGTACCAATAGCGCCTTGTCCCCCATCTTGGCACCAGACACCAACACAGACTGGTGGAAACGGACTGTCCAGGGAACTTGGAGCAGCAGGCACTGAAGGAGGAACCCTCCAGATTAGCAGGGGGACCATCACCCTCGTCACCGAGCCCACCCCAGTCCTACGCCGAAGGCATACGGTGATGAGGGTGGGCATCCCTGAGGACAAGAGCGTGGCCATTGCTTCCAGGAAGACAGCCACCCCTGGGTCCCACACATCCGGTGCCCATCTCGTCAGCGTCAGGAGGTCCACCATCAAGGAACTGCTGCTGCAGCTGGCCTACGCCATCAGCTGGTCCTGTGGCCACGCCCTGTCAGCTTGGAGTGCTGAAGGACAGCATTGCTGGCCTCACTGCCCTGGGCTTTCCAACATGTTGGGGGATCGTTGATGCCACCCACATCGCCATCGGAGCCCCACCACACTGCCCGCTCCCCCTTTCTCCCCAGCCAGCCGCCACCCAACCCACCCACACCCTGAAATGAACCCAATAAAACATGCAACAACTTTGGATATGGGTGAACTGTTTTTATTAACAAGGGGGTATGGGAAGGTGGAACTGGGGAGACAGGAAGGGCTGAGTGGAGGCACAACTGGGATGTGGGGGGTTTCAAACTGGGGGCAACTGGGGGAGCATTTTAGGGGAGAGCTGCCCCTGGAGCAGGGCCCAGAGCCTTTGCCGAGGCCACCCCAGGTCTGGGGGTGCCGGCGGTGAGGGGCGCTCCTGGGCTACTGCGTGGCACTCTAGAGCGGCTGCCTGGCACTCCATAGCCGCAGCCTGGTACTCCAGGGCTGCCACGAGGCAGTCGTCAGCCCCAGGGAGCGCTGAAGGTGCTGGACCATGGCGTCCTGACGCTGGGCTTGCTCAGTGCGCCAGGCCCTGGAAGACTCCTCTGTCTGCTGGCTGAGCTCCAACAGCATTATGAGCACTTTGGTCCTGGTGGTGGGCTGGGCTCTTCTCCTCTGGCGTATGGCCACTGGTGGGGGTGGGCTCCTGGGCGCTGGACGGCGGGTGGACGGATGAGCTGCAGGGGCAAAAGAGAGAACGGTTAGGTGTCAGCCTACTAGCCCTGGTGCGTGAAGCCTGTGAGCTGCAAACACCCCTGCCCTGACAGCTAGCAGGATTTCAAGGCTGGGTGGGCACTGTACACTGCAATCAGGGGGCACGGGGCCTCGAGGCCCATGGTAGGCAGTGAGCCGTTCTTGGGGGAAGTCTCCTGGGCCCATGTGACAGGCATGGTGGCTGCAGGCTCCCTGCTGTGCATGCTGCCAGGTCTGCCTATTGGCACCCTGTGCTGGCAGACTCCCCCTTCCTGCTTGGGCATGGGACTCTGTCTCCCCATGCCTCCCTGCATCACGCCTGCACAGGAGAGCAAGTGCTCCCTCCCCTGGGCCTGAGCCCCACTGTCCCAGGGCCGTGCCCCCCCAGGACCCATGCCCTGCACTCCGTGGCCTCCCTGCCTTGTGGGGGGAGGACACTTACCAACTGAGGCATGCGATGTCCCATCGGACTCCACTCCCTCCTGTTACTCTGCGGGCTCTGCTGGGCTACTGGGCTGTGGCTCCTCTTCGGGGATCAGCTCCGGGCTGGTGGCTGGTGCCTCGCTGATTGGGTGGCTGCCCTTGCCCACATCCAGGGGCTCCTCGCCCTCTTCAGTGGGGGCCACCTCCACCTCCGTGGTGCTGCCCTGCGCCTCTGCACTGTCCCGCTGGCACCTATGGGGGGGTGGGCAACTGGACTCAGCCCCCAGGAAGTGGTTTAGCTCTGCAAAATAGGTGCAGCTGGTGGCAGGTGCTGCCCCACGAAGCTCCCTGGCATCCCGTGCTCACCAATAGTCTTGGCGGAGGCCCTTTACCTTTGAGTGCACCTGCTCCATGGTGCGCTCAAAGCCTTCCTCCACCAGGGCCTGGGCGATGTCTGCGTAGACATCCACATTTCTGTGGCTGGCCCTGAAACGGTCCAGGATGTCCTCCTGTGCCCAAATGCGGAGGAGGGCAAGGGTCTCCGTGGGGGACCACACAGATCCTCTCTGCCGTCCCTTTGAAGGGGCTGCACGTGCTTCTGCTGCCATGGCCCACCTTCACAGGCTGGCAGGAGCAGAAGCCATGTGCTGGAGGAGCACTTACTGGCCCAGGGCAACCTGGGAGAAAGGTCACCCTCCAAACCACTTTTGAAACAATGGGTTGTGTGGACACGTTCTTTCGAAATGGCCATTTCGAAACAACGTGTCTACACAACACGTTTCGAAACAACGCTTTTTCAAAACAACAAATTGAAATGGCCGTTTTGAAAGAGCGGCCGTTTCGTTAGGTGGCTAGGTTTTACTTTTTCAAAATAACGATTGTTATTTCAAAACGATGAGTCCCATCATTTTGAGATAACGATAAGTCGTGTAGACCTAATTGTTTTATTTTGAAATAACGAGTGTTATTTCGAAATAAAAGTGCCATGTAGACATAGCCATAGATTTTAAGGCCAGAAGAGACTGTTTGATTGTCTAGTCATGCTTCTTGGATACCACAGGCTAACCCTATGTTCTACTTTTGTTTTTAACTAAAGCATATTTGTTGGAAACTGAGATATATGCAGCTAGACTGAGGTGAAGAGAGACAGAGGAATGAGTATATAGGGACTAAGAGGACTAGAGCGGATTTAGGAAAGTAGGTAAAACACTAGTGACACTGGTGAGTAGAGGAAAGCATTCTGACTATCTAGAAGAATCTGTGAGCATTTTTTAAAGTAGAGAACATCGTTTCATTAATTATCAGGGAATGATGTTTAGTTTGGGAGACATGTTAGCTCTATACTTAGATGTGCAAGTTGCAACAGCAGTCAGAAACATCAGGGTTTTTTTTTCATCTCAAAGTGGCAGGAATACCGTGCCACCTCAGACAGAGACTTAGCTGAAGTGATGCGTAACTTGACACCTGTCTTATTTTATGGACACACAGAAACCATTAAGAACCTGTTGCTAGTCCAAAATGCAGCATGTTATCTTCTATGAAGAACTAGTGATAAGTTGACTGCCTTTGCTGGTGGGTTTGTGAAACAAAACAAGGTCTTAGTTCTCATCTTTAAAGTCTTCCAGTAGTTCAGGGGTCAGCAACACCTATCATGCATGCCAAACCTGGCACACACACCTATCCTGACCAGCATGAGGTGCCACTGCTGCTCCCCCCAGTGGCCCTGCCCCCTAGTGGGGCCTGGGGCCAAAAGAGGCATGTATGTTCCTTGGCTCCTGTCCCCCACTGGCCCTACCCTCCAGCTGGGGAGCATGGCCAGCAGAGAAAAAGAGCCACAGTGTGTGGGGCTCCTGTCCCCTGCTGGCCTCACCCCCCCAGCTGGGGAGTGTGGCCAGCAGGGGTCGGGGCTCTGCATGTGGGGGTGGGTCCAGCAGGGAGAATGATGCTCTTCCCTGCCTCAGCACCTACTGGCCCCACTGCTGGCACCTGTCGAGGTGGCAATGGGTGGGGCTCACACGAGGGCCAGCAAAGTTTGCCAATCACTGCACTAGCTACATTTGGGCTCCCTACATGATTCATTCTCCCTCGACCCAACATCAGAAATCCTGGAATCCTGTGGACAACACAAACTCTTGCAGCTGACAATATCGATGGCAAAAGTTGTTCTTGGTCAAAGTTATCAAAAGGCATGATCAGCTGAGGGGAGAGGGGAGGGAAAGCATCAGCATAGGGGAATAAGAGTAGAGGATGAACCCATATCTGGCTTCCCTTAACTCCTGATATTGCAGCACTGGAGTCCTCTTTTGGGCCTTTTTTATTTGAAGGTGAACACATTAAAATCCTTACTAAGCCTCTTGGAATCACCTCATGTTCACCTTCACATAGAGGAATTGGTGCAGCTCTGCAATGGAAGATAGTGGAAGACTCCACACAAGGATCCACAGCTCCCTAAAGCAGCAGAGCTGTGCACTCTATGGTTTTCCACAACTTCTGCTAGTGCCAAGGTGGATGAGTGGAGTGGCCAGACTAGAGCTGGAGGATCCATGAAGTCACACAAGATTCACTCATTCGTAGTGGGAGGGAGGGATTTAGTGGCAGTAGTGTGCGCTGGATCTCTGTGCATACAGTCACAGCTGAGTTATAGCTTCATTTCTGCTGCTTCTTAAATGGTGTGGAAGGACCTCTTACATCCAACTAACCTCACACAGATAATTGCAGTGTCTAACTTGGTTAATCAGGCTGCATGTTGATTGGGCCTTGAGAATATGTCTCTTGTGCAGCTCCTGGTAACATATGGTTGCTTCAGAATTCTAGTTAATCTCTACTGCTGTCTGACTAGTGAGTCAAAAATGATTTAGATAGTAATAAAAAAAAGCACTTTATATTCTTCAATCTTCCATGTAAATAATAGGAGTGAAAGTGCTAAAATAAAATAGTTATTTTAAGGAGGCTAACTATTTCAAGATCAAATGGGGAACATTTTGTCTTATTAGGACAACCAAAGTACTTTTGGAAAGGGAAAAGATCATATTCTTCTAATTCATTCAGAGGCCTACTTTTCCAACTAGATGGAGAAGATGAAGTTCATCTCAGCTCTTCACAATGAATTTAGCAAAATGATTCATAAATCAGTTTGTAAAGTACATGATTATGACATAACTGAAATAAAAGAGTGCTAAATTTAAAAAAGAATCAAATGAGGAAGGAAGCATCACATATAGAAAGTATTCAAGTGGCTGGCTGGAGGTAATTAAATTACTGGGGTGTTGGAAAGTTTATTGCTAATTGCTAAATGAGTCACTCTGCTTGCTTATATTAAGGACTTCAATGGTATTAAAGCCTTGATCATGCTCTCCACACAGACAAAATAGAGGGTGAAACCTTCTGCTATCCTAACTCAGCCTCTGAAATTGCACATCATAAATTCAAGTATAATTATAGTGGCTGTTTTTGACAGTTTGGCATGTAACTTTAAACACTGCAGTTAGAAGCTAGGAGGCAAGAACAGAAGTGAAATTTTCAAAGCATCCAAGTGTTATTGACTTTTCATCAGACTTCACATATATCACTTAGGTAGGTCCTTTTGAAAATTTACCCCTGGCACATTCCATGTCATCAGTACATTTATGTGGCTCTGAGGCCACATAATCACGTCCTCATAAAAAAATATTTCCTGCTATGGGATCTTGCCGTGGTTTCCGATGTGGTGGGATTAGGTCAGCCTCTTTCAAGTGGGCTTGGTGGACCCTTGCATCTTTCCCCAAATTATCTGGTTTGCGTTGAACTGAGGGTCTTATAATAAAGACTGCTAATCTATTCAATTAAGGATTGGTGGGACACAACATGTACTTGTCCTAACCAATCTGCAGTAAAGTGAGAGTAAAATCCTCCCTTAGCAAATTAGCTTTCTAGTGTGCAAGTTTCATAGATCTTCCATAATCCAGAGAAACCACATGCAGTTCATCAGCAGCAAAGCCCATGATCACATCCCAAATGGCTAGTAAAAGAGCTGAACACAGACTACATGCTATTATGTATTACACACAATTGAGGAGGTTTGAATAGGTTCAGATTTAAATTAAACAAACAAAAAACACTTCTGCACCCAAAACTCAGAGAGTACATCCACACATACTGTTTAAATCGAAATAATGCTGATTATAAAAAATGGTAGGTCCACACGATATTCCTTTATTTCAAAATGAGGAGCTCCCTCATTTCAATGTAAGAAAAATCATATTGATATAATAAAACCTAGTATTATGTCAATATGACAATTAAATCAAAATTATTAGTTCAAAATAACACAGTGCGGACATGTTATTTTGAGTTAACTGTTAAATCGATTTAACACTTTTTGCCCTTCTCCTTCCCAGGTGCTTTCATTTTTCTATAGATTGGGTGAGGCATGGCTCTTTTAGGGGGCCATGTTGCTGCACCTCCCATGGTGCCTTGCTCCTAAATTGAGCTAGCAAGTCCTGTCCATAGACATGCTATTTTGATTTGAATTTCTAGTGGGGACCTGTTAAACTAATTTAACTTAAATCAATTTAATGATTTTTATATCAATTTTATTAAATCAATATAAGTTAAATCAATTTAGAATAGAATAGAATTATAGGGTTGGAAGGGACCTCATGAGATCATTGAGTCCAACCCCCTGGGGCTTGAACTCAGGACCTTCTGCATATTTTAACTGTATAAGTATGGACATAGCCAGGCAGACCAGAATTTAGATATAGATTGTATGTAAATTTGAAATGTTCATATCTCTACTTTAAAGAATAGGAAATCTGGTACAGCCCTTTTGTGAGGTCACTTGGTATGAAGCTTATGGTATTAATGAAAGGGCCCTGTCACTGTCAGGTTTCACTGGCATGAGACAGAGACTCATGAAAATTTGTGTTTGGTTATTGTTTTGTTTCTTAATGCGAGTGGCAAATAGTTTCATCTTTCTAAAACTCAGATGGTTAAAAGCTTAGGTGTGGAAGGTACATTTTATATATGATAGTGGGACCCCTGCTTAAGTACCCATCTGAGCACATTCTCAAAGCTCTGCTGTCATTCATAAATCACTCAAGTTGCATTATGTGCATTTTATGATGTCAGCAGAATTGCTTGAGTGAATTACTGGTCTGTATTCACTCCAAAGCCATCCATTGTCCCATATCATATGGAACAGAGATAACCAAAAGCAATGGGAGTACCAGAAAGAACAGCAGCAATCTCTGCAAGGCACTTATTCTGATAATGCTGAGCCAGAGCCCTTTCAGGGAATCTTTTCATAAATGTCCACTCTCTTGATATTTTCATCTGTCATTGACTAACAGGACAGAAATTATTGGAAAAGACTTACTACTCAGGATGCAAGAGATTGGCACCTAATCAAAATGAAATAAGTTTTCCAGGAAAAGAATTACATACTCAGCCATCTAATCTGAGTGACCGAATGCTGGAGGAGGAATGAATGTAATATAAGGTAAAATATGATCTCCTACTAACAGCATTCAAAGAGTTAGTGGGGGACACAGGACAAGAAGTATATTCTCTTTGTGTTAGCATAGTTGAGTCTGTCTGCTTCAAAGGCTACATTTTTTTAAAGACAAATTATTCCAATTGACAATAGAAATACACAGGAGCAGTCTTAGTGAATCTGGGGTTCTGGGCAAAAGTCAAGGATGGGGTGCCCCATGCCATGGGGGGGCACATCTTTGACTTTTGCCCCCCCCCGCCTTGCGGGGCTCCCACCTCGTCCCCTCAGGCCCCACTGCCAGCCCACCAGTCCCCCTACTCTTCCCTTCACACCCCGCCCAGCCCATGCCTCACCTCCTGCCTAGTTGCCAGCCACCACCTCTCCCTGGGTCTCATGACCAGCCCCCTGGTACCTTTCCCTGGTCATCTCACCTACCCCTCACCAGCCCTCCTCCTGCCCTCTGGCCTCACTGCCAACCCTCTGCCACCTCCCCCTGTACCCATGCTTCTCCTCTGGCCTCGCTGCTAGCTCCCCTTCCTCCAGGTCTCACCGCTGGCCCCCTGCCACCTCCCCACCTCATTCCCTGCTGAGCCGTCCCCCCCCCACCGCCCTGTGTGCTTCCCTAACCCACTCCCTCTTGCCCTGACCTGCCACCTCACCTGGCTTGGCTGGTTGGATGCTGCCCACCCTGCCTCATAGTGAAGATGACATATGGGAATACAACGGATGAGTGTTCCTTTGACAAACTTTGTTTCACTCAATGCCAATACTTTTTCCCCCAAACTGAAACCAGAGCTGGAATACCAGAAATGGTAAGTCCTGTAAACTGTAATGGAGTCACTTTCCATTAATGGAGTCACTTTCCAATAAAAAGTCACACTTTTGACTAGAAGTGAGCTTGTATCTAAATATAAGATCTGGGTGCTCCAGAATGTGTTAAAGTTCAGAACTGAACTCATACCCAAACTTTGCAGCTGTGTCTGAACAAACCAGCACTTTGGGAAAAATCAATCCACGGCTGCATGATAGACATGGTAATTTTCATTTTGCTTCCTGACTCATTCTAAGGCTTGCACCGAGTACAGTTCACTGAGGCATGAGGACAGGGACATCTCTGGACACTGGTCTAAGGGGCCTGTTCACCCCCCCAAATGTATTAGGAGTGCCCCAAGCTGGGGCACTACAGATACCTGTCCGCCCTGCCCTGCTCACCTCTGCACCTTGGAGCTGAGGCTGGACAGGCATTTTTAAACCTCCTGTCCTACAGTGTGCCCAGGCACGTGGCCTCCGGTGGGAGAACAGTAGCAGTAAATTTAAAAGGCTGTTCAGCCTGGCCAGGGAGCAGGTTATAGTGGCTGGGAACTGTACGTTGGTCTCTGAACTCCAACTAGGTTAAGTATGCCTCAGCTGGGTGAGGGGCAGGGAAAAAGGATATGGGGAGAAAGTGGGAGTTGGGCAAGGCACTGGAGAGGAGAGAGAGGAAGAAGGAATTGTGAACCTGATGAGGCGCTAGGGGTAGAGGCGAGAAGGAATCGGGAGCTGGTAAGGAGTGTGGTCTGGCTGGGGGCTGCCTGATGCCACAACTGAGCTCTGTGTGGTGGGCGAGGGGGTGCAGGGCTGCCCTGCCCAGCCCAGCCTAGTCCCTGGCTCCGTGCTCCAGGCTTTGAGATAATCAGGTTGGGCTGCCGGCTCCACACACTGGGCAGCCTTGCTGGGCTCAGCATGGGGGGGACTCCCAGCCCCCTGCTGGCTTTGTGCCAGGTTCAATATTTGGGCAGGGGGGGAGGAACTGCCCAGCCCCGTTGCATCCTAGTGTACACAGGCTCCAGGGCCTGCACCTGAGAGGAGGGTTTTGGGACCCTGTGCCCCAAATCTATTTCCTTTGTATTAGTGCCCCTGCCTTGGGCTCTGATCTACGTACAGTGAGGTTTTTGTATCCTTACTCCAGTCATCATATGGTTCCTGTTATCTGATCAGTATCATTCAAGAAATGAATAGAACACAAGCATCTGTGAATAAGACTTCCCCCAAAGGATCAAAGAATTATTACAAGGCCAAGCATTTGAGGCATACCTCTTGATGAGTAGAAGTGCATTACTCCTTTAGAAATACAGTGGTACATCTCAATAACTGGATGGCTATGTTGGAAATTGCCGCATAAATTATCATGACTTGTGATGTTTCTTAATGCTTGCCTTCTCTATTTTGGGAGATCCATGCTGTAACTGAGAAGATTTTGTTTTGTTTGTAGTGGTAAGGCTCAGATTTCACAGAGAGTTTAATTCTGTCTCTCACTATCTCAAAATTGGAGAAAAAAATCTTAACATTACTAAGAAAAATGTTTTTCATTGAAAGGATTCCCAGTTTGTAAAATGCTAGATGTGGAAAATAATCAGAGGAGCTTTTTGAAATGCATTGGATGGCAATGTGCAGTGTGCATGTTTTTCCTCCCAGTTTAACTGCTTTCTAATACTCAGATTTCTTTAGCTAGAAATAGCTAGTTTTCAGCATCTGGTGAAGTTTATTGCTGAAGACCTGAAAGAAAATTATTTCAAATGGCGATTGTCAGCCTCCAAAATATTTAAAGAAACTAATAGTAAACTCAAAGGATTTTACAAAGGTGAATAACAATGTCGGATGAATTAGAAAGCCATAGAAAGATATTAACACCATTTACTGATAATGAAACTGAGTCACAGTTACTCTAAGTTGACTTGCACAAAGACACATAATTAGTTAGTGAGAGAGGTGGAAATAAAACCTTGGTGCTGATTTCTATTACCTTTCATGAGCTAATGAACTACACTGCCTGCCCATGGGTAACCTGGTAATAGACATATTTCTAAGAAATTATAAAAATTAAGAATCCAAAACCTTGGACAGTGGACTTGGACAGTGCACAGATAACCAGAAGGTGTTCCCAGGAACAAAACAAAATAACAACAATGATAATAATAATTAAATTAATTTGACTTGGGAGTGCCAATCAGCTACCAGAATAATGGATTAGTGCAGAAAACTAATAGGCCTTTTTTTCAAGAACAGTTGCATGTACAGACAATATAATATTTATTATTTCAGGCAAATCAGAATGCAAATTACCATTAAATTTTGTGAGAATACAGAACTCTTTACATATTTTGAAACAGCTAAATCTGCATGTCCAGAGGGAGCAACACTGAACTGTTATATGAGACAAAAGGCACAAACTACCCTAACTTTTTGGAGTGTGGCTCTGTCCTTTCTTTCTCCATCTCCTTCATTTTTTTTTGAAATTTGTGGTCATAACTATGAATGGGGTAGCATGCTCCCTCAACAGTAGACCTTCCTTCTAAGCCTTATTGTTGTTACAAATCAAACTTAGTTTCAGAATACAATACAGAGCTCTGATCCTGTATGCTACTTTTTAGTTTCAGCTGTACTGTTGGCTCTTGTAGTTGAAGCAGTTTGATAGTTTCTGAGTGGTTGGTTGAAAGCTTAAAGGTGTGAGTTCTGACTTGCTCTCTAAAAAAAGTCTAGTCGGCATTTGGAAACAAGCATATAGCTTGGAAGAATTTGGTTTGAAAGAACACTGAGCTTTGCTGAACACCTTTCTCCACCTACACTCCTGGGGCCAAGTTCAGAGGTCATGTAAATTATGGTGTAAATTGTGCATCAGTAAGACAATGTCGATGAACATAATCTGGTAAAAACGAAAAGGAGAGGGGTGTAAAAGCTATAGTTATACAAGACAAAGTAATGAATGGGTGGTTATAAATACAGAGGACCCTAAAACATTCTTCATGACTATTTTGCACTGTTTACACCAGTTATTTCTGAATTTGACTCTTGACGGATTGCAACACATTATTTTTTCTGTTTTGGTTTAATCAGTATGTTCCTAGCTTTCTCTGTTGATAACATTGTAAATTATATTGCTTGCTAGAAGACAACAACATTCTGAATTACCTGATTTTTTCATATAGAGATTAATATTAACTTGTTCTAATGTTCCCTATTTTTGCTTTTCAAAAAGATGCAGCAAGAATATTAAAATGCGTTTTCATTTTAGAGAGAAAATGATTGAGTTCTAGGTTGAATCTGTGCAAATCTAATGACAGGGAAATATGACCTTAATCTGCAGCTTCATGTGCCATGTCCCACTGTTGGTCACATTTTCAATCCATATGGAATTAGATTTCTGCCATTAATCTCAAACACAGTTTTTAGGTTTTTCTTAAATGAAATGCGAAAGACATCTGATTTGGAAGCTTAAGGATCCCATCTCTGTAGTGAGTCACTCCAGCAATGAATACTTGTGAAATCAGAGATTTATTGGACGCTGGGAGTACAGCACACTGTTGAACTAGGGTCATTACACATACCTTGTATGATTAGTCTCTTAAATAATCTCTTTGGTTTATTGCTAATAATTGTGGAGCCTCTCTTTTCTCTGAATGGTTTAGGATCTCACTGCTTAATGTGGAGTGAAAATTGGGTGCCAGACTGGACTCTTCTGATACTTTACAAGTCAAGAGGCTTTATGAATCATTTTGCATGTGCACAAGAATGCACATTGCCTTCATTGGCCTTTTCTACCTTTTGAATGTTTAATGGTGCACATTAACATTTTCTTTTCATAGTTATTTTTCCATGGAACAAACCATATATTCTGTCAATACAGGTGTGTCTCACACTCACAAATGCCCTCACATGCCCAAGCACACACACATAGACATGGAGGTGAGATGTGGCAAATCGTGTAGCCATGTGATAAATGAATGTATTGTGCGCTGTTTGCTTTGCAGATCCAGGATTCCAGTTTAGCTCCTTGTCATTGTGATGTTGCATATCTTCCTCAGACAAGAACTCAGTATTAAAATTTACTTGAGCCTTGGGTTCTCATGAAAAAAAATCACTCAAGTTATTATTAAAAACTTTTAAGAAAACAGTATCAGACACATGATAACCACAAACTCAAACTCAGGAATTTAGTGGTAAATGTGTCACAGAGAGCCAGGAAGATGGCTGGATTTGGCATGGAGGGGGTGGGCTAGAGTGTCCTCTATGGTCACAATATCTCACCAAGTGTGTTGCAACTCCCAGCAGGTTGAGAACCACTGATAAAGAGAAAAAAAGCAAAGAGATGTTTGTGATAGATAGATAGATAGATAGATAGATAGATAGATAGATAGATAGAT
>ML681964.1:56106029-56159184 GCA_007922195.1 Podocnemis expansa
TGGGGTGCAGGGTGCCCCTATTCTGTGCACCCCACAGCCCAGGCTCCGTGGCTGCTGGCTGGGTGGGCTGAGCCGGAGCTGGCTCTCCCCACCACTGGGGCTCAGTGGCTGCTACCCTGGTGGGCAATGCAGGAGCTAGATCTCCCTGCCACCCGGCTCCGCGGCTGCTGCCCATGCAGACAGTCCCAGAGCTGGCTGTCCCCGCCACCTGAGCTCCATGGCTTCCACCCTGGCTGGGGATGCGGGAGCCGGCTCGCCCAGGCGAGCCATCTCTGGCATTTCCTGCCCCAGCAGCAGCCACGAAACCCAGGTGGCAGGGAAAGCCAGATCTGGCACTGGCCACCTGGGTGGCAGCCGCTGATCCGGGGCAGTGAGGAGAGCCGGCTCCGGCATCGCCTGCCTAAGTGGCAGCTGCCGAGCTGGGGTGGTGTGGAAAGCCCACTCAGGGATCCATTGCCCCTCTAAGCCAGGGTGCTGAGGGGAGATGGGCCATCCTTCCAGTGTGCCATGCAACCCAGGAGGAAGGTCAACGCCCTGTTTCAAAACAGTGGTTGTTTTGAAACAACATGTCCAAACGGCGTTGTTTTGAAACAACTGTTTCGAAACGAGGGCTATTTCTATTCCAACCCAGGCTTTATTGTTCCAAAACAATGGATCTTATTTCAAAATAAAGAAACATCATTTGGAAATGACAACTTTTATTTTGAAACAACAGTCATTGTGGACATAGCCATTGAGTCTAGGAAGCATGGAGCTTCACAATTTGGAAAATACTCTTAAATAACGTAATAGGGATATATATTAGCAATACTAATAATCTTCTAAATGTATTATAGACAAACCTACTGGAACCAAATTTTTCTTGAAAAAGTTAAATATTGCTTTTTAAAAATCTGTGTCATAATGAGTTGACTAGAATAAAAATTAGTGCATTATGACAGGACCTGCTGCAAAACATTTCTCTTGCATAGAAGTGTGGAAGATAGGAAGCACAACTTAAATTATTACCTGCCCCAGAATCCAGTGGAAAGATTTCTGCCAACTTCAGTGGATGTTGGGTCAATTTTACAGTGAATATGTCTGTAGATTACCAGACAATACTGAAATATAGCAAATGATTACTGTCCCATACCTTTTTATCTCTTAGAATTATTTTTTTTAATTTTCTGCTTTTTAAAAGAAAATTGTTGTTGTTGTATGCTTGCTTTAATTTGAAACTCTCACAAAGCCTCTACTCCATTCAGACATACTGAAGCAAATTAAAACAGCTTTGGTTTCTTCTGGCTGTATTCATCCTACTCATTTCGTTTCGGGGGTGGGGAAGGAATCTTCAGATAACTGAGCATATACATTTGAGGTTGATATTTTTTTTTTCAGTTTTGACTTAGAAAGCAGAGTTTCCAGGGCACAAACAAAACCCATTAATGGTTTGCTAGCTACTAAATACTCCTACTTGTCCTCAGTTGAGATTGTAATGAAAATCTATCAAATCTTAGATGCTTTTATGTGTTCATAACTGAGATTTTAGCTGTTTTTAATCACAGCTGGATTTAAAACTGAATTTCTTTTGACAGATGTTCCACATAAAAGAGTTGCTTAAGCAGATAGCAATTGGTCAAATAAAATTACAAGAAATACAATATGTGCGCTGGTAAAGATTTATTTAACTGTTTTCTTTCTTCATTCTCGGAAAAACATTTTGTTTATTGTAGTCCCACCTTATAGTCTTTCATCAAGCAAAAATCCCAGTGATGTCCTTGTAGTTGTGGAAGAGGAAACACTTCAGAATTGGTCCCCACAGAATTTTTTTGTTTTGAAGGATCTGAAGATTAAGCCACCAAATATTCTTATTCTTTTATTCTTATTCTTATTCTTATTCTTATTCTTATTCTTATTCCTAGCAGCTATTCAGAAATTGTCTCATGATCACTGAAGTGGTTTTTACTGTCTGTCTATCTATCCATTCAATGTGTCCCAGTCATTAAACTAGTTTCTGTTGTTTACCCCCTGGATGATCTAGACCAGTGGTTTCCAGGATGTGGTTCACAGATGCTTGGGAGTCTGCAGACTGTCTAAGATTCCAGAGGGGTCTGCAAATGAAAAAAGGCTTGAAAACCACTGATCTAGGTGAAGACATCTGTGTGGAAAAAGCACAAGAGTTCTCAGCTCCCACTGAAATAAGATTGGGTCCTATGCTCCCTTTCATCTCAGGTTCTTTATAAATGGCAATAACACAATATTCACCAAGATTTGTAAAGCATGTTGAGAACATTTGTTGGAAGAGGCCACAAACATAATGTACGATTCAACAAGGTGAATAAATTCACCAGTTTTACTGCTGAAATTTTAACAAATCCTGCATCATGAAAAATGACTGAAAACAATCTCAAAGCTTGTTAATGCTTCCCTCCTTTGTCATCAACAACACTGAAGCATATAACTGATAAACTATAAGCTCTTTGGGGCAGGATAGGGTGTATTTTTTTAAGCTTGTACTATGCTTAGCAAAAAATCATGCAGCTTCAACAAGCTGCTGCAATAATAATAATAATAATAATAATAATAATAATAATAATAATAATAATAATACAGGGATGTGAAAACCATAGAAGGTTTTGAATTCAAATTACAATTCATATTAAAATCGATATATTTTGGATCCAAATTCTATCTGAATTGTCGAAATCCCCTGGGTATGCAAGGCTGGGATGAAAATTTCAGAAGAGTAGGACTTCTCAGAGACTAGGAACTAGACTGAGTTTTATACTTACCGCTCTAGTTTTTGCTGGTAAGAACTGCCTTTCTCCATCCTTGTATTCTGATGCTTCCTGTTCTGTTTTTGACAGAAACCCAGTGTGAGAGTACCTTCAGCAATTGAATATTGCCTTTTAACTTAATTAACTAATGCTAATTCTTCTTCACTTTGGACTTCCTGAATCTCTTCTACATCCATACCATGCCAACACAGCAACCAGCCAGTCAATAATCTCTTGTCACTCTCTTCTTTCCTTCTGTACAAAGGCAACAAAAAAAATTAGGTGTGAAACTCCTCAAGAATAGACATTTGAGACTTATACTATAGATGATATCTGCTGCATGAAATGGATGGGTTTATGCTATGGCTGAAGCCAAGACCTACCAATCAAGGCTCTGTTATGGATGCTTTAATAAATGTGCTCATACTTTAAAATATTTAAAATATTTTAATTTTCCTTTCAGTGACAGAAATGGTGAGCCGGTTGGATTGGTCCTTGTTGCCTCCATTTTATGTCTGATTCGGTGCTTGTAATAAATAAATAAATAAAGTAAAACTCCAAGCCCATAGTATAATTTCATTTTAAATGTTGAGAGGAGACCATGACTAACTTTTTGTTTGGCAAGATTTTGACATATAGGACCTCATTAAGGTAGGCTTATTGGTTTTCATGCTTTCTCTTGCAAGAGGACTCAACACAAGACTGATTTCAGGATCCTGTGAGGTGTTAATAATCACTTTCTACAAAATGGTGAGGTTCTTAAATCCCAGTGACATCAATGAGAGCAAAGGTTTCTCAGTACCAATCTACATGCAAAAACAAATTTTCAAAACAACAATGTATTCACAAGGGCTGTGAGACAAGGATCATTGTTGCAGTGGAGTGGAAGAGTCCATTCAGCAGGCCCAGAGTTGTCCAGCAGCCCTGCTGTTCTGGTGTGCCTAGGTCACAGTTAATCTTATTTCCTCTTAAGTTCATATTTATGTTTAAATTTGTATTCAGTACAAAATGGTCTGAATTTTATTTTCTCACATCATGAAGAAAAATCTTATTTTTCTGGCACATTCAAACCACGAGTCCTAACCCAAGCAATCACACATTATTTAACCTCTCTCTCTTTTTTGTGTATTGGATTCAAGTGCTATATCTAATTAATCTAATATTCTGGCAAATGAATACTAGCAAGAGAGAGAAAGACTGTTCTCATGTCTAAGGCACTGATTTGGAACTTGGTTCATCTGGGTTCAATTCCTAACTCCGACACAAGATGGCTTAGAAGAATACTGTGCAGTCTTCAGTGCCCACTAAAGTCAATAGAACAGTCCTGCTGGATTAGGACAATATGTATAAGTTCCCTATCTGTAAGGTGGTGGATGATCATACTTTTCTACTTCACCAGGGATTTTGTGAAGATATTTGTGAGATCCTTACATGTTATGATGGTGAACATTAGATAAGTACCACATAGGCATTTAGCCAAATAACCTCATGTGTATGTGTTATCAGTGACCCCTATATCTTCAGTGTTGAAGATTAACATGTCCTAAAAATCTTAGAATAGCAATTTTCCAGGAAAGAGGGCTTCAGTAATGAAATTGCTCAAGTTCTGAATAGAATTTCTTCATAAATAGGTATTTCAAGGGATCGGATAGTGCTCAAACTGAAATTCAGTGATTTAAGTGTGGATGAGATGTTCTGTGATTAAATCATCAGACAGTGATTCAGAATGCAGTGAGCACATTCCACCTGTCAGACAGAGCTAGTGTCTGATGTTGGACAAGTGACCTAGTCAAAAGGTGAATCAATTAGTTACTTCTTTAGTTTCCGTATATACATTGTGGGTATGTTCACACGCACCGTTTAAATCGAAATAAAAGTAGGTATTTCTATTTAAAAATGGTAGGTCCATATGAAGTAACCTTAAATCAAAATGAGGAGCTCCCTTATTTTGGTATAAGGAAAGTCATATTGATACAACAAAACTTAGTTAAATCAAGACTGCTATATCAATATAACACTCTATGGATGTATTATATAACTGTTATATTGATTTAATACTATTTGACTTTTTTCCACCCAAGGTGCATGTGTGTGTGGGGGGAAGGGACCCCCCCACACTGGCTCCCCCACTGCTGGTTGGGTGCATGGGAAAGGGAGCCTTGCACCTGGCTTCCCAACTGCTAGCCAGGTGGCAGGGGAAGAGACACCTGACACCCAGCTTCCTCACCCCTAGCCAGGCAGCGGGGAACAGATCCCTGTGCCTAGCTCCTCCTGTGTTAGCCAGGCAACAGGGAAGGGACCCCTGCACCCGGCTTCCCCAGCGCTGTTCAGACAGTGGGGAGAAGAGCCCTCCCATGCCCAGCTCCTGGCGCACTGGCCAGGTGGCAGAGGAAGACACATCTATGGGCAGCTGCAGGCATGCTTGCCGGGAGTGGGGAGAAGGGAACCACACTAGCTGGGCTGCGGGGAATGTACTCCCATCTCCCAGCGTGCTCACTGGACAGCAGGCGAGAGGACCCCCCTGAGTCCTGCTTTTGGTGCGCTCACCGGGCAGTGGGGATGGGACCCCTCCAGCAGGCTTTAGGAGCGCTCACCAGGTGGTGGGAGAGATGGGACCTAAAGTCATGTGCGGAGGTCCTGTCCCCACCACCCAGTGAGCACACCTAAAGTCAAGCAAGGGAGTCCCAACCCCCACCTCCCAGCGAGCATGGCTTTAGCTGGGCATAGGGGTCCCTTCCCCCCCACTGGCTGGTACACAGGGCGCCAGCTGCGGGGCTCCATTCTCCCCGCACCCAGCAAGTGAGCCTGCAGCCAGGTGCAGGGGTATCTTCCCCGCCGACGGCCATGTTGCCACACCTCCCAGGGTGCCCCCTCCTAAATCGAACTAGCAAGTCCTGTCCCTGGACATGCTAGTTCTATTTGGGTTTTTTGTGGGAACCTGTTAAATCAATTTCAGTTAAATCAATTTAACTGCCAGTGTGTAGATGTAGGCTGTATGAATTAGTTCAGTGGTTCTCAAGTAGGCATATGCTAACCCCTGTGGATAGGCATAGGTCTTCCAGGGGGAACATCACCTCATCTAGATCAGTATACATCATCCCTCAGGTTTGTGGGAGAGATTTAGGGGGATCCCAAGTGCTGGGCCAGGATTAGAGGATGGCAAGCAGGGCAATTGCCTAGGGCCCCATGCCACAGGGAGCCTGCCAAGCTAAGTTACATGCTTCAGCCCCAGAAGGTGGGGCTCAGGTTTCAGAATCCTGAAGGGAGTACAGTAGTCTCAGAAGGCTGAGAACCTCATTCTCACCTTCTCATCTATCACTGTTTAAAGGCCTACACTGATACTGAATTAAAAAAAAAAAGGGGGGGGGTTGATTTGCTGAAACAGACTACTCCTCTGGAACTGTTTGAATTTATCTTGTGATTCACCCTTCTCTGCCAGTGTACATAGCATGCTGATGGTTCCATTTCATGCATCTGATGAAGTGAGATTATGAGAATGGAAGCTTCTGCAATAAATAAATAAATTTATTAGTCTGTAAAAGTACCACAGAACTCCTTGCTTGTTGGACTAGTTGACTAATTCTCTATTCTTGCCAGTCAAAGTTAAATTACATATGGGCATCTTTAACAGTAAAATATTGAACTCAGTTTTTACAAATCGCAGTTGTGGAAGGGACCAACCTTTAAGCGCACATGCAATAGTTCTGAAGAATTTTCAGTAGTCAGCTAGTATTAGCCCAGCTGCCACAACTATTTCTTGCCTGACCCACAAACTTTGATATATAGAATAAAAGTGAGAAAGTCAGTTTCAGCAGCTCTTCTATTAAAGAACTTAGAATATTTTTTTAAAGTGCTAATGGAGAACCAAAAAAAGAAGAGGATGTGACACAATTTTTAAAGGACTTCTCAGGACAAATAAACCAGCACATATAGATGAAAGCTTAGACTGGAAATTGACATGGTTAAACCTCCCTAAATACACAGTACTATAATGACAAAAAATGGAAACAAACTGAGTGCTGTTGACTGAATTAAACCAAACTATCCAAAACAGATGGCCTAAAAATCTCAATGAGTATTTGCAAATTACAACATATATTGGGGACTATTTTTTTTTAGAGAAAATAAATTAGACAGAGAGCCCCATCTGCAGAGAAAACCAATCATTTTGCTTTCTCTCTTCCTCCTCTTTACCTCCTGGGGACCCTGCCTGTGATTGGGGAGCATAACGTGTGTCCACCATAAAGTAGATGATGAGAGTGGTGTTGTCACCCTTAAATGACTACCAGCTGGTGCCATCAAATCAAAAATAGTTGGAAAAACTGAGAGGGACACAAGAAAGTAATCCTTTCAAATTGCCACAATATTTACTGGAAAGGGAGGCTTTCAGGGGAAATCAAGCATGCAATCCTGTAAGCCCTCTGCCCGGACATAGCACGAGTGAGTACACAGGGGTACCTACTGAAATATGGTAATGATCACAGTTCTACAGCTCATGTAAAGCATGAAAATGAACATATTATTTTTCTAAAAAAAAAGAGAGCGAGAGTCTAACTGTTCAACTCTCCATTCCCTGGACTCAGAGCTATCAATTTAGTTCATAATTAGAAGCATCCAGTTATATCATTCTGCCTTTTTTATATGTTAATTCAGAAGATCTAGATGACACAAAAAGCCTCCAACATTCTTTATAACACAAACAGCGTTAACATATTGCACAACGTAGAAACCACCCATTTTATGGCTGCACAATTTCCTAGTCATTCTACTATGCGTCAGCAGTAACAAATAAGAAAGCAGACTGATTTAAAGTTCAAGTTTAGTTGCATGAGTTCCCCGCAGTGAAACAAATATTCCCTTGGCAGTTCTTATTTTCTTTATCACACCATGAATTCCTCAGACACTGAATGTGCTGTTTCCATTGTGTATTTTCTTGAGTTGCACCGAAAATCCTGGGAATAGTGTTAAAGGACAGACATATTTCTCTCTGTGGATGTTTACTAAATTTGAAATTTCATCTCTCTAAAATCACAAGCTTTTATTCTCAGCAAAGTCTTGTGCATATTAATCTAATCTAAGATGTTTGTCTAACTGCCTAGCCTTTTGAAGCACATTTCCTAGATCCTTTCATCCTTAAACATACTTCCTGAAACCTACTTACTTACCTTTTAAAAAATATGGATTAAACATATAACATATGGTGTTATTGTGATAGTACCATTTATATTTAACTGTAAAATTAGAATTTCAGTAGCACACTTGTATGTCTTTTAAGAACATAAGAATGACTGTACTGTCTTCTGATAATGGACAGAGCTAGATGATTCAGAGGGAAGAAAAAGGGCAGTTTATCAAGTGATCCATTCCCTGTTGTTGAGTTCCAGCTTCTGACAATCTGAGGGTTAAGGACTTTAGGGCATAGAGCTTTGTCCCTGACCATCTTGGTTAATAACTATTGATTGTCCTATCCTCTGTGAATATACATAATTCTTTTTTGAATCTATGTTCTTTTGGCCTTCACAGCGTCCCTTGGCAGTGAGTTCCACAGTTTGACTAGGTGTTGTATGAAAAACTAATTCTTTATGTTCCTTTTAAGTTCACTGCCTATTAATTTCACTAGGTGATCCCCTTGTTCTTGTATTTATGTGAAAGTGTAAATCACACTTCCTTATTCAATTGCTCCACAACATTCATGATTTTATAGATCTGTTATACTCCCCTAGCCATCTCTTTTATAAGCCAAACAGTCCCAGCCTTTTTCATCACCCCTCATATGGAAACTCTTCCAACCCCATAATCATTTTTGTTGCCCGTCTTTGTTCTAATATACCATTTTTGAGACCCTGGCCCTGTGCCTAAGTCTTCTTTAAACAAGTTTGTTGAATGCCTGTAATGTTAGCTTTGACAAGTATAAACGGAACTGATTCATCGCAGAGTTGCTAATTTTGAAGGCTAATTATGTAACCTTAATGTCAGATTTTCAAATAATTTAGTCATACAATTATGTACTGATTTGAACAATTTCTAGTATTCTGAGATCAAATTAGCTAGCTATGTATATTAGCTCTATATTAGCTGTGTACAAGTTAAAAGGAACCAAAGTAATGGTGGGTAACCAAAGTAATGGTGGGTAAAACTGTACTCTTCTTTCTTTCTTGCTAAGCCTGTTTTCAGAAGTCCTAAATACCCTCCTCTCCAGCTGAAACACATTTGAAAATCAGGGCCAAAGAGTGTCAGGGCCATTCTTTCTATTCTGGACCAGATCTTGATCCTAACTCATTCTGAGTAGTACCTTCCTTGAAATCAATAGGACTCTGTGAGTAAACACTGCTTGAGCAGTAAGGGTATCACAATATATTCATACGTATTAGTTGTAGTCGTCCTCCCATAGCTGCACAAGCCTTTCCTTGTTACTGATGGAACTTCATTGTGGATCATATTAGTAGGTTTGGCCAATAGAATGTAGAAGATATTTTTAATTAACCATCTCCACAGAATTATTTTGACAGCTCTAAAATATTAAATGAGACTACATGAGACACAATACTTATTATCACAATAAAAAATGAATTTGTAATTTATGCTACTGTGGGTTATTGTGATTTGGTAGCCCAAACCAAGTTTAAATGAATCTTTCCCCTGATAAATTTGGGTTTTGGGGTTCTCTTTTTAAAAGGGAAGAGATACCATGTATGCAGATACAAAGCACACACAAAGAGACTAAAAAGGAATTAAAGCATTTCTCTCAGTGTGTGTGGGCAGCTGAGGATGTGCATATGGAAATGAGAGATGAGGGCAGAGGAATCTCATAGGCTATGTCTCCACTGGAGGCTTTAGTTGACTTAAGCAACTCCTTGGTCACATCTGGAGTTCATTAAGTTCACTCAAGTACTTGTTTAAATTGACTTAATAACTCTCACCCTTAAAGTAGACTTTGAGAGTTAAATCAACTTTATTAAGTTGACTTAACAAAATATGGCCATTAAAGTTGACTTAATAAAGTCACCTTAAGGCATGAGAGCCATTTAAGATGACTTTAAATGCATTCCCTGGCTTAAGTGACCTTTATAAAGTTGACTTAAACAAATATGGCCTTTCTAAGTTGACTTAATAAAGTCGACTTTAAGATGATCTTATTAAGTTGCCTTTCCTGAGCCCTCTACCGTAGACGTAGCCATACAGAATCGGAATTGTGTTATCTTCCAAACAGAGGAAGTCTGGTATTTTCCCCTTTTAATTTCACTCAGAGCTGCTGATTGTCCCATTTTACTATTACATTTATTTTTTATTGATTTTTTAGGGCTAGTCAAAACTGCCATTTTTTTTAAATGAGCAAAAATAAACAAGAATTCAGTGGCACTTAAAGACCAACAAATTTATTTATTGCATGAGTTTTTGTGTTTTGCTGAACTTGACTAACACAGCTTCACCTTTGAGAAATGAGCAAAAATGTTTCCTTTGTAATACAAAAGCTCTCTGAATTTATTTATTTAAACTTTTTCTCATTTCGATTTTTTTTAGAGAGATGTTTAACTGAGCTATTTTTTTATCAGAAGAAAAAAATGTTTTTTGACAGAATCCTCACTTTTCACTGCAAATGTATTATGTGAAAAACAATTTGACCTGTTCTGTAGTTTATATTGCAGCAGGGACTACAATACACAGGCAGTATTAGGCCACTGTTTTGTTAAGTGATATACAAAGAAATATGAAGATAACGCCCCCTTGCCAAGGAGCCATAGAATTAACAACCAAAGAAGATACTATATGTGACCTAGGAAGGACAAACAAATATATAAAGTTTTCAAAGCAATGATTTTTTTCTGGATAATTATAAACATATAAATTAAGTCACAATTTTCATCATTTCGTTAATCTGTTATTAATTGGCTGGTTGCCTATAGATGCCTGGTCAGAAGAGGACGTTGAGAAAAAGACAATGACCTTGCAGATCAGACCAGTGAGGATGTTCCAGGAAGGATTGAAAACTTTAACTAGATGCCAACACACAAAACAAGCATACCAGGCTGGCATGTTTGCAGTAGAGGAAGCAGAGAAAAGATGAAAAATGATGAAAACAGACATGTCTGGAGGAGCAGAGTTGTGAGAAGTCATGAAGGTGAGAACAAGAAGTTTGCACTTAGTGAAGTGAAATGAGGAGTGAGGGAAGTGATGTTGTCACCTGAAGGTCCAAATTTATCTTTGCTGTGAGTTCCAATGACTTCACTAGAGTTATACAACAGATTTTTTCCCCAGTGCATCTCAGAAATTTGTGTTATTCAAAAACTATGATGTTTCCAAGATAATCAGACTTCAGGTTTGAGATCCCGCCACTCACTGGTCTGGTTATCGCCATCTTCCTTTTTTACTTTATAAAATTATCATATTTAAGAGTATGCAATTCCATTTACAATTGTTTTGTAATAGAAGTTATACTTGGACATTTCCATAATACCTACAGGGAAAGAAATATGTCTTTGGAGCATTTCATTAAAAAAAAAAGTGCAAGATCATCAACCTCATTGGAGCAAAGGATACAGTGAAAGAAAGTCATATGCACTTTACTGTTACTGCAAAGGTAAATTATAGAAAGACAGAAGAAGAAAGAGCATGTGTCACCTGGAGTTAGAACTGAAACTACAGCTCACCAGCAATTGAATAATGGGTCAACAAGCAGAGCTCGCTAGTTCATGACTATTATCTACATGTATTCCCACTTACTACATGCCAGCTGAGGCCAATTTTCAGCTGGGAATTGTAGCAGCTGTCCCTGTGGAAAATAAAAGAATGTCACTTTAAATTTTGCAGGTGCACAAGAGAAATGTCAGCTTCATGCTGAAATGTACAGTAATGCACATTTTTTTCTGACCTGAACATGTTGCATCAATTCATGCTCATGAGAATGTCATTTGTGATTTCCCTTCTTCCTGATCTTTAACCCATCTTCATTTTTTAAAAAAATATTGTCTCCATGATTATTCACCACAGTATAAATACAGCACTAAACTCTGCTACTAATATCCTGACTGTTTTATAGAATTTACATTTGGGATGACTGTTTTTTTTTACCATCTAACACATTTTAAGTATTAGGGCAAGATATCTCCTAAAATAAACAAAAATAAAAACAAAAAAACAAAAAAAATCTGTGATTGTGCCCCCTTCTGTCCCCACAAAATTCAGATAATCTATCCTCCTTCCTGAATTACACAAACAATTCCCTCTGATTTTAGGGATTTTTTATGGGCAACTGAACACATATCTGTTCACTTTTCTGTTTTGTTGGCTGTCATTTGGCCTTTTTAAATATATGTGAGCCACACTTAAGTCATGTTAGTGTTTGGTATAGCTGATCTTTTAATAACAATTTCAGGTGTTATGTGCTTACTTCATAATTTATCATCTTTATCCCTAGAGAGGTTATTTTTGGGTCCAGACTAGCATGCAAACTCAATATTGAACCCAAACATAAGTAAAAGGGAAAAACTGAATGTAACATGTCAGTTATCCACTATCTCTAATCTTCCATTCTAATTTTAGGGATCCATTTTTATATTTTTTCACAAATTTATAAAACCCCTGTTACCTCTGGTAATCCTTTTATGCTTTTGCATTAATATAAGAGAATAGAGACTACCGTTAAAACTGCTTATAGTGTAGTAAATATAAAGTACTTTACAGAACACTGTAATTAAATTCTTCTTTGCATCTATATATGAAAAATACTTAGAAGCAAAGCCATACCAGAGACGCATTTTTCAAACCAGTTTGGTGCAGAATTATGCCCATAATTTGCTAAAGTATATATTGAAATTATATTTGAAAATTAGGTAATAGTACATGACAAGGCTTGACTGTTTGCACAGGTATTCAAATTATTTGCATGAGAAATTGATCCCAAAACATTAGGCAGAAGTACACATGTATTTTTCAAGAGAGCCTAATTTGTTTGAAAATCTGGTCCAAGAGATCTATGGACAATACATTTGTATGTGCGATTTTCATTTTGCTTTTCAGTGAACCAAGTGTTTATCTGATATGTCCTGGGGGTTTAAAATGCTCCCCAAAAGTATACATAAAGTATGGTTGTGAGCGATGAATGATTCTCAACATTGCACCACCATTATGCTTCAATTCCTAACCTACAAGGATGACATCAGTTAGAGGATAACATGTTCAGAGTCTATACGTGTTCAGTACTTGATTTCTACGGATACCTCCAACTACTGTACCACTTGTCAAGTTCCAAAGGGGCAGCTGTATTAGTCTACTTCAGCAAAACAAGCAAGGAGTCCTGTGGTGCTTAAAGGCTAACAAGTTTATTTATCACATGAGCTTTCATGGTAGAAAATCCCACTTCAACAGATGCTTTGAAGATGGGGTCCCCAATTTCTATTTTTATTTCTTTGCTTATTTTTCCCACTAATAAACTAAAGACCATTGATTGATTTATGATTAAAAATTAACACTCCCCCTGAAAATCTTTCTCATGCCAAAACTCAATGAATCCTCATCTCTATCAATGTTCATCAAGATGTCCAAACCCAGTCTTGGTTTAAAGGGACTCTGCATACCTCCCTGGTAGCAAAAATGAGAACACTCTAAGACCACTTGAGAAGCTCTGACATCTGTGAAGGTGTAGAATCATTTTTACAAAAATCCAGCCACAGTCTCCTTCCCTACCTTCTCAGGGGCTTGCCCTGCAGGGAGGGGTAGTACCACTGAGGGCTGCGTCTGAGTTAGAGAGTCAGGAGTTGCCCTCCTCATGCTCATCTCCATTGCTGCTGCTCCAGCTGCTGCCAAAAATGCATCTGACTGTCTTGGAATTTTGAATTCTCACCTCAGAGTCAATAGGCTTTCTGCCACAAAAGGTTGCCCCAGCTGGATGGTGTAGATCTTTGGGACCTATATCAAAGTGACATGGCTGGGCAGATAAGGGGAGGAAGATAACTCGTAATCATAAATTACAACTGCCCTACACTAGCTATGATTCATCATCCTACAGATTAAAGGTTCTGTACATGTAAGTCATCCTATGTTATGCGTTAGCCAAAAAACAAGGTGAAAAATCCTTGATGGTTTCAACGTCAAAGCCTGGCGATATACTGTTTAACAATGAGAAAGATGTTCAAAGACACTATTTGGCAGTATGAGAATGCATTCCCCTACATTTAGATCAGCTCCTCCACATTTATTTACTGCAGGTGTCATGGTTTCAAATGCATCGTTCTTATCTTGAGAGATTCTAAAATCCCAGTGTTAAGTACAAATACAAATTCATGCTCTTTTTGGTTATTTTCAGCAAGTGTTCCATGGCTGTTGTACATGTCTACACTGTGTATTTCTGCTTTAAAACAGATGCTGCAAGGAAGCAGAGGCATGAATTCATCATTAATACTAGAAATATTGAAAATTTTGAAGAAAAATGTTCTAAATGCAGAATCAAGATATCTGTGACAGGGGAACTGTAAATTGAAAAGCATTTGTACCATAAACTGTAGCTAGAGCCAGATGTAAAAAGACTTCAGGAAGACTTTGTTTTCAATTATCTTGAGCACATCTTAAACCACTTAACTTGTCACTTTAGGATTTTTATATATTGATTGTGCATCAATATTAAATCCTTTGTTTTCAGAAGAATTTACGATATAATACACTTTAAATCTTCTGTGCGAGCTTAAACGCCCAACATCTACCCTCCCTCCCAACCCCATATTCATCTGACATACATAGAACGTAATGTTTTCACAGTTGTTTTACTTCAGGAAAGTATTTTCTGTTGAGACATTTTGTGTCAAATCATCTCATGCATTTTTTTAGCATATCAGTATCATCAGCATGGTGTGTTCTCTTTGGAGTCTTATTTTACCTCTTTCTGCATTCAGCAGAAATTCATTATGCCATTCTAAAAGACACAGAGTTTATCTAGATTGTCATGCCTTTCCACAGCATCATGTAAACCAGTTGGGTCAGTGACATTTTCATTGCTGCTGGCCAGAAGTAGCATAATCTAAGATGATGTCTTCTCTTATTTACAGACAGGCTGGTAGGAACTGGTGGTCAAATCTTATTGCTGCTAGCCTCTTGTTAGATGAATAAATGGGGAAAACACACAGTTTTTCATATTTACATGAATAGGCTGATCGACTATATGACTAGCAGGAGTCTTAGAAGACAGCCAGTCTAACGTGTCTTGCTTCATCAAATCATGACAGGTTGCTTCAGATGAAGGAAGAAGTAGTTTGTCTCTTTTCTGAAAAAGATTTCCATGTGAACTTGACATTGAGTGTCATTACATTGCTTTTGGAAGGTTTAGATGAATTATATTGTCTGTCACTGCAGGAATGCTTTCTTTATACATTTAACAGAAATAATTTGACTTGGTACACCATTTTTCATTCTTGTTTTGAAATACTTTCTCCACAAAAGAAACAGCATAAAAAGAAATCTGTTCTCTTTGGCAATATTTTTTTCAGTGAAGTGTTGTTTTCCTAGGTGGGATCTGTTGATTCAGAAGTAATCTTACTGATGAAAATTCCATCAGTTTATCAAAAATGAACCAAGAAGTTAATATTTTCTACACTGAATATAGCAAACAAGCAGTCTGCCTTAAAGTATATTGATCAGGTGATGCTCTTCTCTAATTAGTAAAATTTCATTGTTAAAACTGTAGATATTGACTATAGGCAACATAACTCTCCATAAAATGCCCAGGTGTGTATGGGAGCCTTGGGAAGCATTTATGTCATGTAAAGTACTTTGGGATACATCTGACAATGAAAGAAGATACCTGAATCCAAATTCTATTTCATTTTCATTGTTCCTCCATTTCCTTTTTGGAGATCTAATTCAGGAAGGTGATGGGTACCACTTGTGAGATGCTCAGCACTTTTATCACCCTTTGGTTCAGCACTTCACAAGATTAAATACTAACATTTTTCTGCACTCACAGCAGGTACCCCAGTATTCCATGGAGGAGAGATAAAATCGAGACATGATTTGATATGCTCTATTCATTTATGAGAGTGGATTTGCTTAGAGAAGAAAGCCAGAACAATTTGACTCAAACCAAGAAGGTATACAGGCTACTTCAGAACTTAAGGTATTTTATTTTTCTCTTCACTCCTTTAAACATTTTGCTAAATATTTTTAGGATGCAAAAGTTATAAACAAAACGAAACAAAACAAAAAGCTTTTCTGGGTGACTGCTGTAGTAGATGTAGGATGATTGAAACTGGAAAAAAATCCCTCATTGTGTTCGCCTGCTAACTAGTTATTCTCTTCAGCATAAAGTGGTGACTGAAAGCTTTTTATATGCTAAATTCATACCAATTATATAGCCAGCATATGGAGTAAATACTATAATTTGAAGATGTGGAGTAAAGACAAAAGCTTAATTTTCTAGTTGCATCACGTTCATCATTTTGGCCTTTTATGAAAAGATCTTGGAATGTCTCATTCTGTAGATATGTATTATACTAAATAACTGATAATAATAATAATTAAATCTGGTTGCATACTTCAACAACACTTCTGTGAATATGTGTTCAGATTAAAAAAAAATGAAATTTGTATCACTTGTGTTCATGGTACTTTTGTTTGCTTCTTCCAAATCTTCTCGCAAACAGTTTAATTAATGGAAATATTCAAGGAAACAGCATTTTACTTGAATATTGGAGAAATGTTCAAAGAAAATTCATTTTCATGAACACATATTAAGTTTAACATTCAAATGATTAGAACTGTAAAACAGGTTTTAAGAACTATGTTCATCCAACCATAGAACAGAAAAAAAAAAAGATGTATGATTTATGTGTCCCATCAAAATAATAATTCATGTTTTGAAATTTGTATATTAATACTTCCAATGAACTTTTCACAAGCATCGAAACACCCTGGAATTATTCATCTAAATTATTCAATGAATAAATTTATGAAAAACATAAACAGCTTGTGGACAACTTGAGAACAGAACCAGACTAAATATTATGAGTTACAAATGATTAACTCAACTATAGTAATATTTTTTTTAATTATTGCTATAAATATTTGCAATTCATTTAGCCCAGATCTTATGTATATTTCTAACCAGGACATAACTGATAGATCTGAGCCAGTTGTTTGTGTTTTTAAATATATTAGAAGAAACAGAAAGTAAGTGCCTGGTTGGTTGGTTAGTTGGTTTGTTGATTGGGGTTTTGTTTTTTTGTTTTTTTGGTCTTGTTTTTTGTTTTTTTTTCCTTTCGAGTTGTTCATTTGTTTATTTGTATAATTAAGTGGCCATAATTAAGTAGCCAAATCCTGAGTCACTTTATTGGAGGAAAGGGAAACAAATACAGCCACATTTCTCTTTTTCTAAACATCTTACCCTACACAATTCAGCCATACATTACATAAAGGTACAGTTACACGCTGATTCCTGTGATCACTTCATAAAGTCCTCCTCATTGATCTGAAGGACAACTACTTAGTATTTCTACAAACAATCCCATTATAAACTTGGCATATAGGGTTGTAAATGATCATGAGCCAAAAACCTGAGATCATTACTCAGACATCAAAAGAAATTCACTTGCGTAAGGACTGAACAGACACTATACAAGGTCCTTGAGTACTTGGCTGTATGATTTTGGTCTCAAAATTATGGATGAAGTTCAAAAAGTTTGGATAAGTACCAGAGCACCTGGATATTTATTGGAACTGTCTGATATGCTTGGATCTGAAAGCTTGTCCTGGAAATCTCATAAGCTGCTTGGAAGGATTAGATTCTTATTATGTTGTTAAATGTTGATTTTAATTTACACACCCAAATGAATGAAAAATATTTCCATAGAAAATAATCAAAATTTACAGCTAGGCAAAGTAAAAAAAAGCAGCTTAAAAACTTATTAGAGTTTGATCTAAGAATATTTACTTTGTATGTTTTGACTTATGATGTGGAAAAGTTGTCTTTAACCTAGGAATGTCAATTTATCACTGTTACTTCAAGCAATTAAAGCAAAGCAAATTAACTAGATTAAAAAATAAGCCATGACTAATTGCAGTTTTAATTGCACTGTTAAACAATAAGGCTATGTCTACACTAGCAAATTATTTCGGACTAACTAATTTGAACCTTGTCTACACTAGGCTTTTTTAGTTCAAACTAAGCAAAGCTTTGTTTGAACTAGTTAGTTTGACTGGTTAGTCCGGGCTAACTGCTTGCTCAAGCTAAATTGCACTTTTAGTTCAAACTAGCTCAATGGAGACATGCTAGTTCAAACTAAATAAGTTTGAATTAGCACTTAGTTCGAACTAACTAAAATGTTAGCTTGAACTAAAAAAAGTGCAGCTAGTTCAACCTAAAAGTTAGTTTGAACTAAGAAAACGGGTTTAGTTTGAACTAACTTTTGAACTACTTAGTCTTGACTGACCAAGTCTAAACTAAGATTTTAGGTGAAGACATAGTCTAAAAGATTATTGTAATTGGCTTGGTCCTCAGCCAAGCTACCTTTGGGTGTGGAGTTGCCAGCCCTCGCTGGGGTTGGGCAGAACTCTCCTAGTTCCACAGCGTTTTAGCCCACCAGGGCAAGACAGAATATCCAAAGTTTGCGTCTTCAGCCCTCAGATAGGTCAAGGCAGAACACTAAACATCTGTAGCCTTCAAGCCCCTCACGCAGGGCGAGGCCGACTCTCAAAGTCTGTGGCCTTCAATGCCTCAGGCAGAGTAATGCAAAGCACATACAGTCAGGCAGAGTTGGGAGGGGAATGCAGGCCCGTCAACTACACTGTGTTCCAGCCCAGGGCCCTAACAGTGGCAAAACAGTGCCATCGGGCCAGTGGGCTCCAGCTGAAACACTGACCCTGAAAGCAGCTGGGCACTCACAAGCTGTCCCTGGGCTACTTCGTCCAATTTCCCCCCTGGCGGGTTATCTGAAGCCAACAGTACTCCAGGTCTTCTGGAAACTTCCCAGTGGGATCCCAGTCAGGCCTTCACTGTCGACAAGTGGCAGGTCTGGCAACCCCTCTGGTCCATCTGCCAGCGGTAGCTACTCCAGGTCACAGGGGTTTGGGGCTGCCTGCTCATCCGTGCTTTCCATGGAGGGAAATTCCTCTAGGTCCTCATGGGTGTCCCACTTGTTTTCCTCATCCAGACTTTCCATCAAGGGAAGCTCTTCCAGGTTGTCACCTGGGGGAGGTGAATATAGAGGGAAATCCTGCCAGCAGCCACCCCCATGGCTCTTCAGGGGAGGGAGATCCCCTGGCTCAACCACACCTCTTCTCCTCTGTCTCCCCCTTGGCTGTCTGGTCCATTCCTTTATATAGCCTTCCTTTTGCCCTGGCCCACCTCTTTGTTTCCAGGCAGGGCTTTTGGGCAGAGTCTCCTCAGGCCGGCAGGGGGAGTGCTGGCACCCAACTGCCTCCCAGCTGGAGGGCAACTGCTCTAGCCTACTACAATTACCAACTTAAATTCATTATAAATATTTCTGGATTTTTTCAGTTATATTCAAATATTTGTATATTATATTATTATATACAAATATTTGCACTGTAAAAAGATAAAAGAAACTATATTTGTCAAGTTGCAAAGGGGCAACCATGTCAGTCTAGTTCAGCAAAACAATAAGGAGTCCTGTGGCACTTAAAGACTAAAAAATGCGTTTACTATATGAACGTTCATGGAAGAAAATTCCACTCCGTCAGATGCTTTGCGGATGGTGGAATTTACAGAATGAGATGAAATAAATGCAGGAAAGTGTAAATCATGGGATCAGGTCACACTGTAACAGCAAATAAAGCAGTTGTTACAATTCAAAAACTGTGCAGCAGCATATAGAGGAAGATGGGGTAAATTCACCTGTTCTAATGAGAACAAAAATTCAAATCCATATTTTTTCAGTTCACGTCATAAAATTACTGTAGTGCAATCTCTTTATCATGAAAATACAGCTTAGAAATGTTGAAATTTTTGTTATAGAACTGCACACAAAAACAAAACAATGTAAAGCTTTAGAATCTACAAGTCCAATCAGGCCTACTTCTTGTTTTGTCAGTTGCTAAGGCAAGCATGTTTATTTACGCTTATAGGAGATAATGCTGCCTACTCCTTATTTAAAGTGTCACCTGAAATTGGGACCAGGAATTCACATGTCACTGTCATAGCTGGCATGGCAAGACATTTGCATGCCAGATGCTTTAAACATTTATATGCTCCTTCATGACTCCACCTATGGCTCTCTTTTTGATCTTTTTTACAATGCAAATATTTGTAATGAAAAATAATGACTAGGACTGTCAATTAATGTCAGTTAACACAGGATTAAATCACAACTTTTTTTTTTTATAAGCATTTATTGCACGCAAGGTGCTGTTCTTACAAGGGCACAGCTGCGTGCCTCTGAGGCATGGGTGCACCTCCTCTTGCCTCCCTCCTCTGCTACTGCTCCTCCCTCCTCCCCATCTCCCACATGGCCACGCTGTTCTGGACCATGATACTGCCTCCTATCTTCTGCACTGAGTTGGTGTGAAGAAAGCAGACGAGCTGATGTCAGGCTTTCCCACTCCCCCAGTCCATGTATCCGGCTGCTGCAGAGCTGAGGCTGGGGAACATGGGGAACCTGTATGCTGCTGCTGTTGACTCAGGAGTGAGTGTTGTGGGCAACTGCTGCTGCTGGCTGAAAAAGCACTCAGGTACCTGAGTTCTCTGCTTAAAGAAGCAGTGCCTTCATCTCCCTGGTCAACGCACACGCACACGCACACGCACACGCACACACACACGCACTCTTCCCTCCAACATACACATAAACATTCTTCTCCAACACGCTCACACTTCCCCCCCAACACATGCACACACACTCTTCCCCTGTAACACATACATACACTCTTCTCCAACAGAAACACTTCCCAAAACAAATGCACACCTCCCTACAACATGTACCTCCCCCAACATAAAAAATATTTAAATACATGATATTCTATCATTGTTGAATAGCATGATTGAAACTATGATTAATTGTGAAGACATGTTTTTCATCAGTTTAAACTGTTCTAAAGCTCTAACTTTGTGCATCTCAGTGTCTACTACCATTAAATAATTATATCTGACTCTGCCAGTAGTTTCCTGCTATGGTGAAAATATAAATTGATTATAAAAAACTTAAAAATAAAGAATGATAGTTTTGCTAAAAATAATAAAAAATAAAAATACACAGAGCCTAACCAATGTAACATACAGCCTTCCAGTAGGGCCAGGTCAATGTATATAAACACATATATACTGTATAAAAATCACAGGTATGCTATGACTATATCATGTAGGTTCTCCCCCCAAACACAGACCAGAAATAATTATATTTGTAATATATATTCCAAAAAGGATGGTGAGCAATTATTCTCAATGTTCATTTAAGACAAACCAAGGAGTAATTGACTTAATTAGAAACAAAAGAGATTTAAGGCAGATATTAGGGGGGGGAAAAAAACTTTCTAAATATAAGAGCAGTTATGAGGTTACCAAACAATGGTAAAGGCCAAAATTCCTATTACTTCTTCTGTACCTACATGCACAGTGTAATGCATTAGGTGCATGAGATTTAGAACTGCTTGGCATGTGCGTAACTGGAGAGGCAAACACTTTTTCACACAATGTTTCATTTGATTTCCCCCAAAGAGCTAGTGAGTGCTACACACTGCATTCATGCCCTGCTCTGATGAACTGAGTCCTGTTTTCATCTGTGTCTGAGGAAAAAAAAACAAAAACAGAAACCACCAACCTTTCCAAAACAGGTCAAGATTAATTTAAGAAAAGCTGATGGGGCAGGGGGGTGGTGTATCTTATGAACTCCCTGGCTAAACAGCTCCAAATTTTGATCACTGAACTTACCCTGAACCTCCATGAGGAACATTAAATTTCAAGGCAAGCCAAGTAACAATATGGATTTTAGAGCATTAAGAACATTCAAGCTATAATTTAGATCCAGTTTGCACAGATTTATTCATTTGCTTAATATTGTGCACTGTGAGGAATCCCACTGAATTCAATGGGAAAGCTTACTGTGCATAAAGTTAAGCACATGAGTAATTCTTTGCAGGATTGGGGAGTTAGACTCTTTGGGGATGGACTATCATTTTAAGTGTGAATCTGATGTTTATCACAATGGGGCACTGATCCCTTTACAAACTCCCAAACACTAATTATTATTAATAATAATAGCATAATACTGGAAAGATGATGGACCTCCCTCATAAGGGAGAGTGAAATTGACCCCTGAGCATATGAAGGTTTAAGTAGGACTTAAGTGGTTCACAGGCCTTGTGCTTTTTCTTTACCCAGGGAATCTCCATCTCCCAGTAATGGAAGTAGATGTCCTCAGTGCTAAACTGAGATAAAGTACATCAGTCACTTAATAAAAAATAACCTGGGTGAATTCTTTTCCTCTTAGCAGATGTCCTCTACAGGACATCTTTTCATAGCCCATAAGTTTTCCTTTCTATGACTCAGTCTACATATCTGCAAATGAGCTATAACAGCACTTATCCATTGATTAATTAATGTCTGAGAAATGCTTTGAAACCCTCAGGTGAAAAGTGAATCAGAACTGAAAACACTGTCCATAATAATCACTAAAACCCTACATCACATCTTACCCTGCACAGAAATGAAAATCTCTATTATTCTGATGGCTATGAAAATTGGTAATGAAAACAAGGTTTGGCAAGTGTTTTGATTTCTTGCTGTTGAAAAGTAAATGATTGCATTTGGTTGCTTTCTTGCAGTGAAGAATGATCCAGGAATCACAACCTCTGCCTTGGGGATATTGAAAATGAAAATACCTAAAAAGTGTGTTTAGACAAAATGATTTAGAGTGCAGCTATCACAGCTGACACTGGGATGAGATGTATGGCTGTTTGTAAATAGACATTGAGTAGTGCATCACTTTAACAGTGGAATCTTCAAAGTCCCATCTTTTAATTCCTTCTGATTTTCACTTTTCCAGTCACTGTGATGTATCTCGAGAGTCATTAAGTCTAGTTTGTTTCAAGCCTTTATGCAGCGCTATTCAAAAGTATTTGTATGTTGTTATATTTATTTGCTTCTATAACACGTCTCCTAGTCACTTTGAAATGATAGGGACAATCACAGCTTTAGTAGTAATTACTTCTTATGCTAATTCCTTGCCTTCCTCTTCTTTCATTTATTTTTACTTCAGCTCTAGACTCTGAATTCTCCTTCCCTTTCCATTTTAGTCCTCTTTCTTATTCTTCATATTGCTGCTATACCTTGTTTCAGATCTACTTTTACCTAACTCCGGTACTTATTTCTATGCTATTGATTTTTTTTTCCTGTCTTGCCCTGTTTCACTTATAATTTTCATCTGGTTTGCAATTTGTCAATCCCCAAAATTAATTCACAACACTACCCATATATGGCGCTAAGCTGAACAGTGCTTTGTAACCCCTTAGTTTCATTCATAGTACTTTATGCTCTCTCATTGGATTGTAACTAGTGGAAGATCACTTCTGTTAGTGTGTTGGTGACACTTTGCAGAAATATATTAATTAGTGGAAGGGGCTGATGTGTTGAAAAAAAAAAAACAGCCAGAGAAAAAGACAAAATTTTATTCTAATCAGGCTAAATTCACTTTTTATGTTGCTACTTATTTCAGAATAAGCAGCACCAGATTACGCTGCTTCTTTTCAAATCTATCATGAGCCAGTCCTGAATTCCTTGTTCAGACAAACTTCCCACTGAATTCAGAGAGGTTTCTTTTTATCATAATGTTTCTTGTGTCTTGACTGAGTTCAAAATGCAGAATCATGACTTCAGTGGAAATATTAAGAGACCTCAGATTTATGATCAGGGATTCTAATGTCATTACAATTATAGCTGGAAGAGAAACACATTTTTTTTTTAAATTTTAGTTGACTTTATTTTGCCTAAAAAAACAAGGGCTATGTCTATACTAGGGGATTAAGCTGACTTAAGCAAAGCCAGGGCTATATTTACAATGTATTAAGTTGACTTAAGTACTCCTGCCTTGTAATTTGACTTAAGCTTTTAAGTTAACTTTACAGGGCTGGAAGCCCTGGGCCCCAACTGAGCTCCCAGAGCCGATCCAGCCCCAGCTGTCACTGGCAAGTGACTGAGAGCTGAATCTGATGGCAAGGGGCTGGAAGTCTGATCTGGCTCTAAGCCCGTTGCCACCATAAGCAAGCAGCTCAGCTTGAAGCCTGGGAATTTGACAAGGTGTTTGGGAGCCTGGTCAATTCCACAGGCTCCTAGCCTGTGAATTGACTAGGCTCCCAGCTAGGTTCTGCTGCAGGAAAGGGGCTTGGAGCCAGATCAGGCTCTGTGCCCTTTGCTGTGGGAGAGGGAGGACATGGCTCTTAGCCCTTGCATCCTGTGGCAAGGGACTGGCATCCAGTTCCTGCAGCCTGCAGAGAGGGACTGGGAAGCTGACTGGGCTCCCAGACCCTCTCTGCAGGCAGTCGGAGCCAGCTCCAAGCCCCTGCCACCTGCTGCAAGGAGCTGGGAGTCAGATCAGGCTCCCAGCCCCTCTTCTTGGGGCATGGGAGCAAGCTCCTATCTCCCGCCACCTGCTGAAAGAGGCTGGGAGCTGGATGCAGCTGCCAGCCACCTGCCAGTGGCAACTGGGGCTGGATTGGTCCCCCAGAGTCAGATGGGGCCCCAGGAGCCTGATTGGGATTGGGGGCGGGGCGTCCCCAGTGTTCCTGTACTGCATCCAGTGCAGATATACCCTGAAGTTGACTTAACATAGCCATGGACTCTTGTGGCACTTTAAAAGACTAACAAATGTATTTATTGCATGAACTTTTGTGGGCAAAATCCCACTTCATCAGACACTTGAAGAATTCTCCATCTGCAAGTGTCTTGCAAAATGGGACTTCTCCTATGAAAGCTCATGCGATAAATAAATTTGTTAGTCTTTAGAAGTGCCACAAGACTCCTTGTTTTTTTGCCGAACTAAACTAACAGAGCCAGCTTTTTGGAATATTTTTCCTGTCTCCTTTTCTATATGGACAGAGGCAATTTCTTTAGACCAATATCTGCTTTCTATTAAACCTATATAAATGCAGGAAAACTCCACTGACCACAATGGAATTATACTAGATTTATGCAAAAGCATAACTTGATGTTCATTTACTGTTTATTTGTAGCTGTTTTAGGTCTGGGCCACCCATTTCCTCAGTAAAGCCTGCAGGAAGGAACTATAGGGGAAGAAATTTCTGTAAAGTTCCCCCAGAAGATTTTTGTCTAATTATTTAATTTGGAAGGCCCCACGAAATTATGCCTCATTTGGCTTCTCTTCTGAAAATATAAGCACACTGCTGGGTATTCTCAGATGGCACCTGCTGCAGGGACACACCTTTAAGGCTGAGTGGGTGGGACAGGGAATTCATCCGCATGTGGAAAGGTTTTCTTTTTCATATCTTTTAAGTTATTTTTGTTATAACAACTGCCTAAGTTCTTATACCTTCCCACCATCATTATCTCTGTGCTCTCTGTTCACCTAGTTTACTAATAAATAAGAAAGGCAGGTGGAAGATGGCATTCTTTAAATTAATTATAGCCACAGGCTAAGGCTCTAAGCAATAACCTGTTGCCCTGCCCACTTCTCTCCTCCCTTACATTCCTCTCTCCTGAGTGCTGTCTGCAAAGCCTATTACAAAGCTAACAACAAAGCCAACAAAAAAGCCTGTTCTTCTTTAATGAAGCACTAGGGTACCAAAGAACTGATCTTAGAAAGTTTAACAATAAATAGTGGTTCATTATTTTTATTCCACTTCAGTTTTCACATACATCAAAGGGGGGGGGCACGATTGTACAAATGTTTGTGGTAAGATCACACAAAAGGGGACTAAGCATGACAATAATAAATTAATTAGAAAATTCACATTAATGCTTTTATCACCATTTGTCTAGCTCTGAAAGTTACCAATTAAGGCACAGACGATTCAACAAGGTGCTTAAAACTATGCTATAAGCACATTGATAAATCCAGGTCTAAGGTCTGGATGCAGAAAACACTTAGCACACATTCACATCTTTATTCAGGGGAGCAGTCTCATTGAGTTCAATACCACTTCCCAGATGTCTAAAGATATTCATGTGCGTGTTTCCAAGATTAGGGGGGTTCAGGATCCAGTGGATTTATTCTGAATTTGGCCTATTTTTCTAATATGGATATCTGTTACTGTAAAGATAGCTATAGGCCCCAAGGTGAAGAGAAGCTCCGTAACTGAAAAAGTATTTGCTTTATTGGACAATGTTCTAGCTTTTTCCTTCCTTATGTGTGTTGCATAAGCAGTGGTTCCCAATCAGTGGCCTCTGGATCACATGCAGTCCAATCAGCACGCAGCTGTAGCTCATGCGACATTCTCAGTCCATAAAGGTAGTATTGGATGTAGCCCATGATGGTAAATAAGCTGAAAACCACTGTAAATAAGTGATATGCTCTTGTAATTAGTTTTGCTGGTTTTGCATTCCTTTTATTACACCACATTATATTTCATTCTTGAGTTCAAGTAATCTTCCCCTAAAGGTGTGTGTGCTTGTTAGGACTTCCCTGTCCTGTCCTTTCTCAGTTCCCATGAAAATTTTTGTCAGAAAACAACCCAGAGTCCAATCTGCAGGCACTTTATGAAGGGTTTATTGAGGGTTAAATTGACAAGATTAAAACCATAACAGTATCTCCAAGTCCTGTAGTTCAGTGTGCACACAGAACTCTTTCTTTCCCTGACCATGGTTCAATGCACTGATGAACACCCCCCTGCCACCTTCATTCTGATAGCCTTAATTATAACTGTAGCACCTGTGTCCCCCAGTCAGGGCCGTAACTGGAAAGACTAGTGCCCAGAATAAGCAGCCCCAGATGCGCCCTCCCTCCTACGCGGGGCCCAATCTGGCTCAGCCATCGGCAGGGAGCCAGATCAGGAGCCTCCAACAGGGCAGCTTCCTTGGCGCCATCTAAAATTTAGTGCCTGGGGCTTTACCTTGTTTGCTCCACCCTGGCCCTGGCACCACCCCTTCCAATATATGGTCATGTTTCATTTTGAGAGGTCTGGGTTTGTACCACATGGGAGAAGTAGGGAGTCGGGTCACATCTTGGCCATAGTCAGTATATGCCGCCACATTTAAGTTCCTTCTTAACACTTCCCTTCACCTCGCTTGCTTTCCCGTGTGGTTGCTTAGCTTTGCTGTGGTATCTATCTTGAAATGGAGTCAGAGCTGTCCCTTATTTGTATATTCATACATCACACCTTGATAAATTTTAATTATATCCCTTATCTTTTCACAGTAATAAAAAAAACCCATCTAATTGTAGGCAGGGAAAAAACATATGATATCTTTGTTCTTTGCTAGCATGTGTATCTCAGAGTCTTTTGCTTTCAGGCAGCAACACAGGCCTCAGAAGCAAGCCCAGAATACTATTTCAGGCAAATACACAGGCCTAAATACTTACATGGCATGCTTATATCCTAGCAGTGTTTATCTGATTTTTCCATAGAGGAAATGAAAGCATATTAAATTCCTCATCTTTACTCAATTAAATTTCAGTTAAAAAAAAAACACACACACACATAAGCACTTAAGTCCCAGTAAGGATTAAGCATATGCTTAAGCTATTTTCTTGAGTAGGGATGGCTTCCAAAAATGGGACTTAATTATTTTAATCAGAAAAGTGCTATTACTTTAACCTTCAATCACAGTCTGCTGTACTTGCACCTAATACATAAATTCCAACTTCCAGCCAGTAAGAGTGTAGAGAATGAGTTAGGGTAGAAAGAAAGAAGCAGGATGAAAGGTGGTTACCTGCGAGAAGGAAATCTTTTGTTTGTGAACTTGTATGCATCACTGGTTTGATTTACAAGTATAGAGGAAATCATGGTATGATTGCCTACTTGGCTTTTACTCCAGTGGTTCCCAACCTGCAGGAGTCCATAGAGGCATTGCAGGGGCAGCGCGGCTCCCCACCAGTGCCAGAACCTGCAGCAGGGGAATCAATGGTCATGGGGGGGCAGATTCACCCACCACAGTGGGGGGCAAATTCCCCTGGATTCTGTTAGTGGTGTTGCCACAAAAGGAGTCCTCAGCATTTTCTTTTTTTTCTTTTTCTTTTTCTTTTTCCTTCTTTTTTTTTTTTTTAAACAAAAGGTCCCTGGGCTACAAAAGGTTGGAAGCCACTGTGTTACTTCATTCATTTACTTCCTTCATAAAGGAAGCTTGCATGGCACACTTGCATCAAAGCACACAGTTACACGGCAGGAATGAACAGAAGTGTTACACAGATCATACCTCAATGTGCATCACATGACACTGTTGCATCATGGCTAGTTATCCTACTGCGCAGCTTTCCACTCTCTGTCACTCTTTGTTGCTAGGAGTTCTCAGAATGGATCACAGTGCCTCACGGGGAAATGCTCACCGTCCCATGCTGTAGTTCTTTCCATTCAAGCATTCCATGCAGGGTAGTTGCTACATGGAAAAAAGATTTGAGGCACGAGTCCCTAAACCCACCCCCCCAACAAGCAGGGGGCCCAAGGCCTGTGCACAGCACACTAGTATGCCCTTTGACCTTTGAAGTCTGAAGGCAGCCTTCTGTCCTAGAAGCTGCTTTTAAATATCTGAAACAATATACTATAAGTGGAGTGAATTTAAACAGTCAAAAAATAAATGGTGGTTTACACACTCAATTTGATTCAGTGTAGCTGGGGAGGGGAAGAAGAAGGGGACGAATGGCAGAAGAGGGATGGCTGATGGGGTGTCAGGGCAGGCGTGGCCAGTGAGCATGGTGGGGTGGCCAGTGTGGTGGCGAGGGTAGCCAGTGGGGTGGTGAGGGCAGGGGCTGTGCTGGGGGAGGGAAAGTCAGGGGTAGCTTGTAAGGGGTCGCAGAGCAAGGGAGCATGTGGTGTGATGCAGCTGGGTGGTGGGCTCCAGCTATCTGAATCTCAAATCCCACTGCAGCTCCCGCAATCATCGCTGAACCTGTGTCCAGGCCCCAGTGAACCCCAAGCCAGGCCCATGGCTCCCTCCTACCCCTAACACACACAGGTGACCAGCTGGCTCTTGAGTCCCCCCTTCCTCATTCAACTGACTTCCCAATTTTGCCACTCCAGACAACCTACTAGTAATTCCCTGTAGCTCACACAGCTTCCCATCCCCTTGCACCTCGCCCAGCAAGGCTCAAGCATGCTCACCTTCACTGCTGCCTAGGACAGGGCCATGCAGATTTTAAATTTTCCACCCCTTTTCTCCCATCCTGGGCCATGTGTTTGGCCATGCTACAGGGCGGGATATTTAAAAAGGCCCCACCGAGGCAGCCCGTTTTGCTCCCAGGTGCAGCAGACTGCAGCTGCATGCCAGGGCTAAATGACAGGTCCATGGGGCATGCCCCAGAACCAACCCCAACTAAATCATCCATCCCAGGGTTTTGTCAAGCCATACTTCAAAAACTTCTCAGGATGGAGATTATATCACCTCCCTAGGTTATCCATTCCAGTGCATCACCACCCTACTAGTGAATATTTTGTCTTAATATCCATCCTAGGCCTCTCTCACTGCAACTTCAGATCATTTCTCCCTGTTCCTTCATCCCCAGTCACTGAGAACAGCCTAGCTCCATATTCCCTTGAATCCCCTTTCAAGTAGGGGAAGACCAGTATCAAATCCCCCTCATTCTTTTCTTCTGTAGAAGAAATAAACCCAGCCGGTCAGTCCCCAGTCTGTATCAGTGCATGGGATTCCTCCATCCTAAGAACAGGACTCTGCACTTGTCTTTGCTGAACCTCAGATTTCTTTTGGCCCATTCCTCTGATTTGTCTTGGTCACTCTGTATCCTATCCCTGTCTTCTAGCATATCTGTTACTCTCTGGGGTTAAAGTGGGCTGGAACGCACCAGAACACCATTCCGGGACCCACTAGTTTTAGGGGCTCAGCATTTCAGGCCCCCTAAAAACAGGAAATGGTGCCAGAATGCTGCATTCCGGGGCCCATTATTTAAAAATAGCAGACCCTGGAACATGGCATTCTGGCTCCATTTTCTATTTTTACGGGCCTGAATACTGGGCCCCTAAAAATAGTAGGCCCTGGAATGGCATTCAGCCATGCATTCCTGCCAACAAGGGGAAAGTGTGGGGGGGGGAAGGTTTAGGGTTAGGACTGCATACTGTATATGCTTGTGTATAAGCTAAGATTTTCATGCCTAAAAATTGACTTCAGAACAGGCACTTGACTTATACTGGGGTTAATATGGTAGACAGCCCCAGCCCAGGAGTTTCATTGGGCATGCCCTAATGTGGCAGGGGGCAGCCATCTTGAGCAGTTGGCCTGGGCTGGGATTTTGGAGTTAGGAGGGGACCCTGGCACCTGGAGCAGCCAGGTAAAGGAGCCCTTGGTGAGGGGGGGTTGGGCTGGCTGTTGGGGGGGATTGGAGAGGCCAGAGAAGCAGTGGCAGGGCCCGGAGGTTAGGGGGGCATTCTGGGAGGCTGGAAAAAGCAGTGGCAGGGCTTGGGGGGTGATGGGGAAAGGGGTGGAAAGGGTATTGGGGAACAGGGGAACAGCATCAGGGAGCAGAGAAGGTGGCAGCGAGCAGGGGAACAGCAAAGGGACTGGACAGAGCAGGGGGAGAACAGGGGGAACAGACAGAGCAGGGTGAGTGGCCAGAGCAGGGGGACACCAGGGGGAAAGCAGCAGGGAGTGGACAGAGCAGTGGGGGACAGGAAGAGAGCAGCAACAGAGGTTTGCGGGTTAGGGAGGGTGTTGGGAACTCCGAGGGAAGACAGCAGCACTGGGTGGGGGACTTAGGGGCTGAGGCCAAAAGGACACTTCGGCTTATACATTGGGTCACCCATTTTTGCCTCTTTTGGGGGTTCAAAAGCGGGGAGTCAGTTTATGCATGGATCAACTTATACATGAGTACATATGATAGTTTCCCAGCCCAGTGTGTGGCTGCCCATGAGTACTGGGGCAGCCCAGCTTGCGCTCAGGGGGTGGGTATTGAGGGCAGAGGGTGGATTTTGAGGACAGGGGAATGGATACTGGGTGCAGTAGCTGGGGTGGGAGGAGGTGTTGGGGGGCAGGAGCTGGGTATGGGAGGCCCACCCATACGGGAGGGTTCCTGGGCCCGCCAAATTATACTTTAACCCCTGGTTACTCTCCTCAGCTTAATGTGATCTGCAAAGTTGCTGAGGATGCAATCCATCCCATCATCCAAATCACTAATGAAAATGTTGAACAGAACTGGCCGCCAGATCAATCCTGGGGCACTCTACTTTATAGCAGCTGCCAACCTGACACTGAGCCATTCATCACTACCCACTTAGTCTGATAATATAGCCAGATTTCTATCCACTTTAGAATCCTATTCATGCAGCCCATACGTTAGCTTGCTGGCAAGAATACTATGGGGTGAGATAATGAAGCTCAGTATCTACACTGATGCTGAATCATTCTACATGTGTCACAAACAGCTCTGTTACACTCATTGAGGTAGTTTTATTTTGTTGGAACAGCAGGGAAGCAGTATCGTTGGAAGGAGCATTTCAGTGTGTGCACATCCGCTGTTTTGTCTATAAAAGCTAATTTTTGTTGCTGAAACTGGGTAGCTAGGAAAGGCCTAAGTAAATGGAAGTACTGTGATGTTTTAGGCCTGATCTGCCAATTGTATTCACCTATCACCAAATCAATCAGCAAAGGTTCAGTTCTTTTAGCTAAATGAAGAAACCAATTTTGGGTTCAATAACCAAACCAAGAAATGTGGGGAAAAAATTGGTTTAGTTTGAAATGATACAGATTTATTTGGGTTATTTTTCCTCTGAACTATATATATATTTTTAAATCAAAATTTAGTTCAAAAGAAACATTACAAATATTGATTCATCTAGATATTTTCAATACTAACTGGTTTAACATTTTCAAAGTTTTATTCTCAAGATTTTTTCAAGAGAACTATTCACACAATTTCATAGAATCATAGAACCATAGGGTTGGAAGAGACCTCATGAGGTCATCTAGTTCAACCCACTGCCAAAAAAGCAGGACCACTCCCACTAAATTATTCCAGCTAGAGTTTTATCCAGCCAGACCTTAAACATCTCCAAAGATGGAGATTCCACCACCTCCCTAGGTAGCCCATTCCACTGCTTTACCACCCTCCCAGTAAGAAAGCTTTTCCTAATATCCAGCCTCAACCTCCCCAGCTGCAACTTGAAACCATTGCTCCTTGTTCTATCCTCTGTTACTACTGAGAACTGCCGAGCTCCGTCCTCCTTGGAGCATCCCTTCAGGTAGTTGAAGGTTGCTATTAAATCCCTCCTCAGCCTTCTCTTCTGCAGGCTAAATAAGCCTAGTTCCTTCAGTCTTTCTTCATAGGGCTTGTGCTCCAGCCCCTTGATCATTTTTGTTGCCCTCTGCTGGACTCTTTCTAATTTGTCCACGTCCTTTTTGTAGTGGGGAGCCCAAAACTGGACACAGTATTCCAGATGCGGCCTCACCAGTACTGAATAAAGTGGAATGATCACATCCCTCGATCTGCCGGCAATGCTTCTTCTGAGGAAGCCCAGTATGCCATTGGCCTTTTTGACAGCAAGAGCACACTGTTGACTCATATCCAGCTTCCCGTCCACCATGACCCCCAGGTCCTTTTCTACAGTGCTGCTACTTAGCTGATTGCTCCCCAGCCTGTAGCAGTGCATGGGGTTTTTCCATTCCAAGTGCAGGACATTGCACTTCTTGTTGAACCTCATGAAATTTCTATTGTCCCACTGCTCTAATTTGTCAAGGTCTTCCTGAATCTTCTCCCTGCCCTCCAGCGTGTCTACTGTTCACCCCAGCTTGGTGTCATTCGCAAACTTACTGAGTGTCAATCAACCCCATCATCCAGATCATTAATGAAAATATTGAACATAACTGGTCCCAGGACCAACTCCTGGCTCACACCACTCATTACTGGTTGCCAATTAGACATGGAGCCATTGATTTCTATATGCTGAAACCGTTGATCTAGCCAGTTGTCTATCCACCTTACAGTCCACATATCCAACCCATACTTCCTTAACTTGCTGACGAGAATGCTGTGGGAAACCATATCAAAAGCCTCGCTAAAGTCTAGGTATATCACATCAACAGCTCTTCCTGCATCCACAAATCCAGTCATCTCATCATAGAAGGCAATGAGGTTGGTCAGGCATGATTTACCCTTGGTGAATTCATGCTGGCTGTTCCTGATTACTCTACGTTCCTCCAAATGTTTCAGGATGGATTCTTTGAGAAGCTGCTCCATGATTTTTCCAGGGATTGAGGTGAGGCTAACAGGTCTGTAATTCCCTGGATCCTCCTTTTTTCCTTTCTTGAAGATAGGCATTATATTTGCTTTTTTCCAGTCCTCCAGCACCTCCCCCGTTCACCACGAGTTTTTAAAGATAATGGCCAGCGGTACTGCTACCTCATCGGCCAACTCCCTCAACACCCTCGGATGCAAGTCGTCCAGCCCCATGGACTTGTGCACATCCAGCTTCTTTAGGTAGTCCCTAACCTGACCTTCTGTCACCAAGGGCCTCTCTTCTTCTCTCCAATCTCCCATACCCAGTGTAGTGGGCTGGGAGCTGGCCCTCCCTGTGAAAACTGAAGTAAAAAAAAAGCATTGAGCACTTCAGCCTTTTCTTCATCCTTCATCACATGGATACCTGTGCTATTCAGTAAGGGACCTACACCAGCCCTGAACCTCTTCTTGTCATTGACATACTTGTAGAAACCCTTCCTGTTATCCTTCACATCCCTTTCTAGCCACAACTCCTATTGTCCTTTGGCCTTTCTGATTTTATCCCTCCAGTCCTGAGCAATATCTTTATATGCCTCCTTAGTCATCTGTCCAAGCTTCCACTTCCTGTAAGCTTCCTTTGTATGCTTTAGCTCAGTGCAGAGTTCTCTCTTAAGCCACACTGGGTGCCTTCCATATTTGCTGTTCTTCCTGCTCATCGGAATGGTATCTTCCTGTGCCCTTAGTAGGGTTTCTTTAAAATTGAGCCAGCTCTCTTGGACACCTTTCCCCTTCTGATCAGCCTCCTAAAGGATCCTGCCTGTTAGTTCCCTGAGGGAGCCAAAATCTGCTTTTCTGAAGTCCAGGGTCTGTGTTTTGCTTCTTTCCTTTTTTTTCCATTAATCAGCATCTTGAACTCTATGGTCTCATGTTCACTACTGCCCATGTTGCCATTAACTTCTACATCCTCAATCAATTCTTCTCTGTTTGTGAGCAGCAGGTGAAGAGGTGCAAGGCCCCTAGTTGGTTCCTCCAGCATTTGTACCAGGAAGTTGTCCTCAGCACTCTCCAAAAACTTCCTGGATTGCCTCTGCACTGCTGTATTGGCCTCCCAGCAGATGTCAGGGTAATTGAAGTCCCCCATGAGAACCAGGGCCTGTGATCTGGAAACTTCTGCCAGTTTTCCATAGAATGCCTCATCCACCTCCTCCTTCTGGTCTGGAGGTCTATAGCAGACACCCACCACAACATCCCCCTTGTTGCCCTCTCCTCTAATCTTTACCCACAGATTTTCAACTGGCTCAGTTCCACTTCCATAATGGAGCTCTGAGCAGTCATAGAGCTCCTTTACATATAGTGTGACTCCTCCCCCTCTTCTTCCCTGCCTGTCCTTCCTGAACAATTTATACCCATCCATGGCAGAGCCCCAGTCATGCAAGCTATCCCACCATGTCTCTATTTTCCAAATATATCATAGTTCCTTGTCTGCGCCAGTGTTACCAATTATTCCTGCTTGTTTCCCAGGCTCCTCGCATTCGTGTACAGGCACCTAAGATACCAGGCTGATTGCCCTATTTTCCCAAGTCGATTTTCAGTTCTACTGCATCTACCTCCTTGTATTTTCTCCTGGGATTGTCCTCCTGCACCTCACTCAGGTATTAAAGCTTCATTAGAACATGTAACACAATTCTTTGATTCCCCCCCACCCCATGTTCCAATTACCTTCTCTTTTATCTCTGGTGTTACAGTCCCTGTCCCCCCTCAAGTTCTATCCCTTCCCTCAGGTCTCCCACATTGTCACTTACCTGTGGGCTTTGGTCTCCTTCCCCCTTCAAACCTAGTTTAAAGCCCTCCTCGCTAGGTCAGCCAGTCAACGTCCAAATATGCTCTTCCCCTTCCTCGATAGAGGGAGTCCATCTCTGCCTACCCGTCCTTCTTCCTGGAACAGCATTCCATGGTCAAGGAAGCCAAAGCCCTCCTGACGACACCATCTTTGCAGCCAGGTGTTCACCTCCAGGATGCATCTGTCTCTACTCAGGCCCCTACCCTTGACTGGAAGGATCGAGGAGAACACCACCTGTGCTCCGAACTCCTTCACCCGTGCTCCCAGAGCCCTGTAGTCACCTTTGATCTACCGAAGATCACCTCTCGCAGTATCATTGGTTCCCACGTGGATCAAAAGCATGGGGTAGTAGTCAGAGGGGTGGATGATTCTCGACAATCCCTCTGTAACGGCTCGGATGTGGGCACCTGGCAGGCAGCATACCTCCCGTGAGGCCTTGTCAGGGCGACAGATGGGTGCCTCCATCCCCCTCAGAAGTGAGTCCCCAACCACCACAATCCTATGTCTCCTCCTAGCCTCAGGGGTGCATGGCGTCTCCTGTTCCACCTCATCCATCATCTCTAGTGCTGCATAACAGTTCTTCACCACAATGGAGGGAGGGACGGATGGGAGCAGGGGCGGAGCACTGTCTGCTGCCAGAGGTAACCAGCTGCCAGTGTCCTCCCTCTGCCATAGGCATCCCATCCGTCTCCAGTGGTGTGGCAGTAGTCTTCAGCACCTGGAGAGCGTCCTCCTCCTTGCATGTCTCCTCATGGATGCTATCAAGGAACTTCTCCAGGGCATGGATACTCCTTAGCCTAGACACCTCCTCCTGTAACTCTCCCGGCTGCCTCCTGAGAGATTCCACCAGAAGACACCTGTCACATTGATTCATTTCCCCAGCCTGATCATTGGAGACAGGGAACTGCAGGCTGCAGTCCCTTCAAGGCCACACTAGGATCTGGGTAGGGATATCCATGCTCAGGATGTCTGTCTGGCTACAGGCATAGGTGGAGGAGACAGAAGGGGTACTGGCACAAAAAGTTCAGCTCCTCTTCACCATTGTGGCCTTACCAAACTCCCTCTCAAACTCCCATTTTCAGTCCCCCTGGTTGCTCAACCACTGGCTTTTAAGGCCTTCTCTGCTTAGGTCAGCCCTTGTCCCTTGTTAAACACACAGGGGAAGAGTGATCACAAGGCTGATTGAAGCTGGTGATCAAAGGTGAGCAGGGAACAATGATCCAAACAGCCCCCAATCACAGAAACACACACACTCACAGGCCCAATTCCCACAGTAGCTAACAACTAACAGAAATCACCTGTAGGGAAAGACACAAACACAGTTAGTAATTCACTCACCCAAGCTTCCCTCTCTCCTTTGCTTCTTCAGCTGGGGACCTTTCGCACCCCCCGGTGCCTACTCCAGGAGGTGAGGGCAGCCTTGCCTCCCACTGCTTGGGTTTACCTCGAATGGGTCCTGCGAGAGGGTACTCCCCGCCCCCCTCCCAGTCCTGGCCCGCCGGAACTTTTGATTGGGCCTCGGCCCCATCAGCCCCCCCCGGCCATCCCCGCCCCATGCCCCGAGCCGGCTGCTAGATTTGCACCCGGTCTCTTTCTGAACCGCGCTTCGTAAATATCTGTACACGCTCATGCTACATACCATCCACTTCCTCGCCCTTGTGGCCCGCCCGGATACAAAATGGCGGGACCTTATTCCACCTAGAGAGGGTGAGGACCCCCGGTGGGCCAATCTGTATGCCCCCCTCACTCCAAGGCCCGCCGGGGACATCAGTTGGCGGCTTCTACATGGAGCCGTGAGCACGGGCGTGTACCTGGCGCGGTTCACCCTTTGTCCTGACACCTGCCCCTTTTGCAGTGAGAGGGAGACCCTGGCGCATGTCTATCTAGACTGTGCCAGGCTGCAGCCCCTCTTCTGGCTCCTCCAGAACCTCCTCTTGAGGTTCTAGCTGCACTTCTCCCCACACCTGTATCTCTTTGCACTCCCCATCCGTGACCCCACAAAGTCGCAGGACCTCCTCGCCAACCTCCTCTTGGCTTACACAAAAGTAGCCACCTACAAAACTCGGGAGAGGAGGTTGGCTGACGGAGGGGCCTGCGACTGTGGGGCCTATTTCCGGTCCCTTATCCGTGCACGTATCCGGGCAGAGTTCCTCTGGGCGGCATCCGCTGGCTCCCTTGACACCTTTCGGGAGCAGTGGGCGCTGTCCAGGGTTCTCTGCTCAGTGACCCCTCCTGAAATCCTTGTTGTAAACCTGTGACCCTCACACCCATCCCTGTTATTTCTTGATTTGTCCCCCGTACTCATTTGAAAACCAGTCCAGTGCCATCTCCCCATAGGCTGGGGGAGGGGTTCTAGAAGTGGGTGCGCTTACGCCCACCCAACGCCCTGGGTTTTCAATAGGTTCTTCAGCTGGGGAGAGGGTGAAGAAGGACACACATACCCTGACCAGCTCCTGGCTCTGCTCCTGCTCATACCACCACAACCACCTCTGCTGTGTTTTCCTCCTGTCATCCTGCTGCTGCTGCTGTTGTGGCTGGCTGGCCTCTCTCCCTCCCACCCCCCTGCTCTGTGGGGAAGGGGGGGAGAGCTGAAGAAGGAAAACTTCCACCACCACCATTACCTGGAGAAAACCACCTCTTCTGCCAGCCAGCCTGCCAGTCCCTGCTGCTGCTGTTGCTGCTCCTGGAGCCTGCTGCCTCTCCAAAAGAAGCTACCACCACCACTGAGGGGAGGCCTTCAAAACTGAGATTTTTGTTGCTTGCAGCTGGGGGTGAGCTACCAACAGACTTTGAACTTTATACCACTATCACCACCCCCAGCTGCTGTTTCCCTGGCCTCCCCTCCCACCACCAAGAAGGCAGCAGGCTCCCAACCTTCAAAACCTTTGGACTTTTTCCAGCAGCAGGGACCACAGAACCACCCCTTTCCCAGCAGTAGCAGCTCCCCTTCCTATAGTTTAGTCCCCCCCGCTTTTTTCTTTTCTCCTCCCCTTACCCCCAGAGGCTGGAGGGCCTCCCACCCTTTCCCTTGCCCTCCAGCTAGCTCAGTGCTCCCTATCCCTCACAGACCCCTCCCTAAGCCCTAGAGTTTGATTTAGTTTTCTGCCCCACCCCAGCCCTGAAAGTTTGTTTTGTTTTTGGTTCCCCTGCCCCACCCTTCAGTTCCCATTGTTCTCCTATTCCACCCTTGTTAGCCCCACCCCTGCACTATCCACCCCTAGCCAGAGTTGGCCAGGCCTTATAGGTCCCTGATTCCTTTTTTGTTTTTTTCCGTCTGCACTGCACCCCCCCCCCCCCCGATACAACTGTGATCCCCGCCCCACTCAGTGCAGCCGGAGGAACCGGCTCCTGTTAACCCACGTAAGCCCCTTCTCCTGCCCTCCCTGGCACCCTCCTCCCTTGCCTGCAGCCTAGCAGGAAGGAGTGGTTGCCACCCCTTGACTCCCATATAGTTTACCCTTTATCCACCCCTTTCCCATTACCTGGTCCCCCCCCCGTTTGTTCCTTACCCCAGTCTACCCACACCCAGATATCCCCTCCTGTTCCCTCCATTTTGGGAACATGGAGACCTCCCCAGCTTCCTCTGAACCTCTCCCACAGCCTGTTCCCCCCTCTCTCCCTGCGGCTGCCCCCTTGACCACTGCTGCCATTCCTACCACCTCTGGTGCCTCTACTAGGCCACCTGTGGCAGCAGGCATGGGAGGGGCCTCCACTACTGCTGCCCCGACCTCCTCGGCCAGAAAAAAGAGCAAAGGAAAGAAGGCAATCAAGGGCCCTGCTGCTCCCACAGGCCGTCCACCGGCTGCGGCCCCTTCTTCCCCTGCTGTTCCCTCCACCGGTTCTGGGGGTCCTTCAGCCCCCAGAACGTACGCCCAGGCGGCCGCCACCCCTCCACCCGCCGCCACAACATCAGCCCGCACCACCTCCTCTAATTCGAGCTCAGTGGGCTGGGGCCCCTTCCCCTCTTTGACCAGGAGGCACGGTGTCCACTGCCTCCTGGTGGCTGCCTCGCCCCACGTAGAAACTTACGTGCGGGCGATAGCGAGGGTGGTGGGGCCCTCGGCCATTGTGGCGGCCTCCAAGATGTTTGGGAAGATGGTATTCTTCCTAGCATCGGAGGCCGCCGCACAGGAGGCGGTGGTCAGAGGCTTGGCAGTGGGGGGTGTCCACGTGCCAGTGGAACCCTTGGAGGACCTGAGCGTACGGGTGGTCCTCACTTCCGTTCCTCCCTTCCTTCCCAATGCCGCCCTGCTTCCCCTCCTCTCCACCCTGGGGAAGTCGATTTCTATTATCAGCCCTCTCCCACTGGGCTGCAAGGACCCCGCCCTCCGTCATGTTTTGTCCTTCTGCCAGCAGGTGCAAAACCAACTGCCACTGGTGGGGACGCGTGATGGGATGGCACTGGAGGGCTCCTTCCTGGTGCCCCATCAAGGGGCCCATTATAAAATTTTTTACTCTTTGGGGGAGGCCCGGTGCTTCCTCTGTAGGGCCACAGGGCATGTCCGGAGGGACTGCCCCTTGGGCCAGCATGAGGAGGGAGCAACTGGGCCCCCCGGAGCTGATACGGGCGCCGGCCACACCACTGCCAGCGAACCCGCCCACCCGGCCACTCAAGCTGCCTCTCCTCCATCGAGGAACACAGCTGCCGCTGCCTCTTGGGACATGGGGTCCACAGCCCCACCATGCCCAGAGGAGCGGCCGGGCCCCATCGCCACCCATACTGAACCATCTGGGACGGGGCTCAGAGGGGAGAGGGCGGCGGCCAAGGTGGTGACCCCAGATATGGGAGGGGGCGCACCCCAGGAGGAGGGTTCCCATCCCCTTGATGTCCCTCCCCTGGTTCCTTCTCCCCAAGAGCCTTCGCCCTTGCTGCCTATTCCCACCCCTGCTGGCCGGCCCTCAGACTCCATCTTAGAGGGCTGGGCTCTCTCCCAGAGGGTACGCAGCAAGCGCAAGAAGGCTCTGTCCCTCCCCAGCACCTTAGATGGGGAGGAGGTCCCCCGGAAATCATTGCGGGGTGCTGATGATAATTCTGCAAATACAAACAATGCTGAGCCGCTTGCTGCGCCCTCTGGTGAGGTCCAGCAGGAGGCTCTGGCTGAGGAGATGGGTGCAGTGGAAGAGGGGAGCAGTGCTGCCCCCTTACAGGAGGCCCCTGTTGATCCCTCTCCTGGGGAGGCCGCGATGGAGCCACCCCTGTCCCCCCGGAGTCTGCTATAACATCAGCAGCTGAGGCAGGGGGAGGAATGGGCTCCATCTTTGCGGAGATTGAGGCCCTGGGTCTGACCTTGGCAGCCCCAAGGGAGGACGACCCTCTACCAGCGGGCCTTGATCTGGGTGGCAATGACGTCTCGTCACCCCCTCCCTTGCCCCAGACCCAACCCGAATCTGAACCCCCGTCTGCTGTCCCTGCTTCTATCCCGGGGACACCCCCAGGTTGCTTCACCTGCCCAGCTGCTATAGATCTCCCTGTGGCGGCCGCCAAGCCCCTCGAGGCGACGGCCAGCCCTGAGCAGCCGGGTCCTGGGATGTTGTCCCTGGGGGACAGCTGCCCCTTCCCTCACTCGTCTATTCCCCCGTGTCTGATGCTGAGGATGTGGTGAACCAACTATATTCAACTCCCACGCCCAGCATCAGCACAGATCCCATTCCTCACTCCTTGTTAGAAAATCCCGTGCCCGGTCAAGGGGAGCCGCACCCTGGTGGTTCGACCACCGGGGCCCCTATTGCCACAATCACTCCTCCCCTTCTTTCCATCACTTCTCTTCCTGGCCTCAATCCTATCCCTCCCTTTACTGTCCCCCCCTTTCCTACCCTAGCCCCATCCCCATCCCCTATTACTGCCACCCCCGGGATGGTGGCTTTCCCCCTTCCATCAACCACTTCCCGGGAGGTGATATTTGTGGCCCCCTCCGTTCCTGGGGCTGCTGTCTTTCCTCCACCACCACCCTTCCTGGTGCCGGGGGTTCAGCCGGGAGCTATGGTGCCCACACCATCAGCACCGAGACGGAGCTCTGCGCCCTGTCTTTTGCTCCCGGCTGACCGCGGGGCCAACACTGGGACCCGACTGGAGGATGGCCGGGAGCCTCCAACCCCGGACCCCCTGGCGCTGCGGGAAGAGCTGAGCACGTTCCTGGAGAACACTCGTGGGGCCAGGAGCCGGTTGCAGCTCACTCTGCAGCGCTGGGAGAATTTCCATCTTGTCCTCTGGACCATGCGGGCCATACTGAAGGAGGGCAAATGGACCAGAAGGTGGGATGCCGCGGCCTACCAAAGGGCCCGCAGCTTCCGTGACTCCCTTATGACCTTTGGGGTCAGTCACGGATTGCTGCGTGGCCCGACGGAGGCTGCTGGCATTCCCGTCACCTCTGAGGATCCCCCCCCAGCCCTCCTCATGGCACCCGTCACCTTTGCCACATTAAACACCAGAGGTTAAAGGTGGGGTCTCCGCAGGACCCAGGTACTCTCCTTTCTTCGGGGGAGGGGGGATACTCTGTGGTTTTCCTGCAGGAGACCCACACAGATCCAGCCGCCAAGGCCAGTTGGTGGCTGGAGTGGGGGAACGGGGTGTATCTGAGCCACCTGTCCACCCGCTCCGGCAGTGTGGCCACCCTGTTCTCCCCCGGCCTACAGCCTGAGGTGCTGGGGGTTGCCGAGGTTGTGCCGGGCCGCCTCCTGCACCTCCGGGTCTGTATGGAGGGGCTAGCGTTGAACTTGGTCAACGTCTATGCCCTGACATCGGGCCCGGAGCGGCTGCAATTTTTTCGGCAGGTGGCCGCCTTCCTCGGCACCTTGGATCCTCAGGAGTGCCTGGTCCTCGGTGGGGACTTTAACACCACCCTTGAGGAACGGGACCAAATGGGGACCGAGCAGTGCCAGGCCACCGCGGACATTCTCCGGGAGGTGCTTGACCATCACTCCCTGATGGACATCTGGCGCGACCACCACCCGGACGACAAGGTGACATTCACCTATGTCCGGGTGGGGGACCATCGGTCGTGCCACTCCCGGTTTGACCGCATTTATTTGTCTCGACACCATCTGGCACGGGCCCACTCCTCCAGTGCTCGGCTGGCCCCCTTCTCGGATCACCATCTGGTGACCGTGACGGCCTCTCTCTCGGCGGAGACGCTGCAGCCGGCCTATTGGCATTTTAATAATAGCCTGCTGGAGGATGTGGGCTTTGCAGCGTCCTTCTGGGAGTTTTGGCTGGCCTGGAGGTGGCAGAGGGCCGCCTTTCCCTTGGCACGGCGCTGGTGGGATGTGGGGAAGGTGTGTGCCCAGCTCTTCTGCCATGACTACACTCGGGGGGCCAGCCAGCAGAGGGATGCGGGGATAGAGCAGCTGGCACGGGAGGTCTTGGAGCTTGAGAGGCACGTGGCCACCAGCCCCAGGGATCCCTCCCACTGTGAGGCGCCCCAGGAGAAGCGGGAGGAGCTGCGGGACCTTGAGGACCTCCAGGCCTGGGGTGCCTTTGTTCGCTCTCGCATCCAGCTCCTTCGAGAGATGTATCGCGGCTCCCGCTTCTTCTATGCCCTGGAGAAATGGAGGGGGGCTAATAAGCATGTCACCTGCCTCTTGGCGGAGGACAGCACCCCCCTCACGGATCTGGAGGAGATGTGTGGAAGGGCCAGGGCCTTCTACGCCAATCTTTTCTCCCTGGATCCAACCGACCCTAACGCCTGCAGGGTGCTCTGGAATGAACTTCCCACAGTCAGCAAGGGCACCCGAGACCGGCTGGAGTCTCATATTGAGGCTGGGTCACAGCTGTCAGGCCAATTTAGCTGCCTACATCCAAAAGTTTCTGGAAACTGGAGTGGTAGCTTTGAGGCTGCTGCACAAGGTTTCCTGCTGCACCTGAGTCAGACACCATGGCTATGTCTACACCAGAGGGCTGAGGTAAGTTGATGTAATAAGGTCGACTTAAAGTAGACTTTATTAAGTCAACTTAGGCTATGTCCACGCATACATCATTATTTCAAAATAACCCATTTCGAAATGAGTTATTTCGAAATAAAGTTTGTTTGTTAATTCGAATTAAGGGAAAGCCTGCTTTCGAAATAGCCATTGTTTTGAAATGGTTATTTCAAAACAGTTGTTTTGAAACAATGGTGTTGTTTTGAAACAACGTGTCCGAACGCCGTTGTTTCAATGGCTATTTCGATTAGATGCAAGGTTTAACAGTTTTGAAATAACAGTGCATCATGTGGACATGCCGCTTCTTATTTTGAAACAACCTCTGTTGTTTCAAAATAAGAAGCCTGTGTGGACATACCCTTAGAGAGTCCCCATTTGTTTAAGTCAGCTTTATAAAGTTAACTTAAGCCAGTGGACCCATTTAAAGTATACTTAATCAAGTTGACTTCAAATGGCTCTCCTGCCTTAAATTGACTTTATTAAGTCGACTTGAATGTCCACATTTTGCTAAGTCGACTTAATAAAAGTCAACTTAACCCTTAAAGTTGACTTGAGGAGTGAGAGTAATTAAGTCAAATTAAGTAAGAGCTTCAGTCAACTTGAACTCCAAATGTGGCCCTGGAGTTGCTTAAGTCAACTTAAGCCTGGTTCAGTCAACTTAAGCCTCCAGTGTAGACATACCCCATAAGAGCAAGCAGCTAGGGGAGTTGCACTGAGAAGAGCCCATGTTCTCAGTGTGAACAGGGAGAAGCTGAAGCAGGAGCTGTCAGCAGGATACTTCCCTCCTAACTCCTTCCTACCCTGGAGCATTTAGAGGTAGAGTTTCTTCACCTGTATATGTGACTAGTGCTGGTTAATCAGTAAGCTGACTGGATGGTGGTTCCAACAGAGGAGGATTGGATTTCTGTATGGATTTCTGCTGAATATTCCTGTTAACAAAAAAAGAAGATAGCTACTTCTTTTAACTCAAGACTTTGGATTTAGTGAACAATGATAACTGAGGTTCAGGTGAAGTCCACCTAAATCTTGGGGAACTCTTAGGTTTCATGTCACAGTATTTCTGTGGGGACTGTTCTGTTTAAATTCATTTTGTTTTTCTTGTTTATGCATTGTAGTAAAGAAAGCTGTGAAATGGTGGGTGTGGGTTTACGTAAAAGCCACATCATGTTAAAATATATATATATATATAGTAGTTATCTTATTTCTTTTAATCTTAAGATTTATAATGTTAATACTTAAAGTTCTTTACTTTTGTTTTCATTAATACTTGAATGTGGGGAGGGTAACACTGAAGAATCTTTGCTGAAAGTCCTTCAAAGACTGAATCCTGGGTCTCCAGCTGCTTCTCCCTAGAAGTTGGGATTTATTTCTTTCAAGGTTCTGTCATGGATGCACAGCTGTGCACTCTGGGCTATGATCTATATGATTTTTCTGTTCACTTATATACTGGGATTATACATTTCATGGCAATTATGTCATACAAAGTTTCTTTATGGATGCTCTTAATGTGTTCTACATGATTACTATATGTTTCCTGCAGCCTCATGCATGTGTACAGATGTGTAGCATTTTGCTCAGGGAGACAGATAGAACTCTCTTCCAGCAATGTGTAAAAAACCAAAGCTGAAAGCAAGCAGGCAAGTACTGGAGAGGCCAACAAAGATATGCTAACTGAGGTGGCTCAGACCAGATAAAGAGATCACCTCTGCCCAGCAGGAGAGGGGTGAGGGGAAGTACAAAACAAAGAGAGGCACTTGAAAGGATTTGGTGCTTTTTGCTTGGAAATCTCCATCTTGAAACAGCTTCAAGGAAGATCTGAGCCTTGCCTGGTCTCAGGCAGAGTGACTGTACAAACACCTGCAGCACAAATGTGGACTATGAGGTTAGTTTAGGTAGAGAAGAGATATTAGGATAGCATGCATGTTTTACCTTTTATTTCCTTTTGGTCACTCCCAACTCATTTATACTGTGCTTCTGCCTTGATTGGCCATATTCTCACTTAGAATTATAATCTGATCAAGAAACTAGTAGTTGTTTTATCTAAAGCTGCATTATCTTTAGAGAGTGTGAGTGAAGAAGGCTGGACACAATCCATTTCTTTGTTAAATGGACAGACTTGAATGTATGGTGATTGAGAGTGGGTCCCAATCCCTGTACACAGTGGCTGCTGGTGTGGTAACTGGAACTGGTGGTGCTTGCTTGGAAACCATCCCGTGAGTAGCTGGAGGGCATACACCCACTGCTTGGGACAGATGGCACATGAGAGTTTGGAGTGTACTGACTCAGGAGTGAGTGGTCACTTGGCAAAGAGGGGTGAATCAGGGTTCAGGAGTGGGAATCAGGGGGTCACAGTGGCACACCGCACCAGATCTGAGGAACAGCCTGTCACAAGCTCTGGATAAGGGCAATTAAGTAAATTCTAATACACCTAAAGTTCACTCAGATACATGGGTTGTAAAACTGTAAGCAAACACTTTGATCTATAGGGCCTTGTTGCCAGTCTTCACGGGATGCCTCCTGCTCCCCTTACAAATTGGGTGATTTGGCCATTCAGGTGGCCAAATGACAAATGAGTGACTGCTCATTACACTTCCTGACAATAATGCTAGCAGGCAAACAGACTAGCTGTGGTAAGTCTTGATGCATGACCACATACTATTATTTCCACATGACTCTGGCCTCTTTCTTTGTACAGGATTAATAAGTGGATATTAAATATTTTGTTTTCTCATCATCCAGCATGTGGCCCCATGCCTTATTTATCACACACTATTCCAGCCATAGTCTGGAGAAAGAAGTATTTCCATGTGGGCATTTCTATGGCTCTTATCACTATGGTGTCTGAGTACTTCACAAACAATTTCATTTCACAGCACCAGAGATGAAGGGATATGTAGACATTTGCTAGAATGGGGCTCACCTGACGGGTGCCTTTCTCAAGTGCATGCCCATCAGATGACCTGGGCTCCATCTTTCTCAGTTTCTGTCCAGGGCCTCAGTCTTTAGATAGGTCCCTCTGTTCAGCTCCCCTTCCAGAGCAGGATCTAATTCAGGCAACACACTCAGTGTCTGAGGCCACTACTAGTCCTCAAGCCACACTGTGGCAGTCTAGGGGGAGGAAAGGAGGGACCCAAACCCATCCACTTCTCCAGGCCCCAGTCCAGGGACCTTACACTCAGCACCTTGACACCATCTCATCCCCAAGCACAGTCCTTCAGGTCTCCCGAGACATATCCACACCACCTCCCAGCCACCTCTCACTGTTGTACAGGGCTTGGGACTTGAGCTCCCACACAGCTCCAGCAGTCCACACAAAGCTGTCATTGGTCCTGCCTCCTTCAGCCAGGCTTTCATCCCAAGAACCAGGGGAAGACTGCCCAAGGCAGTGGCTACAACCTTCTCTTATACAGGGCTCCTGGGCCCTGATTGGCCAGGCAGCTGCCTGTTCCAACTGGCTGCTCCTTTCCCTGGGCTTTTAACCCCTTCCTTACCGGAGTGGGGAAACCACCCCACTACAGGATAGCAATAGCCTCATTTTAAATATAGGGAGCTGAGGCACAGACAGGTTGCCAATTTATCAACTGTCAATTTGTTCTGTGTGCCCCATTTCTGACAACTAGGTGTTGATTTTTGAGAGTATGTCTCATTATATAGCACTTCTGTATTCAAGCACAGTTCACATTGACTTCAGCTTCAACTGTGAGGTTCAGCACTTTCTGAAATCAGACCACAGGCTTTCACACCGGGCACCCAGAAACTAAGAACACATCATTAGTGAGGATCTGTGAACGGTTGGTTTTAGTGACTCAGCATTGCATAAAACTTTCTGGCAAGGGAAGAGAGTGAATCCAATTCACAAGGGCAATATTCAACTGTCTTAACCATGTGTCATGGGATACACATCCACGCACCCCTAGATTATGATCTGCATAACTTTCCTGTTCACTTTTGCAACGTAATTACATAGTTTGATGCAAAACATGTCATGAAAGGTTCCCTTTTGAATGCTTTGCTGTTTTATTGTGGCATCATGTTTCCTACAGTATTATGTTTGTGTACGGATGTGAAGCATATTCCCAGGTATTTTACATGGCTCAGGGGAAAGGGAGACGCTCAAAGTGGCCTTCCAGCAGCACATAAGGAGTCTGCACTGAGAGCACACATCCAGAGAAGATAACTATGACAGTGGGCTAGCTAAATGCCTGTAGACCTTAACCAGAGATATTCCACTCTTTCTAGACAAAGAAAATCACCTAAGCCCAGAAAGTGGGGAGGGAAGATAGAGGGGTTGGAAGACCAGAACACACATTTTGAAAGAAAGGAGGTTTTTTGGCCACAGAAAGACCATCTTGAAAAATTTTTCATCTGCAACGATTGGACCCTGCCTAGGAATAGGCAGAGACTGGCTATAAAATACAACTGAACATTGTGAGCAATCTTGGTCAGTGAAGTTAGGTAAGACAATGAAGTTTGCTTAGAATGTGTTTTAGATCTTTTATTTGCTTGTGGTAACTCCTGATTCCTTTATTAAATGAGTGTGCATTGACTTGCTATATACTCACTTAAAATCATGTTCTAATCAATAAATTAGTGTTTGTGTCATCTAAAGCTATGTGAACTTTAGAGATGTGAATGAGTAAAGCTGGGCATTCCCATTTCTTTGATAAATTGGTGAATCAGAGTCTATGGGTCTACAGTAATTGGGAAAGGGTTCCAGTCCCTGCAGGACAGAATTTCCCAGTATGATATCTCGGTGCTGGAGGTGCTTGCTGAAGGAATGTCTCTTAACTGTCTAGAGAGTTCATGCTCAATGCCTGGGACCAATTACATTCAGGAGGCTGGTGTGAACTGACCCAGGATTGGGTGGTCACCTAGCTAAGCAGGGTAATTCGGGGGCAGGAGTAGAGATCAGGGGGTCACAGAGGCACCCCAGACCAGATTCTGTGAAATGAAAGGCACACCTTTTCTGCAGTGCCTCACTATCTCATTCAGAACACAATTTCCAGCTTATGCAATAAATAAAGCAGAATTTTTATAGACAACAATATTCTTCACTACACGGTGCTGGTTCATTCCTAGTGCAGGTTCATATCAGACCTGGAAAAATAGCATGTGATTAAGTAACAAGATTATATCATAGTACATACAATTAATGGATCAAAATTAAGGGTGCACAGACAACATTACTTTTGGCATTTCCTAACTTTTGAGTGCTTAACTTCCAATCTTAATCCATGAAAGGCAGCTGTTCCCACTTCACCTGTAGAGACCACTCTACTTTTATCTGGGAAAGAACTATGACTGCTAGTTTGGAGGTGCCAATTCTCGTACCTGATCCTTCCCACTCAGCACCAAACTGTTTGAATGTGCTTTGGAGATCACATTCTGAAGAAGCAAGAAAGATCAGATCAGCAGAGATGCCACCTCCAACTCTCCATACCAGATACTCTCTCCATTTCTGCTGTGGCTTGATATCCGTACATGAAGATCACAAACAAGAGTGGGGATAGAAAACATGGTGGATTTTAACACCCACTGGGAACAAACTTGACTTAATGCCAAAAATATGAACACAACTCACACTCATGGACTAGAAGGACTGGTTAGCAAGCAGCAGAAGCAAGAGAACCCTATACTCCTGTAGCACTTCTTACACGACATATTAGGGAATGCAATTGTAAACCTTGTCCAGGTCCACAAAACAAAAGTAGACAAGGTTAGCAAAATCCCATGATGTCTCAAATATCTGTAAGAGAGCAAAGAACTGGTCTGGTGTTCTACATCTGTGGCAGAAGCCACACAGTCTTCCTGAATCTGAGGTTCAAATAAAGGGTACAGCCTTTTCTCTAACATCCTAGCTTTTCCCAGGGAGGCTTTTTGCCATAATATATTTTTTTCAGTAGCCTCTTTTTGAAAAACAGATGAAGCTTTTGGAATTAAATTTTCCAGAAAAATTCAACCTGAGAGAAATATCAGCCATGCAAAACTTTATCCCATATAGTTAACATTTTATGAAGTTATAAGCAACTGAAAACAGTCTTATAATTGGAAGTGTCCATCCCATCTATTTATTGATATTATTTATATCTATCTATTTATCTACTTACAACTGCAAAGGAAAAGATGTGGAATAAAAATTCAGCTATAGAATTATATCATTTATTGATAATAACTTTGCTTTTGCTTAAGCAGAATAAGAAACTGCAATTGAATGAGCTAAGTGTATTCATTACTTAGATCTTAACATTGTTCACTAATTGAAACTCACAGATTTTCATGATCTCCAGCTCCTTCAGATATTTTGTTTCAAAACAGTTTTTCCCCATCATTTCCTATTCAACCCTATAACTGGCTACTAAATTTCTAATTATTATTAATGACTCAGTTTACTGTGGTGGGGGGGATGTTCAACAAAGCAAAAACTAGATCCTACATGGCTCATTAAAATCATATTTCTTTAAACATTTGAGATGATACTTCTGCCAAACATATAAATAACTCATTAAGTTGCTATATTCCCTTTCCCTTGTATTGTTCCCATATTATGGATGCAAGCACACTGCAGAAAGGGATGAAATTTATTATTGACTCTCATGCATCAACATACTTTATGTAACACACCTTTGAATAATTTATTGTTTAAAATAAATCGATGGGCAGAAGTCATGTGAGAGAGAGAGGAGAAACATTCAACTTGACAAACATGCTAAAAGAGGAGGAAAGATCTTAATTGTACTGCATATGTTCTCTCTCACAAATGCCACTCACTAAGGACTAATTTGTGAATTGGAATGATGGGCAAGTAAAAACTCCTGTGGATACCCAAAAATGGCAACCTAACCCTTGCTTTAGGTACACAGGGGAAAGCAGGCACTATGATTCCACTCACTCTCATGAGATAGGTAGGTGGAGAAGGGAGAGCAATGGAAAAAAGTCACCTTTGTTGCATCTAAGGACTAGTTTGGAATGCCTGAGGAGTCATTCCTGTAAACATAGAACTGAGCATGTTGTTGTTAGTAGAATAAAAGTTGGAGATGATAGAGAGCAAAAGTTGTAATCCACTGTCTACACCAGCAGTTTTCAAACTGTTTTTCTCTGGACCCAGTTGAAATAAATCATTATGCCTGCGACCCAACAATTACATCTTTGAGCAATTCATACCAGTCTTCTGTGATGGCAGCAGGGGGTGCTGCAACCCCAGTATCTGAAGGCCAGCGACCCAGTACTGGGTCCTGACCCCAAGTTTGAAAACCACTGGTCTTCACTATAGAGTTAGATCAGTGCAAGGCACCTTATGTCAACCTAAGTATGGAAGTGCTAACATTTCCCTTTCACTAACATAACTGCTCTGCTATACCAACTTAATAATTCCACTTTGATGAGAGTTATAGAGTCAGTGTAGATGTAGTTAGAGCAACACAGTGCCAATCTAGACACTATATTGCTTACATTAATTGTTACTGGCTTTCAGAAGCCTACCCACAATGCCACTAACAGTACAATCAGTACAAGAGCTCCTGATGAGGACACACACAACCAATATAAAGAGCATTGTGTGGATGTGGAAAAGAGATTTAATATCTGTGAAAATAGTATGCTGAAGAAACTTACTTCAGCAAAATTTTGTAGGGTAGATATACTTTTAGATGCTAGAATAAAAGATCTGGTCTATATGGTCCTTGATCTATATAGAAAAAGCAAGTAGAGTCTCAAAAAACATTATGGGCTAGTTGTGAGAAAAAGCTTTGTCAGACAAGCAAATTGAGGCTGGAAAAAAGATACTTATACTGAAGGCTGCAGGGGTGGAGGGGGTCCTCTGGTAAAATCTCTGAAGGAAAGGATAGGTGATTTTGGAGAGTGCAAGTTCTCCCCATGAAGTATAACCTACCCCAGTTTTGTAGAATAAGACATCAGTTAGGTAAAAGAAGAGCCAAAATGTATCTGGGATCACACTGAAGACAAGCAGAAAATAGTAAGTGCTTAATAAATTGTGTTATAATTGCAGAGAGTCAAATGATTCTCTTTCTTGATCTCAGCCTTGCTAAACAAAATAACAGAAAAGTTCTGGAAAGCCAAGCTTTTCAGGATATTAATGTAATGGCAGCGTTATTATATCCTGATAAACTTGTGGTAATCCGTGAGGAAAAATCATTCCCATTTTAGGCACTGAAGAATTACTTATAAATTGCTGGACAGGGTAAGGAGCAAAATGCACAGTTGCTTCTGAACTCTCAAGAGGATTTACATCCTCTTGCTGGAGTGACAGGACAGTTTTATAAGCTTGATTACAGATTAGCTGTTGCTGTTTATTGTCTCTGATATTTTCTTATGAGCACTGTAACTTCCAAGTGACTTCAGAGTTACTGTTATTTACTGTCACTACAGATCTTACAAACAAGGAGTCCTGTGACACTTAAAGACTAACAAATTTATGCATTGCATGAGCTTTCATGGGAGAAAATCCCACAGAAGCTAAGCACCTGATGAAGTGGGATTTTCTCCCATGAAAGCTCATGCAATAAATAAATTTGTTAGTCTTTATGTGCCACAGAACTCCTTGTTTGTTTTGCTGAACTAGACTAACATGACTACCTCTTTGGAACTTGACTACAAATCATGCATATGTCCCAAATAAGACTTTTATTTGAGACACAGTGGGATTAATCATTGTGTGAGTGGCTTTGCTATTATCTGTATTAGACTTTTATCTATAGACCCCAGCTGACACTGGGATCCCATTATCCTTGATGTTTGATAAATACTTAATAGAGACAATCCATATCACAAAAAGTTTAGGACTAGATTTTCAAAGGCATTTAGGTGTCTAAAGATGCAGAAGAATGCCTATTGAAATTTTCAAAAGCATCAAGGCATTTAATTTTCATGGTTTTAATTTGAAGAACCCACTAGGAACTATGGGTATGTCTACACTGGAGCCTGATGTCGACTTAACCTTCCTTAAGTTGACTTAATAACTCCAGCCCTTAAATTTGACTTAAGCATTAAAGTTGACTTTATTAAGTCAACTTAATGCATTATATATAGGGTCATCTAAACTGTACGCTTTGTTAAGTTGCCTTAATAAAGTTGATTTAACAAAGCCCTCCAGCGTGGACTTAACTTTTAAGTCGACTTTGCCCCTAGTCTATACTTGCTGTATTTTTTGGCATCAGTCAACAGGAGATATGCAAATTATGTGAGAGGCCTGCATATCTCCAGATGATTTACTAATCTGTTGCTACACATTAAAGTAAGATGACCGGAAATGCCTTCTGGTCAGCTTACAGCAACTCCAGTTCCGGGGCCGGAGTTGATATGGAAATTTCCCAACTGACTGAGTAGGCCTATGCAGACTACCCAATCGCACCCAGATCACTCTGACGGCAGTGATTGTGCCACTGTCAGGATAGACTTATTTTTTGTTAAGTCAACTTAAAGTTGACCTTGTTCAGTCAACTTAACTGAGCCCTCTAATGTAGACATAGCCTATGTGTATCCTTTAGTGCCCACAAACCTTTAAAAATCTGGCCTTTAACTTTCAGTGTCATAACACTATTAATCGCTGTTCCAGGTGTTTATAAACAACCAGTTAGAAATCAACATTTTCTGACCTCCTGCTGCCATAAACTGTGGGTTTTATCAAAGTTCAAGTATTCCATGTACCAAATTAGAATTGCTTCAGTAGCCTAATGGCTTTTATTATGCTTTGATATCTTAATTAATAATATGAATTTATGACAAAGAGGCCCACTCGTGCCAACTGGGAAAGGGTTCCCTATTCTGTGTCAGCAACACCTATTAGAACTGACATTCACTACATCTAACACACCACTTTCATAGTATTTATCCATAAGAATATCTATGGTATGTAATTAAAGCTTATGTCATGCTGATTTTCATACTCATTGCAAGACGTATGGATGGATGATGCTTGAGGACTTATGTGTATATGCTGAAAGCATGTCCTGAGAATGTGTATCATGACATGAGTCACCAGCAGAGACAAGTTTTCTCTCAGATGCAGGGTGTTGGTCCATCTAGCTAACTGAGGTGTAAATTTCACAGTGGGCCTCCCATTACCCAACTGAATGCTAATGAAGAACAGAGTCATGAAGTCAACAGTAAAAAGAAGCACTGGAGAAGAAGAAACTGACTTGGAGGGCACTTCAAAGGCTTACTGGAGTATAACTAGGGGAACACTTATGACATTATGATAAGTGTAGCCCTAGGATTGTATTTTCTGTTTTATTTCATATGTGCAACCATTTCGGTTTTCACTTATTATCCTTATTCAATCTCTCTTATAACTTAGCCTTTGGAAATAAATTTATGATTAAACAAACAAGATGTCTGGTGGCACTTTAAAAGACTTGAGATCTTCT
>ML681964.1:56159194-56323428 GCA_007922195.1 Podocnemis expansa
CTCTGGCACTTAAAGACTACCAGATTTATTTATTGCATGAGCTTTTGTGGGAGAGAATCCCACTTCATCAGATGTGGGATCTGATGTCAGATAGCCTTGCTGGTCGTCAGTTTCCCCTCTGGAACAATGGGAATGGACTTAATAAAACCAGTTACTCCCTCAAAAGCTCATTCACCTGCTCATCCACCAATGTGATTTATGCCATCGTGTGCCAGAAATGCACCTTTGTCATCTGTTGGACAAACAGGACAGTCTCTGTGTGAAAGAATAAATGGACACAAATCTGACACAGAAATCACAACATTCTAAAACTGTGTGACCTGGTTCCGTGACACACTTTCTTGCATTTATTTCTTCCCAGTCTGTAAGATCCCCCATTTTCAAAGCATCTGAAGAAGTGAGCTTTTCTCCCATGAAAGCTCATGCAACAAATAAATGTGTTAGTCTTCAAATGCCACAGAACTCCTTGTTTGTTTTAGATACCACAGGTGAACACTTTCAGAGGAGCTGGGGTTAACCTGCAAAACAAAGTAAGGGCTGGCAGAACTTTCTGGAGCACATCTGGATGACTAACAGACTGGTGGTATCAGGAAGCTAATGGCCAGTTAAGCACCAGCAAGTCTCTATCCCTGAAACAAGTGGATAACATGGTGATTCACAATCTGGGAACACCAGGAATCATTACAGCAACATGACTTATTGACTTCTATGGGGACTGGATTGCAATTATAAAGCATACAGCAGTGCAAATAATTCCTTCAACAGGAAACCCCCACCTTGTGGAGTGCATTTAAAGAGTGTTAATAGCATGCTGAGCTCTCATTCATGACCTTACTCAGGACAAAAATTCATATACATACTAGTGCTTTAAACAGTTACATCACTTAGCAGTAGAGAATTTAAATCAGGGAACTCAATAAAAAGGACCCTCAATGTCAAGAGCATGATACATCAATAACAACAAATTTACCTAAATCTATCTGCTAAGGGTGTCTATAAGGAACCTCATGAGATCATCTAGTTCGGTCCTCTGAATTTATAGTGGGTTCAAAGATTATCTAGACCATCCCTGACAAGTGTTTGTCTAACCTGCTTTTAAAAATCTCTAATGATGGAGATTCTACAGCACACCCTAGACAATTTATTACACTGCTTAACTACCCTAACAGTTAGGATTTTTTTTCCCTAATATCCAACTGAATCTGCCCTTTCTGCAATTTAAGCCCACTGCATCTTGTCCTGTCTTTGGAGGTTAAGGAAAACAATTCTCCCTCCTCCTCCTTATAAAATCCTTTTATATACTTGGAAATGGTTATCATGTGACACCTCAGTCTTCTCTAGACTAAACAAAACCATTTTTTTCCCATTTTCCTTCATAAATTATGTTTTCTAGACCTTTAATCATTTTTGTTGTTCTTAATCATTTTTGTTGTTCTTCTGTAGACTTTCTCTAATTTGTCCAAATTTTTCCTGAACTGGACACAGTGCTCCAGCTGAGACCGAATCAGCATGGAATAGTATGGAAGAATTACTGCTCATGTCTCACTTATAACACTCCTGCTAATACATCACACAGTAATGTTTGCTTTTTTCACAACAGCATGACACTGTTAACTCATTTTTAACTTGTGATATGTTATAACTTCCAGATCCCTTTCTGCGGTCTTCTTTCCTAGGGGCTCTTTTCCCATTTTGTTTGTGTGCAACTTCTTTTTTTTTTTTTTTTTTAGTGGAGCTCTTTACATTTCTCCTTATTGTATTTCATCCTATTTACTTCAGAATATTTCTCCAGTTTGTCCAGACCATTTTGAATTTTAATCCTATTCTCCAAAGCACTTGCAACTTCTCCCAGCATGCCATAGTTCAGTGGTTTTCAAACTTCAGGTTAACATCCAGTACTGAGTTGCAGACCCGCAGGCACTAGGCCACGGCAACCCCTGCTGCCATCACCAAAAGACCAGAATGCATTCCTCAAAGATGTAATTGTGTTGCGGGCATAAATGTTTTTGTTTTTTTTTTAAACTGGGTCATGGTCAAAAGATTTTGAAAACCACTGGTATAGTCTGTGAACTTTATAAAAGAGCTCTTTCAGTGCCATTATCTAAATCACTGATGAAGATATTGAACAGAACTGGACACAGAACTGATTCCTGGGGGACCCTACTAGATATGCCCTTCCAGCATGAATGTCAACTACTGATAAGTTTCTGGGACTGGTTATTTGCACCCTTCTTATAATAGCTCCATCTAGGTTGTATTTTTCTAGTTTGTTTATGAAAAGGCCATAAGAGACAATATCAGAAACCCTATTAAAGTCAAGATACACCACATCTACTGCTTCCTTCCATAAACAAGGCTTGCTACGGTCTCAAAGGATATGTCTACACTGGAGCCATAAGTTGACTTAACATCCCTTGAGTCAACTTAAGGAAAGCCATGTCCACATTGGACTTTTATGAAGTCTATTTAAGCACTTTCTTAGCTCGACTTAACGCCAGCCCTTAAAGCTGACTTAAGCATTAAAGTCAACTTTATTAAGTCGACAACACCTTGTAGATAGGGTCGTCTATGTGCTAAGCTTTGTTAAGTCGACTTAATAAAGTCCACTTAACAGAGCCCTCCAGTGTGGACGTAACCTTTAAGTCGACATTGTTAAGTCAACTTAAAGGTGACCTTAAGTCAACTAAACTGAGCCATCAAGTGTTGACGTAGCCAAAGAAACCTATCTGCTTGGCTTATATGATATATTCTTGACAAATCCATGCTGACTCTTACATATCATCTTATTATCTATAAAATATTTGCAAAATGCTTGCTGAATTATTTGTTCCATTACCTCTTTGGATACTGAAGTTAAGCTGAGTGGTCTGTAATTACCCAAAGTGTTCTAATTTCCCTTTTTATATACTGACACTATATTTGCCCTTTTCCAGTCCTCTGAAACCTATTCAGTCTTCCATGAATTTTTTAAGATAATCACTAATGGCTCAGATATCTTCTAAGCAAACTCCTTGAACATTCTGGAATGTATTTCATCAGGCTTTGGTGATTTGAAAGTATCTAACCTGTCTAAGTAATTTTTAACTTGTCCTTTCCATAATTTAGCCTCACAGTCTATCTCATTTTCATTGACATTCACTATCGTTACCAAACTTTGCAGTGAAAAATTAAACAAAAATGTCACTTAGCACTTCTGCCATTTCCACATATTCTGTTATCCCCCCCCCCCCCGAGCAATGGGCCTACTCTGGCCTTGGTTATTTTCTTACTTCCAATGTATTTGTAGAACATTTTCTTGTTCCTGTGTGTGTCTCTAAGTAGTTTAATCACATTTTGTGCCTTGGCCAGTCTAATTTTGTCCCTAGATGCTTGTGTTATATGTTTATATCCATCCGCTGTAATTTGGCCCAGTTTCCACTTATAGGGCTCTTTTTTGAGTTTCCAATCATAGAAAATCGGCTGTTTAAGCCAGGTGGTCTCTTGCCATATTTCCTATCATTTCTATGATATGGGAAAATTTATTCTTGTGTCCTTGATAATGGCTCTTTTTAAAACTGCCAACTTTCTTGAACTGTTTTTCCCCTTGGAATAAAACACACACACAGACACACACGGATCTCTAAGCCTGAAAAACATTCTTGCAGTTATTTAAGGCACTATTGACCCTGTTTAAGATATTTCACCTGGAAAACCAGGTTATATCAGAGACCATTAAAGGCTAAATTGTGCCATTTGGGCACCGCCCTGCAGTGCAGAATCACACTGTCTCAGAGGGAACTTGAAGCTGAATATGACACGTTGTCCCTAAACCCAGTAGTGTGCAGGCTGCACTCAACAAGTGTCACCATGGCCTTTATGCCATTTTAGGAGCAATTTGTGCTCTGCATGGGCACACATCATTGAACAGGGAGACTGCAGGTGTGCTAGCTCTTTTTCAAGTTGCACACAAGTGGAGAGAATAGGGAAGGCTCTTTAAGCACTTCTGATTCCCTGCACACTGACACTAGATTCAGCACAATTTACCTCTAACTTTTTACAGTTAAGCACTCAAAAGTAGGAAAGTGCCACAGTTAAAGTTGAATGAATAACCTTAATGCTGCCCCGGGTGAGTATTCATAACAATAAACACTCTCTAAACACATGATCAAATGCTATTTCTCAAATAACACAATATATCAGATATCGTCCTACAACCTTAATTAAACTTGTGTAATATTGTACAATGTTTTCTCTTCTATAATTATACTAATCTCTTTACCATAATAGTCTAGTACAATTTCATTGCCAAGGCCTTTTTCCATTTTCCAGTCTCTGATTTCCAAGATGCACATTGTAATACCGTCTCAAACAAATGTACTATATAATTTATTTACAACTAGCAGTGTAAGTTTCCCTTGCTGCAAATGAGGGGATGAGGCAATTAACTACCCAGTTATTTCACTGCAAATGCGTGCACAGCACAGCCATAAGCGCATGTGCTGTCCCACTGACCTTATTGAGGCTATTTGTGTGCTTAAAATGTATCTATTTTAATATAGTGAGTCTGTTACTCAAGCTGCATGCCTCCTATGAAATGTGCTGTGTACATATAGCTTATTATTATTTAATTTGCATTTCAGTACTTCCTTGAGGCCCCCTGTCAAGGAGTGGGGCCCTATTTTGCTAAGTGCTATTAACACATATAATGAGAGACTAACTCTTCCCCCAAAGACTTTACAGTCTGAGTACAGGGCAAAAGACAATGGGGGGACACAACAATAAGGAGAGGCAGAACAACACAAGAGTGGGACAGTTATGATTTAGTTAATAAGCAGCAGTCCCAGCACAGGAGCACCCTTGCCATTATCAAGTGTTTTGAAGGCATCCTGGCAGAGGCTGTTTTAAAGAAGAAATCTAAAGAAGGATAGTTTTCACATCAATAGCTTCTATGGATTCTGTTCAAATGGCAAACACAGAGCTGTGAACAATATATAAGCTGCTAAAGTTGCAGAAAATACTGCTTGGAATATTGTTTTATTGAAACATCATACATAATTTCTAGCACATGCAAGCAAAGTCATGAGGAGACAGAATTAAGTTTGCATACATAACATTAATGGCATCATTTTCTGACTTTTGAGTGCTTAATGATGTAATCTGTGGAATTTCATAGAAAGAAAGAAAGAAAGAAAGAAAGAAAGAATGGAGGATAGTCCTAAGATGGAGTTGCACTCACCAATACTTGAAAGATCTGCTGGTTTACACCAAAACATGATGTTGAGTATACGTTCCATAACTATCTAGAAAATCCTGTACCACACACCTTTCATTTTATTCTACCTAATTATTTAGTGCCCATCAGCATTCAGCAGGAGAGGGGAGTTATCTTGCAAACATTTGCAGCTATGTGGCTTCTACAGTGAGTAGGCCAAGAGTTCCTGCTTGTATCACAAAGAAATTTCCAGCTGCAATCTTTACATAAGACCTGCTCTTACCCCCACTAAAGTTAATGGCATAGTTACCATAAATGGTGGTGAGGGGCCAAGCTCACAGTGTGATGCCTTCCCTAGCTACTTGACATCTTAGTAGAGCCTCGAGGAAGTGCCTTTGGCTTTTATTAGTTTCTGTTAACTTTACTAAGGAAGGAACATCTTTCTCCTAACCTCCTTGCACCTGCCTGTGTTCCCAGCTATGCACAAACACCCAGCCCAGATATGATTAGCTGTCCACTTAGTTCATGAGCTTCCAGAAATACTCTATGCAAAATATACTGTACATGAAACGCATTTTGTTTTTGAAAAGTCATATAATCACATTGTGGCTCACAAGAAAGTAACTTCATTTAGTTTCCTGGAATTAGCCCTAATTTACATTGGGGAAAATGAAAGTAAAATCAGGTCTGCAATTCAATCAAATTAAAAAAAAAAGAAATTAAAAAAATCCACCAGGACACTGAGAATCTATTCTCTTCCATGAGGATCTTTTCCATATAAAAGTTCAACATTCTACTCCCATCTCCTTCCCAGAATTAAATAAAAAAAAAAAATCCATCATCAAAGATCATTCCATGTAGAGACTATCAGCCTGATTCTCCCCAACTTTGAACATATGCAGTCATGTAAAAGTGTACAACATGAATTCAAATGATACTAGACTGGAGTGGTTAAATGTAACACTTGAATGGTACTCAGTTTGCACAGATTTTAATGATGGAATAGAGTGCAAGGAATAGAGCATCTGGAACTAAGCCTGGAATACTTCATGCTGAAATGCAAAAGCTTCATATATTTATGAGCAACTAGACATAGCAAAAAAAAAAAGCAGAGTTTAGTGACACATAAAAGACTAAAAGATTTATTTATCACATGAGCTTTTGTGGGAGAAAATCCTACTTCTCCCACGAAAGCTCATGCCATAAATAAATCTGTTAGTCTTTAAGTGCCAAAAGACTCGTTGCTTTTTTTGCTTTACTAGACTAACACGGCTGCCCCTTTGGAACTTAGAAATAAGCAGAGGCTGCTGCTTTCACCTTAATATATTATGAAATGATTTTTTCCATCAATTTCATAGGTGCATATCTAGGACTTTCTGGGCTTTACAGTGGCATAAGTGATGCAAAATTTGGCTCTTCAAACAGTTAATCTCTTTAGTATACCCACCTTTCAACAAGTGCGGTCCCATTAGAAACAACCATCTGAAGCTGAATGTTCTCTTGCTTCCGTTTATCAGAGAACTGCAGTCTCTCAGGGCTCTCTGTAGTTTTCCAAATGCACCAGGAGACATTGCAGGGATGCCAGTAGGTCAAGCTATATTAGAACATGAGAATGCCCTAGACAAATCACACCCAGAAGCTAACTCTAATTGTCCTCTTCAGGCAAAATATTCTTGAATAAATTCTGCTTAACATATACCTGCAGCTGTGAGCAGGTTGGAGGAGTTAAAAAGAAGCTCTGTGAGATGAATTATAAGGCCAAAATAAGATAAGATGGTCTAGAAATAGAGCCACGAAAGAACCCCTCATTACTGCTATTGATGGGAATGAACACAAACACAAACTGAAATATCTGAATAGGTGAGACACTGGAACACGTAATGTATAACATAATGGTATGTTAACAAATGCTGTGCTGTACAGCACATATCTAGCTAACTCTTGAAGCACTCAAAAATTGGAATGTTAGACCCTAGATCTCTAAGATCTGTTCATTACACATGGATATAGAAGATGGGCTTAATTCTTCACAGGCTTCCAACTTGTGTTGTTGTATAAAAATAGCAACAATGCACATGGCCCACAAAGAAGGATCTTTGGGCTAGATAAGCAGGTGCCTAGTTCATTCCATCCCCCATGCCACGATGAGAAGACGGGATTTGATCCTGTATGTCCCCCCTCTCGCAGAAGCTCCTTAGCTAATGAACTAGAGTATTCTGGTGCAGGTTTCTCTCTCCTGTTGGAGCTGCTCTATTACATATGAAACAATTAAATTTGCAGTAGACCATAAAGCAGCTGAGAATGATTCTACAGTCCAGTGGCCAGGGACTTCATGAGTAGTAAGAGAATTCTGTTCAAATGCCTTCTCCATACCAGGCAGAGGAGGGAATTGATCTGGGGCTCTCCCACAGTTTGATCCAGTGCTCTAACCACCACACTAAAACTTATAAAGGAGACTTCCTCCTTAATCCCTGCCCCCTGGGTTGTTTTGTGTTTGACTGTTTCAGAGCATGCCTATCAGATTGGACCCCAAAGGCAAGATAGTTTGAGGAGCCTGCTGGGGCGTCAGTGAGACAAAGGCCCTGAACTGCTGAGTGGGGAGAGGCCTAAGAGAGCTGTGCACATGCCCAGTGATTAAAATGTAAGTGCATTAATTTAACAGGAGTTAGATGTCTAGGTACTTTTGAAAATTTCACTAGGCATCTACATGCATCTTTTAAATACCTTTTCAGATCTGCCTCCATGGCTCTTAGGACACTAATTCTAATTGAAAATAAATGGGGCTTGAGTTCCTACATTCTTTTTGACAATTTTCCCCTTTATCTATGGCTGTCTGAGGCATGAGCAACATAGATGTAACGTTACCACATCAGAATGATACCCTTTTACATCTGGTTTGCACATCTGTAAACAACTGCACAAGACACAAGGCAGTGGAGACTCCGTCCTAGTCTACACTAGAGGGTTTTTTGCTGGCAGTCAACCTCCAGTTATGCAAGGAACATAAAATTCCTTGCATAACTAGTGGCAACTTTGGAAGCTGCTGGTATACATCCAGGAAAAGCTGACCACAAATCCCTTGCAGGCAGTTTTCCCCTATGCCTCTTGAGCCCCAGGACTTCTGGGGCTGACTTCTGGGAGAGACACAGCGAGTTCAGACTCACTGCTAACCTCTCCCAGAATGCCAAGCTGATGGTTGCACATTTGCCACCATCAGTCTAGATGTACCCTTGAGACCCACTCTGTTTACATCCATAGGTAAATAAAGAGTGTAATCCAGGATTCTGGTCTAAGATATCTTTAGTACGAAGCTTGGATCTGATGGCATCATCGTTCTATGTAATGTTCTCAAAAAAAAAAAAAAGTGCCCAAATGGCAGAAAAATTCCTGGAAGAACTCCCAAAGGCAGCTAAATTCATTAACCTTTTGACAAACAAGGGTCTCTCTGCCCTCACCCACCTCCCATTAGCTTGGAATGTTTCAGTTGAACTTGTCCTGAGTTTTAGATAAGCATGGGCCTAGCGGCAGATGCAAAGGACAGATTGCTTTCCTGGGAGGAAGCAACATAAATTCAGTGGTTTCAAATGGTTTGGACATCAAATCAGGCAAAGGATAGTAACCAAAGCCAGGTTCACATTCAAGGTTTTGGTTTGGTGGCTTTTTGGGATTTTTTTTTTTTTTTTTTGGTTTGTTTTTTTATTTTTTCACCCTGAAACATAAAGGATGTAAACGTGCATGCAACAAAATAATAAAAGTGGTTCAGACATGACACCACAGACTTTCACCCCAGCTCTGCTGTACTGTTTTTTCAGATGCTTCTTCTAGGTTTCCAGCCTTCAATCACAGTAATTGCAATGTTCAGTCATCTCACAGACATTTCAATATCTTATTGAATGAAATTATGCGTGCTATTCACATTTTATAATGGTTCCGATTTTGATTCACACAATTCAGACACCTCACAGCGGTACCAGCAATAGAAGTATAATGTAATTATTTTGCAGTCTCTTTGTTCCTGGTGCCATTGTCTCTCTCATTCCTATATACTTCTTTTATTCTGAACTAAGTGCCTAGCAGCCAGAATGTAAGAGTCATGTATTTTGACCTAAAGGTTTTTGGGATCTCCAGACTCCCTCAAGAGACTCATAGAGCCATAGTTCAAATACTTAGGGCTGGATCTTCAGTGTAATAGAAGTTGATTAAGTTTCTGATCCATTATAGTTTCTTACTTTTGAATGGGTGACATTTTTATATCATATAAATTTACATCCACACTATAATGGATCAGAAAGGTAATCAACTTTTAATACACTATATGCATAAGTAATGACTCAAGTTATCAGATGTGTCAAACCCACCGAGAGTCAGAGGAAAGGTGATCCACAACTTCCCCTGTGCTCCTCTGATCCTGGAGCCAGCCTTTGGCATAAAGTTGGAGTTCATTTGAAGTTCCTCAAACTTACACTGGCTTCAAACAGCCTGTGGGGTCTGATAAGGCAGATGGGAATTGCTAACATACAGCATTCTCGGTTTCCTCTGCTACAGTGGTGGAAAGGAAACCAGGTGTAAAGGGTTATGGTACCTACTATAAAATAAGGACATCTGATCATCCTTTTCACACAACGCTTTATTGATTTAGTATCATTTGCAGATAGAGAACCAGTAAACTTGCTGGCTGTATGAGAGGCCTGAGCTAAGGGAAGGGAGTAAGTCCCTCTAAAGAGGGAATGGAATAGGGCAGCAAGGCCTTCTAGCCACACAGTGTTCCCAAGAGGAAGATGAAGAACTGGCAGTCTTTGGGGTATTGATCTGGCATGCAAACAGGAGAACGAGGTAGTCATTGAAATATTTCTAACCACAGCTGGTATGCTTCTGCCTCTTCAGAAACCTGTAAGAGGCTGTGTCTTCCACATGCATAGGACCTCTCATCATGGGGAAGCACAGTGACTGACTACTGTCACTGCAGGGTCAGGAAATGCTGTGCTCTTTCACATCCTGATTCTGTGGGCCCTTTCTAGCCAAACTGTGACAGCAACATAGTCACTAAGGGACCTGAGGATCAAAAAGGAGTGGTGGGGAAGGGTGACTCATGACCACCAGCCAGAGAATGATCTTAAGATAAGCATTACTTAATCACAGGCTTAGGTTTTAGTTCCCCAAGTGCTATCAGAGAAACAGTTCAGGTTCCTCTTGCTGTAGAAGGGTATATAACTTATAGAGAATCAGCACATACAACATAGCAAATATGCACAAGGAGATCTCTTCCTTCATCCTATCATCCTTGCTGCTCAGCCCACTCCAGTGGCAGAAGGCATTGACCCCTCCCCTGGGAGGCGTAGAGCTAAATGCATTGCCCTTCTCCAGGGCTTAAAAATAACATACCAACCAACCAACAAAAAAGCCTCCCATAGAAAAGAGTCTGGAGGCCCAGAATTCAGTTTCTGAAGATTGTCTGCAAGGATTTCACAGGATCAACTTTGCCACCTTCAGGCCCCCTGTGATGGGGCTAACTTACCCGCCCTCCAGTAACTCAGCCTACCCTGTGGGTGGCAGAAGCTCCCCCCCTTAAGCCTTGCTGGGCATGCTCAGGCTGCTGCCCCAGTATAAGAGCGGGCAGCTCAGTTCAGTCTGGGCTGGCTAGTGAAGGGAGAGGATGTCTGCTAGGAGTTCCTACCCTGATGCTGCCCCAGCCCTGATCCAGAGGAGACTTGGTGGCTGGAGTGGACCCTGCAGAGCTGTTACCTGGCAAGGAAAGCCTTGGAGCTGATGCCCAAGACCCATGGGAAAGCCAACAACAATCGCAGTCTCAGGAAGGAGGCAACCACAGCCCAGTGATTGACCAAACCTTTGCTCCATCCCAGGTAGGAAGTAGCCCAGGGGGGCCCAAAGGGTGGTACTGAGGTGTAGTGGTAGTCCAATCAGCATGTTTTGGTTTGGCTCCCTTCTGACTTAGTGCTGGAACCCGTGCAGACACCCGCGGGGTGAGGTGCTGCTGCGTTTCACCGCACGGGTGCCTGCAGTCCCTGCAGACACCCCTGGGGTGAGGCGTGTGGCTGTGCCTCACTCCGCGGGTGCCTGCAGCCCCTGCAGACACCTGCGGGGTGAGGTGCTGCTGCACTTCACCCCGTGGGTGTCTGCAGTCCCCCTCTGCTGGCCAGGGGACACCCCTTAGCACCCTGGCCAGGTGCTGAGGGTTCCCTTGCCAGGGTGCTGAGGAAGGGTCAAATGCTGTTTCGAAACAGCCATTGTTTCAAAACAGCATGTCCCGTTGGCGTTGTTTCAAAACGAGCCGTTTCGAAACAACTCTGTTTCGACGGGAAACCAGGTTTAAGCTGTTTCGAAGAAACGGCTGCTATTTTGAAACAAGGGGTTTGCTTGTTTCTAAATGGCTGTGCGTCGTGTGGCCATGGCAATTCTTATTTTGAAACAGCCTCGTTGTTTCAAAATAAGAATGCTGTGTGAACACACCCAAGGGCTGCTCAGAGACTTATAGTGTGAGACCCTGGCTAGTAGGTCAGGTTGCCCTGACTGCAGGATCTAGTCTGATTGTGGTAACTGCACATGTAGAAGCTCATGGAGGTGCTCTCTCTGCTAACACCCTTTCCTTTCCACACAAGGGGGCGCAAGGGAAGGAGTTCCCTGTGAACCCCCTCCAAAAAGAACAAAAGGAATGAGTTAAGTATGAGCTTTATACATCTTATGATAAAGAAACAATAATAATGTTTACAACATAACATGGCTATTTTATATTCTGCATACATTATCTTCACAGTTATACATAAATGGAAGTAAATAGTTCTGTAGGACTGACTGGTTCTTTTTCCTCCTTCTGGATCAGATCCATCAGGCCACTGTCAGAGTCTTGGTCCTAGGGTTGCAACTGGATTTGGGGTCTGGTGTGGGATGGGATGATACAGTAGCTCGTCTCTCACTCATAACTGAGTATGCCCTTGGGAGGAGAGTCCCATTATCAGGGAAAATCCTCAAGAGTTTCAGTATTACAATTTAATTGACCAAACACCATCTACATGGCCACTGCCAAAGTCCAATGCATAAGCCAGGTACTGATTTCTTCTCAATGATTCCCCCTTGAACCCTGACAATAACTTAAATACAAATATCTTTCTTCTAGCCTCAAGCCAGGCACAACTCCAGAATCCCCTGGTATCTCAAGGCCTTCCTTGCATTATCAGGCCTCTATCAAACTGTCTTGGCTGGAGCGACTCTCCTCATTGCAGGGCACTCCCTGCAGCCTTTTTCACTTTCTACAGTCCTTTATAGAAGCTCCTGATACCTGTGAGGTCTGGCTACTCAGTAACTAGGATTGGCAGGCCCCAGGCCTCTAGTCTTAATTAGGAAAGTCATCTTGTTACAGATCCCAAATAAGCCTATCTGCCTTTGGTGCTCAGAGGTGAGAGCCTAGCTGGCCCCTATCAAAGAAACATGGGGAAAAAAAATAATTTTGAATAATAGTGGTTTCTCCCACCCACATAACACAAATCACCCACTTAATGGTCCATCCATGCAACCTGAAATACTCCTTTGCTCAGCAATAGGGACAGAATCTAGAGGTCACCAAACATCTTAGTATCAGAGGTACATACATTAATCTGGATTTGTTCAGTTTTTTTCAGGTCCTATAAGGTGTATCTTAAAAAGAAGACTCCATTGATCCTAAGGGAAGATTTTTGTAAAACTTTGAAATAAATAGGCACTATAACTGTTGAACAAAATAATGGGTGTCCACTTCTTACCTTATTTTCTCCCTGACATTTCAATAACCAACCTCCCTCAAAAAGTGTAACCACAGCAACAGAGATAGGAAGATATGGAGTGACTGTGTCAACTCTGACATTTATGTTGAGTCTTGAAAACCATATTATGCATTTACAGCGTAGACATTTTCCAAATTGAATTTATCCTGGTGGACTTGCTAGTTTCCTTACTGTCTGATAAGACTGCTTTGAGTTCTGCTTGCATTTACTTTCCAATCATGATGCATAATCTTTTGAAGGTCTCTGGTGCGGGAGGGAGAGTTTTGTTTGGCTGTGTGACCTAGTCTGTCTAACGGTGTCTGTGAATTGCAATAAATGCCAGCGTTCTTTTTAGCTCACAGCTTTTCTGGTTCAGCTGTTGATCATGAAGGGAGGCACGTGATATTACTGCATGTTACATTTAACGGCCTGGCTCAATGTTCAGCCCAGAGGTTATGATGAAATTCCAGCTTACCAGGTTAAAAAAAAATCAATGAATAAAATGTTTTCTAGGAAAAATTTTAATTCTTGTATGTAAGGGAACTATTGGCCCCTTACTATAAGTATTGTGGATTTTTGGGTGGCCATTTTCCAATTTCCAAAGGGATAGCTGTGTTAGTCTAGTCCAGCAAAAAAATAAAAAAAACCCAAGGAGTCGTGTGGCACTTAAAGACTAACAGATTTATTTTTTGCATGAGCTTTCATGGGAGAAAATCCCACTTCATCAATACCAAAGGAAAAGGGAAGAGTTAATGAGAAATCAGGACCCAGAGATGGACGGTCCCCCAGGGTTAATGGAGAAAAGCAAACAGGCCAGGTAAGCTTGATTAACAGGCTAAGGAGGCCAATGAGTGAACTGGGAGGCCTGTGGGGTCCCATCCTCTGGGAAACCTGGAGGGGGCTGAGCTGTGGAGAAAGCTGAACCCAGAGCAACAGCAGACAGAACTAGAGCAAACCAGAGAAGCAGCCCAAGGAACTGAGCAGGAGGCAGAGTAGAATCAACGTTAACGCAGAGTGAGGCTGTGATTGAAGCCGGAGAGGGAGCAGTCTGGAGCTGAGTGAAGTGAGCAACCGAGGAGAGCAAGGGGGACCCTGGGCAGAGTGCTTAGCATTAGGAGACTTTACCTAAGAGGCTTCACAGGCTGGACTTGGAGGGAGATTGCAAGCTCAACACAGGAAGTGATTCTGGGAAGAAGGGTCCTGCCACTTAGAGCAGGGGTCTTAAACTCAAATCACCACAAGGACCAGATGAGGATTAGTACAGGGCCACATGAGGACTAGTGCATTAGCCTGAGGGCCAAACCACTGAAACCTTTTCATACAACAATTTTGCAAATATTGGTAACTATAGTGTTGTTGCAGGCCACAGGAAATAGCTTTAGGGGCCTCATGTCGCCTGCAGGCTGCGTGTTTGAGACCCCTGACTTAGTCTGAGGACACCACCACCAGAACAAGTGATACCCATGGTATCACTGCAGCAACTCCAGCTTACCCAGAAGACGTGAGCCCTCCACAGGCCTCCCAATTCCCTCATTTGCCTGCCTGCCCTGTCACAGGCTTACCTGGGGCACTGGCCTCTCACTATTAACCCTGGAGACTGTCAGTGTCAGGGTCCTGAGGCCTGGGGCAGGTGAGAAACAGGCTCTGAGCTTTCCTTCTATCCCAAACATGTTGTGTGGGATCCCTTTGCCCACAGTGCAGCATTAGTTTTTAGTTTAATGTTTCCAATATTTTTCTTATATTTGCATTGGTTGCTGTTTAATAAATTGTATTTGCTTTGACCTAAATGCCACAATGAGTGATAAAGTGGTTGCTGGGTTAAGTAACCACTTCCTGAGAATTGTTATCAATGGTTCACAGTCATGGTGGATGGGCATAAAAAGTGGGGTACTGCAAGGACCAGTTCTGGGTCTGGTTCTGTTTAATATTTTCATCAGTGATTTAGATGGTGGCATAGAGAGCACATTTATAAGGTTTGACAGTGATACCAAGCTGGGAAGGGTTGCAAGTACTTTGGAGGACAGGATCACAATTCAAAATGATTTGGAGAAACTAGTGAAACAGTCTGAAGTAAACAGAATGTAATTCAATAAAGACAAGTGCAAAGTACTCCACTTAGGAAAGAACAATCCATTGCACGTATACAAAACAGACAACGATTGCCTAAAAAGGACTACTGAGGAAAAGGATCTCAGTGTCATAGTGGATCACAAGCTAGATATGAGTCAACAGTGTAACACTGTTGCACAAAAGCAAGAACCATTCTGGGATCTTGATTAATGGGAGTAGTGTAAGTAAGACACAAGAAGTAATTCTTCTGCTCTGCTCAGCCCTGATTAGGCCTCAGCTGTAGTACTGTGTCCTGTTCTGGGAGTCTCATTTCAGGAAAGATGTGGACAAACTGGAGAAATGGTCAGAGGTCTGGAACACTGGACTTACAAGGCAAGATTGAAAGAGCTGGGTTTGTTTAGTCTGGAAGAGAGGGGACATGATAACACTTTTCAAGTACCTAAAAGATTGTCACAAGGAGGAGGGTGAAAAATTGTTCTCCTTAAACACTGATGATAGGACAAGAAACAATGGGCTTAAAATAGGGCAAGGGAAGTTTAGGTTGGACATTGTGGTAAAAATACCTAACTCTCAGTGGGTACATCTACACTGGAGCCTTAAGTCAACCTGCAGAACTCTCTGGCTACACTGGGCTATTAAGAGCTTTCTTAAGTTGAGTTAATAACAATACTTCTTAAACTCTTAAATTGACCTTATTGACTTAAGACCGTTTAGATCAGAAATAACCCATAAGTCAACTTAATTGGCCTCCAGGCTCCCTCCCAGAGTTCCTGGCCCCAGGAAGGGCCGACCTAGCACCTGCCAGTGTGGATTCAGGCAGTCAACAGGAGTTTTTAGGGTGAGCACTCTTAGCTGACTCAACAGAGCCTCTGGTGTGTAGATATCCCCGGGGTCATTAATCACTGGAATAAGTTGCCTAGGCTGTTTGTGAAATCGCCATCATTGGAAGTGTTTAAGATCAGCTTAGACTAGTGTAACCCATAAGCCTAAGAAGGAGTAATCTCTTTTAGGGATCTCTTAGGCTGGGTTGCATTGCTTGGCAGATCTGGCTGCTCAGAAACCAGAACTTTCTGGTTACATAGAGTGGTGGCATTTTGAGCACGGTCCACCAGTTTTTCTATTGTTGCTGGAGTCAGATGCCTGAGCAGAAGGCTGAGAGCAGCAGCCCTGAGAGGAGCAATTACAGAGAGCTGCAAGGAGAAGAGTCCATGTGCTCAGGGACTGAGAGAGAGGAGCTGATCCAGGATATTTTCTCCCTCCCTTGGACTATTTTGCAGGGGAGTTTTCTGTTGTGGGACTGAGAGCTGGCTGACCAGTGGACAGGCTGCATGGTGCTGGCTGAAGAGAAGAAAGAAAGGACTGCATGGATTCCAGCTGAAGATTTCTGCAGCCAGAGATGAGGATTGCTTCTATTTTGCATTCAAGCCTCAAGGACTTAAAGACTGCAACTGAAATAAGGGTGACTCCACCTGAACTTTGGGACTCTTGGGTTTCTAACTGTTCTGTTTAAATTCATTTTGGCTTCTTAGGATAAGATTTGTTAAGTTAGTTAATAACGTTCATTGTTATGTTTATCCTAAGTAGTATTTTCTTATGGGATGGGAACTGTGAACAAGCTTCGCTGTGAGTCCTGTATAGAACTAGATCCTGGCTCCCAGCTGCTTTTGCCAGGGATCTCTCTCTATTGGGCACTGCAGTGGGGCTAATGAATGAATTCTAGCCCACCTAAAGGTTATGCAAGCACTTGTCAGGAATGGTTTAAGAGGGTACTTGGTCCTGCCATGAGTGCAGGGACTAGACTCAATTACCTTTAATGGTCCCTTCCTGTTTCTGTGTTTCTATACTTAGTGGCTCAGGGAAGCATCCAGTGCAGACAGACACCTTATCCCCTGTCCTAAGTGACCATAAAAAGATTAGGGGTCAAGTCCCCAGAAATCCTGCACCCAACCTAGTCTGGGTTACAAGGATTCTACCACCCAAGAAAGTGGAAAGGGAGCCCTTGAGATGAGGGAGGCATCTTAGAATCATAGAATCATAGGGTTGGAAGGGACCTCATGGGTCATCTAGTCCAACCCCCTGCCAGAGGCAGGACCACTGCCACTAAACCATCCCAGTCATGGTTTTGTCCAGCCGGGCCTTAAACACCTCCAAAGATGGAGATTCCACCACGTCCCTAGGCAGCTCATTCCAAGGCTTCACCACTTGCCTAGTAAAAAAAGTTTTTCCTAATATCCAGCCTCAATCTCCCTAACTGTAACTTGAAAACATTGCTCCTCGTTCTGTCCTCCGTTACTACTGAGAGTAGTCGAGCTCCATCCTCCTTGGAGCATCCCTTCAAGTAGTTGAAGGTTGCTATCAAATCCCCCCTCAATCTTCTCCTCTGCAGACTAAATAAGCCTAATGCTCTCAGTCTTTCCTCACAGGGCTTGTGCTCCAGCCCTTTAATCATTTTGGTTGCCCTCCTCTGAACTCTCTCTAGCATGTCCCTGTCGTTTTTGTAATGGGGAGCCCAAAACTGAACACAGTATTCTAGATGTGGCCTCACCAGTGCAGAATAGAGGGGAATGATCACATCCCTTGATCTGCTGGCAACACTTCTTTTGATGCAGCCCAGTATGCCATCGGCCTTTTTGGCAGCAAGAGCACACTGCTGACTCATATCTGGCTTCCCATCCACCATGACCCCCAGGTCCTTTTCTACAGTGCTGCCACTTAGCTGAATGTTCCCCAGCCTGTAGCAGTGCATCGGGTTTTTCCATCCCAAGGGCAGGATTTTACACTTGTCCTTATTGAACCTCATAAGATTTCTATTGGCCCACTGTTCCAATTTATCTAGGCCTCCCTGAATCCTGTCCTTGCCCTCCAATGTGTCTACTGTCCCCCCCCCCCCCCCGCTTGGTGTCATCTGCAAACTTACTGAGAGTGCAGTCTATTCCATCATCCAGATCATTGATGAAAATGTTGAGCAGAACCGGCCCCAGGAGTGACCCCTGGGGCACACCACTTGTTACTGGTTGCCAGCTAGACATGGAACCATTGATTCCTACACGCTGAAACCATTGATCTAGTCAGTTTTCTATACACCCAACAGTCCACCTATCCAACCCATACTTCCTTAATTTGCCAATGAGAATGCTGTGGGGAACTGTATCAAAAGCCTTGCTAAAATCAAGGTACATCACATCAACGGTTCTTCCTGCACCCAGAAAACCAGTCATCTGATCACAGAAGGAGATGAGATTGGTCAGGCATGATTTACCCTTGGTGAATCCATGCTGAGTGTTCCTGATCACTTTATTTTCCTCTAAGTGTTTTAGGATGGATTCTTTGAGAATATGCTCCATAATTTTTCCAGGGATTGAGGTGAGGCTGACAGGTCTGTAATTCCCTGGATCCTCCTTTTTCCCTTTCTTGAAAATAGGTACTATATTTGCTTTTTTCCAATCCTCTGGCACCTCCCCTGTTCTCCATGAGTTTTGAAAGATAATGGACAGCAGTGCTGCTATCTCATCGGCGAATTCCCTTAGTACCCCTGGATGCAGTTCGTCCGGCCCCATGGACTTGTGCACATCCAGCTTCTTTAAGCAGTCCCTAACCTGACCTTCCGTCACCAAGGGCCTCTCTTCTTCTCTCCAATCTGCCATACCCATGGTAGTGGGCAGGGAGCTGAAAACTGAAGCAAAAAAAGCATTGAGCACTTCAGCTTCTCCCTCATCCTCTGTCACAAGGATGCCTGCCCCATTTAGTAAGGGACCTACACCATCCCTGATCCTCTTCTTGTTATTAACATACTTATAGAACCTCATCCTGTTATCCTTTACATCCCTCACTAGCCGCAACTCCATTTGTCCTTTGGCCTTTCTGATTTTATCCCTGCAATCCCTAGCAATATTTTTATATGCCTCCTTAGTCATCTGACCAAGCTTCCACTTCCTGTAAGCTTCCTTTTTATGTTTAAGCTCAGAGCAGAGTTCTCGGCTAAGCCATTCTGGGTGCTTTACATGTTTGCTGTTCTTTCTCCTAATTGGAATGGCAACTTCCTGTGCCCTTAGCAGGGTTTCTTTAAAATATAACCAACTCTCTTGGACTCCTTTCCCCTTCAGATTAGCTTCCCAAGGGATCCTGCCCATCAGTTCCCTGAGGGAGCCAAAATCAACTTTTTTGAAGTCCAGGGTTTGTGTTTTGCTGCTTTCCTTCCTTCCTTTAATCAGCATCCTGAACTCAACCGTGTCTGGGTAAAGGGAACAGGAATGAGAATTCAGATCTTGTCACTAGTTATTTCCCTCCAGGGTGGTGTATAAGTCAGGAGAAAGCAGGCCTATTTCTCTACTTACACTTTGACTGTCAGTTGCTTTCCCAGTTGTCAAATGCCTTCTGCTGACAACCCTACCAGAAGGAGGAAGCTGGCCCATCCCACCCCATTGTTCTTGGGGCAGCTCTGAGTTCTGCAAATTAATTTAGAAATACATGCTAAAGGTTTAAAGGATTGCATGCAAATTAAATAAACCCCCGATCAAGCATTGTAGCACCCCCTCCTAGGGCACCCCATCACACGTCAATCATATGAGAACAGTACAATAGGAATGGTAGGATTTCTGATTTCACATGCAGCATATGAGGGAACTGTGTTAGGTTTAGGTTCACTTCACTGGAAGCTGTGAAGAGAGTCTGAATATTACCATAACTTGTGTCCATTCCATTCAGAAACTGCCACTGAACCCAACAGTTGCTGTACATGGTAGGCTACTGCCTATCTCCCCAGCAGGATGGAGGATCGCTGCCCCCAGAACCAGGATCAGTCCTTTTTTCTTCTGGCTTTGTTTATTATTCATATTTTTAAAAACCCTCACAAGGTAATACATAATAAAGGTGTTCCTCCAGACTTTGAAGGGTACATCCACACAATAATTAAACACCCACAGCTGGGCTGGGTTGGCTCGTTTAGGTTCACACAAAGGTGTGGGGCTGTAGAATTGCTGTAGATATCCATGCTCAATATGGAGCCCCAACTCCAGGGCCATCAAAAGGAAGGGTCCCAGAGCCTGGGCTCCAGTTCACACCAAAAGGTTATACTATAATTTTTAGTGCTGCAGCCTAAATCCCATGAGGCTGAGTCAGTTGACCCCAGGCAGCTGTGGTCATACAATTTGTCTTTCATCCCCTGAAGGCCATCTGCTTGTCAGTCATCTGCTATGGCAGCAAACCTGCTTCCTGTAGCTCTCTGCTTCAACTGAGTATTTTCATCCTTTAAAGGAATCACCCAACCCTTTCCAAACTGGTTTTAATAGTCCCCTCTACAAAGTCCAAATATTTGTTCTGCCTGAGAATGGGGCAAATTCCCTGGCTTAAAGGGGAAGACCACTCAATTCTGTACATGTGTAAGGCAGGTTTAGAAATGTGCCTAACAGTTTCTAAGGGAGGGTGGGGGCAACTGATCTGTGCGGGTTTTGTATTTGCATGAGCACAAAGAGTATATTAACATAGTCTCACCTAGGGTGCATGGCAATATGAGTAATGGTATTTGAGTTGATTTGATTACAAATCTGTCAATATCTGTAATTCTACTGAAGAGAAACATGAAATACTATCTTTTGTAATATGCTACTCTCTCAACTGTTCAAACTCCATTTAGGTCAGTCAAAGGAAAAAAGCTACCATTAGCAAAAAAGAATATTAAAAGAGGGGCCACCCCCTCTTTCCAGCCTGGTGAAGTTAAGACAGGGGTGGGGGGTTAGCATTAGTTCAGTCTAGTGCTATGCCTGAGGCTCTGCCTCACCCCATTGCTCCAGTGTCAAAGGACAGATCTGGCCAGGCTTCCTGTGAAGACTTTCTTTTGTTATTTTAATGGAAGAAGCTGTTTGCAGTTATGTAAGATTTAAGAGCTGGAATCACTGAGAGGCAAACCCTCTCTCTTAGCTTAAATCACTAAAAGAGGAGCCAGCAAATGGTGAGAGCAGAGCATAAGTGACCGGCAGGTAGAGCCGGCGAATGGTGTGAGCAGCCAGGGGAAGACTGGAGAGCATGAGTGTCCGGAGGGGTCTCTGTGGACAGCTGGTATGAAAGACATTTCTTACTTGCCCTCAGTTTGTTGGGAACTCATTCTGACTTGATTCTCCAGATCAATGTTGGTTTTGCTACTAAGTTCACACATTCAGTTAAGCTGTGTGGGATCATGTGGAACCTGCTCTGCGTTGATTCTCCAGATCCATGCTGATTTTTGTTATTGGGCTTTTTCACATTCTGTTTTTATTACTATTAAAAGTTCCGTATGCTACACTCAGACTCATGCTTGTGAGTGGGGAAGCATTACCCCTTTTGGGTGCCCAGGGAATAGTGCATGATTTCCCAGAAGACGGGGTGGGGGCTTGAGCCGTTGCATGCTGTAACATTATTTGGAAACCCCTAGATATAGAACCTGGCCCTTGTTCTGCCAGCTCGCCCTGGCAAAAGGGTTCCATAAAAGGGTTACAATGGCTACAAGGTTGGGTTGGGGATTGGGTTGCCATTGCCCCTGTCTAGGTTTTCCAAGGGTTGTCCCTTTTTTAAGGTCACAGTCCCAAGAGATGATAAGTGAGCTCAGTAAACACTGTCCTGTTTTCTAAACTCTGGCTCATCTCTGGGCTTTTTGTATTTAAGAGATAGCCACTCTCCGTGTGGACAAAGCTGTTTTGCAAAACTCCCAATTTCTTTTTTTCTCACCATTTTCTATGGTAGTTTTCCAGTTGCTGTGAATAATTCTGTGTAAATTTTATTGCATTTCCCATAATAGCATTTTGTTGTGGCAAGAGGTGAAAAACCAGTCATCTGTGTAATATCATGCTTCTCATTATAGCATATGCAAACTATACAATAAAGCAATACAGAATTTATGCACTCCTTACTGTCATGATTTATCAATGCTCTTGGTAGCAGAGGTATATACCTTGACATTACCCTGAAACATATTACTTCTGAATGTCAAAGTATACTTTAACTAAAGTAATTCATTAGAAAATAAGGAATTCACCTGAGGAATTGTTAATTGATATCATGAATGAACTAGTATTATTTCTGTATTAAAAAACAAACACTGCTCACATTCAAATGAGGCACAGTGTAGGTGTTCACTGTTTTAATATTTCAACTGAATGTTTCATGCCACTGCTGCAAACTAAGTCCATCCAGCTTCTTGTAAATAAAGAGCAAAATGTTCCACAGGAGAACTGCAACCTGCTAATCTCTTCTGCCCGTAATCTGGTTTCTCTAGTAAACTTAAATTAGTTTTCTATATACTGCCTGCATAATCAGTCCTAGGGGGAAAGAAATCAATTGATTTCCACACTTTTCCTATTAAAAAGGTTATTTATAGCCTCTGTTTTAAATGGGTTATTGGCAGCCACTTTTATAAGATTATTTGTAATGAGCATCATAATATTAATATTTTATCTTTATAGAGCACTATATAATCCAATGCTCTTTACTTATATATACATAGAGCACCCCTGACATGCAGCAATGTCTGGGTGAAGACTGGCAGCCATCTGCCACACAACAGTACAAGGCCTGAGGGACACAGGGTATTTTGGCAAAGTACACTATTGTATAATGGATTTTTGATGGCCATATAGGGCTGTCTGAAGCTTCATTTTTACAGTATTATTCAAAAGAATATGTTGAATAGGACTTTTCACTCCAGTTCCTCCCCACAAGAGTTAATTGCCACAAAGAGAAGACAGATAGGGTTTTTTTTCCTCCACCCACCTGAAGCAGGTCTGGCAGACTGTAAGAGAGTTAATGGATGAAGAAGACTGAGTACCTTCGTCTGGTTGGAGAAGCCACCAAAGGAGACATCATACCCACAAAAACCACATCTGTACTTACGTGGTTCTTGTCACCATGTAAACTAAGTGTTTCCTAATTTCCACTCTTATTTGCCATCACAACCATGCTCTGAGAATAGGAAGATTATGGATTTCCTTTTCCTAGGGAACTAGCCTCATCCCTGTACTGTGAAAAAAGCTCTGGTGCCCTCATCTCTTAGAGCACAGGTCTATGGGTCTGAGTATGTGCACTGTATTAACAACAGCAGTGTAGATTTTCCCACTCAGGTTGGAGCTCAGACTGAGAGACCTGTTCTGAATGGCTTTTTTCCCAGTATATTCATACTCTGGATGACTTGTCCACGTTCACACGTGTCACATGTAGAACAAGAACTGAGCTAGCTCTAAATCTCAGCAAATAATTGATTTTTTTTGAGTCAGTTGGTGGCCAGACTGAAAAATGTAATAAAATTTATTCTTTTGGCATTGAAACTGATTCTTTTTTCCTTGACAAAAACAAACAAGAGCAATTGTTAGGTTAGTTGGAACAATTTTGAATGTGGTTTTAAAATAAAATCTCAAAACAATGTGTAGAAAATGTCAAAATAAAACGTTTCAACATTAAATGTCGTTTTCCCATTTTTTTCAGCTAAAATTATCTCAAATTTGGGTCAGCAAATAGTTTCAGTTCCTGAAAAATGCTTTTGACAAATTTATTGTTCATCAAAAAATATTTTTTTAAAAATTGAGCAACTCTACCCAAGTGTCCAGCGCCTCCATTTGTAACCGTAAACTCAAGGCCATCTTTTCTGACCAGAGTCCCTCTTGAAGCAGTGTATTTCTGCAGCATTCTCTAGGTTAAGTTGTGGCATAAATGCCACAATCTAGCTCCTAATAATTGAGCTAATCTGAGCATAACGAGTTTCGTAATTTATGTTGTCATACACTTTGTGAGAAAATTGGCTATTGTGTTCTGTTCGTGTTTTTCATTAATACCATGTAACTCAGCTTCCTCAAAGATTAAAATCTAAGATGAATAACTTTGTGCTCAGCTAGAGCACACCATTTGTTAATTCATCTGAAATCAGTAATGATTAAATGAATAATTTAATATACCACTACGCACATTTTTAAGCAGCTTGTATTTTGTTCCACCAAATTCACTTATTATTTGCAATAATGCACAACAGCCAGAGAACTGGAGAAAGCTGAAGCCTTTTCACTCCACTTTGGTTTTCCTTTATTTTCCATTCTGTTTCCCTTAGTAAGCACATATTAATATGCTTTCTCTTGAATAAATGATTTGATGTTGTTTGGGGGTTTTAAAGTGTCAGTATTATTAAGCTTCTCACTATGTGTGTGGAATTTCCCTTTAATTTCCATTTTACATATGTTTCCATGCTGCTAGTCAAGATGTGCTGTAAATATGTGATTCAGATTATTTATTTTAATAATGGTTATTATAAGGTAACCAAATAAAGTTGTGGCAATCAGAGAGAGTGATATTTTATGTTAAATTAAAAGCAATAAGAACACTGCTTGGGGAATGCCATACTTTGCCTAATAATTTTCAAGAATTCTCCTACTCAGATGAAAGTTGTATTCCAACTTTTAAAAATATACACCATACTGTAGATGACTGAAGGATTCACAGCAGCAATTTTTTTTTATTTCAGATCCTAACTCTGTCTGTGAATTATGTAAGAAAGATCTTCATTTTTTTATAAATGAGCACATTATTTTAAAATTTTCAGCATATGCACTATTGCAAAGCCCAAATGCTCAAAAATCATGTGTAAGAGCTAACAATCACAGAGTATGTCTATACTGGGAGCTTAAGCTGACTTAAGGAAACTTAAGTCGATATACAGACTTCCGCAACCACACTGGGCTTTTATTAAGTCAACTTAAGCGCCTGCTTAAGTTGACAATAACACCCCTTCTTAAGGTCGACTTAACGCTTAAGCCAACTTAAGCCGACGCAGATGGGGAAAGCCCTTAAGTTCACCTAACTGGCTTTCATGTACCCACAATGTGCCCCTCCTCTGTCGACATAGTACCTGCCAGTATATATATCAGCAGTTGACAGCTTCCAATATGGACTTAACAAGGTTGACTCTAAATGAATTTAACAGAACCTCCAGTGTAGACATGCCCATAAAATTAATAAATAAATAAATCAATAAGGATGTTTATTTTTATTTGCCCTTTTTTTTTTTTATTTTTTGAGCGTTGAGATGCCCTTAACTCATATTTTCAAGATTTCCCCTGTACCTATGAAAGCTATCAACTTATTTTTAGTGAAAGTTCACATTTACCTCTTATTACATGACTAAAAAAACCCTAGAACTTTAAAAATATCAAAATATCACAATAAATCCATGAGTTGGCAACATTGCAAATAGTGTATATGACTATATTTCTCACAAAATTTTTCCCATGACTGCTGCATTAAATCTTTATTGTACTTATAATTCAGTTTGCACCATGTGATTGGCTACCTTGTGTGAGGCTTATTTGGGTGCCAATAGCTGCCAGTGACCTTTTAGCTACCTATAGCTTGAGCGAGTTTTGCCTGTGCCAGCTGGCTGTTAACTCCTTAGGAAAAGCCATTCAAGCACTCTCATCCAGATTACACTCCTTGCCCTGCAGGCTGACAACAGATGCACCCCAGGTGCTAAATCCCTTTAAAATGTCTCCCTGTAGCACCCAAGCATGGGATACCCACAGAAATCCCAGATCCTCCAGTCCCCAAAGAACAGTGAATCTAGTTTCCTGTTGCACATCAAGTGCCACAGCAGCAGTGAGAACTAAGTTGTGGACCACAAATTGCAGCATGTTGGGAGAACTTCCTGGCTCCTGTTAGGAAGCAGCCTCTGCCCTCCCCAGCAGACAGTCTCTGCAGTGACTGAAGGCTGAGGGGCATGTGGCAGACAAGCTGGGAGGAGACTAAGGGTCTGAAATCCTGTTGTATGTTTCTTTTCGGGTAGGACCAAAAGGGGCTTAAAGAGCACCTGGGCCTTAGTGGAGTTGAAATGAGGGAAAAGGACAGTGATTGCTTGTTTTGGGGTTCAGGTGTGGTAGGAGTTAGATTTGGTTTGTAAGGGGAATTGCATTATATGAGGTACCCTCTGCTCTGCCCAAAGTTGGGAGCATAGGGCAGACAATCAAGGAGAAGGCCAATGGACTGCAATCCTGTCATATGTATTTGTTCAGAATAAAACCTAGTTCCTGGCGATTGGTCTCTGTGGGTCTTATCTGAGTCACTAGATACAAACAAACACCACAGAGGAGCATCAGGCCTAATCTCCCAAAGATGTGTTAAAAGTCACAAAACAGACTTCCCTTATCTTGAACACCCTCTTGCTGGGCCAGTAAACAGGAGGGGGCTATGCTACTTTTTTCTTAGCCCATCGCTCCTGCAACACACTCACAGCACTTGCATTCAATTATATTAAAGGAAAAGGAAAACTTAAGGAAGGAAGATAGCCAAATAGAAACACACTGATGGAAACAAACAGCTGCCTAAAAAACAAAAGAAAATGTAAAGTAGATCTACATTTATTGTTACCTAGTTTGTGTCCTCTCTAATAAAGCAGGTTCTCACCCCAAAGATCAGGCTTCTGTAGTGCTCGCTACCCCCCAAGGAGCTAGGACCTAGTCTTTCAGAAGTCCTCCGGAAAGGAACCTCCTCAATGAATGGATGCAGTATCTTTTTCCACACTGTATTGGTCTTTTGATTTAATTCCCAGACAGGGAATCCCAGATCCTCTTGCTACTATATCATTCCTCTTTAGAGTTTGTATTTTATGGTGTCTCATTGATTTTTCTGTGGTGTTGCAACCATGGACACTTAAACACTGCATTACATAACTGGCTAGCCAAGGTGGGGTGACAACTCTTTCCCACTTGAAGACCATCAGGAAACAATTCCCTGATGATTCACTTTTATGACAAGACCATAAAGGCATAACTATTCTTAGAACATTATCATCTTGTAATGATTACCTATATCTAGCTACAGAATATATATTTTGGGGGAAAACAGCCCCTCAGTTATGCCAAGTAGCAGTCATCCCCCCTGCAAAATAGACCTTAAAAAAAATAAACCTGCCCCTTTAAAGGAAGTCCTCTTTTGCTTCCCCACCCTCAGCATCTCTCAGCAGGAATGTTATGCAGTTTGGTTGGGTCCCAGGAGGTCAGGCCCCTTCCCTAGACAAATCAAGTCAGTCTGTAACTTTGTAGAGGCCCAAGCCTGGGCAGTATTTGTATCCAAGCTTTCCCAGGGAAGTGGGAGCTACAGTGCTGCACTGGACCCTGAGACCCTTAATCCCTTCTCAAAGGCTGTTGGTAGAGCTTGCCTCTTCCCCTCTTCCTTCATAGAAGAGGTACTACTTTCCCAGATTTGGGGAAAAATCTCTTTTTCTGCTACTGCAAACCTCTGCTAGCTTATCCCTCTATTCTCCTTTTTGCCCTAGTTCAAGTACAGGTGGGGCTTTTAATAGGGCTGCAGCAGCCTTTTCCTAGCCCCACGTGTCTAATTAGGCTGTAATCACCTCCCACCTGGCCTGGGGGAAAAGGGCCTTTACCAGCCTGAGGCTCACATATCTGCCCTTGAGTACCCTTCTGTAGCTCTCTGCCCTGACTTTGTTGCTCACTCACACACACACAAGCCAAGGAGTCCTGTGGCACTTTCAAAAACTAGCAAATTTATTTTTTTCCATAAGTTTTCATAAGGGTTGATGGGTGAAGTCCTACTTTGTCAGCTGACCATGAAAGCTCATGCAAAAAATAAATTTGTTAGTCTTTAAAAGTGCCACAAGATTCCTTGTTTGTTTGCTGAACTAAACTAACACAGCAACCCCTTTGGAGCATGAATTTGTCAACACAGAGGTTATAAGCCTTCAATTGAAAACTCACATACTACCCTTTATGGATAAATCATACAAAAGTGCTGTATTGAGTGTAATGAGTTTGTCAGGCCTCAGACAGGAGTTGCCTGTCAAGATCAGTGAATGCTTAGCCAGTTGGTACTGATACCTCTGTATCACACCTGGTGTTTTGCTCTTTGACTGGATGACACAGTGACAGACAAATAACTGCCAAGATGTTGGAATAAACACTTGCAGCATGAGAAAATGTGTAAATGTTTATACACGTTAGAACTTGTGACACTGTTTCCCTTAACATTTACAAACAAAAAATATTTATTCATGTGTTTGAGGAGAATGAAAACAAGGGTTTTCCATCACCACTGAAGGTAGTTATTTTTTTTTTTTTTAAGAATGTAGAGTGCACCAAAACTAGAATATATTCACTGATTGAATAACTAGGGGTATGTCTATGGTGCAAACATTTGACTTGGGCCAAAGTGCTCTATAATTGCAGTGTAGAACTTCAGCTCAGGCTGCAGCCTGACTTCTGAAACCCTCTCACTTTGCAAGGGAGTGCTAGCCATGGGTTTTTAATTGCATTGTTGACATACTTAACTCAAAATGTTCCAAAGGGGTAGCCAAGTTAGTCTGTGTCCTGGAAAAACTAAGAAGATATGTCCATACATGCATGGTTAAATTGATTTTACCTATATCAATTTAATAAAATTGATATAAAATAATTAAATCAATATAAGTTAAATTGATTTAACAGGTCCACACCAAAAAAAACCCAAATCAAAATATCATGTCCAGACACAGGACTTGCTATTTCGATTCAGGAGATGGGCACCATGGGAAGTGTGGCAATATGGCCCCCTCACTGGGGCATGCCCCCACCCAATATATAGAAAAAGGAAAGCACCTAAGAAGGAGAAAGGCAAAAAGTGTTCAACCGATTTAACAGATAAATTGAAATAACATGTCCGAACTGTGTTATTTCAAAATAACAATTAAAATTTAACCATCATATCAATATAATACTAGATTTTATTATGTCGATATAACTTTGCTTGTATTGAAATGAGGGAACTCCTCATTTCAAAATAAGGGAACATCATGTGGCCCTATCATATTTTAAATCTAAATAACCAGCATTATTTAGATTTAAACTCTGCATGTGGACATACCCTGAGAGTCATGTGGCACCCTAAACAGACATTAGCTTTCTTCAGGCATTACCTTTCATGGGTTCCAACCAACTTCATCAAAGTGGCTTGCAGCCCACAAAAACTTATGCCCAAAGATATTTGTTAGTCTTTAAGGTGCCATAGGATTCTCGTTGTTTTAACTCAAAAAGATTCCTTCTCCCTCTACTTTAACAGTGCCTCTGTCACTGTTTTATCCATTGCCCTGCAGTAACTGTGGTTTTCTTAAAAATCCAGTAGTTGAAGTCATTAAAAAAAAAAGTTTCTATCAGTCATGGCTATGGAGAAAAAAAATTGAAAATGTGATTCTCAAAATTCAGAAATCAAAGTCCTACCCATGTGGCTTTTTTTTTTTTTTTTTACATCAGGAATTTTAAGCCAATCTCATGATTTGTGGGGGAAGGGTTGACATATTGTTTTTGGGCTTTTAGGATTGGTGGTACTGATTTATTCTCCAGGATGCTGTGTTTGTCAAATGTAAATAGGAGGTCTTCTGATGGTTATAAACAATGCATTTTTAATTTTACCTTTAAAAGTTACAGCAAGGGTTAAGAGTTACCTCAAAAGTCAAGGAAAGATTTATATATTCATTTTAATAAGAGGTTGTCAGTGGATGGGGTAGCCTCAGTCAGGGTGATGAAGGGAATAGGCAAGTGTGGTGAACTTCATGGTGCAAAGGCTGGAATCACTGAGAGTAGAGAGTGGTTGGGAACAGCAGTTGTGGTTGATAAGAGGAGGAACCTGTTCACTGAGGTTGAAGCAGGTGGTCTCAATGGGAGAGGGTGGACTATAGGAACAGAGTGGAGTGGGAGATGATCACAAAGAAAAGAAGATAGGTTAGAATGCTAAGATGTGACTCAGGAGACCAGATTTTAATTCCCTGCCGTGCCACAGACTTCTTGTATGACCCCAGATAAGTCATTTAGTCTTCCTGGGTTTCCCCCTCTGTAAAAAGGGGAGAATAGTGGGTCCCTATCTTGTGGGGTTATTGTGAAGATAAATATATTATTGACTGTACTTAGATACTGTAGTGGCAGGGACCACATAAGTACGACAAATAGAATTTGAGGAGGAAGGAATGACCATTGTCAAAGAAGGAGTAACACTAGAAGCAATGACACTAGCTGTCATAACTGTTGCCATTTATACTAGATGTCGGTGCTACCTGTGCACAAACAGGAAATACAACTTAGTGACCAGTGTTAATGCTGTAACTGAGGGGGACCAAATATTTTGTTGTATAACAGGCTGCCTTTAAATTGGCTTATCCCCCCTGGCATTGCCTTACAGCACTCAATTTTATTTGGAAGACTAGATTGTATTCACACTAAAATAAATATATATATATTGAAGCAGGGGTCTACCACACTAGACAGGACCCAAGGCGCAGACTGTGCAGAGAGGCCTCAGAGACAGTCCAACACACAGTGGCAGGATGCAAGATGCAGGCAGGAACAGCATACACTGAACAGCACAACCAAGTAGCTGGCATTGTGTACAGGAACATCTGCACAGTGTATGGGCTAGACCCTTCCAAGACCAGATGGGAGATTCCACAGAAGGTCGTGGAGAATAACAGGGCTAAGATTCTGTGGGACTTCCAGATCCAAACAGACAGGCAGGTACTGGCCAATCAACCAGACATCGTGGTAATAGACAAGGACCAGAAGACAGCGGTGGTGATAGATGTAGCAGTGCCAAGTGACAGCAACATCAGGAAGAAGGAGTATGAGAAGCTGGAGAAGTACCAGGGCCTGAAAGAGGAGCTAGAGCGGATGTGGAAAGTGAAGGCCAAAGTGGTCCCGGTGGTGGTAGGAGCACTTGGGGTTGTGACTCCTAAGCTGGGAGAGTGGCTCCAGCAGATCCCAGGAACAACATCAGAGCTCTCTGTCCAGAAGAGTGCAGTGCTCGGAACAGCTAAGATACTGCGCAGAACCCTCAAACTCCCAGGCCTCTGGTAGAGGACCCGAGGTTGAGGATGACACATACCACCCATAGGGGTGAGAGGGGAATTTTTTATTTTTTATATATATTTTAAACTTAGAGCCTATGGCTATGTCTACACTGGCAAGTTAGTCCAAACTAAGGAGGCTTAGTCCAGACTAATTTAGCCCATGGCCACACTAGGCTTTCCCTAGTTCGAACTAAGAAATTCCTTAGGTCGAACTTGTTAGTCCCAGTGGTTTGTCTGAACTTAACTGCTTAGTTTGAACTTTAGTTTGAACTAGGTGTGAAGTGGCCCAGAGGCATTGCTGGCGCCTGGCACACGGGGCCTGTGCCCTGAATCCCTGATCCAGCCGGAGATCTGGGGCCCAGCTGCCTGTGGTGGTGGTGGCCACTTCTGGCCCCTTCCTAGGCCTGTCTCCGGCCAGGGGCATGGCCTGCAGTCAGGGGGCGGGGCCTGGGCTGGTGCCCCGGGTCCTTCCCTGGGGCAGTGATGCTCCTGATGAAGTTTGAACTAAGCCAGTTAGTTTGAACTAACTGCGCATCCTAGTTGAGCTAAGCATTAGTTTGAAATAGAATGCACGGTTAGTTCGAACTTATAAGTGCAAGGTTAATTCAATCTAACCTGAGGTTTGTTTGAACTAACCTCAAACTTCTTAGTTCGGAGTAACAAGTTCGAACTAACTTTTGTTGATGTAGACATAGCCTATCCGTCCAATGCATCTAACTCTGCTTGGTAGCAATGTTTCCTCTAATTTTTCACAGGCTATATGCACAGAAGTTTGTGTGCACAAAAGATTTCTTTGTGTGTGCAAAAAAATTCTTTTTGTATGTTAATATTAGCCGGGTTGAATTTTTTTGTAAGTACTTTATTTTGCTGTGTGTGCTGGTTTCACGTGCACACACATATGTGCACAGCTTAGAGGGAACAGTGCTTGGTAGAGGAGATTGGTGTAGGTACCTGGTTACAATCCCTGAATCTACAATGGGCCAGCCACAGCATCAACTAAAACAGAATAGGGGACCCTAAGGGACTTTTATACCAGTGGAAGATTGGCATGGTGGAGCTCTGTTCAGCCGTACTCCAACACAAGTCCCTGTGCTGCATTAGAAATAGAGTAAGGCACAGCTAGCACAGTAGCTGACACTGCTGGGTTTATACCAGTAGGGAACACTTCTTTACAAAGGGAATTATTCACTGGCTGTTTGTGGGCAGGAGCCAGTTCCTTTGCACTGGTGGAAATGAGAATCTGGCTCTTAATTTTTAACCTTTAATGTTTCCTTTAATGGGAATTATGTTAGTTATTGCCAGTATTTACACATCTTCTATTGGCATTCCACTGTGGGATTCTGGAAATAAACTTGATTCCAGAATCACAGTATATTACCACTGATGATTCAAAATGGAAATCTGAATGTTTGGTTGAAGAAACAGTGAATAACTGAAGGAGCAGATTGAAAATTTGAAAGAGGAAGGCAGCTTGGATGAGTGGTCATGAAATGGTAGAATCAATGATTCTAAGGAATGGCAAGAGGGAAAACAGCACAATAAAGAAAATGAATTTCCAGAAGGTAGACGTTAGCAAACCCAGGTAGTTGATTGGTAAGATCTCAGGAGATGCTAGTCTAAGGGGAAAAAAATTCAAGAGAAGTGGCAGTTTTTCAAAGAGACATTATTAAGGGAAGAAGATTAAATTATCCCACTGAATAGGAAAGATAGAAGTATGGCAGGAGACCACCTGGCTTACTCAGGAGATCTTCAGTGAACTGAAATTCATAAAAGAGTTCTAAAAAGTGTAAACTAAGCCAAATTACACAGCATGATGAGTATATAGGGACAAAATTAGAAAAGCCAAGGCACAAAAAGAGATTAAACTAGAGACATAAAGGATATCAAGAAGATATTCTACAAAATACATTAGAAGGAAGAGGAAGGGTAGGTTTATGATTCGGTAAGAGAGGACAATTGATTACAAAAAAAAAATGGAAATGGCAGAAGTGTTAAATTACTTTTTTTTCCAGTTTTCACCAAAAATGTTAGTAGTAATCAGACCTCTAATATAATGATGACAGTGAAGATGAGGTAGGATATGAGACTGAATAGTGAAAGAAAACTTTAAAAAATAATTTACACTTTAGATGTCTTCAGGTCACAAGGGCCTATAGAAATCCTTCCTAGCACACTCAAGAAGCTGAGTGAGGAGAGATCTGAGCTATTAGCAATTATCTTCAAAAAATCATGGAAGATGGGAGAGATTTCAGAGGATTAGAAAAGGATAAATATAGCATATCTATAAAACAGGAAATAAGGATGACCTGAGGAATTACAGACCAGTTAGTATCCCAAAAGATAATGGAGCAAATAATCAAGTAATAAATTTGCAAGCACCTAAAATAAAATAAGAGATGATAAGTAACAGTAAGTATGGATTTGTCAAGAACAAATTTTGTCAAACCAATGAGAGCTCTTGAGATGAGTGGGTAGCAGGCCTTGTGAATGGGAGAAGTGATAGAAGTGGTGTATCTTGACTTTAGTAAAGCTTTTCATACTGTTGTTTCTTTTCATACTGTCTTGCTTGAGCTTTTCATAAACAAACTAGGGAACTACAAGCTAGATGATGCTACTATAAGATGGATGAATAGCTGGGTGGAAAACTTATCCTAGAGCGGTTATCAGCAGCTGATATTCATATTGGTAGGTCATATCCATTGGTGTACTGTAGGTTATGTTCTGGATCTGGTTCTGTTCAGTATCTTCATCAAGGATTTAGACAATACCATAGAAAGTACACTAATAAAGTTTGTGAACAATACCAAGGTGGGAGGGGTTACATGTGCTTTGGAAGACAGGATTACAATTCAAAAAGATCTGACAACCTAGAGAAATAGTCTGAAGCAAATAGAATGAAATTTGGTAAGGAAAAATGCAAAATACTCCATTTAGGAAAGAACAATCAGTTGTACACATACAAAATGGTTAGTGAGTATCTAGGAAAGGGTGCTACAGCAAAGGAGTTAGGGTCATACCAGATCACAACCTAAATATGTCACCAGTGTCATTCTGTTGCAAAAAAGCAAACATTATTGTGGGATATATTAGTAGGAATACTGTAAGCAAAACAAAAGAATGCTGCTCAGGACTCAAATGGACTGTCCCTGTAAAATAAGGGCATCTGGTCATCCTTGAAGAGCTAGGAGCTGGAATAAATTAACTCAGGAGGGTGTGGAATCTCCATCACTGGAGGTTTTTAAGAGCAGATTAGATGAACACCTGTCAGGGATGGTCCGTATAATGCTTGGAATTAACATAAGTGCAGAGGACTGGATTAGATGACTTTTCAAAATTCCTTCCTGTCCTATAATTCTAAGAGACTCGTATAAAAATTATTCTGCATGAAGGGTTGACAGAATGTTAGCACCTATAGCAGGGCCTCCATATACACATTTCAAAGAAAAAGGTACTTGATGTAAGATGATGAGTCAGCCCTGAACTAGAGTTTGAGAAAGGCATGTGTGCTGATGAGTTATTCCTGTGCTAGACTTCAACCAATGCACTAGCCAGCAGCTGGCCTGATGACTTTCAGGGTATGTAGATAAGCCTACCAGACTATTTTCATTCCATTCTGTAAGTTCACCCATCTTCAAAGCATCTGACGAAGTGGGATTTTCTCCCACAAAACCTCATGCGAAAAATAAATCTGTTAGTCTTAAAGTGCCACATGGCTCCTTGATTTGTTGCTGGACTAGACTAACATGGCTATCCCGTTGGAAATTAGCAAGTCAGGCTGCCCAGTGTGACTCCGGGGCTTGAATCTCTTTACTGTCTGACAGAGGCAATAGAGTCCCCAAGGGGAAGCCCGCCATAGCCTTGGTTTTTCCCCAGCTGAGTTTCTTGTTCTGTTCCAGCCTTGCTCTCACTCCGGCCTTCCTCAGCCTTGCTCTGGAATCCCTGGAATTCCAACCCTTGGCTTCAACCGCTAGATCCAACTTCCATAGCTCCAGCCAGTAGGCTTCACCACCCCTCATGATTTCTGACATTTGAGGCCACAGACAAGGTTTTTGTCCAAAATAGTTTTGCAATTTTACCTTAACCAGGTTATTTTCTTAGCTGTATTCTTTCCTAAGCTACATTCAGTGCAGAAGAACAGCTACTTCATATGCTAAAGGAGAGATGTTGCCTGGCATTTTATCTGGAAAGGCATTTATTCTCAATCATTTTGTTCATTAACTCAGGTTTTTGTCTCATGCGGATTGGAAGAATAGTCAGCTGGTATCTGTGCAGGTGACTTCCAAGTGGATAATTTCTTGCATTGCCATGGGGTTATGAAGCGGCTCACGCAGCATAGGCTCATTCGACAAGGGCTCACCTGAAGCAACATTGATCATTTTTCTCAACAATGTTTTAATCTTGGATATCTTTAGGGCTGCTACGTGGTCTTCTGTAGAGAATTTCTCCAAATATTATGCTGTTATCATGGTATCTAGGTAGGATTCAAACCCAGCTTTTCAGTCAGTTTTTAAGTAGACTTTGAGTCCCACCTCCTAACAATACTGTTGTGTGTCACCTGAGTAAAATATATGTCTGCAGCTACGTGAAGAGAAAAAAGTCATTACTTACTTGTACTATAACTGCAGAGGTGTATTTTATGACTACCCACTCTCTCCTCTCCCTTGAAGTCTTGAATCTCAGATTTTGATGCAAAGAATTTGAGGAGGGTCAGGGTGATTCCACCCTTCTATAGCCATGGGAGGGGCTACAGGGCCAGGAGGTGTGCACATTGCCCTGATGATTACTGCTAAAGTAAAGTTCTCTGGCTTCAGCAGCCAGTGTGCGTGTGCACGCCTGACTGAAATACATATCTGCACCCACATCTCAACGGACAGTGAGAGCACAGGGAAGAAACTGTTGTTTACTTTTAAAACAATTTATTCATTATGCAGAATTTCCTAATTTTTTTCTATAATGTGTTATTTTACATGGTTCAGTACTGGGCAATTTGTAATATATTTTGGAGGCACTTGCAATGTCCCTTAGTATAGATTTTCTGGCATCAAATTATTTCTTATATGAAGAATTCTTTTCATACACCAAGCATTTTTCTTTCCCCAGAGGCAGCAATGTCAACAACCCTATTTGTCTGTCTGTATTTACAAATTGTTCTGGATTTGCACATTAACGTGATGCAGAATAACCTTTTACATCCAGGATCCAAAGATACATCCCTAACACAAACCACGTCTAATAAATACATCAAAGAACTTTTTATGCTGCCCCTGGCAGTACAGGTTCTGCCAGACCACACAGTTCTATTGGGGTAACAATAATCTTTTCATCTCTGGTTTGAAAATACGTATTTCCACTGCCTGCAAATGTCAGATTTTTAAGCAATCATGACAAGTAGTTTGACATAGTCAGCCATTGTGACTGAAGTGTTTGTGGTCACTTACATGCAAATCACATGGGTTGTCAGTTGGTTGAAGACTAAAGATCTTCAGCAGCAAGAATAGAAAATTTGATCACTTTACTCAACCAAGTCATTGTGCAAGTAGTAGGGTCTTTTCCTCCTTGCAGTCCACATACTAGTGGGAGGCATGATCACAGCACTTAGCTGGCATAGTGCAGATAATAAATATAGAAGAATACCTTTCTAATACAGTGAATTGGAATAATAAATTCTGTTCTTCATTCATGTGAATCAGAAATTCTAGACCTGGAGTTTATAATAGTAGCACTGCTGTTATTGCAAATTATTCTAGACAAGCAAAACCATTTCAGATAAGAAAAGGCATCCACCACTACACATACCCACGTTTTCACTTAGGGCTGACCCAAGGTCAAAGGTGCCCTAGGGGGCTGAGTGTCTTCAGCACGCTGCTTCCGTTTGTTGAGTTTTGAATGCCTTATTTTTATAGCATTTGTACCCCATTTCATGACTTTGATTTACAATTTGCATGCATGATTTATCCCTGGTATATGATCAATTTGCACTCTAGGATCTGTAAAGCCAGGAGGTTCAGGGAAAATATAGTTCTAAAAAAACCTGGAACCTTCTAAGAGGTATTCTACAGAATACCTAAAACATTTTAGTTCAAATATTCTATTTTATTTTATTCTATTCTATTTTCCCTTTCATCCCTAACAACTAAAACAGCATCTTGAACCTGGCGCTCCCCAGTCCAATAACTCCAGGTGATCTTCTGGGTCTTTTGCTCCCTAAATCTAGTCCTGCCTTTATTCATATTCAGAATTTAACCTTATAAAAGTATACGTTAAATCATTTTCAGCATGAATAAAAAGTGCCAAATTAGGACATCATCCAGTAAATGCAGAACATTTTCTAGAAAGGGGCTTTATATTTTGCAGGGTAAAGCCATTAGAAATTCTCATGTACTTAGAGTCAAAAGAAGTCAGTAAATTCAGGAAAACAAACCAAGAGTCAAGTGACAGTTTTAAAGACTAACAAACCTATTTATTGGCTGAGTGTTTGTGGGAGAAAACCCCACTTCATCAGACATTTGATGATGGAAAACTTACAGAATGGGAGGAAAATAAATGCAGAGAAGTGTGAATCATGGGTTCAGGTTAGACTGTTACAGCAAATCAAAGCAGTGGGACACCTCCAAATTTTGATTGCTCATTGGAATCAAATTCAAGCTCCAAACAGTTTGAGTTTTGTGTCTGTGTGGTTTGTGAATGCTGTATTTATAGATAAAGGAGATTTACAGTTTCACACTTACTCAAGTATCATATATACCAGTTATTATATAATTTATTCTTCATTCACTTGAACTGTTGTGACTTCTAGATGATATTTATGGTATACACTGAAGTACTTTGATAAATTATAACAGAGAGGCAGGTCAGTCCAGTGGTTTAGGTGCTTGATGGGAATTTGGGAGTCCTTGATTCGTGTGCTTTCTGTGTGATCCTGACAAGTCACTTAGGCCATGTCTATGGTACTGTGCTGTAGCTATAGTGGTTCAATCGCATAGGGTAGATGCAGTGCTATAATGTCAGAAAGGGTTTTTCCATTGGTGTAGGAAGTCTATCTTGCCAAGCAATTGAAGCATTTTTCTGACCACTTAGTTGTGTCTACACTGGGGGGGTAGGTTGAAGTAGGTGCAGTGTTCAGGGTGTGACTTTTCACATCCCTTGAGGGCCATAGCTATGTTGACCTGTGTTTTAAGTGTAGCCCAGACCTTGATCTCTCTATACCTCAGGTCTCCATCTGTAAAATGGGGATAATAGCACTTTTATACCTCACAGGGCTGATTGAAGATACATACATTAGCACTTGTGAGGCATGAGTATGTTATGGTAGTTTCGGTCATAGAAATACCTCAAATAGACTAATAAAATTGTTAACTTTTCTGTGTATAGTAAATCTTATTGAATCTGGGAATAATAAAGCTCTTTATTGGAGCTGTAGAAACCTCCAATGCAACTACTGCCTCAGTTTCAGATTTACAGCAGTGAAATTTTTGTCTCTGTGTAAACATCACCTCAGATTTATTTTTATATTTAGCTCTAAATTGAAGCAAAGGTTTTTTTGTTTTGGTTTGGTTTGGCTTTTTTTTTTTACTTTTCATACACTCTAGCACTTCAATAACAGACAGACACCCAGCTGAGGATTGGCATTATTCATGACTCTGTCATGGATCCAGCATGACAGTTGAAAATGATGAGCATTGGCATGAAATAGTTGAAAATAATTCATTTTCTACCTATTGGCATGACAAGTCCTTGACAGAATAACAATGGCCCATGCCACTCTTTTAGGGTGCAAATGTCCTCATGACATCCTTTTGCATATGTTTGCAAAAATGAGAAGTGATCACACATGAAGGAGAATGGTAACACATGGGGAGAAGTTTTGCATGCACTTTATAGAAGACAGTGTTTGGAACCTTTCTGATCAAAAATTTGTGTAGTTGAACTGATCTGTCTGCGTACGTTAAATAGATTCGCTCTAATATAAAAATACTCTTCACTCTGCATATACTGACACACAATAATTCTCCTCCCTTCCCCCTCACAATAGAGTGCCACTGATTTGAGGCCTGATATTTCTCACTTAATTTCATTGTGAATCGGAGGTAACAAACCAAAGTTAGTTGAATTACATTAATGTAAGAAATGGACCAAACTGTAGTGGGGACTCTGCATTTGGAGTAACTATCCATGACAATAGACTCTACGTTTGCTCAGTGTGTAATTATGCAACTGTAATTTTGGGTAGCACTCTAACCCTACTGGGTCGATGGGCAGTATTTTCAGAAAGTAAATAAGTAATGCAGGAAACTAAACTGTGTTTATAAGAGTAATTTAGGAGCCTAAGAGCTTGTCTATACAGCCTTGTCTTTTGGATTAACAGGATATGAACTGCAGCACACACCAAAATGTTGCCCTGTAATTGCCCCATGTGGACATTGATGGCACATGCTACAGCTACATTAAGGCAAACCAGGTACTTTGTAGTCTGTGCCAGCAGCATTCACACGGGGCAGTTCTGGTACATGTTGCAGTTCATACCCCAGCAGTTCAAGTTGTGGACATAACAGCCCTAACTGAGACTTACCCTATGTCTACATCTACCAAACTTAGTTCGGACATGCTAGTCTGAACTAAGAAGTTTGAGGTTAGTTTGCACTAACCTCAGCTTAGTTCGAATGAACGAGGAACTTTTTAGTTCAAACTAACCACGTGTTCTAGTTCAAATTAACACTTAGTTCGAACTCGAACGTGCAGTTAGTTTAAACTAATGGCTTAGTTAGAACTTTTTAAGTTTTAACTAAGTCTTAGTTTGGGTCTTGCCCTTACTTAGTTCAAACTAAAGTTCGAACTAAGTCAGCTAGTCCTAACTAACTCTTGGTACTAACTAGTTTGGACTAAGCTTTCCCTAGTCCGAACTAAGAAATTTCTTAGTTCAGACTAGGCAAAGCCTAGTGCAACCAAGGGCTAAATACTTGGACTAAGCCTCCTTAGTTTTGACTAATTTGGCAGTGCAGACGTAGCCTTAGGCTCCTACATTACTTTTGTAAAAGGGATTTTGGCTCCAAAGTCATGTAGGCACTTTTTCAATTTTTACCCTATAGTACTAGATATGTTTCACATTCTGCATTGTCCCTGTAGGCTTTTTTGCCTAGGAAAAACCTCAGTCAAAACTAATGGCCTTCAGAATAGCAAAGCGAGCACTAGAATTCAGAGATCTTGCAGCTTCACCAGGGAGTTAACTTTTGCTTGCTAATTGCTTTGGTCTCCTTGATCTCCTTCCTGCTGTGCTGCTTATAAGACTGACTGATGATATCCTAGAAATGCCTTCTAAATGACTTCCTTATCAGTGACACATTCTCTTAGCTCCCTAGAGGGGCAAAAGAGAGAGACATTCGGTCATTTTCATGAGCATTCAAAGAGTACCCCTCCTCTTCCAAAAAGTTACAAACCAGCAAACTGAAATGCTGTGAATATGCCAGACAGTTATTTCTGCACTATTTTTCATGATGAAAATTATACACTATGGATTCAACACGAGGCTTACTTAGGTCCCTTTGTGGAAAGCATTTGGCACCAAAGGTTATGACAGCAGTCAGATCTCCCAGCTAGTGTAGAGCTGGCATAACTAGCTGCTGCCCTCTGCTGCCCTCCAGCAGCCCCAGAGGTGGGAGATTTCTGGGCTGTTCCATAGGCAGCGGGCATGTGGCCACAGTCCTGCTGTGCTCCAAAGATTCCTAACTTGGAGAGCAAAACAAACAAGTTCCAAAGGGGTAGCTGTGTTAGTCTAGTTCAGCAAAATAAGCATGTGATAAAGTGAGATTTTCTCCCATTAAAGCCCATGAGATAAATAAATTTTGTTAGTCTTTAAGTGTCACAAAACAAACAAGGAGTCCAGTGGCACATAAAGACTAAGAAATTTATTGCATGAGCTTTCATGGAGGAAAACTCCCACTTCGTCAGGTGCTTGAAGATAGAGAACTACAGATGAATAGGAGGAAAATAAATGCAGGTAAGTAAATGTAAGTCTGAATCAGATCAGACTGTTAACAGCAAATCACTGGAGAGAAAGATTTTAAAATATATGTATGAGAAAGCCCCACAGAAAGCAGCATGGAGGCAGAGGTGGGAAATGAAAACTGTCCACCTATCCTGAGCTTGATGTCCAGTCCAGTCCAGCAACAGGAATTCACTTGGAGAGAGAAGAAAATCATTACTGGGCCAGAGCCCCGTTTAACTTGCAAAGTCAGTCAGCAACCTGTATGCAGCTGAGGCCACCCAGTCAGGTATACTGAATATTGTCAGACTGCAATCAGAGGAAGGAAGTCAGTTGCAAAGGAGTAGTATGCAGCAACATATGGAGACCCCACCCCAAAGCTGTTCTCGGCAGGGCAAATGAGAGAATTCAATTTTGTGTCTCAGCCAGAGAACCTCTCTGGGGTGTCTGCTTGGAGACATTAACACCTAGATCCAGGCTGTAAAAAGCTTGGAGCCTATGACTTAGAATGCCCAAGCTTGCATCTCCCCATCAGTCCCCCAGACAATTTGCCAAGGAATAGGGTGGGTGATCTGGCAGCAAAGTAAGTAAGATGCCCTAAAAAAGTCACTGAAATCTAGCCACCTCCAAAAAATGTTTCAACTAATCAGTAAGTTCCAATGAGAAACTGTTTCATCTGAATTTTTCCAACCAGCTCTAATCGTAAGAAGAGCTGGGTGAAAGCTTTTGGGTGAATGTTTTTTTTTCACCTCCTACGCCCTCCTCAAAAAGTGCAGTTTTGATTTTAATTTGGCAAATAATTTTCACCAAAAAAGTTGTGTTTTTTTAAAAGTTGAAACATTTTGTTTCAACATTTTGAAATCTAGCTAGATTAATATTTTTAAAGGCCAAATATTACTCAAAAATGAGGGGAGAAAAGTTTCACATGGAACAGTCTTTTAGCAAGAAAAAAAAAAAGATTTCTGATCAACCTAAAATATTTTGGGAGGATTTTAGTTCAGCTACTAAACCCTAAAAATCAATCATTTGCTGAGCTCTAGACACAGAGACTGTGTTTGCTTATTCAAGAGGCTGCTCCCCAAATCTGGTCTGCTGTGCCTTTGTGACTCCCCCAGATCTCCACTCCTGAACCCCAATTTACACCACGGTACAAGGTGATCACTTACTTCTGAGTGAATCCATATTAGCCTCTTGCATGTGATCCATCCTAGGCAGTGAGTGTGAACCCTCTGGCCTCTCAGGCAATGATCCTTTAGTGAGCACCCAAGCCCCGGATACCTCAGAGGGAACTTCTGTCTTACAGAGATTGGTATCCTTCCCAAATCATCATATCCATCCATTTAACAAAGAAACTGATCACGTCGAGCCTCCCTCAATCGTACCCTCTAAATTCCACACAGCTTTAGATAAAAGAACTACTACTTTTTTGATAAGGATATGACTTTAAAGAGTATATATAGGGGTGGTATATGCAATTCTGGGGCCAAGAGAAATTGTTAAGGATGGGGTCCCCCATGCCACAGCCCCTTGCCTCCCATTGGGCTTCCTGGCCCCCCATCTGCCCTCCACTGGTCTCATAGCCCTCCCCGCACACACCCTGTGCTGCCTGGACCCCAGCCAGCCTCACAGGGCTGTACGAACTTGCTGCACTGCTCCCAGAAGTTAGCTCTAGAAGTCCTGGGGCCCAGGGAGTGTATGGGAAAGTGATTTGTGATCGGCTTTTCCCTTCTGTGTAGTGGCAGCTTTAAAAGTCACCACTAATTATGCAAGGAATTTTACATTCCTTGCGCAACTGGTGGTTGACTGCTGCTGAATTTGCCCTCAGTATAAACTAAGGCTAAGAAACCAGTTTTGCTTCAGCAAAATGGAACGCTAAGGATCATCAGCTTCAGGTGCACTAAGAAATCAAGGCCCATTGGTCCCAAAGTAGAGCACAGAGTGACAAAAAAGAGAACAGCTAGTGGACTCTAGCACAGTTGGAAACCAGAGATGCTCTAAGAAGGGGCCTCACTTAATCCGTTACTCCTGACAATTTAAACTATATATCATCTATAAATATATGATCCTGCGGACTTTTAAATCCTCCTTTTTTGGAAGATAGGTGGTGGATTTTTTTTCTATGCAGGTCCTCAGTGCTGTTCTGTAGAATCCATTCTGCAGAGTAGAAAGTGTCCTTCTGGAAGGTGGAAGTTCAGTGGTCGAGGACTGTAGAAATAAACCTTAAAAATCAGTGCTCCTGTCAAAAATATTTAGAAGAGAAAAATGACTGACTATCAGGATGTCACAGTGGTCAGTAAGCTTAGATCACTTGGAATTTTATTTCTGCATTAGTAGTTGAGCGCAGAACTCCTGACTTCCCAAGCATGGTTCTCTGCCATTGGAGCTCAAAGAAGAATCTCTATGAATATATGGAACAAGCTTTAAACATATATGTGTGCAGCTGTCATTAGGGCATTGCTTCAGTTCATTACAAGGCACTTGGTCCCAAATGTGTGCTGAGCTTCAGACTTTCAAAAGTGCTCAGCTCCAGTGTATGCACCTGAATGAAGTAGTCAGATTTTCAAAAATACAGTGTGCAGGAGTTTCCAGAGTTGCACAACAGGCACCTGAGTCCTCTTATGGCTGCTAAGGTAGATATAACTTATCTGTGGTTCAGCTGCAGAAATTTTACTCCATATCACCGCAGTCAGAATTTAGGCTATAGAACCAGTCTCTCAGACACAGTTGATTTGACATCATTGCAACTCATGAATAACTGCACTGAATTTAGCAAAGCTGCACCAATGTAAAACTGTTGTGAGAGGAAGATACAGTATCTTTAAAGCAAGGGTAGACAAAATTGGCTCACATCTGGGTGTCAGCAGGGGTGCTCCTCATTACATTTCCGCAGTGGAGCTAGGCAACAGGCTACTAAAACTGGTAGCCATGGTGACCAGAAACATTGATCTGTTGAGGCCTGCTTTTAAAACTGTCTAGGAGGTTGTTGTCACCTTGGGCTGGAAGTGTGTGCTGCTTCATTCTGCAGTCACTGTAGTCTGTGTGTGGGTTTTAAAGGGAGGACCCAAACATAACACATTAGAGTAGACTAGCCAAACAAATTAGTGGCTGATAACCTGTGGTGACAGTTATGAAGCCCTCACAAAACAAGCCTTTATTAGCAGTAGTAAGTAATAGAAGTCATAACTTCAGGTTTAACTAAGTGAGCCATTAAAAGTGGAATGGTGAAATGAAATGAGCTGAGTGACAAAGTAAAACATGCCTAAGGCAATGAACAGGTTTTTAATTTGTTTAACTTCCATCTCTCTGGTGTCTCCAGTAAAGAATGATGTGACAAAAGAATCTTCACTTAATTCTACCGTCTGAATGCTAAATAAATTAGTAATAGCGGCAGCACTATTCATCTTTCACAATGCTAATATTGCTGCTCCTCTTTGACTTTGCCGTTTGCTCTGCCATCACTCATAGCAGCATCAGTCCCTCCAGCTGCATGAAGTCAACAAGAGTTCTGTTTCAATAAGATCTTCTCTTCAGGGCCTTGCCCCATATTTTTAACACTGTCAGGGCTCAGTCCTGGCCTTCATTCTGGCAGCACAAAGCAGGCAAAAAACAAGTATAACAAGCATGTATATTTCCCTGGCATAGGGTGAATCCCAGGTGGTGCATAGCTCCGCATATGACAGGGGAAGGTGAACTGATGTGGCCTCCTCAGGTGTCAGACTGTGGGGAGGTACCACTAGGACCCAGGGTATAGAAAATGGTGTCTGCTGATGGTGCATATGTGTTCTCTGTGCTCTAGGTCAGTGGATCCCAACCAGCATGCCGCAGCACACTGGTGTGCTGTGGCAACACCTAAAGTGTGCTGCGAGTATCCCCGAGAGCTGGGATTGAAGTTCCTTCCCTGCTCAGCCCAGACACGTGGGCTGTACAGGGCTGGGAAAAGGCAGGAATTAAAATAAGGGGGAAGGCACAGGAACACAGTTCTGGGGCCCCCTATTTTCAGGCAGGCAGCCTTCCAGCCCCCCTAAAAATAGAGGAAGGCACTGGGACCCACAGTTCCAGGGGTCCCCCTAAAAATAGCAGGAGCAGCCGCAACGCAGAATTCCCGTGGCTCCACCTTAAACCCAGCTCAACCTTAACTGAGCCAGCAGAGAGGGGTGGGAGGCTGAGAGCGTGTGAATCTCCCCCCTGCAGAGCGGAACAGCTCCCAGCGAGTCAGCCAGCCTGCAAACAGCCCAGCTAAGGGCTTGGGGTGGGGGGCGCTGCTGGGGGTTATGTGGGGCAGGTGTGTGTGTGTAGCAGAGGTTGTTGCAAGTGGATGTGTAGCAGAGGGTGAGTAGCTGGGGTTGTGGGGTGGCTATTTGGTGGGGGGGGGTATAGCTGGGCAGTGGGGTGGCTGTGTGCATGGGGGTGTAACTGGGGGCTGGAGGACTAGTTCTGGCGCCCGCAGTGATGGGAGGGTCCATCACAGGCAGCGGGGGCAGAAGGGAGGGGAGGACGGGACCCACTGGGGTGGCAGGGAGTAGCAGTGGGGTGAGGATTTGCCCTGGGTGGCAGGGAGCCATTGTGGAGAAGGGGGAAGTGGGTGCTGTCCCCTGCCCTACCTTCCCACTCCTCAGATTCCCCCTGCCCCCCCCACAAAGCCCCTCTTGTTCTCCCTTCCTCTTTCCTCTCTTGCCATCCTTGTGCTGTTCCCCACATGACTGTCCTTGTCCTCTTTTGCCACCCTGCCCTGCCCTGCTCTCCACACTCCTGCCACTGCATGACTCTTGACCTCCAGTGTTTTGCCACCCCTGCTCTGCTACCTCTACCACACTACATAGCATCATTTCTGGAGCACCGTGCCATGGTTCATGAATATTCATAAGAAATTTAAGTTAATTTGAATATTCATGAGTTTTTCATGGTGGTGTGCCTCAAAAATTTGAAGGTATCAAGGTGTGTCACGGCAGAGAAAAGGTTCAGAACCACTGCTCTAGATGCTCAGAGATGGTGGAGTGCTGTGCTGGAGGAAAGAGGGCACAAGAGACATAACAGGTAAGTAGAAGAGAAGGTGAGAGAGAATATCAGAAAGCAGAAGGGAGAGAGAAGAGGAGGAGCCTCTCATGTACCTGTCTAGCACCCACAGGAGCCTGGACTAATGAACACCAACTTCTGAAGGAGCTTCCTGTTTCCTGCTACTTCCCTCAACCCACTTGAGGACATCAGGCAGTCAACTGAAGCAGTAGGAGCCTGTTAGGCCATTAAGATGCTGATATCTTTCCTCTCTCAGGCCCGGCTACCAGCCTGCTTATTTGTCCCTTCAGTTGAGTGTTGACATATAGCTGGCACAGAACAGCAGTCATGAGTGAAAGAAGAAAACACCCCTTTGGGGCAGAAAAAAGAAAGAAAATAAAAGAAGCTTTTCTATCTAAGCAGGAAGGAGCTCTCCTGAGATATATACACACAAATGTTCACAGTGAGCCTTTCCAGCCCCAGTGAGCATGTGAGTGGTGAGGAGATGCCTGGTCTTCCCGTTAGTCAGAGCACAGGTGACCTGGCACCTATTGCAGCATCCCTATCTTCATCTCAAAGGGGTGTAACTATGCACATTCCTGAAGAAAAGTGTAGATCAGAGAAGAGTGTGGTGGAGGTGCAAGAAACTGGTGCTGCTGAGTCCATGGACTAGACTTGAAAGTTTGAATCGCAGAAGTTGCACCATGGGATGTATAGCAACATGATCCCCAAAAAGGGCCATGACACCACCCAATCCCCTGCTGGGCTCCAGCCTTCTGAACCTGGCACAGGGAAAAGCATCCCCTGCCCAGCTCTAGCCGTCATGAGGCTAGAGCTGGGCAGGCGATGTTTTTCCCCATGCCAGGCTCAGAAGGCAGGAGCCTGGCAGGGGATGTCTTCCCCTCCCAGAGCTCCATGGGGCCAGGGCACCACCCCACCCACAGGGCACAGTGGGGGCAGGGGAGAAGGGATTCCCCCACCCAGTGCTGTTGGCGCAGCCAGGGGAATCCCTTCTCCTCCTCTACTGTCATGCTGTCAGTGCAGGGCTGTCAGCAGAGCCGAGGGACTCCTTCTCCCCACCAAAGCTGCATTCTCAGAGTGGGGCAGGGAGAATCCCTTGGTCCTGTGCTGGCAGCATAACGGGGTGGGGCAAGAAGAGATCCCAGCAGGGCAGACGCTCCCACCCCTGGGAAATCATCCCCCCAGCTCAGCTCCTGCCCGGCTGGCCCTGGGGGGGGGGGATAACCCCAGGCGCAGCTCCAGCCCAGTTGGCCGTGTGTGGGGAAGACACCCCCGTGCATCGCTGCATCTCTGCTGGCCGTGCGTGGGGAAGACTCCCCTGCACGCAGCTTTTCCTGGGCTGGCCGTGCGCAGGGAAGACACCCCCGCGTGCTGCTCCATCCCAGCTGGCCGCACGGGTGGAAGACACCCCCTCGTGTGGCTGCATCCCTGCTGGACGCACGCATCCAATAGGGATGCAGCCGTGTGAGGGGGCGTCTTCCCCGCGTGTGGCCAGCTCAGGAGAAGCCACGCGCGGGGGAGTCTTCCTTGTGTGCATCCAGTAGAGATGCATTCATGCACGGGGGAGTCTTCCCCACACATGGCCAGCCAGGCTGCAGCCACATGTAGGGGTGTCTTCCCTGCATGAGGCCAGCCCAGGAGAAGCCATGTGCAGGGGTGTCTTTCCTGCGTGCAGCCAGCCACGCTGGAGCCGCGCATGGGGGTGTCTCTCCTGAACACGGCCAGCTGGGCTGGAGTCCCGCACAGAGGTGTCTTTCCTGCCTGCAGCCAGCCCAGGAAGAGCCGCGTGCAGGAGAATCTTTCCTGCACGTGGCCAGCTGGTTTCCAGCAGGGGCTGGGGTCCATGTCCCCATTGAGGGAACAGGAACCCCATTGCCTCACCTGGCCCAATCTGGCTGGGGGTGGTGGTGCTGGAAGCAGCTTTGGGGCTGCTGACCCCAGGTGTTCTAGGGCTTGTCTTCCTCGCAGGGTGCATGGCACCTCCCTGGGTTCCATGCGCCCTGGGAGGAAGGCCAGCCATAGAGCACCTGGGGTCAGCAGCCCAACCCTTGTCATTTCAAACTCGGTGAGTTTGAATTGACGTGGCTGCACTGTGTCAGTTCGAACTACTGAGTTTGAATTGACCCTGACTTCGAAGTCAGATGAGGTATGACTAATTCAAAATCAGCTTTCCTCAATTTAAACTGAGGAGTTCCTCAGTTCAAATTGAGGAATGCTAGTGTAGCCATGCACTTAATTGAATTCGAATGGATTGTCCTCAATTCAAATTCAAGTCTAAGTGTAGACTGAAGGATTTCCTTGTACTGCATGGGACACAGCAAGTGAAAAACTTCATGTTGCTCAAAGACAATGAAAACAGAAATTTCCATCCAACACGTTACTGGCATGAAATCTCCAATAGTGACAAAGTGGAGAGGCCATGGCTTATGTACCCAAAACCCCAGAATGCTGCATACTATTTTTGTTGCAGACTCTTACAGTCTAATGTTCCAGCCATATTGGGTTCTACAGGAACAAAGGACTGGAAAAATCTGGCTAGGAATCTGGCATGCCACTAGAAGGCAGGAAATCACCAAAGAGTGTTCCTTAGGTGGAAAGACCTTGAGATGAGACTAAGGTTAAAGGCCATCATAAATAATCAGGATCCAAAGAAGATTGCATCAGCGTCTCTTTACTGGCAAAATGTTCTGAAGAGGCGCATTGCCATTGTGAGAATGCTTGCTATCCAAAACCTAGCACTGCGTGGCAGTTCAGATCAGCTGTATGTGCCAAACAATGGATGTTTCCTTAAAATTGTGGAGCTGATGGCTGAGTTTGCTGCTGTACTCCAGGACCATCTATGAAGAGTCACCACCCAAGAAATCTACAACCATTGCTACCTTGGAAAGCAATTGAAAATGAGATCATACAGTTACTGGCAACAAAAGTCAAACAGCAGATTTTGGCAGATCTGAAGTCAGCAAGATATTACTCTGTTATTCTGGACTGCACACCTGACACGAGCTTCACAGAATAAATTACTTTAATGGTGTGTTTTGTAACAACAACAGAACCTAGTGAAAATGTTCCTGCAATGGTGACTGTTAGAGAGCATTTTCTAGAATTTATTGACACTGATGATGCTACAGAAACTGGTATGACAAATGTCCTTCATAAAAAGCTGGAAGATACATGAATTGTGATAGCTGTCATGGGAGGTCGGGGCTACGATAATGGTGCCAACATGAGAGGAAAAAACAGAGGAGTGTAGACATGGATCCAAGAATTAAACCGTCGAGCTTTTTTTGTCCCATGCAGTTCTCATTTACTGAACTTGGTGGTCAGTGATGCAGCATCACCTTCTAGTGAGGCTGCTGCATCAACTCATCATTGGCAAACTTTGAAGCAACATCTGGGAACATCTTCTCTGACACTGAAACCATTGAGTGCCACAAGATGGGGAAGATGAATGGAAGCAATGAAGCCTATCAAACACCCAACTGGGAAGATAGATGATGCATAGTTGCCATTATGGAGGATAATACTATGACAGGAACTGTTCATGGGAGAACAATGGCGGAGGGAAATGGAATCACAAGAAACATGTAACTTCAAATTTCTGTGTGTCTTAGTGTTTTGGCATGACATACCATTTGAAATAAATGTAAGCAAGAGACTCCAAGGTGTTGACCTTGATATATCTGGAGCAATGGAACAACTGGACAAAGCAAAGTCATACCTACAATCTTGCCAGTCAGATGAGGGATTTCAAAACTTTTTGAGGAGTCCAAAGAAGTTGGCAGAGGAACTTCACGCTGAAGCTGTTTTCTCACCCATTCAAGGATACAAGAAGATGATATTTTGATTTTGGTCTGGGGTAATCCCGTAAGACCCCCAAACAACAATTCAAAGTTGAATTCTTTAACCAGGTGCTAGATTGTGCAATACAATCAGTTGAAGAAAGTTTTATGCGGCTCAAGGAACACAGTGGTATATTTGGGATGTTGTATAATATTCCAAAACACCTCACTGTAACTGAAGAAGTCCTGCACCAGCAATGCAGGGTACTAGAGACAGTGTTACCACATGACGACATGTGTGATATTGGTGTGAGTGATTTGGATGATGAACTGAAAGCCCTTTCAAGATACATTTCAGCAGGATCAACTCCAAAGGCTGTTCTGGAATATATGTGCACAAATAAGAGGACCACCCTCCTTCCAAATCTTTTTGTTGCTCTGAACATGCTTCTAACACTTCCTGTAACAGTTGTCAGTGGAGGACACAGCTTCTCCAAGCTGAAGTTAATAAAAACACATCTATGTTCCACAATGATGCAGGAGAGGCTGGTTGGCCTTGCAACCATCTCAATAGAACATGAACTGGCCCAGACTGTGGACGTTCAGGAAACAGTGCATATCTTTGCAACTAAGAAGGCATGCAAAGCACCACTTTGATTATTCAAACAGATAAAAATTCCAGTGTTTACTATGCAGACAAGAAAAGTTACATTTGCTGTTCAGGCATTTTAAAGTTACTTAAAATTTTGGAACAAGGAATTTTAAGTTGTTAATTCTCCTTTATTGGGGCAGTTAGCAGAGCAGTACCATGAAAGGAGTAGAACAGGAAGAAGGCACAACTGAGACCTTTCAAAGCTTTGACCCAAACAATGGGGCATAGGGGCATCATTTGAGCTCCCCACCTCAGGTGCCAAAAAGTTGTGGGCTGGCACTGGTCTATGACAGCCCTTATCCAGACTATGGGATAGAGATAATGAGGCAAAGGCAACATGGCTGTAGCAATGATCTACTCCAGCAGTCTTTGGCTGACAGAAGAGCCCACTGAGGACTTTTGCAGCAGGGTGAAATTTATTCCGGGAACTAAACTGGTCCCAAGATTACAGTGTATGCATGTAAAAGCGGAAGAGCATAAAGGTAGTATACAGCTATCTTCCTTTAAAGTCACCTTTCCCTAACTTGAAGACTTGAAGATCCAGCCTATAGCTCAGTATTATCACATTTTTATCCCCTGAGAAATAAAAGAATATCTTTTTCAATATAGCTGTAGGACAGCTGCTCTGTAGGCCATTTTTATTCAGCTGTATTTCTTATATTTAAAACTTTACTTATTTTCCATAACCTCCTGTTGTCTTTGTGAAAGATCTGAACACTTATCAAAAAAGTATTAGACATGTAAAGGTATCTATGGCTTTCACACAGCATTTAGAAGAAAATGATTTTTTAAAATATAGTAAATAACTATTTCTCTGACAGGAGAATTTAGGTAATTTAAGGAGGTAAACTGTCATAATGGCTTTCAAGGATTTACTGAAGGGGAGAAAACAGCATTTTATTAGTCAAATTTCTAAAAAATGCTGACTTAGTTTCAAAATAATTTTCTATTCTTATCTACTGAGTCTGTCCTTGCTGTGCTAGAAATTGTACAGTTGAGCTTTATATTAACTGTGAAAATGGATTTGGGATTTTTTTAAGCTAGCAAATCAAAACCACAATAGGAGTTGCCATTCCAATAAATAAATAAAAAACAAGCTCCCTGCATCAGCACTTTCCGCTACTGAAGAACAAATTCAAAACACTAACAATCAAGATGCAAATACTTTGAACATTACGATAAAATGGAGATTAAATTATTTTTACTTTACTTAATAATCACTGAAATCGCTGTAACGAAAAAGGTTCTGGAATATTTTACATGTTACTAACAGTTTAAAAATCCATTTATACCTGACATTTGGGGAGCTACATAATTTGAAAAACAGTGCTGATGTGATCGATTTATTTGGATAACACAAAAACTGAGCTACCACATTCTAGGCCAAATGAAGATCGCAAATGGCAAGAGCTAAAAGGACAACATAAAAATCATTTCAATAATCAGTTCTGTTTGCAGTGAAGCCATGAAGTCAATACAGAAATTATGAGACTGATCTAGAGATTCTAAAGCAGGGGTCTAAAACGTGCGGCCCACGGGCCGCATGTGGCCCCTAAAGCTATTTCCTGTGGTCCTCAATGACACCATTGTCACCGATATTTGCAATATTGTTGTATGAAAAGGTTTCAGTGGTGCAGCCCTCAAGTTAATGTACTAGTCATCATGCCTGTAGTGGCCCTCATGGTGGTTTGAGTTTGAGACTCCAGTTCTAAAGTGAATGTATTTTCCTAATCAGCATACTATATACTAAAGAAAAAAACAAGCAAACCAAAAACAAAATGAACCTTTAAAAGAAACTGTAGTATTCTTTTCCAAAGAAACTTTGAAATCCTAAACACCAACGTTTCTGGGAGCACATTAGTGTGTGAACTCCAATGTTCTCTGTCTGAAGAACAGATAAAGCTCTTTAGTCATGCAAGCTTCCCCCCTCTGAACTTGATCCAATGAGGTGCTGCATATTTTCAACTTCCACATATTTCAACATCACTCTCACATCTCATTAACCCAAGGTCATTGCCCCATGACTGGAAATCACCTTGAGCTGGAGATCAATAACAAGAAGAGGATCAGGGATGGTGTAGGTCCCTTACTGAATGGGGCAGGCATCCTCGTGACAGAGGATGAGGAAAAAGCTGAAGTGCTCAATGCTTTTTTTACTTCTGTTTTCACAAGCAGGGTCAGCTCCCAGCCCACTACACTAGGTACGGGGGACTGGGGAGAAGAAGAGAGGCCCTTGGTGACAAAAGGTCAGGTTAGGGACTGCTTAAAGAAACTAGATGTGCACAAGTCCATGGGGCCGGATGAACTGCATCCGAGGGTGCTGAGGGAGCTGGCTGATGAGATAGCAGTACCGTTGGCCATTATCTTTGAAAACTCGTGGCGAACGGGGGAGGTGCCAGAGGACTGGAAAAAAGCAAATATAGTACCTATCTTCAAGAAAGGCAAAAAGGAGGATCCAGGGAATTACAGACCTGTCAGCCTCACCTCAATCCCTGGAAAAATCATGGAGCAGCTTCTCAAAGAATCCATCCTGAAACACTTGGAGGAAAATAGAGTAATCAGGAACAGTCAGCATGGATTTACCAAGGGTAAATCATGCCTGACCAACCTCATCGCCTTCTATGATGAGATGACTGGATTTGTGGATGCGGGAAGAGCCGTTGATGTGATATACCTTGACTTTAGCAAGGCTTTTGATACGGTTTCCCACAGCATTCTCATTGGCAAATTAAGGAAGTATGGGTTAGATGCATGGACTGTAAGGTGGATAGAAAACTGGCTAGAACAACGGTTTCAGCGCGTAGGAATCAATGGCTCCATGTCAAGTTGGCAGGCAGTAACAAGTGGTGTGCCCCAGGGGTCGGTCCTGGGGCCAGTTCTGTTCAATGTTTTCATTAATGATCTGGATGATGGGATAGATTGCACACTTAGTAAGTTTGCAGATGATACCAAACTGGGGGGAACGGTAGACACCCTAGAGGGCAGAGACAGGATTCAGGGAGACCTAGACAAACTGGAGCAGTGGGCCAAGAGGAATCTCATGAGGTTCAACAAGGATAAGTGTAAAATCCTGCACTTGGGACGAAAAAACCCCATGTACTGCTACAGGCTGGGGAGTGATCAGCTAAATAGCAGCACTGGAGAAAAGGACCTGGGAGTCATGGTGGATGGGAAGCTGGATATGAGTCAGCAGTGTGCTCTTGCTGCCAAAAAGGCCAATGGCATACTGGGCTGCATCAGAAGAAGTGTTGCCAGCAGATCAAGGGATGTGATCATTCCCCTCTATTCTGCACTAGTGAGGCCACATCTGGAATACTGTGTCCAGTTTTGGGCTCCCCACTACAAAAAGGACATGGACAAATTAGAGAGAGTCCAGAGGAGGGCAACCAAAATGATCAAAGGGCTGGAGCACAAGCCCTATGAAGAAAGACTGAAGGAACTAGGCTTATTTAGCCTGCAGAAGAGAAGACTGAGGGGGGATTTGATAGCAACCTTCAACTACTTGAAGGGTTGCTCCAAGAGGAGGGAGCTCGACTGTTCTCGGTAGTAACAGAGGGCAGAATGAGAAGCAATGGCTTCAAGTTACAGCTGGGGCGGTCCAGGCTGGATATTAGGAAAAACTTCCTTACTAGGCGAGTGGTGAAGCATTGGAATAAGCTGCCTAGGGAGGTGGTGGAATCTCCATCTCTGGAGGTGTTCAAGTCCCAGCTGGACAAAACCCTGACTGGGATGATCTAATGGGAGTGGTCCTGCTTTTTTTTGGCAGGGGGTTGGACTAGATGACCTCGTGGGGTCCCTTCCAACCCTATGATTCTATGATTCTATGGGGATGGGGTGTGTTGTCCAATAAACCTGCCTATTCAGTCTCTGTCCTGTCTGATGCGGCCACTGAAACAAGATGGATTCTCTATGCTGCTGTGATTTGGATTTGTACACTTGCTCACTGCAAGCTGAAAAAGGACTAGGAGGCTTATTTCACACATGTAATTCATTACCTGTATCGTAGTACAAATTTTAATTACTGTTGTATACACTTGATTTGAACAGGTCTGTCCTTTTATGCCTCTGAGCCACCCAGCTCAACAAAACAACTTTCAGGAGTATTTGGTTTCCTTATGGTAGAATTTGAATACATTAAACTGTACAGGTGAGAACTTAAATAAACAAATGCAGCAACTAAATTGGCTAATGACTTGGTTCACTCGTCTCCTTCTTGTTTTGTGAAACTGAGTTCTGATTCTTCAGCTGGTCCATGCACACAGTCCCATTTATTTCAGTGGGAATTCCTCATGTTGAGCTGCTACAGAATTGGGCCCAGATCTGCTCTCTTGGTAATTAATGGTAAAATGCCGATTAAATTCAATGGCTATGTCTACATTACAGGGCTTTATTAAAATGGCTTAATAATGTCTACTGTAAGTCGGCTTAAAGTGGACCTTATTAAGGCGTCTTAGAGCACCCACACTCAAAATGCCAAGAGACTGCCTGCGTCCACACTGGCAGCTGCTAGGTCACCCAAGGAGTGGTGCATTGAGGGTAGCTGGCCCACAGTGCACCACAGCAGAAATTCCCCTCTCTCCCGGTCATTCCTTTACTACAGGAATAGAGTGACCAACCACCCTCCATACTGTATGTGGCAACAGGAAGCCCAGGGAGATCAGGGAGCCTGATGTGGCCCAGCAATGTGCCAGCACAGCACTCCACCCCCTCCCTGCATTGCCCAGACTCCTCCGGCTCTGGACCAGGTGCCACAGGGCAACTGCTGCTGCAGGGACAGGGCGCAGCAGTTGTTAAGACTCAAATACTGAGAAACAGCACATAGAGGAAGTTAAATCACCTGTTGTAATGGGAAAAAATCCATAGTCATGATTCAGTCCTGCTTTCACACAATCTAATTTAAAAGAAATAGCAACTGACTTTCTTTCTTTTTCTTTCTTTCTTTCTTTCTTTCTTTCTTTCTTTCTTTGTGCTGTTTTCCTGTTTGAATCTTAATAACTGCTTTGATTTGCTGTTTCAGTGTGACCTGATCCTATGTCTTACACTCTCCTGCATTTATTTTCCTCCCATTCTGTAAGTTCCCCCATCTTCAAACCGTCTGATGAAGTGGGATTTTCTCCCATGAAAGCTCATTCAATAAATAAATATGTTAGTCTTAAACAGTGCCTCCAGACTCCTTGTTTGTTTTACAACATCAGGGGGGGTTGGGCTGAGAAGAGGAGAGAGTATTCTGCCCAGGACTTGAAATTATGGGGGTGTAGGGGGACATATAGGGGGGTGTTGGGGTGCTCACTAAATTGTTATAACTGTTACTAGCTGACAACTAGGGGGAGGTGCTGGGAAATTCAGGCTGGGGGGGGGGCTATTACGGAAACCCCTGGGAGAGACATGGAGGGTCATGCTGAGAAGGGGAGAGACACACGGTGTTGGGCTGGAGACCAGCAAGAGGAGAGAGGCAGGAGCTCAGACTGGGAAGGGGGAAAGATGCCGGATCGAGTTGGAGGAAAGGGAGAGATGCGGGATCTGGCTGAGAAGGGGAGAGATCTGAAGTTGGGCTGTGAAGGGGAAAGACACTGGATCAGGTCTGGAGAACGGAAGAGATGTGGAGTCAGGCTGAGAATGGGGGAGATGCTGGATCAGGTCGGTGGAAGGGAAGAGATGCAGGGTCGGGCTGAGAAGGGGGACAGATGCTGGATCAGGTTGTGGGAAGGAGAGAGATGCGGGGTTGGGCTGAGAAGGGGGGCAGATGCCGAATCAGGTCTGGGGAAGGAAAGAGATGCAAGGTTGGGCTGAGAAGTGGGGGAGATGCTGGATCAGGTTGGTAGAAGGAGAGAGATGCAGGGTCAGGCTGGGAACGGAAGAGATGTGGAGTTGGGCTGAAAAGGGGAAAGACGCCGGATCAGGTAGGGGGAAGGAGAGGGTTCGGGCTGAGAAGGGTAGAGGTGCAGGGTTGGGCTGAGAAAGTGGGGAGATGCTGGATCAGATTGGGGGAAAGTGATGTGGGCTAGTCCTAGGATGAAGGGCAGTGGGGCTGGGACAAAGACATGGAGGGTTTTGATGTGTTGCACACAGCTGGGAACGTTCCCAACAGTATTGTGCCTTCTATCCAACCCCCAGCCCCATTTTTCACATAGCTAGGAAGCCAATTAATTCAACTTAAGCTAACTCCTGGGCTACATTGGCTTAAGTCAACTTAGTAAAGTCAACTTAACTGCTGAGTCAACTTTACAAGTGAGAGTTATTTTGTTAACCTAAGCAAAACACTTAAGTCGACTTAATGCCTTCTCAATCTGGCAAGGGTTTGTTTAAATCAACTTAAGGGGTTTTCAGTGATTGGACATCAGTAGAAAATAAAGTTTCCTGTTCCATCCCACTCCTTTTCTTAGCAACTAGTTGATATATCTGCTGCTCAGACATGAGATAAATTTTCTGCCTCTTCACATGGTTCCTTCCCCTACTTTCTGTTACCACATTTTGTTCCTCTTTCCTGCTCCTTGCTCCTGTTAACACACCTCGTTCCTGCTTCCTTCACCTCACCCCAGCTTCTGACTCCCACTTGACCATTGGTGCGGTTCCTGACTCTTACCTTTCATGTGACTTCTGACATGAAGGTTGACTTTGTCCTTAGCACTTGACTGTTGGGACATACCACCTCGTGCAGGCCCTAACTTGTAGATTGCCTCACTCTGACAGGGTAGGCTTGTCCTGCACTAAGGGAGCAATGCATACTCAATGAGTAGCACAAGTCCTGCCCCTTAAACCCTGCTGGGCATGCTTGAACTTCTGTCCTAGTATAAAAGGGAACAGCCCAGCTCAGTCAGGGTTGACCAGTGAGGAGGAAGGAGATGTGCTGGAGGCTCCTGGCCAGGAGCCATATCAGCTCCTACCTGGCAGAGGGAGCAACCCAAGAGGCCTCATCAAGGAATAGATGCTGTCTGGTGGATGCCTGGAGATAGATGCCCAGGATACCACTGCTGCTGGAAGATTCCAGCACCCTCAGAAGGAGTGTATTGTTGCTGCTACAAAAGGGGAGAGTAGACAGCCTGGAGCCCATGGGAGGACCTCTACAATGAGCTGCATAAGAAGTAGCTCAGGTGACCGGAAAGTAGGGGTTCTGTGAGATCAGAGCCAGTGTGTTTCAGTCCAGATCCTTCTGACTTGGTACTGTACCCCACAGCACAACCAGGGTCCTGGGCTGGGCCTCAGTGGAATGGGAGGGCCTGATCCACCTACCTGGAGTGTCACAACCCCATAGTGGATACCTTTACTATTGACTCCGTCTGCTGGGCTATGCTGCCATGACTTACAGGGTGGGTTATCGACTCTGGCCATTGAGCTGCATTGCCCTAAGCCTCAGAGACCTTTTGCAAGGCTGCGTTTTGGCTACTATAACCTGGGAAAAGCCCCAGGGACTAAACAAAACTGCAGAAGTGCCTGTTTTCCTTACATCCCGTGGACTTTACCCTTGGGGGGTGTGATGGGGGTTAGCTTAACCTGTGGCACTCACCTATGCTGGGGTTCCCTGCAGTGGATGTTGTGAATGTGCAAGTGCTGGATATATGCTGTTGGTTCTATCTCCTATGCTATGTTTCAAAGTTTCTGATCTTGTTTGGTTTGCTATTAAAGTTTGTAATGTTAATAGCCAGAAAAAAAGTAATGGACTTTTTTCTTGTGTACCTCAAAAGGTCTTCATTCTTTTAGTCACTTTATTACTGTAACTCGTACAGAGGCAGAACCCTTTTGAACTAACGTATAGCTGGGAAAAGGAGAAACCATCTTATCAATCTGGCTACACTGTATTGTGCTCTGATAGCTTTTCAAATCTTGCCCATTTAGCCACACTTTCCCCCCTCTTGCTTTCCATTTTCTTATGCAAACAGAAGATGTGTGTCTGGGTACTAGTCTGGGATTTGGGAGACCTAGCTTCCCCTGTTCCACCATAGGGTTCCTGAATGATCTTGAGAAAGTTACTTAGACTTTCTGTGCCTCAGTTCCCCATCTACAGATTGATAATAGCACTTCCCACCTCACATAAGTGTTGTGAGGATAAATGCATTAAAGACTGAGATGCCCAGGTGGAAGTGGACTGAACAAAGAGCCAAGATAGACAGATATGTTATAGGTTTATGGTATGTTTAAGCTGGTGCTATGTTGAAACTAAACATTATTAATTTACTTACTTTTGATTGTAGGCTGTTTTGGCTAGGTTAAATTCTATTTATTTACTTACTTATTTAAAATTTCCTTTCTTATTGGGTAGTATGATAGTTCTACTTGTTAGTATGATTTTGCCTCTGAAGATATCAAGCTAAATTATATAATGGTCACTATTGCGTAGTGACTCAACGGTAGTTATTTTTGGAACTAACTCATGCAAATGTTATGTAAGTAGAATATACTGTCTCCGGAATGCTAGATGAATAGCTGCTTCCAGAACCAGTTAATATCAATAAATTGTTTCATTAAATGTCATATTCTTGTGATATTGGAACAGTTTATATGAGGGTAAGCCCTCTGCTATTGATATTTTACTAAATTTAACTCCCTTTTTTATTTCTTTGTGGAATGATATGGGATTAAAAACTAATAATTTATTTGCCAAGCATTATTTGGCCATCTATTGAGCAACTACTATCATATAAATTTTCCACAAATGCACTATTTGCCAGTTAATAAAAAATATTAATCAATTAGACTATTCAGATATTACTCGACAGTCTCTAATTCAGAAAATTGATGAATTATTCAGTTAATACAACTTTGTAAACTGTAATCTAATTTAACTTCTTCACTTGAACTGCAGATCAAATATTCTAATATATGAGTGATTTGACACGTGAATTGCATATTTTTTTAATAGTAAGGGCCATCTGCAACAAAAGAGTATTCTTTGACCCAGTGAGTAGAGTCAAGGAGAATGTATTTCTAGTATGGCCTTTTGTCTAGTTATAGTGATTTACTGAAATCATTATTTTGAGTAAAAATTCCTATTAAACAGGATATTTATATTGTTATCCTATCTATCCCTTTACTCAGCTTCATTATGATGTTACTTGTGCCTTGTCAGTGGTTCTGTGTTAAACAATTCATATGACTAATTAAAATGTGATTCTAAATTCTATTTATTGCTTCTGTTATCTTTCTTGTAGCACACAGACAGAACATGTTTATGGATTCTGCAAGCTCATCTAATTTAATGTATTTCTCCAGTAAGTGAAACATCCTCATTGAGCAACAGCTGCCCTTGAAATGCTACTTTTTTTTTTTTTAAGTTTGCTAGATTTTAACTAATTCTAGCCATGGTCTCTTGCTCTCAGTTTGGAGAGATGAGACTTTCTGTGGATGAAATGTACAAATGGAGATATCGACTTGTGTTTAGTGACAAACAAGAGAATAATATATTTGAAAAAAAAATCCAAAACAACTATCTTGTCCCCATTCCAAGGGAAAACACAGACACACAGAAATTTTACTTGCAGACTTCCATATGGACTCATTTTGGAAATTCAGTTGCATTCTTCTTTCTTTTCTGTAGTACAAGTGACAGAAAATAAGCAGTGGGGGAATGGCCACATCACCATACTTGGATCTTTATGAAACCTCGATCCCTATGGGCCTTGTGTTATCACTATACAGAAGGTGTTCTTCCTTACACCTTCATATCTCTCCACCCCCCCACCAAAAGGCAGCCCAGTAGCACTCCTGCCACATTCCTGGAGTGTACTGTTTTGTCCTTGATGAGAGCACTGAAGTCACAGATGTGTAATTAACGCTGAAAAGTACAATATTAACTGAAACTGTAATTTGCGGTGTAGATTCAGGCAATTATTTTGACAACACACTACAAATCATGTCGCTTTATTAGGATCACTCCACCTCATACTTGCTACCCTAACATGGGTATTCTAAAATGTGTGCTGCCTGCCTAAGGAAGTTAGTGGCAGGTGTGCAGTACAGCTACATTCTTCCAGGGCAACATTTGCTTGACATTATTATCAGCTAATTGTTATATGCTTTGTATCTTTCTTGCCCCAGAACAGAACAGTGCCAATTATGGTTGAAGTATCCTTGGAAGTAGAGGCAAGACTGTTTTACAAATGCATAAACCCCCTAAAGTATATAGTAAAATTTTAGGTGTGACGCAAACAATTGAATTTTCTCTCTCTCTATTTGCACTAAAATATCAGCATCATTTCATAAGTTAATGGAAGACCTTGGCTCAAGCCTCTAGCAATCAAATGACAAATCACAGATAACCATTTCAGGATCAACTGATTTGATCTTTGAAAAAAAAATCCTAATTAAATTACATTTTCATCAAGATCAGGGAATGTTCAAGCATAACGAATAAGCACCAATCTGTTTGCCAATTTTCCTTTCATTGGAAAGAGTATATAAACTCAAGTAATTTTAATATCATTTAAAAAATTGAAACCAATTAAACATCTGTAACATGTCCATTTCGACTTCCACTCTCTAAAACCACTCTCATCACTGTAGTATCTGAGTGCCTGGCACACATTAAGCAATGTGACTAACATCAATTTATAGGTGGCTGAATTAAAAATACAGCTGCTCCAGCCAGAAGGTCTATGGGCATGATTTAGAACAAATGATGAAAAGTAGCCTTTAAAAGTTAGTGTTTAAATGCCACAAGACTCCTTGTTTAGTTCCAAGGGGGCAGCTGTGTTAGTCTAGTTCAGCAAAAGAAGCAAGGAGTCCTGTGGCACTTAAAGACTAGCCGATTGATTGATTATTTATTTATTCCTTGTTTGTTTTACTGGACTAGACTAACATGGCTTCCCCTTTGGAAAATGGAGAGGAGTAAGTTAGAAACTTACCAAAACCTTGTCAGCTGTGATGGTGAACTTCTGATCACAGAATCTACTATCAAATTGGAGGAGAGCTATAAGGTGCCAGCTCAGTCTAGCAGAGTAACTCTGCTGCTTACAGTGATCCCTGAGGAGGTGCTGTAGTGCTAAGGATTAATTTATACCATAGAATTCCTTACAGCAAGGATTTCTGTCTGAAATAATGCATATTATTCATTGATAAAAATACCATGCTCATCCATTCACCTGTTCTTTAACATCATAACCAAAGTTTGATGCAACTCCATTTCCATTTTGAATTGTTTGCTTCATTTTGTATTGCTCAGCCTAAGTTTTGCTGAAACTCTGTCTAGATGTGTAAACTTATTTGGCAGTGTGAATGAGGGGTGTGCACGTGATGAGATCAAGTCTCCAATGCCAGCCTGTCCTGATGAAAACTGCTGGCATCAACTTAATGACTGAAGACTAACACAGAAAAACCCTGCAAAAGCAAGAAGAATCCACCCTAGAAAGAAAGGGACAAAAAGCCCCATCAAGAAGAAGATCCAAGTCTCATCTATCATAAACTTATGATTGATGGTCCTACAGTACCCTGAAAAATAAACAAGGAGTCTGATGGCACTTTTAAAGACTACTACATTTATTTATGGCATGAACTTTCATGGGAGACAATTCCACTTCACCAGATACTTGAAGATGGGGAACTTACAGAATAGGAGCAAAATAAATGCAGGGGAGAGTAAGCCATAGGATCTGGTCAGACTGTAACAGCAAGTCAAAGCAGTTGTTAGGATTCAAACAGTGAAGTACAACAATAAACAGGGAGGTAGGTGAGGGACAAGGGAAGCACAATTACTCATCATAATGGGAGAAGAACTCAGGCTATGTCTACACCTAAAATATTAGTTCGGACTTGGTTAGTCTGAACTAAGCAGTTCAAAAGTTAGTTTGAACTAAGCATGATTTTTTTTTTTTTTTTTTTAGTTCAAACTAGCTTTTTAGTTTGAACTAAAAAAATTCAGTTAGTCAGTGCCGGATTTCCCATTAGGCACTGTAGGCACAGTGCCTAGGGCCTACGAAATTTTTAGGGCCTACGAAGAAAGGAAAAAAAATTTAAAAAGCAGAAAAAATAAGGAAAATAAGGAAAATCATGGGATTTAGCATTAGAATAGTTTAAAGTGCATCATGTCAATCAACGTAATTCAAGTGGCATTTACGCCTCTTTTTGCACATTTTGGAGTGAAAATGCCAAGGGCCTATGAACACCAAAATCCGGCCCTATGGTTACTTCTAACTAAAAGTTAGTGCGAACTAAAAAAATGCTCTTAGTTCAAGCTAACCACTAGTTCAAACTTATTTAGTTTGAACTTGCAAGTCTACAGTGTGTTAGTTCAAACTAAATATGCAAATTAGTTCAAACTAAGCAGTTAGTTTGAACTAACCAGCCAAACTCACTAGTGCAAACTAAGCTTAGGCAATTTTAGTTTGAACTAGGCAAAGCCTAATATAGACAGAGCTCAAATTTGATTCAAATTAAGCCTCCTTAATTCAAACTAATTGCTAGTGTAGACATAGCCATAGTCTTTACTCAGGCCTGAGTCTATAGAGTCATATTTGGATACGAATTCCAATTCTGCAGTTTCTCTTTGAAGCTTTGATTTTTTATCCATTTGTCTGAGCATAGCCATTAACAAATCATCAATGGAGTGATCAGGAGATTGAAGTGCTCAGCTGGTTTTGATGGTGTGATTTCTTATGTCAGATTTGTGTCCATTTATTCTTTTGCACAGAGGCTATCTTGTTTGTCCAATATATAGGCAGGGAGAACATTCCTAGCACATGATGCCATAAATCACATTGGTGGATGAGCAGGTGAATGAGCCCTTGATGAAGTAGCTGGCTTGATTAGGTCCTGTAATGGTGACTTTTGTGCAGATAGGTGGGCAGCGTTGGCAGCATGGGATACAGTCAAATTTGCAAATAAACTTGAGCTCTGCAGCTTCTCTTGGAAGCCTTGGTCTGGTATTTATCTGTCTAAGCACTGCAATTAGTAAATTGTCAATGGAGTGATCAGGAAAATCATCAGTTTTAGAATGTTGTGATTTCTGATGTTAGATTTGTGGCCATTTTTTTCTTTTGCACAGAGACAATCCTGTTTGTCCAATATAGAAGGCGGAGTGGCATTTCTGGCACATGATGTCATAAATCACATTGGTGGATGAGCAGGCAAATGAACCTTTGGAGTAGCTGGTTTTATTAGGTCCTGTAATTGTGTCTTTCTTGCATATATGCAGGAAAAGTTGGTAGCGTAGTTTGTTACAGCGGTGTGTGCCCACTTTCATGGTTCTGTTGTTAGGTCTGTATTTGGTGGTGAGTATTGGTTTAAGATTGGGGGCTGTCTGTAGGCAAGGAGAGGTCTGTCTCCCAAGGCTTGAGAGAGTGAGGGATCATTTTGTAGAATAGGCTGTAGATCCTGGGTAATGTGCTGTAGAGGTCTGACATCGGGGTTGGGTTGTAGGTGATGACTAATGGCTGTATGTTGTTTTCTTTTTTGGGCTTCTCCTTTAGTAGTTGACTTCAGGGTACCCACGGGGCTCTGCCAGTCTGTTTATTCACTTCCACAGGTGGGTACTGTAGTTTGTAGATTGCTTGATAGAGATCCTGAACGGGACAGGCTGTGATGTCAGGCTGACAACTTACTGTACCATGTGTTGTAGACAATCAAGTTTTTCCACAGTGCACTATGAACAAAGGACTAGAGTGGCTACATCAGTGAAAGGCACGAGGAAGTCTGGGATAGGATAGTTTGACTTGGATCTGCATAATGCATGTGTGAGGCCCAGTTTCAGATATTCTAAATCTGGGTTCCACATTCAGCATAGACACTAAAGCCAAGCGTACAAACAGAAAGTAAGCTGGCTCAAGCCCAACCCTGACCAGGTTCCCCAGGTGCTAGACCATGGGTCAGCAAGCTTTGCTGGCCCCTGTGCCAACCCCACTCCCCCAAACCTCAGTAGGTTGAGGGCGGGACCAGCAGGGAGAAGCTGCCTGTCCCCTGCTAGATCAGCTCCCCAGCTGGGGACAGGAGTCATAGCACTGTCCTCCCTCCCCCCCCCACTAGGAGGGGATCCAGCACACACTTGTGGGCACTCTTTTTCCCTGTGTGGATTCACAAGGGCTCTTTGTTCCTGCTTGCCCAGCCCCCCAGCTGGGAAGTGGGGCCAGGAGCTACTGGGATGCAGGGGGCTTTTGTGGTGCTAGGGCCTGCTGCAGGCAGGGCAAGGAGGGGTGAGCTGCCACGGCACCACAGGACCAGGAGCCCTGCATGCCACTGTCAATAGGCGCGCGTGCTAGTTCTGGTATCTGTGCCGAGGATCGTCGACCCCTATGGTAGGTACTATTAAAATATGCAGTAAGAGACAGTCCCTGGCCCCAAGAACTTACACTTTACATAGGCAAGGTTGCTAAAGACTGGAAAAAGTGAAACATTAATATCCCATTTTATAGATCAGGAACTAAAGCAGAAAGATTAAAGTGACTTGACCAGAGTGATGTAGGAAGTCTCCAGCAGAACCTATTCAGCCTATAAGAAAAACATTCCAGATTGCAAAGATCTGCCAGAAGGCAAATAAAAAGGAACCAAAAGCATGTATTTCTTTTTTAAATCTCATTATTATTAAGCCTATCTCTTGGTTTCATGTGACCTGACTCATGATCTTTGAGCACTTGAGGCTGGCAGTCCTGTAATTGGTGTAGTTGGCTGAGAACACTTTGATAGTGTCTTCCATTAGGAACACTTGAGAAATGTTAATTAATGAAATCTCATAACAGTCCTGATTATAAAGTTATTATTCAAATTCCATCCAGTAAGTGAATCTTATTCACATTTTTTAAAGATGCTTAGCTGGAGATTGGACAACCAAACCAAACCAAACCAAACACTGGGCCAAAAAGAGCAAGTTATGCTTACTCTTGTTTCCAGATGTTAAGTATGTTTGAAAAATACACACCCATGTTTAACTCTGTGCATTGGTGACAGTCCAATATAGCAGTGGTTCCCAACCATTTGAGGGTCAAGATGTGTTTGGTGGCCTATTGCGACCCTATAAAACACACCAACCCACTCCTCCCAGGCTGAATCCAGCCCTCCCCACAGCTCTCTGTGACACACTTACTGCTGTATGGCGACACGGCAATGTGTCCTAACATAGTGGTTGAGAATCACTGCAATAGACTAAAGAAGCTTGACTATCCGTGAAACTATTTTCTTGAAAGTACAGTACTTTTTTGACATCATCCTGTTCTTCCCTTTCATTACTTAATCAATAGCCCTAAATGAGGAGCTTCAGAAAGTTGGGAAAGAGGGAATAACATGCCAATAAATGGTTACTCTCTGCTGTCCTGGATAGAAGGTTAATTACTATAATGTAGAACATCTTGAGGAAAAATGTTGAATGCAAATATTACCAATTAACCCACAAATCTAAGAAGCAAAAATTCACAATTAATAGAACACTACACTTTAATTGTAATTACAAGCTCGACATGAGAGTCCAGTGCCACAAAGAAGCAAAATCCTTTAATTAGCCAGGATTTTAAAAGCAGAGAGAAAATTGAAATGTTCTAGGTTAGATAGGGAGGAAAAAACATTAATGCATTTGATTGTGAGTGGAAGGACAAAGATTACAGCCTATTACAGGCAGAAATACCATATCTCTCTATATATTATGGTCATCTTTGCACTAAGGAATGTTTATCAAAAATCTCACCATTACTCACAATGGTGCATGTGCACAGGTCCTAGCAATATGTAGCCATGAAGGCCTCAGAATCCTGCAGAGGTACCACTTGATCAGTAAGTCCTCGCTATTTTCCCTGTAACTGCACATAGAACTCTGGCTGAGCCTGGCTATTCAATGTGATCTTCAGTGTCTTGTAGTAGGGCTGTTTCATGAGAGAGAATTCTGCTCATTTTGGATGCTTAACATTACCTATATGCTTTATGATGACTTGGAAATGTGATGCCAGGGTTCTGCCAACTCAAAGCTCTTCACTCTTCACAACACAGTATCAGGTAATAAATCAAATGGAGACAAAGTTATCCATGTGAGAGATGGACTGGTGGAAACAAGCTTGTTCTCACTTACAAGTTATACTTTACTTAGTCTCATATACTTACACATGTTCACAGTAGGTTACTAAAACACCCCAACCCTCAATAATTATGAAAGTTTGGAGGTGGCTTTTAGTGGTGCAATGCCTGATTTCTGATTGACCAGTTTTCTAGCTGCTATTGGGAGACACCAAAATCTGTGTCCAAGGAGAGATCCCAAAGAGTCTGACTCTCTTCCCTCCTCTCCACTTCCTCCCAGATTTATCCTTGTTAGTATACAATACAGCTCAAGGAAGGAGGGGAAAAAAAAGTCAGACAAGTAGTTTCAAAAGCTAATAAAGAAGTCATCTCAGAGCACTTATTAATTAGATGAGTTCCTGCAGAATCTGTACGTCTTGCGACCTCGCTAAACCTCTCCTTGAGGACGTGTGGAACCAAGCTTCTTGATTTTCTCCTAAAAGACAGATCCCAACATGTCCACCAAAGACTTTTTCTGGGAAGGGAGAGAGGAGTGCAGGGTCAGAAAAGACCAGGGCTTAAAGTATAATTTGGTTGGCCCTGGAACCCTCCTAATTCGGTGGGCCCCCTTCCAGCATGGGTGGGCCCCCCTCACAGATGTCCGGGCCCCATGCCTGCACCCCAGCTTCTGCCCCCCAAGGGTTAAAATATAATTTGGGGGCCCTGGAACCCTCCTAAATTGGCAGACGCCCTTGTACCAGTGCAGGTCCCCCTCACACTGGTGCAGGACCCCCCCTGCCAGCCTGATCCTGCTCCCCTGCTCTCCCATCACCCCACTCTCCCATCACTCCCCCAGCTGGGCTGATCATCCCCCTGCTCTCTGTCACCCCCCTAGCATACCTGATTTCGCCCTCCGCACCCCCCCACACCCCCAGCTGGCCTGATCCTGCCCTGTCCCCAATCGCCTCCCCCCGCCCCCTTACCTGGCCACCAGAGTGGCATGGTCTGGCCATGGGCTGCTCCTCCAGCCGGAGGAAGTTCTCACTGAGCATGTGCAGAGGCTCTGTGCATGCTCAGTGAGATCTTACTTCAAGCAGGAGTTTTAAAAGCTCCTGGCTCAGAACAGCTCTCAGGCGGCTGGAAGGCTTTGTCTTCCAGCCTGCTAGGGACTGTGGATGCCGGCTGTGTGCAGCTGGCAGTGTACCATTCTATTTTTAGGGGGCCCCAGAACACTTCGTTCCAGCATGTGTCCCTATTTTTGGGGGGCCCCTGAATGCAGCATTCCAGGGCGCTCCCTATTTTTAGGGGACATAGAACGCTGGCTCCCTAAAAATAGGGGGCCCAGGAATGGCGTTCTGGGGCATTCCCCCTTACTTTAACCCCTGGAAAAGCCTGAGAAGACTCCTTTCTCCTCCTGGCTTAGTCATGCGTGTGCTGCATAGGCCTACAGAAAGGTTTACTGATTTTGGTTGTTGTTAGCAACAAGTATAAAGGGGTGGGGAGAGGCAGGTGAGTGGGGTGACTTCCCTGGGCCCCATGGGCTGTTCATTGTCCTGCCTCCAGTAGAGCAGCATGGGGCCCATGCCACTGCATTCCCCCCCACCCACTGCTGCACTGTCCACTGTACAGTCCCCTCCTTAAATGTCACTGTTTTCTTTATAGAAGTGGGTCTTTACATAAACACTATTTCATTTGTCCTGGATGCACCAGCATTGTGATCCAATGAAATCTTGAGTGTCTCAGCTGAGCCCGAGCAAATGATCATCTTGTTGGCATCTCTGACTCAGAACACCAGTCTAGCAACTGGCAAACAGTCATCTCCACCTAACCCCCTTTCAAGGGAGGGGTTATAAGGTTTATATGTTCCCTTCAAGGGTAGGAATGAAGGTGGCAGCAGTCATCTGTTGCGGGGCTTGTAGCTACGAAATTTTGCAGCATATTGAGCATGCTGTTAGCTAGTAAAAGAAATTATTTAGAATCCCAAAATCATTACAGTCAGACATAAAGCCAAATTCAAGATTGCTGTGCCAACACGGGACCAACCCACTAGTGCTTACCAATGTTCCCTCTAAATTGATGGTGCAGCTGAGCAAGTTATGGTATTCCTTGAGTGGCGATTTGTGAGGCATGGAGCACCATAGGCAAGTTTTTTGGTGCCGGAAACATCAGCATTCCTAAGTACCTTAAAGAAATGCATAGATGTTGCCTTTCATTCAAACTTTAATAAAAATGTTAAACTGAAATACTTTAGTTTTATTAATTTACTAAACAAATGTGAGACAACAACAGTTGCTGCCTATCTAGCCTCTACCATCATCTACACCTCACAGTTTTTGTCACCTGTCTTTGTCACATTTCCAGAATACAATGTATAGAATCAAGGTCAACCTCAAATCCAGCAGTCAGATATGATTTGATATAGTCCTTGAATTATAGCAGAAGATCTTTTTGTTTAGACTAATTCAGTCTTTCTGCCTTGTCGTTCCTTTTCCCATCAATCTATACTATTATAGGTTATTTATTATTATCGATTATAGCTTATAGGTTATTGTGGCATCTTACAAATTTTTACATACTTTTTGCAGTAGAGCTCACAATTAACGTAAATTTGTGAGTTCAATTATCTTGTGTCCAACTTCAGACACCTATATTTTCCCTCATTCCTTCCACAATCTAGTCATCATATGTATTCACTACCAACTTCAGAACATGAAACTCAATTGTTAACACAGCATTTATATATGGTTTTATTTTTTTATTCAGAATTTCCAAATTCCATCATGCAACAGAACGCACCTGTTTACTTGACAAAACTTCCCCAAAACACCAGATATGTATGAACAAGTGAAAGGTCCCCTTAACCAGTCAGAAAAAAACATTAAATGTCTTTTCAGGTAATACAACTATTCATCTTTCCTTGCTCTCCTCCTTTTAACACTGAAAATACTCCCATAGCTCTTAAAAACCTCAAGGAATATGCAATGCCGAGGTCAGTAACTTGATCTTAATACTAAAAAGACAGTAACAGTTCATGAGGGTAAAGGAAAGTCCCTCAATGATTTTAGCAGATGAATCAGAAGAAAAGGGAAGGGGTCAACTGACAATCCCCTACTACCCAAAAAAAGATAACTTTTGACTTCCTGTGACTCTTTGAATTATGGTGCCAGCAGAATCCCGAGTTCTTGTAGGACTCATACTAATCCTTGGGTGTTCATATCACAGATCCTATAGCACAGTTGTAAAACATGAGACTCTGAACCCAACCCAATTGTTAAAAGTTGTTGATAAACTCCTTGGGCTTAATTTACTATTAAACTCTGAAAGAAATGCTCTATAGCGTCCACCGATTGGCTTTCTTTAAAAAAAAAATCCAGTTTCTGTGCTGGATCGCAGTATAACCAAAACAGACTTTAGGCCAAACTCTGTCCCCACTGCCTGGCACCTTCCCTGACCCACCCGTCCGCAAGCTCCCTGATCCCCCATGCACTTCCCCTCTGGTTCCCCAACCCCCCCCAGCTCCTTCCCTGCCCTTCCACTGCCTCCCCAATCCTCCATACCTACTCCATTGACTCCCCAACCCCAACCTCCATCCTTTTCCTGCTGGCTCCCCATCCCTGATCCCCCTGGGCTCCTTCCCTGCCCACCAGCTCTCCAACCCCCTGGGCTCCTTCCCCCTTACCTGGCTGGAGCTGCAGTGCTGGGCATGCACTGCACGGGCATCTGTGATTCGCATGCGGGTGTGTGATGGGCACTGCACACCTGTGCGCATGAGCAACTTAGAGGGAACATTGCTTAACAACACTTGTGTTTTAGGACCTGAACAGTTCTTACAAATATCCACTTAATTTCATTGATATTATGATACACAAAAGCCATGCCTGTGCCGTTTCTCCTTGGCATTGCAGGTGATTCTGTTAATCAGAAAGTACAAGTAACACTTGTTAAACAGTCAAATTCATTCCAAGGGGTACAGGATTCACAGCAGAAAAAAGTAAACATCACTTGTAACTGATTATATCTAAGTTCAGGTACTTGAAATTCAAAATACTACCCCCTAATTGCTATAACATGACAATAACATTTATCCTTATGAGAATCGTGATCTACTTCATGTGCATAATTAACAGGCATAGAACACCAGCTTCTGAGACATACACAATGATCACCTATATACTAAACCATAAGTTAATAGCATAGTAGCACTTATCTTCTAATCACACTTTCTGGGCTTGCAGACATTTTTTGTGGCATTCATATTCAATTCCATGTTTCTTTGAAATGGCTTCAATTTTACAGTTGTTTCAGCTCTTGTTAATTCCTCCCCCTACCCTCATCCCCGACTATCCACAGTCTTTTCACCCATCTTTTCCCACTTCCAGAGACCTCATGTAGATATATCCAGTTTTTCTAGACTTCAAATAATGGCTGGGCCAACTGCTTACAACAGGGTCTAGTGCCAAAATGACTGCAAGTCTTAGGTGTAAGATCAACCTGAGAAAGTGGGGGAGATAATTACCAATTGCTTCTTCACACAGGTTTGTAGCATACATGCCCTAACCAAATTGTTTACAGGTAGTTTCAAAATTCATACTTCTATACTTTTTTTAATCAATGGGGTTCCTGGAAGATCCATCTTCCCTTCATATTGGGTTGTATGTTAATATCTATTTTATGAAGACACCATTATAACCACACTAGAATCCAAATATTATTAATCCCTATTATAAATTTCTTGACAACTCAGGGCCTCCAAAATGCAAGGTGGCACCATTCCCCTTCTGGTGTCACTTTCTGTAGGTGGTGCAAGGTCTTGCCTTTCATATACTTTTTTGCCCAGTGTTTGGGGCCAAAAGGGATTGTTTCCACCTAAAATTAAATGTCTTTTCTTCTTGTTGATTTTGCCAGTGAGTACATGGTTCACTGGAGAGTAGACAGTTTTCAGTAGTACAAAAGACATCTCCACCAGATAGTACCAATGCTGCAAATCTAAACTAGTGCCAAAGCTTTGTTACAGGGAATAAATCCCCTCTTTACTTCACTTAAAGTTTTGGAGGCATAAACTACAGGGGCAAAGGACTGCTCCAGGGCTCTGACTCAGCACAGCTTTTATCTCTATTCCTCTTTTTCTGTAATTGCCAACTGCAGCAAAAATGCTCTTTCTCTCTGTTTCCTCCTTCAATATTTCATTCAGCAAGGCTGCCTACTCTCAAGATTCCTTTATGAAATTTCAGTTTCCCTCTTTGTCGGTCAGTGGAATGCCCTTTGTGTTCCCAAATCTCTCCAAAATAATTTTCCCACAGTGGAGACCATTCCTTCCCAATACTTCATCACAGCAGGACCATCAGTGGGTTATCCAGCTAAGCAGGCAAAAACCTACCAGTTTCCTTGATGTTAGTTTCTGCCACTTTTCCATGTCAATACTGTTTCTGTGGTAGGTGATCAGGGTCTGCGACTAGGATCTCTGCATCTGCAGTCTGTTTTAATTTTAGCCCACACCTTCCAGTGATTCTCTACAATTGCTAGGACTTTTGGAGTCCAAGGCTATGTCTGCATCACAAGGCTTTGTTCAGACTTCGTTAGTCTGAACTAAGAAGTTCCTTGGGTTACTTCAAACTAGCTGTGGCTTTTTAGTTCGAACTAGCCATGCTTGCTAGTTTGAATTAACTATTTAGTTTGAACTAGTTAGCACAGCTAATTCAAACTAATGGCTTAATTCAAACTTTTTTAGTTCAAACTAAGCCATTAGTCTGGGTCTATGTCACAGTAGTTCAAAATTAAAGTTTGAACTAAGTGCTTAGTCCAGACCAAACAGCTGAATTTATTAGTTCAGACACAGATTTGTTGAGTCAGAACTAAGAAATTTCTGAGTACAAACTAGGCAAAGCCTCGTGTAGACCTGGACTAAATTAGTCCAGACTAATTTTGCTTAGTCTAGACTAATTGGCTAGTGTAGACATAGCCCAAGATCCCATTCCAGTTCTTCAGATTCCTTAAAGTCTGCTGTTTGATAGTGTGCTGAAATATTCAGAAGCTCCTGCAATTTTTATTCCATAAGAATTAACAGTATTAGAACATCTAAGTGATTCAGAGAAAAAAAAAAGCCCATTAATTCGTAACTTGGTTTCATTCTACAGTGGAATATTCATACAACATCTGAAGGTGTTTTCAGCAGAACATCTAGTTCAAATAAGGAAATCGTCATTTACTAAAAAAAGTGGATGCTTATTCTCAACTCCCATATGATTATATGCTCAGCTTGGCTTGATTATATCCATCTTATGCTTGGTTTCTGTAATGTAGATGCAATGACAATGATTATGAGGCTTTTCAAAGAAGAGTAGCTGTTGTAGTGCCATAGGCCAATTTGTTGAGCTAGCAGCATATTTGTAATGCTTGGGTTGATTATTGCTGCTAACAAAACAGTCCCTTGTGGTTCTGAGCTACATTTGCATATATTTCAATTTGGTGTGCATTTTGAAATAAGGAGTAAGACTCTTGAAGAAAAAGGCATTTTAATTGGTCTGCTAAAGAGGAACCACAGCAGTCGGCAAACTTCAACCATGGAAACTTTCCTTTCCGTGTTAAACAGGAGAAATGGGAATAAAGATAATTATAAAAACTGCTGAAAAGCTTCACAGAGAGCTCAGTAAGATGTTGTGTGCTACAGAGAGCTAGCTAGTTGGGAATTATCCATTGATGCAGTTTTGAAAGAAAAATAAGTTTCTTCAAAATCCAATTTTTGGTGAACATTTGTGATCCTTCCCCCACACCCACACATCCCATTTTGTGTGTGTGTGTGTGTGTGTGTGTGTGTGTGTGTGTGTGTGTGTGTGCAGAATCTGAACAAATATTTTCTTTTGGTACAGTTTGACCCAAGTCAAAATATTTTTAAAAAGAAATTTTAATTTTGAAAAATATCAAAACCTTAAATATTCTGGACAAAAAATGTAAAATTAGACCCAAACCCAAAACAGTTCAATTTAAAATGATGGCCTGTGCCACTTTCTATTTGCTAAAAGCTAGGAATAGGCACCTGGTGATAGATCACTGAAGATGATCTCGTCTTTTCATTCTGTCCAAAGCACCTGGCATTTGCTATTGTCTGAAGACAGCACACTTAGCTAGATGGACCATGGGTCTCACCCAGCATGACCGTTTTTATGTTCCTATCAGATTTGTAGTTAAGGTGCCTCATGCTCCCATTTTTTCCCAATGGCCAGGGTTCTCTGACTTGACTACATCACCCACAGTGCACCAGAGCCAGAAACTTGACTCTTTCCCTCCCTCACTTGGAAAAAGAGAAAATGAGGACATGAGAGGCTTATTTTAAGCCATCCAAGTAGCCCTAAGAAGCCAGAGTATACTTGTGAATCTGCCACAATAATTGTCTAGCAGAACACATGGGCCTAGGCCCAGATACTCAAAGGTATTTAAGTGCTGAAATACAACTGAATTCTAGAATTTAGTGCTTTGCATTTCGTAGTAGTCATTTACACCTGTGCAAAGTGAGGGTAAAATGTTTCCACATGTCAGTAGTACACTCACCGTGCACCAGCATAAAGATCAACACAAGATGTAAATCTATGGTGTGTTATATTATTTTGTGGTCTAGACTTGCTAACATTTCCCAGTCCCTACTGCAAAGCTCCATTCCTTAAGACTTATTATTCAGCTTGAAGTTTGAAAGGAACTATGCAATGTAGCACATGCAGGAACCTTGCTAACTTTTATGTCTGTGAAATAATGACTTTTGTCACAGCTCTGAGGGAAGTCTAGGAAAGCAACAGAATACCTCTGGCATAACTTTCATTAGAGATTGCTGTTAAATTGCTTTGCACATATTTTAGTATTGGTAATATTTACATCACTGTTGTTTCAGCCTAGTCATAGCAACCATCTCCTTTCACCCAATTACTTCATTTCCTGCAGGGTAAACTAAAACAATGAGATGTATAAGGGGCATGACATGCCTATGTTTAAGAAAAGGGCCATGACAGATGCTGATCTTCAGTAAAAGGAAAAATGATATACTTTAATCAGACATTAACACATGGTTTAGCATATACCCATTGTTTTAAATCAGTATTTCTGCTTTTTTAGGGTCTGATTCTCTATTGCCCTGTGAATTGTGTAGTCAGCTATGAAGAAAGAACGCAGGCTTTGCTTACTCAGTGGGGGGACTTTATCCTGGGAAGCAGTGGATCTGAAAAAAAATTGAGCTGCCAGAGCTACACTGTGGCCAAAAGGGCTAACATGAGACTTGATTGCATAAATATGAGAATCTTCAGTAGTACTGGAAAAGTTATTTTATCTTTGCATTCAGTGCTACTGATCCTGGAATACAGTGTCCAGTTCTGTTGTCCACAATTTAAGAAGGACGTTGATAAATTGGAGAGGATTCACAAAAGATCCATGAGAATGAAGAAAGGTTTAGAAAACATACCTTATAGTCACAGACTCAAGGAGTTCAATCTATTTAGTCTAACAAAGAGAATATTAAAGAGTGACAGTTTTAGTCTATAAGTACTTACACGGGGAAGACATTTAATAATGTGCTCTTCAATATAACAGGAGAAGGTGTAACACAATCTGCTGGCTGGAAGTTAAAGCAAGACAAATTCAGGGTAGAAATAAGGCATAAATTTTTAACAAAGAGTAACAAACCATGGGACAACTTAAAAAAGATTGTGGTGGATTTTCCATCATTGACAATTTTAAAATCAGACTGGATGTTTTTCTAAATGATATGATTTAGGAATTATTTGGGAAGAGTTCTATGGTCTGTGTTATACAGGATATCATACCAGATGATCACTTTCTGACTTTGGACCCTCATAATCTATTAGTCTACACTAGTATAAAGTGGGTTAGCTCATCCAGTTCAATCAAGGTATACTCAGTGCAGACAGGAAGGGCAAAGGGGTCTTTATACCATCCTTGTGGCTCCCTGATCATGTGCAATTTAGAGCAGCATCAGGGTCAAATTGCCTTCTTATTGTCTATTGCTTCCAAAGGACCATTTAAGCATCCAGAAATCATTTGAGTTAAGGGATGCATTGGCTATGCATCCTTTTGTCTTCAGAACACCTTTCCAGCTAAAGGTTAAGACTTGTGGCATAGAATTGCTATGCTGGATCTGTGCTATCCTGTAATTCCCCCTTCACTAAGGGAATCAAAAAGGCATCTCTGGAGCAGATCAAAAGGACTATAGCCATCTGAGAATCTGGTTCAGTGCATGCAGAACAGTTATAATATTGTACTGAATCAAAATGGTAGTATATTCACAACAAACAAATTTAAAGGTGGCACAGCATTCAGCCAATATGAAGAGCCAGGAAAGAAGAGCAGATGATAATCCCAGAATAAATGATTTACCTGTGCTATGTACAAACTCATCTTCCAGCAGTAAAGCAAAAAATAATTGAGTCGTATATAGTAAGCTGGCAGTGGTTTTGTAGCTGTATTGGTCCAAGGATATTAGAAAGACAAGGTGGGTGAGGTAATATCTTTTATTGGATAAGCCTGTCTCTTTTACCACCAATAAAATATATTACTTCATCCTGCTTCATCTCTCTAATAAACTGTATGAAATTTTAGCTGCAACTCAGAGATGAGCTAGTTGGATTCAGGAAAATCCACCTACCACCAAAGTGGGAAGATATGCCAGGAAAGTCAGTCAAATATGCACTGTGAAAATGCCTAGACTACACAGCAAGTGGTGATAGAGCCATTGGATCTGTGAGTATGGGAGCCAACCATCCATTCCCTCCTCCACCTCTGGAAACTGGATGCAAGACCACTGCAGCCCTGAAGGATGCCAGATAATGTATAGGATAGAGTCCATTCCAACTCTCAGCCTTCCCCAGGACTACCAACTCACGTGGCATGTGCAGTGGGTGCAGAGTTTAGCCTAACACATGAAAAGGACTGGGTTTGTTTTCCATCCAACAAAAGACCATGAGGGATGAACACTAATTAGTACCAATCTGCAATGCTTTTCTCTCATCCTTTTCAAAAGCACCCAAGCACTCAATTCAAGCACCATGGTACATGTGCATCATTGAACCAGATTAGCTTCCTTCCTATCTAGTTTGTAATCTGAGCTGTTTTACAACTGATTTATAGTTACATCATGCACATTGTTTGCACACTTAAGTTAAAAATCCTGTCTTAGAATGCTACAATCTATACACTCGCTTCCTTACAAGTGATACACTAGTTTTAAGCATTTAGGTCAACCACCTTTAAGACTTGACAGGATGAGGAGATGAATATATGCTATAAATATACTCTGTAACTTGGTTTCAGTTCCCCTTGATAAAAATGAGGGAAAGCAGCTGCACTATATCTTTTTATCTTCTCAAATGCCCCAGGCTAATCAAATCAATTCCTTACTTTAAAGTGTAAAGAGATCTCTTAATTCATGTATTTCCATGTTTCCAGCACAATTAGCAGTTGGTAGGAGCAAGCATCTAAATCCACTGTAAGTCAACGGGCATCCATCTTGCATAACACATTTTTTTAAAGAATAACCTTAAATCATGCTATAATTAACAGTTTATGGTACCAGCAAACAACTTCCATTGCATTTGCTAATATTGAGGCACATGTATTCAGGGCTGGTCCCTCCATAACAACACCACTGTCATTAATAGTAAAGGAGGAATGTGTTTACTATTCCATGAACAAAGAAAATGACTTCTTTGGTCAGCTGCATGCCTAAACTTTTGCTGGTATAATGTCAGTACAGGTGTGATTTTCTTTTTTTACATTTTTATCCCAGAAGCCCTAGTAAATACATGGGTATACCACCAAAAGGACTCATGCTTTGTGAACCCAGATGCCCCTATATTCACATACTACCGACTACTGCAATAATATTTATTATAAAAATGTGCCTTGTGAGGTATTGTTTGAAAGCTAACAACACACCAGTTATTAATAGCAGTAAAATGCACATGTTGACCTCATATGTAAAGTTATAGAAATCCTCAGTATAATAGCAGAGCATGTTTAAAATCAAAGTGCCTTTCCTAAGTAATAGAGGTAAACAGATCTATCCTAGTCAAACAACATACGTTCCTCAATTTACGTATCAGCAGTAGACAAAGCTACCAAGGTTAAACCGCAGGTGTTATCCTGATCCAGAATGCAAGACACAATGAACCGACATGGCTCCTACACTCCACACTCAGGAGACTGAATCCCTTTACTGACTTGTAAAACAGAAGCAATTCTTTTTCAGAATATAAGGAAGAGAAAGAGGCTCCGTTTTATCTTTTACCTTAAGGAGACAGGTAATCTGATTCCTGTCATGGGGCCAGTCCAAGCGGACCTGTAAAAATCTGGAAAGGAAATTGGGGTGAGAGTCCTGATCAAAGACTGTATCTTGCTAAATTAAATTTTAGAGGTTTAGATGAGTGTTTTCACTTGTATAAGCTTGTAACCATTTGTTCTTCTTGTACATGGTATTATTTAATCCACAGACCTTTGTTAATAAACTTGTTTTACTATAAACAAGTTCAGGGCTGTGTTTGAAGAGAATGGTATATTTATCCAAAGTAAATCAAGAACCTGTGATGTACTGATTCTTTAACAGAGCAGTGAATTTAAGACCTGTGAAGACAATGGTTGAGGCTGTGTATTGCAGACATCTTTGAGGAACTCCTGGGCTAGAATTCACTGAGTATTACTTGCTAACCAGGTCTGGGAAGAGGGATCCGTTGGGGCAGGGGTCTTGTTTGTGAGGAAAACAAGCTGGTGTGATAGGGAGCTAGCACACAACCTAATCACCATCAAAATTAACTTTTGCTGAGGCAGAGGATAAACCCAGTGACTCATAGCTCTGCATATCCCCAGCAGTGTGGCGCTCGGTATAGATTATTTTGTTCAGTTATCCAGTATAAGTTATACTGACAAAAGTCATTGCTTTCCAGTGTAAGATGCCATCACCCTAGGAGGATTCTTCTAGCACAGCTATATTGGTATACTTTTATAACCAGATTTTTTTTTTGCATCCACTAGGCCTTAGAGTCTTTTCCTTTGTTCTTCATAAACCCTAGATTCTGCAAACAAATTAAGTAACAGGTTGTACTACAGCCTGCACTTGGGGGACTTAGCTAGTCAGGGAACTATTGAATTATTCCCAGCTCCTTCACAACACAAAACAAAACATGCCTGCATGGGGCTCTGCTTATCAGCTCTCTGCTTTCTACCTCCTCTTCAAAGAACAGACCAGGCTCTCCATACTTTGTTAAGGAGGGGAGGGAGGATCTGTCTGTACAATCCAGCTGAAGCTCATCTGTTTTCTGAAAGCCAGGACAAGGTCTACATATCACTTAAGTCCGTCTTAATTAGTGGTGGTGAATAGTCCAGTGTGTACTTGTTCTGTGGAAGGAGGTGCATTTCACTGTCATTGCCTCACTGTTACTGGTGGATTTTATCTTCACATTGCTGTTGTGAGGTAGAGAAGTCTGATCCCCACTGGTCAGGTTAGGAACTGAAATAAAGGGGAGACAAGAAATTTGCTCAACATCATACAGGAAGTCTGTGACTTAACTAGGAACGGAGCACAAACTTTCTTCAAAGTTTTCTGTGGTCACTACCCACTCCTTCTTTCAAGTGCTTTCCCAAAGGCTTATTGGTATGGGTGACAAGCATCAACCTGCCTGGTTCCCAGGTACCAAGCAGATCTCCAGTGTCAGAGTCTTAGGACTTGTCTACATGGTTCCATAGCTTCCACTATACAGATGTAAATTCTAGTGCATGTTAACCAGCCCATTCAGGATCCTGCTGATACGCATAAGGAGTTCCCTCCTGTGTATTAACATAGTCCTGTTTCAGACAGTACTAGGAAATTTAGTGCATACCACCAGAGTCCACCTTGTGTGTAGAACTAGTCCACATTGGTCAGTTAGCGTGCAGTAGTACGCACTCTTTAGTGCACACCTCTTTAGGCAGATTAACACACTATATAAAGAACCCAACAGTTTCATAGGCTATGTCTACACTGGCACTTTATCTCAAATTAAGGAGGCTTAATTCAAACTAAATTAGTCCCTGTTTACACTAGATTTTCATTAAATCAAATTAAGAAATTCCTTAATTCGACTTAATGAAGGCTTAATTTGAATTAATAAGAACCACCCAATAGTTCAAACTAAGCCTTAATTTGACTGCTTAATTCAAATTAAGGATGGTGTAGGCCTGGATTAACCCTGAATTCAACTTTATTAAGGTCAGATTAAGGGCAGTTAAGTCAAATTAACAAAGTGGACTAAGTCCACTTAACTTTGTTGACTTAGTCCACTTTATTAATTCTACTTAATAAGGTCAAATTTAGTTTGAATTAAAATCAAATTTATTAATTAACAAATTTGACCTAACTTTTTCTAGTGTAGACATAACCATAGAGTTTAAGGCCAGAAGAGAACATTAGATCACTTACTCTGGTCCCTGCCTAGCAATGACCATTAATTTTCACCCAATACCCCCATGTTGAGCTCAATGACTTCAATTAAACTAAAGCAGCGATTCACAATCAGAAGTAGACATACCCTTGGGGTTCACCCAAAGGTCTTCTTGGGAGTACATCAGTTCATCTAGATATTTGCCTTGTTCTATAATAGACTATGTAAAAAGCACTAACGAAGTCAGTACAAACAAAAATTTCAGACAGACAATGATTTGTTTATACTGCTCTATATACTATACATTGGAATGAAGGTACACTGTTTATATTCAAATTGATTTATTTTATAATTACATCTTGAAAGTGAAAAAGTAAGTATTTTTTCCATAATTATGTGCTGTGACATTTTTGTATGTTTTATATCTGCTTTTGTAAGTAGTTTTTCAGTGAGGTGAAATTTGGGATACGCAAGACAAATCAGACTCCTAAAAGGGGTACAGTAGTCTGGAAAGGTTGAAAGCCTAAACTCAACTAAAAAGAACTAAAACATGTTTGTTTTCAGAATATTTAATTTACAGTGGTGGAGACTAAAAGTCTTTTAATGCACAGATGATCATGGGCAAGCATAGCAAACTTTCTTATACCGTGTACCTCAAACATGACCTGCAGGGTTGATTGTAGTTGATAAGAAGATACTTCACTGGCCATGCTTATTTAGTCCCTGAACTCTGTTGCTTATACAGCCAACATTTATGCCAGTCCCTGCCAATTGCGATGTGAGCATCTGTCTACTAGAAGCAGAATTGAAACAGCTGACTCCTTTCATCTACTGAAGGCCACAAAACCAGCCTTCAGATAGGAGCAGTATGGGCCATTCTGAAACTGACTTAAGCTCAAACACAGCAGTGTATTCAAGCAGATTTCCAACTTATTACTGTGTGATTAGTATAATTGACTTTAACAGGGCTAGTCATCTGTTTAAAGTTAGACCTACTCTACGCCTAAAATTTTAGCTACAACAGAGGTGTGAAAAATTTGTATCTCTGAATACCACAGCTCTGTTGACCTAACCCCTGTATAGGCACAGTTAGATCAAAAGTAAAATGATACCATTAATCTAGCTATTGCTTCACAGGGAAGTGCATTAGTGAGAGTGTTGAAAAACTCCTTCTATTGCTTTAGGGAGTATCTACACCAATGGTTTTCAAAGTTAGAGTTGGGACTCTGTACAGGACTAGAGACTCTCAGGCACCAGGTCACAGCACCCCTTGCTGCTGCTGCCAAAAGACTTTAGTGCAAAGCTCGAAGATGTAATTGCTGGATTGCAGGTATATTTTTTTTTCGACTGGGTCCTGAGGAAAAAAGTTTGAAAACCATTGGTCTGCACTACAGTATGGTGCTACAGTGAAATAGCTTTGTCCCTGTAGCATCTGTAGTGTAGACATGGCCTTAGGCACATACTCAAGAACATTGTTAAGTTAGAGCCTCAGAGAAGAAAAGCTCCAAATAACACTACAGATTTCAAACCAGTATAGCTCGTTATTAAAACTGCAATCATGTCTGTTAAACACTGATTTACAGTGAAGGACTTGCTGAGTCACCCTATCTCAGTCTGAGGTCAGAGAACATGTCTCCTTGAGCATGCCTTCTGCTGTAATGCTTCACTGAGTGCAGTAGAGGCTCTCCTTATGCTGCCAACCTGTTCTTCTTGCTGGATGTGGGGTTTGGAGCTACAGTTGCAACTCCTGCCCAGACCTTCTATCCCTTTGAGATGGCTAACATCGACAGGGAGCAGACCTTGTGGTCAAGCTCACAGGAGGACCACAACCGTAACTAAAGATTGAGATTCAGCCGCTCCATACAGCCTCCTTCCCATGTGTACCTGCACAAAGGCTAGACACAGTGCAAGCTTTAGTTTCATGTAACCTAGGTCAATCTGTTTGAAAACTGAGCTAAACAGATAGGTCTTCCCAAAGGTGCCCTCTGAACTGTGTACATTGCTAATGAGATGTCCAACAACAGAGCACAGAATTAGAATTGTAGCTTATCCGGATAGAAATAGGAAAGGAGAGGAGAGTAAAAGCATACTCCTTAATATAAACTAAAGAACAAAAACAAAAAAACACATCCACAACTAGCAAGAGGACAAAGCTCCTTCTGTGTAGAAAAATTCTGCTAATTCCAGGTGACAAACTTGCTGTCCTTGTGCACTGAGAAATAATAGCGGAGGTTGAAGTGCATTGTATCACAGAGCTGATATTTATAGATTGGAAGCAGTGGCAAGGACGAACCAGAAAAGAGAAGCATTTTTTTACCCTGCATCTGCTTCTCCCTTCCCTGTCTGGTAATATGAAAGAAACGGGCCCATATAGCATTGTCCTAGTAGTTAGATGTGAGGGAGAGGAATGATCTCAAGCTGTGCTGCTGACACTATGTCACAGTGTAATGGGGCATGATGCATCATCCTGGTGATGTGTCAAGCTTGGGAAATTTCAAATGGCCTGATTAAAGTGCCCTAAAAAATTGAACTGCATGGCAAGGTTTTTACAGTCGTCTTTTGCTGTTGTGGTTTGAGAATTGGGCTAGCATAGGTAAAATTCTCTGTGGGCTTGCCATGTCATCATCACAGTGTGTTGCAAACTACAGCCCAGACAGCTTTCCTAGGAAAAGTCAAGTTTTGTGTTTGACAATCTAATATTATATTTCTTAGCTTTCTCCAGCACCTACAGAAGTGTTTTATTACTTTTGATGTGGAAAGGTAGATTTCTTTTGCACTCTCCTAATTTTGAGATTAGTAGTTTTATCTTCATCTTTGAGTAACAGCATCCCTTTTTACTATACATTTCTAGTAAACTCAATAGTAATTGTACATTAGTTATATGATACTACCTGTGTTAAGTTATATAGCACACTTTATCTAAGCAGAGATTAAAGAAAGCCAGAATGCACTGGAATACAGTTCCAGAGTCCACAAATCTGATGGGCTAGAGTTTTGCGGCCCAGATTCCAGAATCTAGACAAATCAGGCCCACACATGCATGAAGGAGGCCTGGACAATACGTGAAGGGGGCCCAGAAATTAGGAAGGTTCCAGGGCCCCTCAAATTATACTTCAACCATTGCAAGTAAGGATTTTATAAATAACATTAAATATTGTCCAATATGTCTATGAGGTAGACAAGTGTAAGTATCCTCATTATATTGCTGGGTAAACTAAGATGCACAAATGCTAAAGTATGTTAAGGCCCAGGTCTTAGGCAGTCTCTCCTAATGGTCTGGGCAGTAGAATGACCAGACTTAGTGGTCAGAGCCCAAATCAGGTGTCAAGTTACAACATCCAGGGAGTGAGCCAGAGTTGAGAGCCTGGAGAATCTGTAGCTGACAGTCAGAGCCAGAAGTCAAATACCAAGTCCAGGGAGTGAGAAGGGGCTGAGAATCAGTACCCAAGGGTCAGAGTCACGGTATCAGCCAGAGCAGAGGAGGAGCCAAGCACAAGGACCAGTCACAAGGCAAGAGCTGACCACAGACACAAAGTCAGAAGCATAACTCCAGACCTGGAAGACTATTGAGCAGTTAGGCAGAATGTGCCTGCTGGAGTCTTCAGCCTCACAGATTGCCAGCCAAGTTCATTAGCTGAATCAACTGAAGGCAATGATCTGGGTTTGAGCTGAGCTTTGGGTCCTTGAAAAAGTAAGTTGGCTAATTACTTCCCATCAGACAACAAGTCAGTGGCAGAACCAGAATGGGCCACGATGGTTTTATACTAAAAATAAATGTGGTGGTGTGCTTTGCACCCAGACCTGGTAGTCAGCTAACCTTGGTTCTAGTCCCCTAGCTGCTGGTAAACAGCTCATTTAATCTTTCTGTGCCTCAGGTTTAACTTTGGTCAAGTAGGAATAAAGCCTAACTCACTAATGTCGGGATGCTTAATTAATATCTCTAAAGAGCTTTGTGAAGGAGAAATGAACGGTTATATATAAGGAGAGATGCTATCATTTTTACACCTGTAAAATGGGGCTCATAATACTCACCATGTGTTCTGAGGCTTGACTCAAAGTCTCTGTGAGGATTTATCTATTCACTTACATAAAGATTTTTGAGATCTTCAGATAGAAGGTACAATAGTGCAAAGGACTGTTAATTATGCATTATTGTTACGGTGTTTACTTTTCAGAGATACTATGAGGATTAGTTTCTGTTAACTTTGTGTGGTGGTTTGATAAAAAAAACAGTATATAATGCTAAGTATTTTGTCTTATACTTTAGGTTACTGTCATGGGGTAAGCCCTCCTTAGCACCCCCTGGTGGGGAAAGCCTAAGGGGTGTGAGCAGGGAGGTTGCCTCCACATTCTTATTAATTCCTTGCCTCATGGCAGTATGGCTTAGTGGCCATGGAGTCAATATCACAGTTAATATGCAGCCTTCAGTTCAGGGCAATACAGCCTAGTGGCCACTGAGTCACTGTCACAGTTAAAACACAATCCTCAGGACAGGGCAACACAGCCTAGTGGCCACAGAGTCAATTTCACAATTAGCATGCAGCCTTTGGTTCAGATCAACATGGCCTAATGGCCACAGAGTCAGTCCACAGCCCTGGAGCCAGGGCAGTGTGGTCCGGCAGCGAGAGTCAGTTATAAGGACAGCTGCTTAGGGGGTGTGCTGTCCTGGGTAGGGGGCTCAGGCCCTTCCACTCCACTGAGCTCCAACCCAGGGCCCAATCAGTGCCATGAGGTCCAGCACCAAATCACTGGAGATCCAGATCAAAACACATTCATTCAGACCTCACACCATCCCTAGCACCACCAATGAGGCCCTCTAGTCTACTTCCTACCTAGGTTGTTGAAGGAATCCTTCCTTGGTGCTCCAAACTCTCTTCTTCCCTTTTTGTAGCTTTCACCATTCACTTCTCCTAGGGTCCTATAGTTCACCAGCCATATTAACCTCCCAGGCATCCATCAGCGGGTGGCCTATAGCAGGGCCAACCTTGGAGTGGGAGGAAGAAGGGCAATCTCCCCTGGTCCTGTGGTTCCCTGGACCCTGCGCTGTCCTGCCATGAGCAGGGGAGCACAGGGCCCAAACCGCTACCCCCCATGGCCACACTGTCCACCACTCCTTTCCTGTTGCTTTCAGCATGAAGCTGAAGGGGTGTGCGCGAGTGCAAAACCGGCCTCCACTCTTGGGGAAGGAGAGCGCAGCCCAGTCCCTGGACTGGCCCGCACCGTCCCCAGCTCAGAAGAGGGGTGGGAGTGTGGGGCCAGCCTCTGAGCTGGACCACCATGTCCCCCCCCACCTCTTCTAGCACTGCGGGGGGCCCTGCACAGACCAGTTGGCCCCAAGCCCCACACCCCCATAGGGATGGCCCTGGCCTATAGGTAGGAGCTATTCCGTGTTGAGGCCTATAGGTCATTCCTGCTTTCAGGTACTGCCTGATCCAGCTCCTGTCTAGAACCCTCCAGCACGCATCCTACCTCCACAATGGTCAGCCCTGAATGAGTTAAGCTGCTTCCTTTTATACTGAGCATGCCCACCAGGGCTTAAGAGGCTGGGCTTCAGCTGCCCACAGACTATGCTGGGCTTCTTTAGTGTGGGGTGAACCCAGCCCATCACAGTTAGCCAGAAGAGCGGTGATAAAAAATAATTTAATCAGGAGTCAAACAGGTTATGATATTACAGGGCAAAATCCTTCACTTTCACATGCTGATGTTTTGAATTGTGTATGTCCTACAAGAAGCAGCATCACTTTGTGTTAGTGCAATTATATTTGGATAAATCAAATGGCTGTTGTCACAGATGTCTATAGAAGGCCCTCTAGAGTTATAGGAACAAAAGCATTACTGATCACTATGCATGCATTTAGACCAGGACAATACATGAACAGTTTTCCCATTTAGCTCTCTATTCAGCAAAAGTTGCTTAGGAAAATGACTAACTTTTTATGTACATAAATAGACTTGTGTGCTTGGCCAAGAGCTTCAAAGGTATTTAGGTTCCGTCAATTTCAGTGGAAGTTAGGAGCCTAAATACTTCTGTGGATCTAGGTCTTTGACCTCAATGTAAAGCTCATTGACATGAACAGGAATATTGCTGTTCTTACAATGGGGTTTTGGCCAGATTTTCAAAAGCATTGAGGCATTTAAAGGTGTAGTGAGCCTCCTAGACAATTCTGAAAATTTTATTGGGTACCTAGTTGGATCTTCAAGCACCTACAACCTTCATCTGGTCATTTATCACTCAGCCATCATATATGGCTATGTCCACACATACATCATTATTTTGAAATAAGTTATTTCAAAATGAGTTATTTTGAAATAAAGTCCTTATTTCAAAATAAGTTAATTTGAATTAAGGGAAAGCCCACTTTTGAAACAGCTGTTATTTTGAAATGGTTATTTCAAAATAAGGCCATTTGGACATGTTGTTTCAAAACAGTTGTTTCAAAACAATGGTGTTGTTTTGAAACAACATGTCCAAACAGTGTTATTTCGAAATACCCATTTCAAAATTACAGCCGTTTTGAAATGAATGGGGTCTAAGCTGTTTCAAAATGACGGTTCTTATTTCGAAATGACAGAGCCTATCCTTTTGAAATAAGAAAACATCATGTGGACATTCACTTTTTTAATTATGAAACAACCAGTGTTCTTTCAAAATAAAAGACTCGTGTGGACATACCCATAGTGAACGAATTGAGAGATGCGCAACATTCTCCTCTACTATGTGTTTGTTCCTTTGCTAGAAAGTTAGGTTTGATGGGAACAGGATCCTTCAATGCAGAAATGTTACTATAACCTGCCAGACAGCCTTTCTCCTACAGATTGGTCCCTTTCAGATACTGACTCCCCTAGCAGAAAGCCCATATAGGATCCCACTTCTTTCAGTCCTGACTCTGATTGCTGCTGGTCATGTGTGCATGATTTTGATAGATATTGTCTGTCTAAGATAGCAAGAAATAACATCTGTATTTGAGTTCCAAAGGGGTAGCTGTGTTAGCCTAGTTCAGCAAAACAAACAAGGAGTCCTGTGGCACTTAAAGACTAACAAGTTTATTTATTGCATGAGCTTTCATGGGAGAATATCCCACTTCATCAGATGATTAGAAGATGGGTCTCTAAGCATCTGATGAAGTGGGATTTTCTTCAACAAAAGCTCATGCAATAAATAAATTTGTTAGTCTTTAAGTGCCAGAAGACTTTGTATTTGAATTGTTTCTGCACCCAGGGCCGTCCGGGGGGGGGTGTAAAGGGGTGATCACCCCTGGCCCCATGGTTATGTGGGCCCTGCACTGTCCTGATGTGAGCAGGGCAGCTCGGGGCCCACCCGCTGTGCTTGCACACCCACGGCCATGCAGTCCTCCACCCCTACCCCTCTGCCTTCCACAAAAAGCCGAAGGCAGAGGGGTGGAGGCAGAAGTGCAGAACCCAGCCTCTGCTCTGGGCCGGCATTTCCTGTCCCCGGGGTGAAGCAGCCACCCCAGGGGCGGGCAGGCTGGCCAGAGGCTGGACTTCACTCTCCTGCCCTTCCCCTAGACCAGCTGTTCTGCCCTGGGGGTGGGAGGACCAGTCCCGAGGCAGGGTGGGAGAGCAGAGCCAAGACCCTGGGTTGACTCTCCCCACCATCGGGGGCAGAGTGGCTGGCTCAGGGGAGGGGTGGGAGTGGGGGGGCAGGGGGCCCCTTGAGGCTGATTGGCCTAGGGTCTTCACCCACCCTAGGGATGGCCCTGCCTGCACATTTAAATTTTGTTTATTCCAACTGCCAAGTAATTTCATAGGCACAAATTGCTTTTCTCCTATGGTAAAACTCAACTAAGCAGCATTGTCATGAGGAAATTTTTCCATTGAAAAGACAAAATCAATTCTTCTGCTTTACGTGTGAAATTATTTACTCATCTCCAAGTTAGATGTGAGTTAGCTATGGGGGAAGAAAAATCCATTGCATTGTTTCGGCCTCTATTGTTTCTCCAACTTTAAATGTAACTAAAGAAGTGAACTTGTAATGGTAAACCAGCAGCTAACAGATACTTTATCAGCTTTGAACTCTTGCTTCTTGACCATTCTAGTTAATACTCAGATTCCGGCTCCAAACTATTTTTGTACTATAGCATGTTTTGGATATGATTTGGATAGAACCTACTAGTTGCATCCAAAGATATTCAAAGACCTTTTAATAAATAAGCTCCCCTCCTTACTTTCTGTAGGTTTTGACTTTATCTGTGTGAGCCAAAGTGAAATCACAAAGCAATCTAATGTCTCAGTTACCCATTGCCAACCTGTATGTATATCAAAGACAACTGGAGGACTAAAAGTACAAGTATGTTGCCACTTCACTTACTTCAGTCAGAGTCCTACATGTGGAGAGGGTGCTATGGTTGGAATTAAGTCTTAGTAAACTACCATTGATCCTATTGTTCACATGTCCATGCCAGTAAGCAGAGTCTTCTCCTCCATAATGCCTTAGGCCTTTTTATTATTTCTATCATCAGCCTCTTCTTTAAGACGGATTTAACAATTTAAATGAGATTTTGCAAATTATGTGACCTAGCCCATTGAAAGTTGTTCACCAGTTTGTTAGGTCCAGGTGATGTTTTGTTATTTTGAAAGGAGGGGACTCTGTCCTTTCGAAAGAAGGGCAGTAATTTCGAAACCACTAAACCTCGTCTGCAATTGAAATAACCCTTGTTTCGAAAGGGTTGTTTCAAAACAACATGGTTAGGACACGTTACGAAACAACCCCTGTTTCGAAACAGGAGTTTGACCCCAGCACCCTGGCCAGACTGCTAGTGAGGCGGAGGGGGTGCAAGAGGGTGCCGGATCCGAGCTGCTCCTCCACTGCCTTTCCCAGCTGCGGGCTTGAGCCCGCAGTAAGGGGGACCTGCAGCTTCCCCGGCGGGGTGGTGGGAGCAGGACCTGCTCACCTCGCTGCAGCCCCGGGGCTGCTCTAGCCCCGGTGGGGTAGCGGGAGTGGGATACACTTTCCCTGTTCCAGCCCCAGGGCTGCTGCAGCCCCGACTGGGTGGTGGGAGTGAGTCCTGCCCCTCTCATCCCTATGGGTGGTATGTGTCTTCCTCAACCTCGGGTCCTCTACCAGAGGCCTGGGAGTTTGAGGGTTCTGCGCAGTATCTTAGCTGTTCCGAGCACTGCACTCTTCTGGACAGAGAGCTCTGATGTTGTTCCTGGGATCTGTTGGAGCCACTCTCCCAGCTTAGGAGTCACAGCCCCGAGTGCTCCTACCACCACTGGGACCACTTTGGCCTTTACTTTCCACATCCTCTCTAGTTCCTCTTTCAGGGCCTGGTACTTCTCCAGCTTCTCATACTCCTTCTTCCTGATGTTGCTGTCACTTGGCACTGCTACATCTATCACTACCGCTGTCTTCTGGTCCTTGTCTATTACCATGATGTCTGGTTGATTGGCCAGTACCTGCCTGTCCGTCTGGATCTGGAAGTCCCACAGAATCTTAGCCCTGTTATTCTCCACGACCTTCTGTGGAATCTCCCATCTGGACTTGGGAGGGTCTAGCCCATACACTGTGCAGATGTTCCTGTACACAATGCCAGCTACTTGGTTGTGCCGTTCAGTGTATGCCGTTCCTGCCTGCATCTTACATCCTGCCACTATGTGTTGGACTGTCTCTGAGGCCTCTCTGCACAGTCTGCACCTTGGGTCCTGTCTAGTGTGGTAGACCCCTGCTTCAATGGATCTGGTGCTCAGTGCCTGTTCTTGTGCTGCTATGATCAGTGCCTCAGTGCTGTCTTTTAGTCCAGCCCTTTCCAGCCACTGGTAGGATTTCCCAACGTCAGCCACCTCAGCTATCTGTTGATGGTACATCCCATGCAGGGTCTTGTCTTGCCATGGCACTTCTGCTTGATCTTCCTCCCATGTCTGCTGCTGCCTCAGGCATTCTCTCAGCAGCTCATCTTTGGGTGCCATCTTACTGATGTACTCCTGGATGCTCTGGGTTTCGTCCAGGACAGTGGCTTTGACACTCACCAAACCCTGCCCGCCATCTTTCCAGCTGGTGTACAGCCTCTGGGTGTTGGATTTGGGGCGGAAACCTCTGTACATTGTGAGGAGCTTTCGGGTCTTCACATTGGCAGCCTCCATGTCCTCCTTTGGCCAGCTCACTATACCGGCAGGGTATCTGATGACTGGCAGGGCGTACCTGTTGATGGTGTGGATCTTGTTCTTCCCATTGAGCTGGCTCTTCAGGACCTGTCTTATCCTTTGGTGGTACTTGGATGTTGCTGTCTTCCTTGCCTCCTCATCGTGGTTCTCATGTGACTGTGGGATGCCAAGGTACTTGTAGCTGGTCTGTATGTCTGCTATGTAGCCTGCTGGTAGTTCCACCCCATCAGTCTTGACTACCTTCCCTCTCTTTACTACCATCCGGCCCCACTTCTCCATACATATAGCATGCATTTCTCTCATGAATGCTCATATGATAAATAAATTTCTTAGTCTGTAAGTGCCACAAAACTCTTTTTTCCCCCTTGAACTAGACTAACATGGCTACATCTTTGGAACTTGATTAAATCATGTATTTTTAAAATGTTTTATTAATATGTTTGTGCCCTTATTAAAATATATTTAGAAGAATGTTATGGCCAAAATGTTTTAAAATATTGTAATGATTTATGCTAAGAAATGTTAAAGCTTACCAAATTAATTTCAATAAGTTTCTCCTTTGGAGTCACAAGTAAATATAACAGTTCATAATCCTCAAAGTATTTTTATAGGCCTGTTTTTAAACATAATTTTCTTTAAAATTTATACTTTTTTCTTTTGATCTATGTTAAAAAAGGTGTTGGTCAGTAAAGTTTGTGATTTCAAATATTTAACAAAAGTTTAACTGGCAAAAACAAATTAACTCTAAAAAGCTTGGGTTAAAATCCTGTTACTGAGTATTGCTAAAACAGAGTAATACACCTTCTCATAGAATTGATTATGAGCATTCATTTTAGCAGTCAAGTGCTACAGTAATTATGTAAAATTAGCATGCACATGTTAATGAAGTAAAAATAAATGTCTTTATGGAATAACTGCAGCAGCATCTAAAACATGCACATTTGTCCTAAAGAATTGGATAAATCAGAACAAAAAGCAAAAATGTACTTTAACAAAGAAGCAAAGACATTAATGAATGCAAATCAGGTCATTCTTCTCTGATACATTATAACAAAACATAGTTTGCTTAATAAATGATTTGATCCCTATTACATTGTAAATAAACTACAGGTAAATCTGTGTGTAAATTCAGGGTAGTGAAAACAAGAGACATAAGAAAGAACAATAAAGAAGTTTTTCATATTAACCAACTTAAGCTGTTGAAGGGTGCATTCCACAGACTGGATACAGAAGATATCAATGCACAGTGAAGAAATCCCCAGGCATAAGAAGTGGGGGATGACAATGTATTTTAGAAATAACGGACTGGTCAACTACACTTCAGTCTACCATCTGTGGAGAACAGAAATATGCAGTCAAGTATGGAAACATTATAAAAATCACTAACCACAGCAGATCTAACTATTATTTAACCTTTATGTTAAGTAAAATGACTTTATGCATCTTCCAATGGTTTTGAATCTCTCTCATTGAAATCCGGCTAAATTTGGCTACTGGGTAAATGTAAATGTGTCATTACTGTATGTATAATTCTTTGTTAATACAATAATACCCTAGTAGGAACATTAATATGCCTTATAAGTATTATGTCAGCTAGGAGACTTCAAAATTTAGGTGGAATTACTGGCAACGTTTCAGGATTACTTGAACCTGGAGTATCTATTTGAAACAGGATGATTATGAAATATATAAAAATAAAGAAACACTGTTCTGAGCATCAAACAACAGAAATGATTTCTAAACTCATAGTTCATGGCATTAAGGGCCAGGAATTGAGATTAAAGGGCAGGTGTGAACAGACTGAGGCTTTGAGGGGACAAGGCATTCAGATATAGAAACAAAGGCTAACATGATCACAGAATGCAAAGATGGATTTCAGAGAATCATGGCATGGCAGTGCCAGTACTTTTATCAATATGGACTCTGTCTTAAGCTTACTTTTCCTTTGCTGAGCTAAGAAGTTTTTATTCTGTTTTTGGGGTGATGAATAAATGCTACCTTGTTTTGAAAAGAGTGTCATGACTCAGTGCAAATACTTTACTGGTTGTTTTACCCCCCAAGAAGGGAGTCTCCTCAGGAGTCTAATTTAAAGTGTAAGAGGTAATGGCAAGAAAAGGAGTGCTAGAGCTGAAATATCAATCAATGAAACATTGAGACTGCTTGCCATGCTCTTGTGGAAAAAGGTGCGACCTTGTGGTCTGGCATGTGAATAGAGTTATTCACAGGAGACAATTTAAAGGCTGGGGCATAACAGAGATTCTGCAAATCCAGGACACTGAGCTCTCAGGGTTTATCAATTAATATCTTTTATAGCTCTGTGGAGAAGAAAAAAGATACAAGTGCTATTAGATGATTAAGAGATATGTACATACATACATATATAAGGAACACAAAATCAAAGTGGAAAAAAATATTGGTTCACAACAAAACAAAAAAAATCAACTTTCTGTTAACTTTGAACATAATGCCTAACTGGAGAAAGTTAGGCGGGTTTTATTTATTTATTTATTTTTTAAAATAAATCCAGGTGCAGAAACTACAGCAATTAATATTAACCTGAATTTGATTATTTGGCTCTTCAGCATTTCATTGGATTATGTTGACTTTGTAATTTGATTGCTACGCAGATGTGAGCTATGCTGATTGCATTAAAATATGCAAAGGAAGTGAAAAAATATTAGCAAGCAATGTGCAGAAAAACTCTTCCTTTCCTACTGCTAGTGCTTCCTTTAGGGGAAAGAAGAGCATAAGTTCAGAACTGTTTCACCATAATGTTAGCCACTCCAAATGAAGTTTTAATTTCTCTATATGGAAGGTAATAGTTAGTCTGTAATATTTTCAAAATTTGAAGAAGAGATCTGTGTGGCTCAAAAACTTCTCTCTTTCGCCAGTGGCAGTTGGTCCAGTCTAGGATGTTACCTCACCCACCCTGTTTCTGTAGGGATATCTGATATTTAAGGGCAGTACCTTCTTGTGTCTCCCTTGGAAGTTAAGCCCCTAAAAATTATACAGTTGGGAATGACATCACAGGACATGTCCAGTGTAAGGCCAAGATTTATGGAAGGTCTTATGGTGGAGGTATAGTAACTGTGATGACTATCCCTTGCGTATCCTAAGGTCCAATCCTACAAGTGTTCAGTATGAGCTATTGAGTACCTATTCCATTAGGAAGTTTTGTCACTATATATAGCATATCACCCTCTTAGCTTGGAGGATATTGAACCTGGGGTCTGCAGAGGAAGGAAGGATATTTCCCCATTGTTGCTTCTGTTGCCCTAGTTTGGTGTAATTCTCTCTCTATCATCTGGAAGCCTGTGTCGACACCAAAAACCTTATTTCAGACTTGCTTAGTCAGAACTAAGTAGTTCAAGGTTAGTTCAAACTAACTTTTTTTTTTTTTAGTACAAACTAACCGCGCTTTTTTAGTTTGAACGAAAAAAGCGCGGCTAATTCGAACTAAGAAGTTAGTTTGAACTAAAAGAAATGTAGTAGTTTGAACTAAGTGCTAGTTCAAACTTATTTAGTTCAGACCAGAATGTCTGCATTGGGCTAGTTTTGATTGCATATGCAAATACGTTCAAACTAAGCAGTTAGTTTGAACTATCCAGCCAAACTAACTAGTTTGAACTAAACTTCGCTTAGTTTGAACTAAAAATTTTTCAGTATGAACTAGGCAAAGCCTAGTGTAGACTGGGTTCAAATTTGTTTGAATTAAGGATCCTTAATTCAAACTAATTTGCTTGTGTAGACATAGCCAAAGAGAGCCACTTTGTAGGTTTCTCTTGGGGCTAGGTAGGGAAGGGACATGTCACAGTCTTTGAGTTCCCTTGAGGGAAGGACTCTGAACTACTTACACACTTTTTGGGGGGGCAGAGATCTATCTAGGCCAAGTTGTAAAAATGGAAACAATTTTTATGAGAATGCAAAGAAACTCAAAATATATTTTTGTTTGGCAGATTTTGGAAAGGAACAAATTTTTATTTGAAATTTTTTTACAAAACTATTCAGTTTCCAAAGTTTTATTTTTTCAATTTTAATTTTTGCCATATCTGATGCTCTTTCTCTTTTTCTTTTCTTTTTCCATTTTGCTACTGAAGAAGGAGACAAGTGAGGGAAAAAATAAAAACACAAACTCTTCTGAGGGTCACTTTGATTCCAGGTTCCATTGAAAAAATGAGTATTTCAAAAATGCAAAACAAATTTATGAAAATGGATTATTTGAAAAATGTTGACCAAAATTTACTTGGTACAAATAGATGAAGAAAAACCTGGTGCCTTCCTTATGGGCATTACAACTGAAGGACCAGACTCTACCACATTCAGTCATGTTGAATAGTCTCTTGTTTTATGAATAGACCCAATGATTTCAGTGAGACTATATGTGGCACAAGATTCTACTTCTCAGAAGTAAATGTGGTAGAATCAATTCCTGCATTAAAAAAAAACAAACAAAAAAACAAAAACAAACAAACAAAAAACAAAAACAAACAAACAAAAAACAAGAAGTACCAATACACTCAGGGAATCGTGGCAGTATAGATATATTTTTCTGCCAATTCTTCTACCCATGAACATTTGTGAACCTTGAGGAACACTTATGTGCTAGTTTCACAAATGGGCTAATTAACCAACCTCCTAATTCTGTTAAACTGCCCTTCTCCAACTTCTATTATCTCAGTTCTTTCAATAATGCAAAGGAAACTACAAGTGGGAACTCATTGCATTTTTGCATTCCTATAAGGAAAAATACATGGTAGGACTAGCTCCCAACACATCTGAAATTGCCACTGGAAGTGATAACTTTAAACCTGAATAAACCCTTAATAGAATTCTTAAATAACTCAATAATCAGATGCATACACATAGTTTTTAATTGTTTCTACAAGTTCCTCTGGTGTCTAATATTATATTAAACCATGGTAGCAGGATTTCAGTTACTTATGCAAAAATCACATCTGCAATTGATAGAAATATTTATCAGTGTATTCACTAAAATGAAAAAGCATTGAAGCAGGTAATAACATTTTAAATAAATAGGAAAGCACAAATAAAAATGAAGCATTTGAATAATTGCGCAATATGGATCATGGAATAAATGATATCAACATTCCACTTCTATTTCAAATCAATAACATTGAAATGTGACAGAAACTTGATGATAGTGTGTAACTAAAAATTTAATCCAGTCAAAATATCTTTTCAAAACACTTGCAGACAATCAAATATTTGCAATTGTTCCTTACTGAAAAATAGTTGGTTCCTGGAAATGATTAGCTTATTTTATAGCCAAAAAAAAAAAAAAAAAAAAAAGCTAGTAAGAAGTCCTGTACCGAAGTTTAATGCTTCCACTTGCCAAATAAAGAGAAATAATATATGTCTGTATAGTATAATGTTCACTGTATATTTATTTTCTTTGCTGAAGTTTTATAGAGACGATATTTCATACAAATATGAGGAGAAAATTACACAGAAACCAAAAAAAAAAACAAAAAAAACCCATATGTTTATTAGCTGTTTTGTTTCAACATTGGGTTTCTGTGCTAGAAGCGATGTCATTGCCAAGCAACAGGAGTTTGATCAGTCCCATAGCACTTGCTAGGGCATTGCTCAGAATGGGTGCTAATAACTTATGATCTGAGAAAAAGGTTTTGGAACAAATTGATAAATTAAACAGTAATAAGTCACAGGAACCAAATCATATTCACTGATGGGTGCTTACGGAACTGAGATATGAAATCATAGAACTACTAACTGTGGCTATGTCTACACTACAGGGCTCAGTTAAGTTGACTTAACAAAGTCTATTGTAAGTCAACTTAAAGTAGACCTTGTTAAGTCGACGGAAAGACTCCATGTTCAAAATGCCAGTAGACTGCCCACGTCCACACTGGCAGTTGCTAGGTTGCCCTAAGAGTGGTGCATTGTGGGTAGCTGGCCCACAGTGCACCACAGAAGTGTCCCTCTCCTCTGGCCACTCCTTTACAACAGGAAAGAAGTGAGCACAGCACCCTCCCCACTGTGCCTGTCAAGATGGAGCCCCAGGAGGTCAGGGAAACCTATGTCCCAGCACAGCACTCCACATCTCCATAAATGGCCAGACTTCTCTGGCTCTGGAGCAGACACCACAGGGCAACTGCCAGCACGGGGGCACCCTGCAGCAGGCTGACCACCCCCCCCGTTGAACCCAGGAGCTGGTGTGGACAGGGTGCCCTCAATGCACCCCTACATCTTGGCACATAAAACCAGCACTGATTGGTGGAACTGGATAGTCCTCACCGCCTGGGACAATGAGCAGTGACTGTCAAACCTACACATGAGGAAGAGCACCTGCCTCAAGCTTATCACTGAGCTTACCCCAGTTCTGCAGTGCACTGACACCCGGCTCTGAGCTGCCCTGCCCGTGGGCAAGCAAGTGGCCACTGCCCTCTGGAAGATGGCAACCCTGGACTCCTACTGCTCCAGTGCCCACCAAGTTCGGGATTGGCAAGCCCACTGTGGGGGCCATCCTGGGTCTGAGACTCCTAGGAGCCATCAGCAACCCCACCTGCTTGTGTCTGCCCTCCACCCCCTCCCATCTGTCTCCCCCATCCCAACACAATAAAATGATACACTGCACAAGGAATGATGGTGTATATGGGTTTTATTTACAGGGGGAACTGGGGGGGGGGAGATGAGGGAGCTGCCTCATGGTGTCTGACACCATCAGGTGGCCCAGTGATGTCTACATTGAACATATCAGCTGACCCAGTAGCAGGAGTTGTAAGCAGGACCACCTCTATGAACCACCACCAAGAAGACTCATAGACCTCCCTAGAAACATATTTTCTAAGTGACACAACATCATACGACTGACACAATCTGGAATAACCAACATTTTATGTACTTACATTGCACCACACCTTGTGTACACAGTGCAACACCTATAAAGGTTATGTTCCTGAATTCCTTAACCCTTGTCCATCAAACCCATAGTCTTTTGACTTTCTCCATCCAGGATGCTGTAGCTCATGTACTTGCTGTACTTGCCATCTTTACCATAATGTGTTCTTTCTCAATGACCTCTACTGTGAACCTAGATGCCCAGGCATTCCATATGTTTAACATTATGATTGTCCTATTTAAAAGTGAAATGCAGTCAATTGCCCCAACTAAGGCTAGAGTAATGATCAGAAACACACATCCAACTCATCCTCTAATCAGCTACTGGGGACTCTCAACACAAATAAGTATTGAAGTGGTGATTTGAAGTTGTTCTTTTCCTTCCTTTCTGTGTAAATGCTATAATTTATTTCCTAGTTCATTCTGTGACACTCCTAGCCCTTGCTCAACATTTGTGATATTGCAGAATATTGCATGCTGGGCTGCTTTCTGCTAATTTGGAAGGATTCTTTTTACTAAAATGAGTTGACATTTTATGAAATTCATTTTTTTTGGTTGTTCCATGAAATGTTATATGCTGGAAATGTGGTCACTCTGATGATGTGGCACTGTGATCTGTCATAACACTCCTTATTTCATTTGCAGGATTGTATTGTGAGGTTTGACAGAAAAGGGATTATTAATAATAAAGAATAAAGATGAGTGGATGGCAACTTCAAGGAGAGAGGTGTCAGGTAATAAAAGCAAGAATATGTTAGGCGCTGAAAAAAGGAAAAGAAAGTTGACCATTGAATAGGTAGTACAAAAGTAGCCCAGTTCACCATCTAAATTCTTAAAGTGAACAGATGATATTTCTTCTAGAAAAGAAACTAAAAGTTCAGTCCAAGAGTATGGACTGCATGCCAGCAGGACAGATGGAGTGATCTTGAAAAGCAACACTATGCTATCTGTTGACTTCCAAGATGTTATTTCTGATTTTAACAACAGAAATAGTTGGAACACGAACTTTTAGATTTTTAAATAATTATTTAAAAAATATTTTTTTAAAAAACTCAAAAAAAATAAATGTTATGCTTTTAGATTTTAAAAAAGTCTAAAAAAATAAAAATAAATGTTTTAAAAATGCTTTTTATTATGCATTTAATTCCTATGGAGGCCCCACAATGGGCCTTACCCTAGGGCCCCAGACAGCATAAGGCCACCTCTGGCTGGTAGATACTGATACAAATACACTCATTTCCTCAGAGTGTTCTCTTTTGGAAAGTTCAAATATGGTGACCCTAGCATGATCCCCATGTCCACCAACTGGGACTCTGATACTTGTTGCAAAGATTTGGTTAGCTGTGGAGATATAGCCTTAGGTCAACGTCTGGAGTTTAGGTACCTCAGGACCTTTGCGTATATGGGTCCAGCTGCCCTATGTTTTCAGGTTGATAGAACTCAGGGCAGGTCTGCACTGTGCCATTTTCAGCAGAAGTTGGATGGAGATACACAGGTTAGCTAAAATAACTTACATATCTCAGTTTGACTTCGTAGCCCTGGCACATCCACTGCCCTGAGTTGAAGGAAGGGGCTTACCTTTGACTCAGCACTATTCCAGATGCTGGGCTGATGTTCAGAGATCAGCATCCCAATCTACTGAGCAGGTTGCCACAGACCTGATCAATTGATTTGGAAAGTCAATCTGATAGCAACTTTGCCTCCTCTGTCAATGAAGACAAGCCTCAGTAGCTTTCAGGATCAGATCTTGACTCTATAGGGCAGACTGCCAGTTGGGGTGAATTGGCATAGACTCGTTGAAGTCAGTTTAAACTGTCTGAAGATGTGGACTGTAACCTTCCAATTAGTTCATTTTAAATGCTCTTTACTTTCTTTTCCTTTTATCTTTAAATGGATATTTATTATTGTTGTTCTTATTTGTTTTACCTTATTCAAGAAGACCCTAAAGAAGAAGAAGAGAAGAGAGGCAGGCTTCTTAGAAATGGAGAATCTTTATCTCTGAGAGAACCATAGTCAAAACATTAAAGGGAGAAAAAATATAGGTTAGTTACTGAGATGCAGAGGAAGTAAGCACACTTGAAATGAGCTTCTCAAAGTAATTAGGATAGGAGGGTCCACATAAACCCTAGGATAAGGAAGATTTAAAGATATTGTGTGTCCAGCAATAGCTGCAAAACATATATTGCAGCTTGCTGCTGGAGTAACATAAGGTTATGTGGTGGGCACATTTCCCCACAATTTTTTGCATGCAATTTCTTTTCTAAACCATTTAAAAAAATGTGATTGGAAGGAAGACAGTGAGTAAATAGCATGGCAACATGCTGCAGAAGTATCTACGCAGCAAGTAGTCCCTGGGAAAAATAATAGTGTGCTCTTGTTGAGACATTATAATATGGCAAGAAATTCACATTTATGGTTCCCATATAAGCTGTAACATAGCCCTGTTGGCTTCATTTTGCTCACCCATCTACTCCAGTTGGCCATTAACACCATCTAGAAGTCCTGTCTTTCAGCCACTATTTGCTAAAATGGAACCCATCATCCTGTAATCCAGTCAGCTGCAAACAATGCATTTAAAGTAGCTTAAAGTACTACATCTGCCCTGCAAGACACTCTTTTCCTATTAGAAAAGAAAAGAAAAGAAAAGAAAAGAAAAGAAAAGAAAAGAAAATCTCTCCTGTTGCTGTGTGAGAAGAACAGAAAAAAACCCAATTTATGTATAGAAAACAGGGAAAGGTTAGAGGACATGAAGAGCAGAGGGATTGTTGTAATGAATAGCCCCTGTACAACCATGTGGGGTTTGGGAGTAAAGGGCTGGAGTGTAGCATTTCATGTAGTGAGGGAAAACTGTGTGCCATGGATGAGGTGGGTTCTATTTCCACACTAAGGGCTGTGTTTATGGTGTCTCAAGTTGGGCTCCCCAAAACTGAGGCAATCAAAATCAACATCTACTTTTGCAAATGTTGATGCCAGGACCAACGGTCTCAATCTATCACTACATCAATAAACCATTTTCTCACACTATAGAATAATTTATGTCATGTAGGTCACAGATTCTGTGACTTCCAGAGATCTCCATGACATTCCCCCTTCAGATGGCAGTGGGACTGAAGCTATCAGCAGAGGGCCTCACTGGATGGCAACCCTGAAGCTCTCACCCTCTGTAAGCAGTGGGGGAACTGGAGCTCTGAGCAGCCTTTGTAAATAGTGGGGGCCCTTGCAGCTCCAAGCAGCCCTGAATCGGGAGGGGAGGCTGGAGTTCCAAGCCACAGCAGGCAACAAGGAGACCCAACAGCTTCCTGCTGCCAGTAGGGGTGGAGGGAGCCAAAGGCAATGGGGACCCCCCACAGCTTTGAGCAGCCCCAGAAAGTGGGAGGACCCTGGAGAGCGGGGTGTATTCCAGGCTCCAAGCTGCCATGACTGGCAGGGGGCCCCAGTTCCCTGCTGCAGGTGACAAAAGGAGCTCTGAGCACTGAGCCTTTGTGCATAAGGGTGGGGTTCTAGACCTCCAAGTCATAAAGCATGACCGGTGTGCCAAACTGGGACCCTGAACTCCCTGATTGTGGGCTGCCAGTGGCATCCAGAGATCCTATCTGCTATGCATAGTGTCAAGCACTTAGTGCTCATAGTCAGGCCTCAGAGATCCCAGGCCATGGACGGCAAAGGTTCTGAGGACATGAGCCAGAGAGTGGAGCTCTGAGCCACCATGGCAGGGGTGCTGGTCCACCCCCTCTATTTCTCTACTGCAGCAGGGCTTGTGGTCTCATCCTTGTCAGCTCCATTTGGTCATGGTTATTTTTAGTAAAAGTCAAGTATGGGTCACAGTCCCATGATTTTTGGTTACTGTCTGTAGCTTGTCCTTGAATTCTATGAAAAATGACCATGACAAAATCTTAACCCTAAACATAACCAAAGCATCATGAGTTGCAGTCATACCTGCATTTCATTTTCTTTAACATATTTTATTAGCTTAGCATTCCTTCTCTTCAGAAAACAAGGTATGGCAACATAGTGGCAATACGGTAATTAATTATACTTTTCCATTTTACAGTAATGAATTGTGAAGGGCATTTATTTAACAAGCCCCTTTTGAAGCTTTTGTACATGATTGCAAATGACACGTGTGACGTCCAGCAGTCCTTTCTTTTGCATAATGGTCACAGATTATACTTAGAAAAAGTAACATGGAGGTAAAGTGACAGCTCCAGTCACTTAATGAGAAGTTTATTAAGAAACTAGCACTGATTATCAGCTGCAAATTAGCCATAATGCGAGTAATCAGCAGAGATGTCACATTGGTGGAAGAAAGATGATAAACAGCAGAATGCTTATCCCTATGCTAATCAAAAAGTACCTACAGCTCATTACAGGATATCATTTTCAGGAATCCAGGGATATAGGATTCAGGTAACATGTTTTTGGGTAATGCATACATCAATATCACTGTATATATCTTTATGTTTTATTTGTATACCATAGTAATATATTAAAAGCATTTATATCTGTTACACATGAGAGAAGCAATGGTTATAATTTATGAAAATTAAATTAGATTTTAAGGCTCTAATATTTTGAAAAAACATGTAAACAAATGACAGTGATTTCAATGTATTATTTTACCAATACCATGCAAATGTTTACAGAATACCCATATTGACAAATCACAGTTGTAAAAAGCACATGTCACAGTTAATTCTGTGTTCTTAATTATTTCAAATATCTCATTAGTTTTTTTTAACATTTCAATAGTTACGAGAGACCTCAATCTGAGATCCAAGCCCCATTGTGCTGGGTGCTGTACGAACCTATAGCAGTCCTACTTCTAAAGAGCCTACAGTCTTGTTTAATTATAAGACACGGCAGGTGGCTGAAACAAATAAATGGGTCAGATGGGAAAGAGGAAGGATGAGGTCAGAGTAATAGTAATGTAAACATGTTTGGCTGTGAGAACAACCAGCCATGCTCAACCGCTAACACACTTTTCTAGTTACTGTTGCGGTAAACCAGTGCCTAGTGCCATAAACATGTGATGTTCTTTTTAACAAGTATATATTTTTTCCACTGAAGATGCTATACTGTTTGGCAATATTTCCCAGCTTTTACATTTAAAATTATTAATGAGAACAATTAGCCGTGCATTTAGAGCTCCTGTTACACACATTGCTGCAGTCACAGGACAGAATCCATTCCTCGAATTAGCTGAATGGTTCTGTGAACTTGGCAGCATTAGAGAAGCTCAACAGCTTTTTTGAGAGCTGAGCTCTTTAGTCGTGTCCATTTGTTAGTCTGTCCCTATAATTATAATTATTGCAAGCAGTACTTGGCACAATTCTCTCTGCACTCTTTGTAAAATAAGGATGGGGTGGCTCATCTTACTGTGATGAGGGGCTCAAATCTGTGCCATTGAAGTCAACAAGAATTTTACCATTGACTTCTTTGGAAACAGAACTGGGTCTGAAATTGGTGTTTTCCTTTTTCTTTTCTTCCAGAGATGGCTTAGATTCTCCTTATTTGGTCAACCACGAAGTGTCTACATTGATCCCTTTCCATTAAAGAAGTTTTGTCTATGTTGAAGAAAAGACAGGCTACATCTCCAGGATGATTCTAGATACAGACTGTGTCTGAGGTTAAGAAAAAGATTTGCTACTTCCTAGAATTTTGAATGCTTCTCTTTCATGTATGCAGAGGAAGAAAACTTAACTGACCAGTGAACTTTTCTTCTGAAATGAAAACTGCCTGACAAAGGCTGGAGAATTTCTTTTTTCCACTGAAGCCAGATGTTTTTGTAGGACACTTGCAAAATGATTCTTTAATCTATCAAACAATTTGTTCACATGGATTGTGTCTCTTTCTAATTCAGATCTGCTCATTTTAATCAGTTTCCATCTTCTGAGTATTTAAAAGCATGTAGTGTACCTAATATGTGATTCATATGTGGGGCACAGACCTCGCTGTTGCAAAATAAATGTGAGAACACGGCTCTGATCAGCAGAAAAACATGTATTTGGCCTTTGGCATCACCAACAGCCTGAAACTTCAGTTGTAATTCCATGAAATATGTACAGTTTTTAGTTTCATTAGACATTAATAAAGAAACTGGATTTTAATTACTACAAGGGTTTTCATTTCATAATTTTTTAATACATTGGAGATTGCAATTTTTTGTCTTTTTAATTTTTTTGGTCAATTTTTATATTTTAATTTCAGCTGCATGCATAAACACCTTATGTTAAACCATCTTGGTACATCAAGAGAAAGCATAATGTGCTTTGTCAGTCCAGGGAATTCAGGTAAAATTAAACTGGGGTTTTTGTTCAACAAGTTGAATAGAGCTGAGAGCAGGACATGGGTCAAAACATCCAGATTCTGTAGAAAAGGTTTAGGACAAAACTGTTTGCTTAATCTCTTGAGTGTATTGTGAGTGTGCCATGAAAATAACCACTGTGGGCAATTTCAGAGGATCAAAGAAAACAATGCAAGGAGAAAAATCGACTGTGCTCCATATCCTGTTCAATATTTCTTGCACAATGGTAGTGGCTAGATCCACAAAGAGGACTCAGGCTCCGCATTGTAGTGCCTAATAGTAGGCACTGAGCCATGCACTGGAATCCACAGACCTGTGCTAGATTTCCGGGCTTTCTACACAATGCACACGGGACAGTTAGGTACCTAAGAATGGGATTTGCAAACTTCAACAGACTGAACAGGGAGATGTCTAAATTGGAAAAGCTAATGAGAGGGGTGGGGGCTTAGTCATCTAATTCTGAACTGTAAGGAGGTGTCTCTCCTCCACTTGAATGTGAAACAGTCTCCTGGAGTAAGGTGCTTTACTTATGTTAGGATTTTCTCACAAAAGAGATTGAGGAGGCTAGCTAGTCATTGGTCAGAGAATGACTCAATAGCTTAGTGGTTAGGGCATCCAAGTGAGGGGAAAATTCCATTTATTTTATACAAAGTGGAATGGCATCAACAGAAAGAGTTTGAGAGAAACCTATCTCAGAATACTCTGTGGCTAGTGCACTCCCAAGGAAGAGAAGAAATGGAAGTTTCATAATTTGCTCATGGACAGCACAAGGAGTTGCGGGGCCCCAAGCCCCAAGCCAGCTTTTGATTTTGTGCCCCTGGGGGACAGAACTCAGCCTCCACTATGGGCTGGCTTGCGTCATGCACAGGTGGGGAACAGCCAGTCCAGGGGCAGAGTGTGCCAGCGCAGAGGTCGGGCTCCACTCAACCGCCCCTCCCTGAGCCAGCTGTTCCACCCGAGGGGCAGGGAGGGGCAGCCCAAAGGCGGGGTGTGATACTGCCTGGGTCTAGGGGACTCTTTATGGTTATCTTTCATATTAATTTTTCATATTTGCAATAATCCATATGTGATATACCATGTTTGATGTCAATAGAAAGGCTATAATCTGCTAAGAATGATTATATGGTTTATGTAGGTATCGTGCCTGTATTAGAAATTAGAAATCTATTTGTTTTTATGTGTGTTCCAAGTGATTTGTTCTTAAGGCAATCCCAGATTGGGTGTCTGCAAAACTATTGTTCTTCTTCATGGCCCCCATCGGGGGGCTCCCATCTACAGTGGGCCCAAGAAGAAACCTGTTTGATCAGTTACCCAGACTGACCATGTGGCCCAACTCCATTTTGATCTGGCAAGGACTCTGAGATAAAAGGCAGGGGACCCATCTCTATTTTGTCTTTAGCCTTCAGTTTGTCTGCAACCAAGACCCTCCTCTGGACCTATTCTCCTGGGACTGAACAAAGGACTGAGACCCACCCAGCTGCATACCAGAGGAGTGGGACTATCCTGCAAACTACAGGAGCTTCAAAGATCTGCTTTCTATGAACTCTAAATCATTTGTATGTATGTGATTCACTTTGACCTTTTAACATCTCTCATATTTTGTTTGTTTTCTTTTTATATTAAACCTTTAGTTGTAGTTACTAAAGGATTGGTTGGCAGTATGGTATTTTGGGTAAGATCCAAGCCTATATTGTTCTGGGTGATGTGGCTGGCCCTTTGGGGTTAGGAAAATGTATTTCCTTAAGAGACCGAGTGGCTGGGGGGACCGTAGGAGCTGATGTGCATAAAGGGGGCTGTTTCTATTTTGTTATGCTTGGTGATGACCAGAGTGGGGAATCCGAAGCATGTTTTGTTACTGACTGGGAGACTGGTTTAAGTACAACCCATCAGTGATTTAGGGGTTTTGCGTTGGTGTTTGCAGCTTATCCTGATTTTGGCACATTCAGAAGGTTATGCCAGGAGGCCCGGGACACACGGGGCAAGAGACCGGATTCTGCCCCATGGGCTGGCCTGCTCTGCCCCTGAGGGCAGAATGACTGGCTCAGGGGAGGGGTGGGAGTACAGGGTCCAGCTTTTGGGCTGGCTCACCCCATCCCTGGACTCCCCTAAGCATTGGCACCCTGAGCCAGTGCCACACTGGGTCATGGGTAGAACCAGCCCTGAATCTGCTTAGAATCAGCAGAGTGGAGCCATGAGCACAGATCTCTCTCCAGCTTGAAGGAGCATGCTAAACACAACTATATAGAAGGACAAGTACTAGAAATGCCTCTCTCTGTGCTCTGCCATTTATCAGCAGACTGATGCATGGGGGTAGGGAACAGCCTCTTGGCCCTAACCTAGCAGAGTAGGGAAAACACAATCTTTGTACTTCTCCAGAAAACAAGAACTCAACCTGATTCAGATACAGGCTGCACCCAGAGGGCATAGTTAAAAGTGGTGTCTGTGCATTTCCACACCACTGTGAACATGGTTAAGAGTCAAAGAGGTTTTGCTCCATTGTGAATAAAGTATAACAGTCATCATAAACAAGAGAGGACTCTTCTTCCACATTAACGGAGCTAAAGATTTTAAATATTTCTGCAAGCTGGCATCATTTGGATGGAGCACCACAAAAAAAAATAAAATAAAATAATGAGCATTGTCCCAGTTAGTGACCTTAATGAGGTGTCAAGGGGTTAATAAGAAAATTAATTTATCTTTTTAAGCACAAGAAGTAATTAAAGTCTAGGGGATATCTGTATCATAACTGAAAATGAGTAATGAGCAAGTGGGTTATGAAGGTAAAATGAATTTGGTAATTAAGACAGGAAGTTCAGTATAACAAGAAGGAATAATGTATTTGTCACCTATGGCACCATTACATTGTGTTGATATTAAGTGAGGAAGCAGAAGCAGAACAATGGACTTGCTGAGAAAGGGGGAGGTAGATACTAGTACTGCATCTTCAGCTGGCAGAGGAAACTGCTTTGGGAACCATTAATGGACAGGCTCTTGATAACATTAGAGCAGTCAAATTAACACAACTGAAATGTACTAAAAGGATTAAACAGTAATTGTGTCAGCATTTCTGTGAAAGCTCCAGTAGTTATTTGGTTTTTGGAAAGGAAAAAAAAAAAAGGCTTTGAATTGCTTGCTGGAAATGGGTGGTTTCTGATTTAAACAGGCTGGGCCAAGGTTATTCTTGTTGTGCCTCCTTCAAAGCCAAGAGTTATGTGAGCAATGGATTTGGTTCATTATATTGTGTATTTCTAATGTAGGTTCTTAATTCTGAAAGTCAGTAACACAGAGGGGCAGAGCCTCATACCCACTGAAGTCAATTTCCAGAGAGGTAGTCGTGTTTGTCTGTGCACCCAGAAACAACAAGAGTCCTGTGACACCTTAAAGACAAACAAATTTCTTCTGGCATAACCTTTCATTGGATCCATTCCACCTTGTCAGATGCATCTGATGAAGTGGGATGGAGTCCACAAAAGTTTATGCCCAAAAATATGTGTTAAGTCTTTAAAATGCCACAAGACTGACTTCATTTGTACTGAAGTCAATGGAGCTATAACAATATACACCATCTGCAGATCTGCCCTGATAAATGCAAGGTACTTCCCCAAATCTACGTGATTTGTTAAGCACACATTGCATTTTAAACAGGCAGAAGATGCTATAGTGATACTGAGAGAGCATTATCAGCGGGCAGCATAAGAACCTGAAATGAATTGAATAGATGCTTCTTGAATTTTCTTATTTCCCTCTCCTGCCATTTTATTGTGTTGTTTAAAAGAACACTTTCAAGGTTGGTGCAGTAGGCCTAAAATTAGCTCTGCCGGCTTTCTTTTGTTTCTTGAGTGTGCAAATGCAAGTCATCCTTTCCTTCCACTCTCCTTCCCTGACAGGCTTTCTTGAACAGACAGGTTATTGAAAAAAATCATACACAAATTTCTGTCAACTGAGAGCAAGCTGTTCAGTTTCCATTAAAGGGAACAGGCTTCTTGTAATATCAATTCCTTGAATGCTCTGTCAAATGGAAGAGGCAGACTGTGCAGAGGGACAGCATGATTTTTGTGATTACAAACAATTCCAGAGCTCTGAGTGGGTTGTTTGCCAATTGCCCAGGTTAGCCGTCATTTTCACCCCTCAGTTTGGATGGTCAATAGATTTTTCTGGGATCTGGATCAATTTTATTTTCAAATAATGCTGCTAGTAGATGTTAAGTTGTGAGTCTGTTGATACTCCTTAAGGGCTACTATTGTAAAATGCTGGATGGAATACTTGTACACTGCTGTTTTCTGTTGGGTGCTGCTTTGTTGTTTGTAATGGTCCCTTCTTTTTTGGTCAAGCCAAAAAAAAAAAAAAGATGCAAGCTTGTCAGTTAACAGGGAATCTCCACAAGATCAAGTACTGGAAGACGAGCTTATCTGAACATAAATTCCCAATGAATTCTATTCCCAGTGTTACATGTACAGATATATGCTATGTCTACATTGCTCAGCAATTTTGAAAAAAACTTTTTTTGGGATAAGTATTTCAAAATAATTATCTCGAAAAAACTTTTTTTCAAAAATGCTATTCTGGGACAACAGTCTGGGAACCGCTCATTGTCCCGAAATACTGAGGCTTTTTTTTTTTTCTGAAAAAAAAAGTCTACTCCAGACTTTCTTCTTCACACACATGCAAAAAAAAAAAGAAGTCAATGGATGAGATAGGGAGGCTTTAAAAAAAAAAAAAAAAAAAAGCCTTTGCTGTGCCCAGCAATGTCTCTTTTCAAAAAAAAGGTATTTCAAAAAAGGCTTTTTTTAATATTAAACCAGGTTTAGCATTGCTGAAAAAGTGCACTGGTATTTCGAGATACCAGTGCACTTTTTCGAAAAAGCTAAACCCGCCAGCTTTTTAAAAATAAAAAGGCTTTTTTGAGGTAGCTTTTTCTAAAAAAAGCCATTGCTGAACATGGCAAAGGCTTTTTTTTTCTTTTTTTTTGAAAAAGCCTCCCTATCTCATCCATTGACTTTCTTTATTTTGAAAAACAAAGTCCAATGTAGACTTTCTTTTTTTTTTTTTTTTAAAAAGCGCTGCAGTATTTTGGGACAATGAGTAGTCCCCCAGACTAACATTGCAAAATAGCAGTTTTGAAAAAAAGTTTCTTCAAGTTAATTATTTCAAAATACTTATTCCAAAAAAAGTTTTTTTTCAAAATTGCTGAGCAATGTAGACTTGCCCATAGGGTATGTCTACACCTACTCTTTAAATCAAAATAATGATGATTATTTCAATTTAAAGTAGTGTGTGTCTATACTAGGTTTCCTTATTTTAAAATGAGGAGCTCCCTCATTTATTATTTCAAAATAATAAATCCTCACTTTATATTGAAATGACAGTTAAATTGAAATTATTATTTCAAAATAACTCAGTGTAGCCACGTTATTTCGATTTAACTGTTACTTTGATTTAACACTTTTTGCCCTTCTCCCTCCCAGGGTGCCTTCCTCTATATATTGGGTGGGAGCATGTCCCTTCTTGGGGACCATTTTGCCACACTTCTCATAGTGCCCCTCTCCTAAATTGAACTAGCAATTCCAGTCCATGGACATGCTAGTTCGATTTGAGTTTCTAGTGGGGACATGTTAAATTGATTTAACTTAAATTGATTTAATGATTTTTATTTTGATTCAGTTAGATCAATTTAGGTTGAATCAATTTAACAATCTAAGTAGACATAGCCATGGGCTTTAGTGGATGACAGATACACATATCTGTATAGATTTATAACCATGAATCATTAATAACTCTTGTAAGCAGCAATTTTGTGGATATAACATAATTTTGTGCAAAAAAATTCAACCAATAAAATCAAAAATACAAAAAAAAGTTTGAAGGTATTTAACCCCAAAAAAGAAAACAAGGGAAATGCAAATTATATAAACTTGGATGTCTTCTACTATTTACTATTTAATTAAAGAACTGCATTAAGGGAATATTAAAATTACATGATTAAATACTCAAAAGTCAGGAAATGACAGTTATGAGTGTGAAGGCAGCTGAGAAAATTAAATGAAAGATGCCCTAGCAGGCAGAAATTACAGACCCTGCTGCTCTTCTCTATAGAAGAAAATGGCCCATGGATCCAAGTAATCACACTTCTATTGACAGCACTCCCACCTTTTAATCATCCCTGCTATTCACCTCACCCTGCAATTTTGGGCAGGAAATCCCATGGGGCTGTCTGCCTTAAATCTTGCCTTTTCTCTCCCCCCCTCAATGGATCTGCATAAATTCTTGTATGATCGTGATCCTCCACATTCATAGAGCAGAATGTGTGACTTACATTGTTATTAAGTTTTACAGGAGCTCAGGGAGCATCAGTAGAAATAAAGAGCCATATTTTGTGCTAATGTAAGTTGTCACAGTTCCACCTATTTACACCAGCAGGGAATTTGGCCCATCCCATCTGTGATCAAGAGTCTACATTTCAGCCGTTGATAAAACTGGAACATCGCAAGACTTTCTCCTGTCAGGAGGACCAGTTCTGTCAATTGCATGGAGCCTAAGTATCCCAAAGAAAGACATGACGTACTTACTTGGCACTAGATTAGGATTTTTGCAGATCCTAAATAAGGGGTGGTGTGTAGGTACACTGCATCAGAAGCGGCTCAGGGACCACACTGTGACAGAGAGAGTCTCTGGTCACCCCCCGCCCCCTTTCCCAGATGTGGGAAGTAACTTGCAGCACCTCAACACCTGACATGACCTTTGTAGCTCCTCAGCTATAGTTTTGGGAAGGAAGACAGATGGCTTTGACCACCCCTACCTACTCACTCCTACTCACCTATGCTGGAGAACAAGTAGCAGTCCCAATACCTTCTGCTGCACACCTTGAACATAATACAAGTAATCCATGGAGTGGAAGAGAGTAATCATATGTCCTCACTGCGCTCCATGGGACTTTGGGTCCTTCCCTTTGAAAACAATGGACATATTCTTATTGACTTTCCCGGGAGGAGAACATGATTGTAACTACTTTCATCAAGATGAGGAAAAGGGAAAACAATATCACACTGTTAAAATCTGGAACTGTTACCTTATTGTTGTTACATTTAAAGATGGATTTATATGTGGAATGGGTGGGATGGGGGTGAGGGAATTTTAGTTGTTGTTTTGTTTTGTTTCTTTTTTTTTTTTTCCCCACAGCCTGATCCCACTGTGGTTACTAGGGCTGTACTAAAAGAAATTCTCACTCAACTCTCAGCCAGCCAATCTGCCCCCAAAAGCATTTCAGCTCTATCAGTTTGCATGGAAAGGTTTTGGCACATTGTTCACCCACACAGCACTGAATTCCACTGTGCTTATCAGACTATATTGAAAATAAGCTGGACCTGGCAAGGACACAACTATTTCAGTAATATCATATTGAATAGTTTTGCATATGTTTTTTCTCCAGTATTGTCTCAGAATAACCCCGGCATCAGTGCTTAAGCCTCCTTATCCCCTTTTTTGGCCTGAGATCTACAGTGCTTCCCTGCCAAAGGAGCTCCAGTCAGACAGATCTCTACTATGTTTGCATCATACCACATCGTGCTGACTTGGACAATATCAGTTGCAAATAATGAAACTTAAGAGCTGGGATGATCTCAAACAAAAAGTATAACAAAGCCTCATGTAGTGTGTTCAATCACAGAAATTAAAGCAAACAAGCCCCATCCTTTGAAGCTGGTGCCATAAATAGATTCAGATAGTAGTTTGTTACACTGGATGGAAGCAAAGGAAAAAGATTGGGCCAAATGCCTAGTATGAAATTCATGGTTTGCTGATTACCTAAATTACCTGGCACTGTACTCGCCCTGATCTTAGCGTGGTCTAGGCAAGAATCTGTTGTTAAAGGGACAATTAATGTGCTATTTTAATTTAAACTGAGATGGAAATAGAAGAGAAAATGAGACATGATATCAAAGTTCTGATGTTCTTAAAACCACATAAATATGACTCCCATTATCATCAACAAAGATACTCACAGAAAACCTATTGTTTAATGAACACACATTGGCAAAGAAGAAGTCTTGTTTTGAAATTGCATGTGATGATCACAGATCAGGACTACTTCTACTAATCTGGTCATTGCCATATGTTTGCTGCTACAAAAGTTATAATATAATTTGTCATTATCAGAGAGAAATGTGTGACTACTTATTATGGGTAAGCTAAGGCTATGTCCATACTGGTGTGCCTGTTTGACCATGTACATTCTCATAGTTCCCCAGGCCCATGCTAAGTGTCCACACATGCTGTGCTAGACATAGGTATAAGGCTATGTACACACATATATATCCACCTCCATACTGCCACTTCTGTTTCATGATGTAAGCTCTACCATTTCAGCCGTGGTACCCCTGAGTTCTGCGTCATAGGAAAACACTAGGAACTGCTTTTCTGTGTGTTATTGGTGTTGTCCTCAGCTTTCACACATTTGCCAGTGGCAGTTCCTGCTCACCTCTCCCTCTTGCCAAACTCAGTGGAAGTCATGGCGCAATTGGATGACGATCTGGTTCTACTCCTGCTACTTATTGTGGGACAAAGGTTTATGCAGTCCCACAGACGATCAGTGGGCCATGACTTCTGGTGTTGAAAAACCAACACAGTGTGGTGGAATCACATAGTTTTGGAAATCCAGGATGATCAGAAGTGACACAGGACTCACAAATGAAGTAACTGCCTTCACAGAACTAGGCGCTAAATTGTACCATACTTCCGGTGCCAAAACATCCAATTCGGGGAAGCCTTACCAGTGCAGAAACAGGTGGTCTTTTCCCTGTATTGGGTCTGTACTTCAAAAAGGCTTTGTCTAAACTGGGGGGGTTCAGTTAAGTCAGTCTAAGAAGGTCAACTTGAAAGTGACTTAAAGTCAACCTTGTTAGGTCAAATTAAGGGAATGTCTACAATGGAAGCCATTCCCTGGGCCCAGGCCCAGGCCCCACCCCAGGGCCCAATCCAGCTCCAGGGCCCCAATTCAGCCCGAGGAGCCCAATCCAGCTTCTGCCACCACCAACAGGTGGCTTGGACCATGATCTGGCCCCGGGGCAGGGTAGGGGACAGGGCCCAGGCCCAACCATTCCTGCCCTGTAAAGTTGACTTAAAAGCTTAAGCCAACTTTCAGGGCAGATTTTATTAAGTTGACTTAAACAAGTGCTTAGGTCAACTTAACAAATTCTAAATTTGGCTGTGGAGTTTCTTAGGTCAACTTAAGGCAGGTTAAGTTGACCTAAGGCTCCAGTGTAGATATACCCAAAAGTGCTAAGAGAGTGATGGAGCCATACTGGGTCAGGAGACCCAACCCCCTCAGCAGTGGTTGAAAGTACTTGATATGATGATCTGCTTAAAAGCAAACACCAACAATCAATTGGGGTAGGGTGAAGGAGCGGCTGTCTAAAGCAGTGGTTCCCAATCTTCTTCAGGCCAAGGACCCCTTTTTAACAAAAAAAAAAAAAATCTTTGCAGCCCCCTGGCTGATTATGTAATCTGCTGGGACAGCCAGTGAGTGGCACCACTGCCACCATGGCCCATGCTGGTGGGGAGCCGAGACATGGTGGCTATGGCTCCTGCCCTTGCACCTCCCACGGAGCTGCCACAGCCTCATCCCCCTGCTGGGATCTGGCTGCGAGTGGGGAGAGGCAGCCCTGGCAGGGTGCATTGGGGCTGCAGCTGGATTCTGACCCTGATAGGGGTAGGCTCCACAGAGCCCCCTGCAACATGTCCGCAGACCCCTGGGTGTCCCTGGACCTCAGGTTGGGAACCACTGGTCTAAAGGAAAGAAGCCAATTCTCAGCTTCTGGATCAGTATGATCCACAGGAGAAGGGTATGAACTGTGTATAAGATCCAACCAGGAGTCTGGCCATTCTCCCCTCCCTGCTGAAGGAGAATAACTGGAGACTGAGAAGTGAGTGGGGAGTACCCTTTGACTAACTGCACTGGTGGGACTGATTGGGAACTGTCCACTGCACGGCAGAGCGCTGGCACCACACCCCAGACTGAAGAGACAGGAGGGGATGTAGAAAGTGGCCCAGGGGAAGCTGGTTTGGTCTATTAGAAAGAGGCAGCTGAGGCATTGGCCTCTCCCCATTTGGCCCCAGGCTGGGACCTGGTGGAGAAAGAAGGCCCAGGTCCTTCCACCTTTCCATACCTCCATCTGGGCGAAATCAAGGAGTACAGGGGATGACAGACTACTGCTCAGCCACTAGGTTCACAGACTGCCCAGCAAGGCCATCTCAAGACTCTGGGAACTCTATCCATGACCTACCCCCTAGGCCTGGTGGTCTCTGAGTGACACCTGCTACATGCTCTGTGGAAGCTGGCAACACCAGAAAGTTATCAGATAGCTTAACTTGCAAATCTTTTGGTGGTTGGAAAGTCCACTGTCATGGTCATGGCCATGAAAATTTTTGAGGCAATTAGTAATAGCTGGATCTCACAGCATGGGGTTCTGAACTGTCTAGGAGCCATCAATAGTACCCATATCCTAGTACTATGCTGACAAAAGGGCAAGTGAATGAACTGAAAAGAATATTGTTCACTTTTCTACAAGACTTAGTGGACTATAGATACAGGTTCAAACCAACATTGGAAACACTGGAAAGGTTTGTGAGGCCAGGATGCTGAAGAGATTAAGCTTGTAACTGAGGAGTAAAGATGGAACTCTGTTTCTCAGAAACACATTGGTTCTCTATGACGTGACTGCGCCAATGGTTATTCTAGGGGACCTCCACATACCAGCCACTAATTTGGCTCATGAAACCATATCCAGAAATCAATGACCATGGAAAAGGAGAATTCAATTACAAACACAGTAGCTGCATAAATATCATGGAGTGCCTGTCCAATAGGCTGAAAGTCTCGTTAACACTGCTTATGTACCTGTCTGGATGCCAATGTGGCCAACCAATTGCCTAATAGTCACATGCTGTAGAGTCCATAATGTTTATGAAAATAAAACGGAGTGCTTCTATAACCCAGCCATAAGGGATCCCTAAAAGAGATTGCACCTTTTTAGGCACATGAGTTGCATTTCCATCCCAAGTGAGCATAGGAGGCAGAGAATGACATCTGGCTGTGCCAAGGGGCACCATGCAGCATCTGGAAAAGCACTCAAGTACACATTGGTATGTATTTTTGGGGCTATGTAGCTTTATGGTGGTTTTGTTCCTCTGTAGCTGAGACTCATTAGTTATTTGTTCCTGTGACAATTCACCTTTTACAGACAGTTATACCAGGTTGCCTCCACTGGGCTCACGCTTTAGGGAGTTGTGTCATGAAGGGTAGCTGGCAAGTTGTAATGTGGTCATTTCACTGGTTTGTATAGTTACCAAATAATAAAGAGGTTCATATACGTCCTTTACATGTTGTGATTTTGCTGCTTTCAGAAGTCCCAGTGCATATAACAATGCACTTCTCCTGTCCCTCCTGTGTGTCCTTGGGTCTTCAGATACTTCTTGACTTCAGGTGGGGCTGTGGAGTGGGACAGACAGAAAAGTATTTGCAATGTGATGGCACCATTTAATCATGCTGTTCCTATTCATGTGCTGTGAATTGTGGGGCTCAAACCTGAGCTGAAACCATTCAATGCCATTCAGCAGACTTGGGATGGAGAATTTGCACATGTCAAGGAAACTATAACATTTATTGCAAGTAGCATATTGGATATATAATTTAAATATTTTAAAGGGAAATGCAAAGGAATGAAACATAACAGGACTGATTCTGTGAGTAACACCAGACAAATGTTAAAGGTCTTTAAACGCATCTGCTTTCTCTCCACAGCTGCTGGAAATGGTGGGGGAAGGAGTGAATGAGTATGGAAAATTTTTCTTGGGGACAACCACAGACATCCCCTGTGCAAGGATGGGGGGCATTCGGTGGACTTCAGGGACTCCTGCGGACACTGTTCCTGTCCTGGATGCTCAGGAAGAATATGGTCCTGGGAGTCCAAAAGGTTCCTTTTGGTCTCTCTAGGTGCAGGAGGAGGTATTCTCTGCCTCAGAAGCATCCTGGGAAGCAGCTAAAGGAGGAGGTGCTGAAGATTCATGGAGAGAGATGCAGTGGTCACGGAAGCAGGGAGACCTCAAACCCGTTCAGCCATCAGTTCTATCAGCCTCTCTATTAACGTCCTTTCTTCCTGAAGAGCCCAATCCTCCCATGCCCTGTGGAACTCGAACTGCTTCTCATTCATCCTGTCCATATCAATGAACTGGCCTTCCATGGTGCTCTCTATCTCCCCTTCTGGTCTCTAGGGTGCTGCTCCTTCTGCCCTCTAGCATAATGGGTTCCTTCTTGGAAGCTGAAGGTTCTGCTGGTCTGGTTCAAAGACAAATGTAATATATATTTATTGTCTTTGAGCCAGACCAGCAGAGAGAGACAGAGAGAGAGAGAGATATTCTGGACTGGCAGGTGATCAGATAGATAGATAATCTCCTTTGGAAGAAATGGAGATATCCCCCCATGTAACATAACGTTGGGGTAGAGGACCACAGTACTGATACTTTCCAGGATTCCAGGAATGCAAGTGTGTTAGACTGTCCTTGGCTGTCAGACAAATGGTGCCGCTCCTGAGGAAGGGACAGTGGCTATTAATAGTCCGATCAATATACTAATGTTTTGGGTGTTTTTAAATATAGTTTTTGTAGTCTGAAAAGGGATGATGGCACTTTCTTCCATGGGCTGTTACCAGTTTCTTCTTTAAAGACTGGCCAACATTTGGAAAACATAGCAGTTCTTTACATACCATAATAGAAAAGAGAGGTGACTTTAGTCCTATAGAGGACATCTTACAATCTATGCCAGGAAGATATATCTGGGAATAGTCATCCTTCTCCATGTTAATGGATGTAGAGGTTAGTCAGCTATGACAGTGGACCAAGCATGATTGCACTGTTGTTGAACCTGAGATCCAGCTGGGAGTTTTGCTACCCCAGGAATTGCTGAAATACAATTACAGGATTGGGAAGCAGTTTGGCTAAAAATTGACTCCATTGTCAGTTGACATATGGAGTTCCCAGGGGCAGGTAGAAACAAACTACCCACACCACCCACTAGCCAACCTCCCCCACCCGCATCACCAGAAAACCGAGCCCTTGTACCAGCTTACCAATGGTGAAGTGGGTAGAGGAAGAAAGGGACACACTGCAACTTTATCTGGTTCCCTGAAGTTTGAGATCAGCATCACAAGCCACTCTTCTCCCCACAGCAAAGGAACAATGCACTATGTTTGTCCAACTGCCAGTCCAGAGCCTTCCCTCACCTGCAGTTCCTCTGTCCTGTGCAGCCTTCTTTGGATCATGGGGAGGCCTAATATAAGGATAGGGACATCAACATTTTTTGTAATCTTCCAAGGGAGAAAAGGATTGTTGTGATGTTCTTCAGTCAACTAGTATGCCCTTCGCCATCCCAGATCTAACTCCCCTCCATGTCAACCTTCACCTGGCTTCCATGTGGCTCCCATTATAAGGAGACAGTAAGAGCTGAAGATGAGGTACTGAAACCAGGTAATCTTCCAAGGAAGAAAAGACAGCTGTTACTGACTTTAGGGAGCCAACTATACATTTTCTATCCCTGTCCTATTCCCTACAACCCCATTCTAAACTAGTCCCCTCCTTTCCTCCAGTCTGCATGGTCCCCTGCTGCCTGATTGCTGGCCAAGAAATGTGCAGACACGTTGGCACAATAATTGTTCCATAATAATCTTTTTTGTGGATTCTGCCACATGCACAATAGTGGTTCATGGGAAATCAATAAAAGCACTAGTTAACAGCATGTCTTGCCTGCAAGCCATTTCAGGGTGGAGCAGATCAGGGCTAGATTTAAATTCAAGAATTTATCATAAGAGCAAGACAGAATATTGGAAAGGAGGGTGAAGGTCAATTCTAACATGCCAGCCTTGGGTTCTGCTTCCTGCCCTGACTCAGAATCCTCCTTGTTCCACCAGGTTCTCTGGGTAAAGGCAAAACATGCCATAAACCTCATCCTTGGGGGATTACTCAGCAGGCCCTTCTGCTTCCTTACCCTGGCCCTCATTGGCATCTCACTGGATGATGAGGCCAGCAAGGCTGAGGAGGGGTCAAGAGTTATTTCAATCTGTGTACTGTAGGGCACCCAGTCCAGTTCATTGTGGAAGGGGCTCGTACGATGGTCCCTCCTGAATCAACAACTGGAGTTTTTTGCCCTAATGTACAGGTACCTCAAGTACAAGATGCATTCTCAGCCCTAGGACACATTCCATTCAATGCCCACCTTTGCCAGCCTGTGAAATATCCTGGTATAGCTGAACACTATTGTCCCTCCAGTTGAAGGTATGGAAGATAGTGTATGCAACCAGACACTGATCAGCACACAGCTGTGGTCAGACTGTACAGAGGCTCTCAGGACAAGATACATGTTTACCTGCAATGATGAAAAGTGCAGTGGAAAGCTGTTCTGATGTGGTCAACACAGCTTGCTATTACCTGTGAGACAGAAACACAGGGACCTTTCTAGATTGAATAAAAGTCAGGCAGAAAATAGTTCAGTGCATTGAGGGAAAAGGGATGGAGGACTACTGAAACTCATGACCTGGTACACATAACTTGTTCCATCCATACTACACACTGGCATGGGTAGAGGGTCATGCCACAGTGTGAGGTGTGTATGACTATGTCTAAATCTGAAAGCTTAGCTCAGACTTGATTAGTTCAAACTAAGCAGTGCCTGGTTAGTTCAAACTAAAAAAAAAAAAACAACAACAGGGAGTTGTGTGGCACTTTAAGACTAACAGGTTTATTTTTTGCATGAGCTTTCGTGGGAGAAGATCCCACTTCCTCAGATGCTTTGAAGATGGGTGAACTTACAGAAAGGAATGAAACTAAATGCAAGGGGGTGTAAAACATAGGATCAGGTCATAAAGTAACAGCAAATCTGACCTGATCCTATGTTTTACACCCCCTTGCATTTAGTTTCATTCCTTTCTGTAAGTTCACTCATCTTCGAAGCATCTGAGGAAGTGGGATCTTCTCCCATGAAAGCTCATGCAAAAGATAAATCTGTTAGTCTTAAAGTGCCACACAACTCCTTGCTGTTTTTTTTACTGGACTAGACTAACACGGCTATCCCTTTAGAAATAGTTCAAACTAACCACAGTGTAGGCCACCGACCTCCCTGGCCCATTGGAAGGGCTTCCCCAACTGGTGGTCTCAGGGAATTAGCTGGAGGGGGCATCCCTTCTGGTGACTGGGCATCTGGCCCCCAGACGAGGCAGGCAAGGTAATCACAAAGTCTATGGCCCCGTCCCCAGGCAGGGCAGGCAATCACAAAGTCTATGGATGGCTCGGGGAGTCAGAGATTACTCGGGTGGCTTTTAGCCAAGAAAAGGGGGTTGAGGAGGGAAACGCAGACCAACCGGCTCCACTGCGTCCCAGCCCAGGGCCCTAGGCAGTGATAGAAGGGCTCTGCCTCCGGGTCAGCAGGGCTCCAACTGAAACATGTTCCCCTGTGGCATTACCCAGTGTTCCACCCTCACTGGGCTACTTCCTCCACCCCAGCCCTGGGTAGCTGTTTCCAGAGGGGGTAGCTGTCCTTGGGGTCTCCTTTGTAGAACGCTTGTGGGATCCCAGCAAAACCCTCTGTGTCCATGGGCGGCAGGTCTGGTAGTTCCTCTAGCCCATCAACAAGGGGCAACTCCTCCAGTATGCATGGCCTGTACATCACTGGCGGTTCCTTCTCAGCCAATGGGAGCTCCTCCAGGTCACAAGGGATCTAGTGGTCAATATCCATCTCCTTGATTGGTTGGGGGTCAGCCCCAACACAGGGCAGCCTCAGGGTTCCCCTCCCAATCACACGGTCCTGGGAGGCTGGGTGGGTCGTATGGCCTGCCTGCCAGAGGAGGCTGGGTTCTCTGCTTGGCCAAGGCTGGTCTCCTTCCCTCCAGCTGCCTGCCCGCAGGCATATCCTTCTCCTTCAGCAGCTCAGCCCCTACTGAGCTGCTGACTGGGGTTTTTATATTCCCCCTTCCAGTCTTGGCCCCACCCTTCTTCTTCTGGTCCCTGGTGTCTGCAGTTCCCCAGTCTGACCAGGGATGGCATTCAGGCCCTTCCTCTGGCCCTAGCTCTGAGGGAGGCCACAACATCCACTTATACACAACTTTTTAGTTTGAACTACCTATGCTTCTTTTAGTTTGAACTATCTTTTTAGTTCAAACTAAAAAAAGTGCAGTTAGTCCAAACTAAAACCTAGTTCAAACTAAAAAAACACAGTTAGTTCGAACTAACCACTTAGTTTGAGTTTAGTTAGTTTGAACTAGCATGGCTACTAAGTTCGAAGTAAGCACTAAGTTTGAACTAACCATTTGAACTAATTAGTTCAAACTAAGCTCTAAATTTTTGGTTCAAACTAGGAAAAGCCTAGTTTAGGCAGGGACCAAATTAGGCTGTATTAAGCCTCCTTAATCTGGACTAATTTGCTAGTGCAGACATAGCCTACTTGTCCTGCAGGAGTGTTAGCTTACTTACCCCATCCTCACTTTCAGATACGTGTTTCTGGATTTAGATGTCGACAGTACTGGGGTTATGGCACAACCACACATGGACACATGTACAGTCACTAGTTTAGTTCTGCCCTAAAGCAAAAATATATTAAAAGTAACATTTTTAACCCATTAAATATGTGGAAGTAAAATATTGAAAGATGTAGCAGCTAATTCACTTCAATTTAATTGACCAGACTCTGAGTTGCTTGTGGGGTGCTGCAAGCAGCTCAGAGCCCATTCTGACTCCTAGCCTGCTCCTAGCCCCCACAGCCTGAACAGAGGGGCTGAGGGGAGGGTGGTCGGCATGCATTCAGGGTGGCGGGGGGAAGCATGCTGAGCAGGGGTTCCCTGGTGGGGAAAGGAATCCTGCCACAGTTCCCTGGCTGGCCAACAAGGAAGGGAGCCCCCCCAGGAGAATCCCTCCCCCTGGGAGGAAACCAGCCTGCCGGGGGACTCCCTACTCATTATTTTGAAAAAAGCTGATTCTGTGGCTTGGAATGGTTTATTTATTTCAAAATAACTTCTATTTTGAAATAAAAGCAGTTTTTATTATTTCAAAATAACACCTTATTAGTTCAAAATAATGAAATGCTTATTTTGAAATAATAAAATGCTTGCATGGACAGGAAAAAGTTATTTCGCACTAAGCCTCTTTATTTTGAAATAACTTTTAAATGTAGGCATACACTGTGGATGGAAAGTGGTACATAAAAGCTGAGTCTGAGGGCAGGTCCACACTGTTGGTGGCAAGTTCACCACTGTTAGTTCAATCTTTCTGGTTCAACTGAGTGATCAGTGAAGACCTGCTCAATCAATCTAGAAGTTGATGTTGTAAGTCCACCCCACATAAGAAGAGTAGTGCTAAGCTGATGGGACTGCATTTTGCTTCAACTTAGTACAGCGGAGATGTTAAGTAAGTAGGCATTTAGAAAGTTGAAGGGAGATATGCAAATTATTTTATGTAGCTTGCATATCTTCCTTCCACTGCCACCTAAAGCCTTAGTATTATTATTCACTGTACTCCAGCAAAGGGTCTGCAAATTTCTATAAACATCTATTGGTATTCTCTAGCTGTCACACAGGAGTGTTCCATAGCCCTGTGGCACTTAAAGACTAACACATTCATTTACTGCATGAGCTTTTGTGGGAGAAAATTGCAATTCATCAGATGGTTTGAAGATGGGGGGAACTTACAGAATGGGAGTAAATAAATGCAGGGAAGTACCAGACCAAGGCAGAACAAACTTTTCTTTTCTTTCCTTTATTCCTCATAGCTTTATATATTCCTGTGTAAGTTATGTCAGGAATCCAGAGTTAATGGTCTTAAAATGTGCAACAGTAGTTTAGTCAAGCTGAGAAACACACTCTGGATTTTTATTCCCTTGTGTGGTCTTAAAGGATGGTTTATCACACCCAAGAGCAAGGGATTTATTTACTCAGCAGTAGTAGTCCCTTCTTAGCTGAAACAATAGCAACACTAATTGGTTGGCAATGATGAAGCAGAACTTTTCAAAAAGTAGGGCCTTCTGGAGTAAATGTTTCTGGGCACAATTCTGTAAAGATCTGGCCAATGTGAGGATGTGACCATTGCCATCTACTTGATGAAAACACTACTTTACAGCTGTGGGTCATCGTCCTACTCTGCTAATAATGAGAAGCAGTGGTAAAGGGTTGTGATTTTGGCCCAGCTGCAACTGTTAATTTCCAATTAGTCATGATAGTCATTGTAGATGACAACCATGAATTAGGCTAGATGGTCATGGATTTGTTACTTTACCATCGTGCAGTGATTAAGCGTATCTGGGGAGGTGTTTTGTTTTGTTTTGTTTTGTTTTGTTTTGTTTTGTTTTGTTTTTTGGGGTTTTTTGAGATTATTCTCAGTGCAATGATTGCATAGAAATTGGAAGACCATGTGCAAAGGAGGAAAACATGCTAACTCCTTTAGACTGTGATCTTCTTTTACCTCTTGTTTCCCACTCCAGATATGTATTCTTTTGGTACATCTGATTGGGCAGTTTCCCAAAGCTAGTGGGATCCAGGAACTTGTTGGGTGCCCTGTTCCTTTAAAATTTAAAGCCACTCTGAGCTACTACTGCACGCTAACTACATTCCCTGCACTGACACAAGATTTTATTCTTGGGAGAATAGAGAAAGGGTACTCAAAGTCTCAAGATAACCAAAAGAAGATTTAGTCTACTAGCAAAGCAAGAAGGGAAGAAGATGTTCGTTTCAGTTCTGCATGTGGAACAAATTCAGAATGAGCACTACAAATCAACAAGGCAAAGCAAGTCAAGAGAAGAGAGTTTTGTACTTCTACTGGGTATTTCATGCTGAAGCTGAAAAATTTCTCACATATCATGAAGTCCATGCAGTTTGTTTGGAACTTATTGTATTCTAGATCTCTTCTTATTTCAGCAAGAGATGGGATCAATCCAAAGCCCTTTTTTCCAGCCACATTCTTGCGAAGTTTGGCCTTTGAAGCTCAGCTGCATAGCTTCATAGGAAGCCACACACTAACTCCACGTGCAATCAGATCCAGATCTGAATATTTCAACTCAGGTGCATCCAAGTCCTGTTTTGTTTTAATCAAGCCATAAATCTTTGCTATGTCATTTCATGAATCTTTACTATATGATGAATGAAATGTCAGACTTGTTTGTAAAGGAGCTTTATTTGAGACCATGACCCTTTTACGTCCAGTACAGAGTGCCTTATACAGTGATCCCATTGATATTAGCCACAATCACTGCCAGTACAGATCCAAAAGCTGTTATGATAGAGGCCATACAAGTACCCAGAAATACACTTTGGGCAAATTTTGTAATATACAGGACTCAGACCTTTTACTGCCTGACATAGGTGATGTGGTAAAACATGTAAGTCCTGTTTGCCCAATAGCCTCAAATAAAGCTACTGCCAATGGATCTGCACCAGTGGTGAATTATGGTTATAGAGTTTGTTAGCGTACCTGAGGGCAGGGTGTGTCAGTTTTTGTATGTGCAAAAGAGACAATGAGTATATGATTGTTCAGTTCATTATCCCCAAAAAGAAGAGACCAGTGAAAATGCTATATTAATTTAAAAACAATAAATATCAGAGGTAGGAATTTAAAGACACCTAAGGGAGTTTAACATCCAAATCCTCTTGAATTACAATAGGAAATGCAATGGGATTTGGGCACCTAACTCCAGCTTAGAATACTGATGATGATGCCGTAAGAGAGAAAAACTATAAACACAGTCATAGATTTACCTCAGTGAAGCAAAGATCTCTAGGCCAGGCATTTACACTTCATCTTTTCCCAAGCTGATTAACACTGATTCCATACTCTGCCTAACAGTAATAATCAAATAATTTCCATTTATGACAATGTCAGACAAATCCCTGCACAGACATTAAGTTTATTCCCTAACTAAAATAAGCTCTAAATGTCTTCACATCATAGACTAAAATTATTTATTCCAGAACACGGACACAATATACGGCACCTATATTGATCCAGTAATGATCAATGCTAATAGTGTTACAGATAAGCATGGCTGCACCAAAGGCCTCCGTCAGGATTGAGCTGTGTGTTGTACAAACACAGATAGAGAGACAATCCTCGCTCTAGAGGGCTCATACTCCAACACCCCAGTCATGCAACGGTATCTGAACAACTGGACCCTTTATGAGACAGAATAAAGTCCTATTGCCTTCAGTGGGGGGGGGTGTCTGCATATGCACAGGGATGCACCTAACAGCATGTGGTTTCAGGACTGGGGACAGGAATCATAGTGCAATATATATTCAGTAGGTCTGATCTTATGATGTAAAAAGTAATGCTATAGAACTTTAACAGAATAGAACTTGGCATATAATAGTTTTAAGTGGAACCTTATTGATGATCTAGAAAATATTCCATATGTTTTTTAATCTTTCCAAAAAATAAATTCAGCTCCCATAACTCTAAGGAGAAAGAACAGATATGGGCACCTGCAAATATCGAAATGTAAAACTATTTCTTTCAGAAAATGGGCAAAAGCTCCTATAAATAAAGGAACAATATATAAACTTAGATGTATAACAGTACTTACTCTCCAAATGTGGCCTTCCTAAATTTATTGATCCCTGGAAAAAAACATATGACAGCATGAAGCCAGCAAGAAGCAGATAATGGACTGTCTTCAAAGAGGATCCTTTTATTCCATACACAGCAGTAGGTGATAAATGGTTCTAATGTCAGTGCATACTATTTTCCTCTGTTTTTTTTTTCTTGCAGCATATCTCAGATCAGAGACTAATAGCCCCCCAGGATAAGATAGCTTGACACAACCTCTTTCCATCTGTGATGGCTGCAGTTATCAAACATCTGTCAGTAACTTGAAACAGGGAAGATGCATATATTTTCTGCTTGACTACTGTTGTAGTTTTCTCTCACTGCAAACAGAAGAGACTTTCATAACAGGTGTTTACTTGCAGGTTCAGTTTGTACTTTAGACTCTTGCTTTCAGGAATCTTTTTGTGGGTGCCATGAAGCATTTACCAACAAAGTACTGGTCAATTTAACCCCAGGGGAAAGGACCCTGGATAGGTTTTGCTGGAAGATTAAAAACTAAAATATTAGAGTGATAAATATTTCTGACTCTAGAGGTATGTAGTAAACAGTGTCATCCTACATTTTCATGTTGAACTCATAATCACTTGGTCTTTGCAGGTAGGATCCCACCCACAGTGGGATTTTTCACCAGCTGTAAAATCTTCTTGCAGTGGACACAGTGGCATTGATTTAAAAGAAGCCCTAACTGTTGCTTACCTTATAAGTGTAAACCATCTCTGATGGCTCCAGGAAGAATTGGAAGAATTGTCTAGCGACTTTGAAGTCTGGGTTCTATCCTCAGCTTCATTTGTAGAATGGGGGATAGCATTTTCCTTCCTCCTAGGAATGTTGTGAGGATAATATTGACTCATGAATATGAGTTATTCAGATCCTGGGATGATGAGGAGCAGATGAGGGCTTAGATAAGATTTGGGTATATAGAGCATTTTGTTTCAAGATCACATAATACAGATTTTAATAAAAACATTGATATGACTTTGGAACAATGTAGTCCTCCCCCAGAAGCAGCTATGTAGTTCCTTCATCCTAAAGTGACTGGCACAAAAAGGGTTACAACCAGCTGGCAAAACACCAACAGATGTTGGCCCTTACTGCAGGAGGTGCTGCTGAACCCAGGCACATGATGAGCTCAGCTGAAGCTAATTACATAGGCACCGAAGGGACCAAGGAGATATAAAAGGGGGAAGCTAGGCTCAGAGCCCTTGTTTTGAGTTCAGAGGGTACAGGAAAAGTTAGCAAGGAACTTACATGTTTTTGAGGTGTAGCTGTTGGAAGCACTGTTTTGGTTACTTGTGGACTATAGAAACCTCTATTAGCCTTTATCATTTGGTAGAGGGTTGCAAATATTTGCTCGCTGGGGTGACCTCATGGAATGTGCATGTTGTGTTTGTGGGGAGGTCCTGCTATAGTCCAAGAAGGGCTCTAATCCATTTTGATTAACAAAATGCAGACCATTCAGCATTACATCTGAGAGCATTTCAATTCCTTCCTGACCCACAGCATTTTATGGGCATCTTGTCTTTAAAGCAGAGCTTATGTTTATAGGGAAGGTGGCTTTTTGCAAATCAGCAGATTTGCACATCCAAAGCTAGTCCAGACTGTGATGAGTTCTGAAAATTAGCAGATTGGATGTGGTAGAGAGTGTAACTTCAGTATTCACTGGATAAAAGTTAACATAGATATATTGTTGATGAGTTGAGTTAACACACAACAAAATATTGTTAAACAGAAGCTGTACAGAAAGTCTCAACTAAGTATGTGGTGATGTGATCACAAAAGTAGATCCTAAGTTCACAAGAATAAACAAACCTGCAGGATTTATTTCATACTACAGCCATATTGCTAGTTCTATTAGATAAGTATGGGACCTGCATGGTATTGTTAATTGTTTTACTGCTGGGATTCCATATGCTATTGGGTAAGAGAATTAAGCTTAGATTCTTAAAGATACTTGGGCTTCTAACTTCCATTGATTTCACTGATCAGAGCCTTAACCTCTCTGTGCCTCAGCTTCATTGCTGTCAAACAAGGATGATAATAGTCTGTGTAAAGGGCTTTGATCCTTCCTTATGAAGGGAGCCATACACCTGAAAATGCCAAATACTATCATACCCTTATCATGCAGGCTGGGCAATAGCTTTTGCTGAAAATCTCTTTCCTTGTAAATTCACTCAGATTCCCTTATTCTCTAAAAAATGCTCCAAATGTCAGGTGTCTCTTGGAACCCAGATTTTAGTTTTAACCAATGAATAAGCAATAGCAACATATGTACTCTTAAAACATAGTGCCACTGTTCATATTCAGGTAGCCTCAGTGACTAAGTAGTTATGAATGAAATATAGCAAACTGCTTATATACAGAGGATTTTCTCAGAGATCCCCCCCACCCCCCATGATCATTTATGGTGGAATCAGCACATCTTAAGAGGGTTTTTTGCATCTGTGGTCTAGGAAAATTCAGAGTGAAATTATGCCAGCAGACACATCATTCACTGACAATCTTTTAACAGAGAAGCTACTTGTGATTTCTTGATTATGAATATGATCCAAGACTTGCAATCACTCAGCTCATGAAGAAGTGTGTGGAGTATTGTGGAAAAATCGTGACTTTTGGAGAAAAAAATACATATTTATTTGTATTTCACTAGCACTTAGGAACTCCAGTCATGGCCAAGAACATTGTTTCCTCAGGTTTGTAAAAACAGGACAAAAAGTATCTTACCCTCATTTTTCATCTTCCCATCCAGGGACAAAAGATAGATTTTCCACAGGCAAAAACTGACTTAATTTTGATAAACTGCTAAAATTTATATTCCTAAAATAGCCCTTACCGTGCACATACAGGACCCAGCTTCACTGAAAGTTTATATAGGAAGGAAAATGGCAAAGAAACTGGTCATGGTAGCATTTAACTTCTAAAATGGGAATTACACAAAAATGAGGGAGTTAGTTATACATAAATTGAAAGGAACATTCACAAGTCCTGTGCCCTGCATGGAAACTGTTTAAAAACACCCTCCATAACAGAAGCTCAAACTAAATGCATAACTCAAGTTACATAAAAACAGCAGGAATAAGACAGGGGAAAAAACGCAAAACAAAACAAGAAAGCCACTGTTAAACAGCAAAATAAAAGAAGCAGTTAGATACAAAAAGACATCTTTAAAAACTGAAAGTCAAATCCTTGTGAAGCCAGCTGAAAAGAGCAGAGATTCTGGCAAGTCAAGTCTAAAAATATAATCAGGCAGGTCAAGAAATTTTGTGTGTCTTTAGCAAGTTCCTCTTCAAATTATAACAGTAAAAAATGTTAAGTACGTCAGAAATAGGGGACCTGCCAATTAGTTAAAGGGCAGTTTTCACAATGGACAAAGGTGAATAGCAGGGTCCTCCAAAGATCTTTATTATACAGAGTATTCATGAGTGATTGAGATAAGAGGATGAACACTGAAGTGGCAAATTTGAAGATGATCCAAAATTACTGAAGATAGTTAAGTCCAAAGCTGACTACCAAGAGTTGAGATCTCCCAAAACTGTTGACTAGGCAGCAAAATGGCAGATGAAATTCTATGTTGATAATAATCCACACTGGAAAACATAGTCCCAACTATACATACAAAGCAATGGGGTCTAAATTAATTGTTGCCACTCAAAGAGATCTTGTAGTCATTGCAGATTGCTCTCTGAAAAAATCTGCTCCATGTGCAGTGGCAGTGAAAAAAGGTATCATAATGTTAGGAATCACTAGGAAAGGAATAGAAAATAAGACACAATATATCATAATGCTGCTATACAATATTCATAGAACACCCACACCTTGAATATTTAGTGCAGTTCTTGTCACCTCATCTCAAAAAACAATATATTAGAGTGGGAAAAGGTATAGAGAAAGGCAACAAAAAATTATTAGGAATATGAAACAGCTTCCATATGACAAAAGAGAAAAAAGACAGGGAGTGTTCTGTTGATTAAGGGGGCTGTAATATAGGTCTGTAAAACTGAGAATGGCATGGAGAAAGTGAATAAGGAAGTGTTCCATATTCCTACCATATGAATTAGGAGTCACTCAATGAAATTTAGACAGCAGGTTTAAAACAAACATAGAAAGTAATTTTTCCACACAGCGCACAGTTCATAGAATCATAGAATCCTAGGGTTGGAAGGGACCTCATAGGTCATCTAGTCCAACCCCCTGCCAGAGGCAGGACCACTCCCACTAAACCATCCCAGTCATGGTTTTGTCCAGCCGGGCCTTAAACACCTCTAAAGATGGAGACTCCACCACCTCCCTTGGCAGCTCATTCCAATGCTTCACCACTCGCCTAGTAAAAAAGTTTTTTCTAATATCCAGCCTCGACCTCCCTAACTGCAACTTGACACCATTGCTCCTTGTTCTGTCCTCTGTTACCACCGAGAACAGTCGAGCTCCATCTTCCTTAGAGCATCCCTTCAAGTAGTTGAAGGTTGCTATCAAATCCCCCCTCAATCTTCTCTTCTGCAGACTAAATAAGCCTAATGCTTTCAGTCTTTCCTCATAGGGCTTGTGCTCCAGCCCTTTGATCATTTTGGTTGCCCTCCTCTGAACTCTCTCTAGCATGTCCCTGTCCTTTTTGTAGTGGGGAGCCCAAAACTGAACACAGGATTCTAGATGTGGCCTCACCAGTGCAGAATAGAGGGGAATGATCACATCCCTAGATCTGCTGGTAATACTTCTTTTGATGCAGCCCAGTATGCCATCAGCCTTTTTGGCAGCAAGAGCACACTGCTGACTCATATCTAGCTTCCCATCCACCATGACCCCCAGGTCCTTTTCTACACTGCTGCTTAGCTGAATGTTTCCCAGCCTGTAGCAGTGCATGGGGTTTTTCCATCCCACATGCAGGATTTTACACTTGTCCTTACTGAACTTCATAAGATTTTTATTGGCCCATTGTTCCAATTTATCTAGGTCTCCCTGAATCCTGTCCTTGCCCTCCAATGTGTCTACTGTTCCCCCCCGCTTGGTGTCATCTGCAAACTTACTGAGAGTGCAGTCTATTCCATCATCCAGATCATTGATGAAAATGTTGAACAGAACCGGCCCCAGGAGTGACCCCTGGGGCACACCACTCGTGACTGGTTGCCAGCTAGACATGGAACCATTGATTCCTACACGCTGAAACCGTTGATCTAGCCAGTTTTCTATCCACCTTATAGTCCACCTATCCAACCCATACTTCCTTAATTTGCCAATGAGAATGCTGTGGGAAACTGTATCAAAAGCCTTGCTAAAATCAAGGTATATCACATCAACGGCTCTTCCTGCATCCAGAAAACCAGTCATCTGCTCATAGAAGGAAATGAGATTGGTCAGACATGATTTACCCTTGGTGAATCCATTCTGACTGTTCCCGATCACTTTATTTTCTTCTAAGTGTTCGAGGATGGATTCTTTAAGAATCTGCTCCATAATTTTGCCAGGGATTGAGGTGAGGCTGACTGGTCTATAATTCCCCGGATCCTCCTTTTTCCCTTTCTTGAAAATAGGCACTACATTTGCTTTTTTCCAATCCTCTGGCACCTCCCCTGTTCTCCATGAGTTTTGAAAAATAATGGCCAGCGGTGCTGCTATCTCATCGGCCAATTCCCTCAGCACCCTTGGATGCAGTTTGTCCGGCCCCATGGACTTGTGCACATCCAGCTTCTTTAAGCAGTCCCTAACCTGACCTTCCGTCACCAAGGGCCTCTCTTCTTCTCTCCCATCTGCCATACCCATGGTAGTGGGCTGGGAGCTGACCCTGCCTGTGAAAACTGAAGCAAAAAAAGCATTGAGCACTTCAGCTTTTTCTTCATCCTCTGTCACGAGGATGCCTGCCCCATTCAGCAAGGGACCTACACCATCCCTGATCCTCTTCTTGTTATTAACATACTTGTAGAACCCCTTCTTGTTATCCTTTACATCCCTCGCTAGCCGCAGCTCCATTTGTCCTTTGGCCTTTCTGATTTTATCCCTGCAGTCCCTAGCAATATCTTTATATGCCTCCTTGGTCATCTGACCAAGCTTCCACTTCCTGTAAGCTTCCTTTTTATGTTTAAGCTCAGAGCAGAGTTCTCTGCTAAGCCATTCTGGCTGCCTCACATGTTTCTTCTTTCTCCTAACAGGAATGGCAACTTCCTGTGCCCTTAGCAGGGTTTCTTTAAAATATAACCAGCTTTCTTGGACTCCTTTCCCCTTCAGATTAGCTTCCCAAGGGATCCTGCCCATCAGTTCTCTGAGGGAGCCAAAATTTGCTCTTTTGAAGTCCAGGGTTTTTGTTTTGCTTCTTTCCTTCCTTCCTTTAATCAGCATCCTGAACTCAACCATGTCATGGTCACTACTGCCTAGCTTGCCATTTACCTCTACGTCCCTGATCAATTCTTCCCTGTTTGTGAGCAGCAGGTCGAGAGGTGCAAGGCCCCTAGTTGGTTCCTCCAGCATTTGTACTAGAAAGTTGTCCCCAACACACTCTAAAAACTTCCTGGATTGCCCATGCACTGCTGTATTGGCCTCACAGCAGATGTCAGGGTAACTGAAGTCCCCCATGAGCACCAGGGCCTGTGATCTAGAAGCTTCCGCTAGTTGTCCATAGAACACCTCATCCACCTCCTGCTTCTGGTCTGGTGGTCTATAGCAGACCCCCACCACAACATCCCCCTTGTTGCATTCCCCTCTCAATGTAACCTATAGAATTCATTGCCATGGGATGTTGTGAAGGCCAAAAGTATAACTGGATTAAAAGTGATGAAAATTTTATGGAGGATTGATAGGCAACACAACCCCTGGATATCACAAGCTATAGAATTTCACTGGAAGGTTCCCGCTGTTTGAGCTAAAGCACATCTTTTAGAAAGATATTCAAAAGATAGTGCTTAATTCATAATTTAAGATGATTCCATAAATAAGGCCTTTTGAAATGTTTCAGCCTAAGGTTTGCTAGTAATGTTTTCACCATGACTATTGTATAATTAGCTATTTATTCTCTGATCCATCATCTTTGTGCTATGATAGCGTTTCTGTTCCCTGACTGTTTGCCTTCAACCCACAAAGAGCTTTCATGGTCACAGGAACATTTTGTAGACTAAATTCTCGTTCCCACAAATATTTACAATGCTTTCTCTGCACTTGTGCTTGTGAACCAACATTTCCTGGTATGGGAAACTAAGAGGAAGTGAATAAAGACCGTTACAAAAATTAGCTAGTCTAATTCCCAGTTATGAGTAATATTTATGCTCACCGCTTTTTAAAAATTATTCAGCAGGTTTAGCTTTACCTTTTGTAACAAAACCACTGTAAAACTGGTTTGAAGGTCAGATGACTGTAACTTTTAGAAATTTAAGCTGCAGTTCTATTGGTTGTTTCATTGGAAGTCATACTCAACAGGAGCAAGGTGTAGTGAATCTGGCACATAAGGTATGTCCACACGTACCTTTTAAATTGAAATAATGGTGGTTATTTCAATTTAAAAAATATTTGGTCCTCACAACATTCTTTGAATCGAAATGATGAGCTCTGTCATTTCAATTCAAGAGACGTTGAATCGAAATAGGTTAAACCTACTTTAAAGCAAAACATCTGTTAAATTGAAATAGTTATTTTGACATAACGCCATTCACACACGTTATTTTGAAATGACTGTTATTTCAATTTAACACAATTTGCCCTTCTCTTTCTCAGGTTGCTGTCCTTTTTCTATATATTGGGTGGGGGCATGGCCCTTCTAGGGGGCCATCTTGCCACACCTCCCATGGTGCCTCTCTCCTGAATCAAAATAGCAAGTCCTATGTCTGGACTTGCTATTTCAATTTGGGGGTTTGGGGTGTGGACCCATTAAATTGATTTAACTTAAATCAATTTAATTATTTTTATTTTTATTTTATTAAATTGGTGTAAGTTAAATCTATTTAACCATGTGTGGGTGGACATAGCCATAGTCTATAACGTACTTTATAATCCACTTTTTTCAAACTGTTAAACTGCATCTTTCTTCAAGCTGCTAGATGCACTGCAGGCTAAACCGATGTACAGTAGCAGTTAGTGATCGTACAGTTTTCTTTAATTGATGGTTTTCTCTATCTTCTTTTTTATTTTGTCCAAGTTCACATTGGAAATACCCATGATGTCACTTGAAAACAGATCTGCTAATTTTTGATGAGGCAGCAATGAATTCTCCATCTTGCTATGGTGCGCTGTTTCTTTATTCAGTGGATAAAATTAAGGCAGTCAGTGCATTCATTTTCTGTAGCATTCATGAGTTTGTGTGTTTACTTTTGTGCCTCTGAGCAGTACCTTGACAGTGCCTGCTGCTCTGAAACAGACATATTGTGTTGTTTCTACTGATAATGCTTTAATACTTTTTTCACCTCTACAAGGACCAAACACATCATGGATTGCCAAATCATGCCGTGTGCAGTAGATTGTAGACCTACATCTGATATTGTTTTCTTCATGCCTAAGGTAATTCATGCATATTCTCCTCATGAATCATGCTGTCTTCATTGCTTCAGTGGTTTGAAGTGTGACACAGTACATACATCAAATGCAATTTAGATGGCATGCTTTGATATTTTCTTGGTACAAACTGTAAGAACATAAGAATTGCCAGAACAGAACCAGTAGTCTATCTATTCCAACATCCCACCTCAGACAGTAGCTATCTTCTTACCAGGCACATAAAATTTAACTATGGAAGAAAATTTCCACCTAACCCCATTTGGCACTCCACTAATTTTATAAAGCATGAGTGGTAATTGTCCCTACACTTGTTATCCTAGTCAGTGAATTTGCATATGTTATTCTTATTTTCAAACATGTGATCCTTTTCTGAAATATATTAAATTACTTTGGGAGAGTAACTGTGTGCACCGTGTCTGTGTTGCTGCTGAAAATGAGACTAACCTTTCATAATCCTTTTTAACTTTCTGTTGATCTTGATTTTGGAAATTAAGAATTCCATGGCATTACTGGAAGTCGCCAGATGGCGCTATTACAGATGCCTTTGCTCCTTCTGAATGTGTAGGCTTTTGAAAGAAGGGTTTATTGTCTGCTGTGATGGAATTCTTTTTAGATGCTAAGCAGCCTGTTCCCTGTTGTGCTAGCCATATGCTTTCCTTGCTAACTTAGATTTTTTTCTTCGGAGGAGTGGCAGCCTACAGGTTGTGCCCACATAGGCAAACAAAACATTATGTGGTGCCAAAACATTACAAAAAATGGCTGCTAAATAAAGCATTACAATCTAGACCAACCACTTGACAATGTTTGTTCTACACAGGAGTGGAATGAGTGTCCAGCAGTCAGTGGTGAAAATCGCTCACTGCTTTGCTGGTTGTGAAACAAAGTAACAGAATTGTAAGTAGTAAAATTCATGTAACACATAATGTTTTTTATCCAATCCCTTTATGAATCTAGCCATACTTTTATAAACATGACTATTTTATTTTTATGCTTCTCAAAACCCTGGGCTATGTCTACACTAGGAATAGTTTAGTTCAAATTTGTTAATTTGAACTAATAAGTTTGAGGTCAGTGAACTCGAACTTATTAGTTCTAATTAACAAAGCGGACTAATATACTAAGTTAGTTCGAATTAAGCCACCTTAATTCAAACTAACTTGCAAGTGTAGACATACCGGTAGGGTCTTACCAAATAGGCAGTGGGTGTGGTAGTTGGGGGGGGGGGGGGCTTAAGAAACTAAGACTAGTATAACAATCGAGTCCTGTGGCATTTTTAGGCTATATTTACACCAAAAATCTTAATTTGGAGTTGGTTAGTCCCAACAAATTAGTTTGAAAGTTAGTTTGAACTAAGCCATTTTTTGTTTTTTGTTTTTTGTTTGTTTTGGGTTTTTGTTTTTGTTTTTTTTTGTTTGTTTGTTTTTTTTTGTTTTTGTTTTCTTGTTTGTTTTTTCGAATTAGCCATGCTTCTTTAGTCTGAACTAATTTTTAGTTCAAACTAACAAGCGCAGTTAGTGCAAACTCAAACAACATGCTTAGTTCAAACTAACTGCTAGTTTGAAATTATTTAGTTTGAACTAGCATGTCTACAATGGGCTAGTTCAAAATAAATATGCAAATAAGTTCCAACTAAGCAGTTAGTTCAGACTAACCAGCTGAACTAACTAGTTCAAACTAAGCTTTGCTAGGTTTGAACTAAAAAAAAATTTAGTTCAAACAAGGCAAAGCCTAGGGTAGACAGGTATCAAACTAGTCCTGATTAAGCCTCCTTAATCCAGACTGATTTGCTAGTGTAAGGGGCTGATGCAGCTGAGAAACATGTGTTGGTCACTGCACGCCCCCCCCCATGTGGGCCTGATCTTGCCCCCCCATGTGGGCCTGATCCTGCCCCCATGTGAGTCGGATCCTGCCTGCCCCCAAGCTCCACTCCCCACCCAGCCTCACCGCAGCAAAGTGGAGCAGTCAGCTCAGCCTATCCCCAACTGGCCGCACCTCCCTGGGGGTGGAGGGGGCCGGCGCTGAGCTGCGGCGTGCAGGGTCGGGGCACTGGAGCGACCCGCCCTGCTTCCAAAGACTTTTTGCCGCTTCACCCCCAGCCCCCCCTCCCCAAGGCCATGGAGCAGGCCCACTCAGGCCAGTGGGGGGGGCAGCAGGGGCGAAGCAGCTGAAACTCTTTGGGAGCAGGGTGGGTGGGCTGCAGCTCAGCACCGGTCCCCTCCGCCCCCAGGGAGGTGCGGCTGGCTGGGGGTAGATTAGGCTGGCTGCTCTGCCCCGCTGCGGTGAGGCTGGGTGGGCAGAGCAGCCTCCAGCCCCCATTGCTTAGGGCCCCCTTGCCTGGCCACCAGAGCAGTGCTGCCATGCCCCCGGCCGCTCCTCCAGCTGGGGAACTCTCACTGAGCCTGCGCAGAGAGTCTGTGCAGGCTCAGTGAGACCTGACTCTGAGCGGGAGTTTCAAAAACTCCCAGCTCAGAGTCGCTGCCTGGGCAGGGACCGCAGCTGCTGGCTGTGTGCGGCCAGCAACCTTCTCTGTGCCAGGCAGCCCCAGGGGAACAGCGCACGGCCACGCAGCTTAGAGGGAACATTGGGACATAGCCTTTGAGGCCCAGCTTCAGGCATTACCCACTAATCTATGCCACCTCTCAGAAACAAAGCTACTAAAAATAATTGTAATTGGGAGTATTTCCAACTTCCCCAATTTGCCAAGTTATTTGAATAAAAAGTAACAAAAATGGTCATTTCATAGGAAATTTGATGTTTTACTTTACTAAAATCATCCCTTCCACCAACTGAATCCTGGGAGAAAAATATGTCTATCTTATTCATGTATTCTGTCCAGCAGCAAGAATTGGCACAGAGTGTGATACATACAAGATATAGAGAAACCTAGTTTGCATCCATGAACAAAATACTATGTTCACAGCATACATAGAGAAATTAGATAAAATAAGTACATTACTGAAAGGTTGCAAAATAACAGTAATTTATCTCTTAGAATTCAGAACGATAACTCACAAGAACCCTGAAACAGAGGGAAGAAACAGGATGTTCCCTAAAGCAGAGAAATACAACTCATTACCACCTTGCTTTATGCTGACTCTAGACTCTTCTGCTGGCTAACTCAGAGAACCAGGATCACATAGTTTCCGTAACAGGCAGTACAAGGAAATCCCTCACACTTGAAGTGATAGCTTGTCTTTTTAACCAGGTTCCAAAACACCACAGTAAACATAACTGCTGATTTTTTTTCACAGTGCTAATAACAAACTTGTGAAAGTATTCATGCTATGAAAATTCTTTATGTAAATCTAAAATTCACAGACCTGATAGACACTCTAGTTACATATACCATCTATTTAATATCCTAACTAAAAGTGAACAGGAAATTCTTTTAAGTAATAAGTTCTGTAAAAATATTGCTTACAGAAAAATACATGCTTGCAGAACAGTCCCAAAATGTGTGAATCTGATGAGCTGTACCAGCAAATATCAGACAGACTTAATTTGCTATCTCTTTCAGTGTCTGCGTGTAACTCTGAACGTCTTGCCCAAGGACCATGCAGTGAAGTAAAACAAATTGGCAGTACCCTTAGGTTTTCATCAAACACTGAAGATATGTCATATTTAAGAAGCAATTAGCAGAATATAATTAGTGTTGGGAAAATGTTAAAGATCCATAACTTTTTAGTTTGGATAAATCCCCAAAAGTTAGATGACTGTACAAAACAATAAAATCCTTTTGAGCTCCAAATCTTGTAAGTTATTATGTACAATATTTAGTGCTTCTGAGGCTTTGGTTGTTAAAAATACTGTGGGTCACATTCTACAGTCCTTACCTGGGCAGGAATTTTCCCCATCAAAATTAAAATAGGGCTTCTGAACAGCTTTTCAGTGAGCATTTTGTTTCTTTCCCATCCTGCCAAAGCAAGAGTGCAAGCTTCATTTCATTTCAAGGATGGACAAAGATGTGAGAGCAATTCTTTTCTTATCTGAACTGTTTCATTCATACTTTCTTATAACCAGACTACCTCATATTTTTGCAATATTTGTGTAAGACTTGTTTGAATGAGCTCTCCCCTGACATCTAGTGATGAACTGAGGAAAAAAAGACTAACAGGAGACTATTTGCATAGACACACCTACCCCACCTAGGGCTTAGCAAAGAGGACCAGCATTGCAAAAATGAATAATTTTTGGCTGTTTAGGGTGAAAATTCACTTTAGTGTTGAATGTAGGGGTAATGAAATGTTGTTATCCTTGTCATATTAGAAAAGAGCAGCAGGCTTGTACTTCTCTTACCCTGAATGAAGGGGAAGTATTGATCTCAGAGGTTTCTGGGTGTGATGTTTAGTTTTCCCAGATTCCTGGGTGCAGTTTGAACTGATTCTATTTTGTATTGTTAAGAGGAGCAATTAGCTACAGAACCTGGCCCTGATTACTTTCTGGCAGAAGGGTTACACTTGTTTACAGAGGATTTGGACAAGAATACATGCTTGTGTGTCTCTGGTTTTGGCTGAAATGAACAGGGAACAAAAAACATCACAATTTACCAAAAATCTCCCCTTTGTCTAATAATCTTATATGTCTTTCCTTGTTCCACATGTCAGATTTTTTTAAATCAGCAATAGGTTTCTGCTAGCTAATTAGTAAAATATCTGCTATGGTCTGGGAGATAAATATTACGTACAATAATTCTTAAGGTATCTTTTGAAATCTTCAGCATGCTGGAAGATGAGAATCCTGATAAAATGAGCAAATTATTCTAAAATGACTTCCAATTTTTTTGAGAGTTCAGAATTGCAGGTGCATTAACAAGAGTACATGTTAGCATATAGATAGCACTCAACTTGATTATGACTGTGATTCAGGTAGCTACATATCTAAATCTTATCATTTTTCAGATTTGCTTCTGTTCCTGTGTTTTGTTCCCTGGCATACTTACTCTTAGTCTGAAATTTCCTAATTACATTTAAAAAGCTTTAAAAGGGGGGGCAGAAATTTTTCTTCTGCATGTTTAAGGCACTTTCACCTACAGCATGTACCCACGTGAGTCTTGTTGGCGTCCATCTAAACTTTTCCCTGGACTCGTCAGACGCTATTCCAGCTGGTCAGCCCCCAAGTACTATTCTTTTCTTCAAATCTACGAATACTTAATCTATGACTAAGTTAAGGTTTTCTTACCCCTTCTGATTTAGCATTAGTGTTTCAGTGCTTATCCAAATATTTTGGCTAACCTTTGAATGCTGCTGTTCTGAGTTAAATTCCAGTAGTTCGCTGCATGTTGGGGACTGGAGTCAGATCTCAAATAACGACAACCATGGCCTCATAATAAGTCCTTTTCAATATATCATTCTGGCAGCTCTTTCATAGATATTTAGTTCAGAAGTGGAGGCACTCCTAGGTAGGTCTGTCTTTTCTGCAGATTTTTTGGAATTCTGTTGGTAGGTATGCTGCCATTGGGGATTCAGTATAGGCCTCAGCTACGCATCCACTCACCAGGTTTGTCCCCTGTGCTGAAAGATTTTGATTTCTGTCTGTTTGTCAAGAACAGCTCAGTTAAGAGGTTACATCTGTAGTTTCCTTATGGTGGATGATAAGACCTAGCCTGTAATGACAACGTAACTTTTCTTCCATGAATCCTCAGAAGCAAAGTTCTACAGTTTCTTTCAAACCTCTTAAATGACATCCATTTTAGAGCATCTTGGTAAAGGCTCTTGACCAGTCAGGAGCTAAAAGTCTTAAGTTCCCAGTCACTTCTTGTTTAGATCTGCTACATTTGAAGTGAGAACATATTGTCCTAAAATGAAAATGAAACATAGGATAAGTGGTGATACCAAGTGGCTCTTTGTAATATGCCTGAACCTGCCATGTGGGTCTGCCAGCCTGACCCCTGTCATGAGAGGCTGGCCCGGGCTGCCTGGCATCACCACTCACTCAAACTGACCTCAACAGACATCATGACTTTTTTGACATAACTGGGCATTTGTTCCATTTGTCCTGCCCGAACGTTCCTCCATGCCCTTTTAGAGCAAGAGCAAATATTCAGTTTTGCCAGAACATCATGATGTCCGTTACGGAGCTTAAAAAGGGGACTATGCTGGCCAGAATGGTATCTGTGGTCACCCAGTACATTTTCCACCATGACTAACTTTCTAGAACAGGATGTAGAGGCATTGACTTTGGTGTGTAGCTTGCTTTTCAGACTTGTATCCATTTGGTTTGTTCACCTCTTCAATTAAAAGAGTTATTCTTCATCTTCCTCTTCTCTTTCTTCAATGGGATAACACAGTCACTGTCTGTGGTATGCTGAGCATCCCAGACACCACTGGAGAAGGAGACTGATGTTAGATCCCCCTTCCTAACTTCTTGGTTTGTGATGCATGCAGGAGTCCAGAGGCCAGCAGCAGCCAGTATTATGGGTTTACTGGGGTAATCTAGCAAGAATCCCAATTCTTCACACCAGTAATTTTCCTTCTTCCCCCTTACTTCCTGTTTGACCTTAGTTTCAATAGTATATCTTCACAGATAATTTTCTTTAAGATATTACAAGATAATTCTTTAATCAGTCCTAACATATTGTAAGAATATTCTCTAACCAATCCTATCTCGCCAATCTAACTGACCACAATTAGTTACGAAACAGACAGAAACAATCAAAGAATCAGACAGCAGTTATTAGCACAGAGGTTACTTTAATGACCAAACAATGTGAAGTGTAGATTCTATAACCTATAAAACTATTGACAAATGTTTAAAATCCAGACAGAATGCTATTCAAGAAAGTTCTATTAAAGCATTCTGGAGTCTTTTCTTTATCTGGAGATCACCTTCTAAACCAGTGGTTTTCAAACTTTTTCCTTGGGCCCTGGTTGAAAAACAATCATTTACGCCCACAACCCAAAAATTATATCTTTGAGCAATGCATTCCAGTCTTTTGGTGGCGGCAGCAGGGGGCTCTGCGACCCAGTACCTGAGGGTCTGCGAGCCAGTAATGGGTCCTGACGCTAAGTTTGAAAACCAGTGTTATAAACAGGTTGGTATTATCTTGGGTTAATGTAATTTGTCTGGAATATGTGGATGTGACTTCACAGCTTATGGCTACCCTGCGGTACTTGGTTTCGCTTAGCCAAAGTAGGCGGCCTCAAACTGTCACAGTGAGAGAAGGCCCACAGACAAACAGCCTGTGAGTTGATTCTTGTTGATACCCCTGTAACTTGCTAAGTGATAAGAACGTTTTAGGATCATAGGCCCTTACACACAGGCCCAAATAACTATATTCTAACAAGGGACACATTGAGAGGGTGTGGTTTAAACATGCCACCTGGCTAGGGAAGCTTGCCTTAAGCTTCAGAGGTCCACCCACCTCAAATTCCCATACAACCCACAACTAGTAATACAGTGAGCCTGGGGTGAGGACCAATCCCAAGACCTCAGGTTCTAAAAGCATGAGTCTTGTTTGCCAAAGTGGAATGATCCAGCTCTGTTACCCAAGGCAGAGGCTGACTCAGCAGCCAGTGGCTCATCTACCACCAGAGGGAGATAGAGTGCCACACATAGCAGGTGTGCGTTACAGAAGCTATGATGAGATCCATGTGTGTCATCCAAATCAGTACACAAAAGGATTCATTCCTCTGGGTGAGGATACAATGATTTTTGTTCCATTCACAAAGGGTGAAGATGGATCTGAGTTAAGATGCACAAGTGAAACTTTATTTAACCCTATGCACTTCTGTATCCATGGGGCTGAGTTGTTGCTGTTCCATTCCCTGTGCGATTGGCTCCTCTCTATAACAGCCCTTCCAGGAAACATGGGCCTTCTGACTCCCGTTCCACTAATCATGTTACATCCTCCCTATTTGACAAACATGTTATTACAAACATTAAAAACACATAATTAATACCCAAGCCACACCCCATACCTCTTTGCCCAGAGATTGCTAGCACATAGCTGAAATGTGTCTTATCTTCATCACTAACTCAGCTGGTCACATAGTCTTTGAGTAAAACTGATCTTCTCAATAAATGACCAAACTGGGTCTTTCTCCAATTCTCCATGTCTAGCAAATTTCCTGTCTGTGAAGTGAATCTGCTTCCCTTTCTCTGAGATTAGCCTCTAAATGGTTCTCTGTCTCTGAAGGTTCTCCTAAGTGTTGTGTCTGGTTGCTCATAAGTGTCTCCTGCACCTTTGGATTACTTGTTCCTCTTGCATAGTTAGTTCATATAACTTGGATGCCACTGAACCCCTCATGACTCCTTAAGTCCAGCCCTTCCTGTGTCTTTCTAACAATTGGATTCTCACACGAGTGCCTGTTTCTAAGGTGTACTCTATGGCTGAGCCAGTGTGCTCCAGCATTTGGTTTCTCTGATTGTTCAGCATCTCTTCTGGGTGGAATTTCCATCCTTCTGAATGCAAAAGATCTTTCTTCACTAGTACCAAAAAATTGGACTTTCAGTCCACCAGTGCCTGCACAAGACTCTTTTGGCACCCTTTTAAAGAGATATTCCTGCATGCCAAAAATGCTAACAAAGGATCTGAACCAGAAAGGGAGGAGGTGTGGTGGTCAAACTGCACCTTCATGTGCAAACTACAGTCTGTTGTCAATTGCTACAGTGTCTGGGGTGTGGCATGTCTAACAAAACAGGACTTCAGCTTGCTAGAAGCTGACTTGCTTCTTGTATCAGGCAGGGCATTGACCTCCCAGATATTTGAATTGTAGTCACTGTAATTAAGTATTGCTTTTCACCGTAGACAAATAAATCCACTTTCATGTCTTCCCATGTGGTAACAGTCTCTTTCTGCTGCTGGTTAACATGTGACTAGCACGTGTCAAATCCTTCTGTCAAGGAGTGGAATTGTGTATTCATTCCTGGCCAGTAAACACACTTTCAAGCCCATTTAGGACAATGTCTATGTCTAGGCATGAGGCATATATTTTCTACATAAAATCCACATGAAATAAAGTGGGGGCAGTAGCTATCCTTCCTCAAAATGTGAGTCCATCCTGCACACTAAGCTCCTCTTCAATGTGAAAATAAGGTTCTGCTCCTACTGGCACGCACCCTTTTTCTTCTATTACCTTGCTAATATCATTCTCCTGACAGTTTATAATCCAATGTCCTTTTCTCTAGCCTCATGGATTGCCATCAGCATCAGTGTTGAAACTGTGTAATGGGGTGTCATGTTAATGGCTTAAGGATCTTGACCCCCATTTTCCCAAACTCCTGATGCTGGGTATATACGGTCATGTGTCAACTAACACCAGTAATCAACCAGCCAAGGCCTTTATCTGCCATCAACCCTTAAAAGAGGAAGGAGGACTATTCAGGGAGAAAAAAACAAAACAAGGCAAAGTTTAAAAAGCCCACAGCTAAGGAACCAGAGGAACTAGTGACCAGAGTCAGCTAATGCAATTTTTTCAAGGGAGCTGAGTGGGAGAGTGAGTGACTTTGTTAGAATTCTGCAAAATAAAGATAACAACAACTCCCCCTCTCCGGGAAATAAAAAACAAACAACATTAAAAGAAAGAAGTGCAGGCGTACAAAGAAAAAAAAGGCAGACATTCCTCAACAGAGTGGAGGACCCAGTTTATTGCACTGAATGCATCATGTATGATTACTCACCCTATAGACAGGTGACATTTGGGAGAATTTGTTACAAAGTGCTCATTGTTCTTAAAGACTGCATATGGACTTTTCAGGCTGGGATGGCTGAACTGGAGGAGCTAATGGAGACAGAGTGTGATACAGATGAGACTTTCAAGGATGCAGTAAAACAATCTCATCCCCAGTATGACAGCCTCTGTACTGTTGAGGAGGAGGAAAGTCTCAGAGTAGGATCACATCAACTGGAGCTGAGGAAACAATTCCATAGTTTGGACCATCCTTCCAGATGATGTCATGGTTTCCTTTTGCAATGAGGATACCCCTCCAGGAAGGGACCTCCAGTTATTAGGAAAAGACAGGTAATGAGGGACTCGAGCATTAGAAATATAGATAGTTGGCTTTTGTGGTAACCAGTAGAACCACATGGTGACTTGCCTGCCAGATGTAAAGACTGCAGATCTCTCAAGATGTCTAAACAGACTTACGTGTTGTATTGAGGAGGTGGTGATGGTCACGTAGATACCAGTGACATAGGGGAGAATAGGAGAGAGGTCCCATAAGCCAAATTTAGGCTGCTAGGTAAGAGATTGAAGAGAAGGACCTCCATGGTAGCATTGTCTGAAATACTTCCAGTTCTAAGCACAAGGCCAGTTGGCAGGTGGAACTATAGGGTCTCAATGTGTGGAAGAGACAATGGTGTAGGACAGTGGTTTTAACCAGTGTGCTGTGGCACACTGGTATGCCATGAGAACTGTGCAAGTGTGCTATGAAATTTTGCACACAGGTAATGAAAATCTATGTAAAACAAACATAGCTTCATCTTAAACAATATTCTATCTAGCCAAAATTACAACCCATAAAACCCATGAAAATTAATCATCAAATTAAAAAACATGAACATTCTAAATGCAGGTAGGCAAAGACCAAAACTGAGATGACATGTATTTGTTTTTCCCCAGGGGATTTGAAACATTCATGCCTTTGATCCTTCTTTAGCTTGTTGTACACACTATGTTGCAAACCACTCTAGGAAGACCATAGCAATAGTAAAGTAAGTAAATGTGCTGTTTATGAGCAATCAGTTCAGCTGAAAAAAGTGCCATGGAATGGTTTGACTCATTGAAGTGTGCCATTTTACTGAAAAGGTTGGGAACCACTGGTATAAGGAGGGTGTTTAGATGTATTAGGAGCTGAGGAGCCTTTTGGGAAATAGGTAGGCTATACCAGAAAGACAGGCTCTACCTAAAAACCAAAATAGAATCTGATTATTGTCAGATAAAATTGAAAAGGTTGTAGAGCAGTTTTTTAAACTGAGGGCTGGAGAAAAAACTGACAAATTCATAGGAGCATGTGGTTTTGATAGAGACATTCCATAGGGGAGGATCTATTAATGAAGATTATCTATGCTACTATAAGGTGGAGAAGGATTAAATATAGGCAGGATCTGACGAGAAACAGTTTAATGAAAGAGAGTCCCATTCAATTACATCACATAATGACAGATAGCTAAACAATAACAATCTTTTTAGGTGCTTATATAGAAATGCTAGAAGTGTAAATATTAAGATGAGTGATTTTGAGGGTCTTGTATTAAAGGAGAATATTGATGTAATAGGAATCACATAAACTTGGTGGAAAGTGGATAGTCAATAGGACAGAATAATATCAGGGTATAAAATATATCTGAAGGACAAAATAGGTCATATTGGTGGGAGAGTGGCATAATATGTGAAAAAATGCATAGAGTGAAATACAATAAAAATTGTAATGAACCATAGAATCTCCACTGATAGTAATCCCATGCTTGAATAATAAGAATATACCAATAAGGTTATACTACTGACCACCCGACGATGATGGTGATAGTGACTATAAAATGCTCAGGGTGATTAGAGGCTATAAAAACAACAATAATAAAAACCTCATTAATAATGGCAGATTTCAGTTCTCCCCATATTTACTGAAGACATTAATAACAGAACACTATGAAGAGATAAGGTTTCTTGACACCTTAAATGACTGCTTCTTGGAGCAGCTATTACTGGAACCCCCAAGGGGAGAGGCAATTTTAGTTCAACACGGAGCACAGGAGCTGGTCCAAGTGTTGAATATAGCTGAACCTCTTTGTAACTGTAACATAATAAGATTTCCAGAGGGGTAGCTGTGGTAGTCTGTATACAGCAAAAACAATGAGATGCCTATGGCACCTTAAAAACTAACAAATCTTCAAGACTAACATATCTGACAAAGTGGGTTGCAGCCCACAAAAACTTATGCCTGAAAATATTTGTTTGTTTTTAAAGTGCCATGGGATTCTCTCTCTTTATTTCTTAATAATAAAATTTAACACACCTGTGAAGAAGGGGGAACCCCTAAGCCAGCCCACAACAGTAGCATTTAATTTCAGAAAGGGGAATGACACAAAAATGAGGAAGTTAGTTAAATAGAAATGGAAGGGTAAAATTGAAAAGTGATATACCTAAGAGCTTCATTGAAGCTTTTTAAAAACACCATAAGAGGGACTCCATTTAAATGTATACCACAAATTAAAAAAGCATAGTGAAAGGGCCAAAAGTGCCACCATGACTGAACAGCAAGGTAAAAGAAAGTTAGATGCAGAAAGGCATCCTTTAAAAAGTGGATGTTAAATCCTATTAAGGAAAATACACAGCAGCATAAAACTGTAGCAAGTGAAGTGTAAAAATGTAATTAGGAAGGCAAAAAAGAATTTGAAGAACAGGTAACTTAAAAAAAAAAAAAAAGTAAATAGAAGCAGCTAGCCTACTAAACAACCAGTGGGGCTACTGGATGATTGAGATGCTAAAGAGGCATTAAAAGAAGATCAGTCTATTGCAGAGAAACTAAATGAATTCTTTGCATCAATCTTCACAGCTGAGGATGTGAAAGAGATTTCCAAACTTAAGCCTTTCCTTTTAGGTCACAAACTGGAGGAACTGTCGCAAATTGAGGTGTCACTAGTGGACTTTTTAGAACAAATTGATAAATTAAACAGTAAGTTTGTATGTCACGAGGCCCAGGATGATATTCATCCTCAAGTTCTGGAAGAAGTCAAATGTGAGATCCAGGACTACTAACTGCAATAGAAGCAAGGAGTCTTGTGTCACTTAAAGACTAACAGATTTATTTTTCACATGGGCTTTTGTGGGAGAATATCCCACTTCATCAGACATTCTCCCACGAAAGCTCATGCAAAAAATAAATCTGTTAGTCTTTAAGTGACACAAGACTCCTTCCTTTTTTTACTTTATTAGACTAACACGGCTGACCCTTTGGAACTTAACTGCAATAGGTAACCTATCATTTAAATCAGATTCTCTATCAGATGACTGAAAGACAGATAATGTGATGCCAATTTTTAAAAAAAGGTGATCAGCCTAACTTCAATAATGAAACAGACTGAAACTGTAGTAAAGAAGAGAATTATCAGACACATAAATGAATTTGATTTGTTGGGGAAGAGTCAACATGGTTTTTGTAAAGGGAAATCATAACTCACCCATCAACTATAATTCTCTGAGGGAGTTAACAAGCATGTAATCAAGGGTGATCCAATGGATACAGTGTACTTAGATTTTTCAGAAGGCCTTTGACAAGGTCCCTTACCAGAGACTCTTAAGCAAAGAAGGTGGTCATAGGATAAAAGGGAAGGTCTTCTCCTGGGTAAGTAACTGGCTAAAAGATAGGAATAAATAGTCAGTTTTCAGAACAAAGAGAGGTAAATAGTGATGTCTTCCAGGGGTCTGGTGCAGAGGACGAGCACTATTCAGTTTCTTCTTAAATAATGTGGAAAGTGAATAAGCAGTGAGGTGGTAAAATTTGCTGATTATACAAAAATACTCCAGACTGTTAAATCCAAAGCACTGTTCCCTTTAAGGTGAGTGCATGTGTGCCCACGCACAACTTTTCCAGCCCCAGAGCACACACATCGGCTGGTGGCACAGGGGGCTGGGACTCAGCAGTTGAGATTTGAGCAGCTGGCCGGCAAGGGGGCACCATCAGCTCCCACAGCCCTGCAGCGAGCGCTGTGTCCAAGCCCAAGCCTCTTGCGGCATCACCAGGCTGGAGAAACTAAAAAAGACTGGCTGCAACGAGAGGCTCCAGCTTGGAGACACCACTCACTGCAGGATTTTGGGAGCTGACAGTATCTCCCTGCTGGCCAGCAGCTCCGATCTGAGCTGCAGAGCTGAGCAGAGCTAAGTAGTGCCTGCAGAGTGTCCTCGGCACTGGCAGGTGTGCAGCCAGGGAGGAGGTGGAGCCTGCCATCTGCTTTCTTTTTCTCTTTATTTCTCTTCTTTCCATCTCTCTTTTCTTTCTTTCTCCTCCTTCCATCTTTCTTTTTTCTCTTTTTCTCTTTCCTTTCTTGTTTCCTTCCTTCTTTCTCTTTCCTTCCTTCTTTTTCCTTTTTTCTTCTTTTTCTCTTTGTTTCTTCCTTCTCTTTCTCTTCTCACTTGCCTTCCTTTTCTTTTTCTTTTTTCTTTCTCTTTCTTTCTTCTTTCCTTCCTTCTTTCTTTTTCTCTTCTTTCCTCTCTCTGCCTTCCTTCTCTCTTTGTCCTATTTTCTTTCTTTCTTTCTTTCTTTCTTTCTTTCTTTCTTTCTTTCTTTCTTTCTCTTCATTTTTAAAAAACTTTAAAATTAGTTTAATAAGTTTTCTAAAAATTAAATGTCAAATAAAAATTCATACAAACTTAATTAATTCAACCCAATTAATTAATTTTATTTACAGTAAACACATCCTAAAATATAGTAATTTTAATAAATACATTTTAAAACATAGGGCTATTTTGTACAAAAGAAGCAAGGAGTCTTGTGGCACTTAAAAACTAACAGATTTATTTATTGCAGGAGCTTTCATGAGCAAAATCCCACTTTGTCAGATGCTTTAAAGATGGGGGAACTTACAGAATGAAGTGAAAATAAATGCAAGGGAGTGTAAGACATGGGATCAGGTCATACAATAACAGCAAATCACAGAAGTTGTTAAGATTCAAACACTGGGAAACAGCACACAGAGTTGGGTGAAGTCAAATCACCTCATGTAATGGGAAACGAATCCATAGTCTGGACTGAATCCTGCTTTCATACAATCAAATCTGCATATCAGTTCTAATCTAGCTGTTTCTCTTTGAAGTCTTGACTCCCTGGACTCACAAGTTACCATAAAGCAAACTTTCTGCTCACAAACTAAAATTTTTGCTTATGACATCCCAATCTTTAGAAAGAACATTGCTCTGGGACCATTAAGACAGCTTAAATGCTGTCAGTGATAACTAGCTGGCCTCCCTGTAATTCTGCATGTAGAACACAGGAGATGAGGGTATTAGGCAGAAACGTGACAACTAGGATGCAGATTAAATCTAACTTTGGTCTTGGGTTATTTGAAAGCCATGAACTAGTTTCTTTTGATTGTATAGCAATTTGGGTAAATGCTAAATTACTTAGGTGTTTTAATTAATTTAAAAAAACCCTTAAATAACAGCTTTTATTAATTTTTCACTGTTCTAGATTTTTCAGTAATTTTTGTTGCATGAGTTAACACACAAATTTTATTCAGAAAAAGTTTTGCACACTGGTTGAAAAGTTTGCACACAAGCTGCCAAACCTTAGAGGGAACATTGAAAGAAGACTGCAAAGAGTTACAATTGGATCTCTCAACACTGTGTGAGTAGGCAACAAAATGGCAGATGATATTCAATGTTGATAAATTCACACTGGAAAGCATTCCCTCTCTCTCTCTCTCTCTCACTCTGTATATCTATAACTGTACATATAAAAGGATAGAGTTTAAATTACCTGTTACCATTCAAGAAAGAGATCTTGGAATCATTGTGGATAGTTCTCTGAAAACATCCACTCAATGTGCAGCAGCAGTTGAAAATGAATCATTAGGAAAGAGATAGATAAGACAGAAAATATTATATTGCCTCTTTATAAATCCATGGTAAGCCCACATCTTGAAAACTACATGCAGATCTGATTGCTCCATCTCAGCAAAGATATTTTAGAATTGGAAAAGGTACAGAAAAGGGTGTGGAAAAGGACAAAATAGTCTCTAGGCCATCACATAGGGCAGGCAGGTGAACAAAACTCTGTCTCTAGGTCACCAGAGAGGGGGAGACGCAGAGAAGGGAGGTACTTTTGCCGAGGTTCCAGCATGGGGGAGGCAGGAGGGCAGAGTCCTTCCCAACTCCACTGCATCCAATCATAAGTCCTAATCTGTAGGAGAGGGATCCACCACAGAGCAGGCAGGGCTCCAGCCGCAAGGCACCACACCAGTCAGTGGCCCATACAATGCAGAACTGAGGTCCAGGTCCCCTGGGCCATTTCCTGCCCCTGCCCTGTGTGGTACCTGCTCAAAATGGTCATCCTTGGTCTCCTCTGGGTGGTCACCCAGCAGTAGGCTACAGAACACTTCCACATCATCAGGGAATGGCTGAGTTGGCAGGTTGGTGGAGTCTTCAGTGGAGGGCAATGCCTCGAGGTTGCAGCCTGCCAGAGGGAGGTTGGCTAGCAAGGATGGCTCTTCCAGGGGAGCTCTTCCAGGTCACAGATATCTGGCTGGAGGCCTGCATACGGAGGCTCCACTGGTTGCTGAGGTATCAGGAACTCCAGGAAGGCCTCTGGGGTGCCTACATGGGGCAGTGTCCCCAAAATGTTCATCAGCAAAGGATTCCATCAAGCATCAGGATCCGAGGTCACAGGCAGGTTTTTGGCCAGGCAGCGATCTGACTAGGGCTGTGAAGTAAATAGAGGGAGATCCTTCCCCTTCACCCACCTAGCCCCCAACTGAGGCACAGGATCTCCCTTTTATGCTTCATGTCCTGTCGCCCTGCTTCAGACAGGCCACCTATAGCTCCGCCCACATTGGGGCAGGTTGGCCCAAGCTGCCTACCTCCGAAGGGGGCCACAATCCTTCCTTACATGGGGCATACCTCTATTCAGACTCTGAGAGGGCTCTGTTGGCATAATGACCAGCTGCCTTTCCAAGAGCTACACCCAATCCTTTTTCCAGTGCATCCAACTCAAACATCAGTGATTTTCCTGGCTGGCAGTACTTCAGGACAGGGGCATCATTACTGTTTCTTTCAGAGTATCAAATGCTTCTGTTTGGGACCTGCCCAATCCCACTCAGCATCCTGTTCTGTGAGCTGAGTTATGGGCTTCACTACTGCAGCTGGGTGTGAAGAGAACTTAGGCAAAAGATTTGACTCCTTTGAAGCACTGTACTTCAAAATCTATCATTCTTGTGAAGCACCACATGTCTCTGACGGCCTTTAATCTTATTGGCATCTGCTTTTAATCCCTCTCCTGTGACCAGATGTCCAATGTGTGTCACCTCACACTCTGAATTGAATCTTTTCTAGATTAAGTCTTATGTTCCCATCACTGGAGAAATGCTTGTAGTTTTCTCTCATTGTCTCATTCAGCTTCCATCTCATTGTTCCCTTCACGTGTAATGAGGACATGAGCTACAATTATTTTCACTCAGGCAGTCCTTCCAGTGCTTCGGTGAGTCTCCTCTGGAACATCTCTCATACTGGCTTTATCCGCATCAGCATGGGCAGCCATTTGTTGCATCCAAATGATGTTGCAAAAGGTTGTGAGAATACTAGACTTCTGATGTGCCAAAACTTGTTCCTCTCATCACTGACTGTAAGGATTGTGGCTTTGGAAAGTTCTGGCAAGATGTTATCAGTCACGGCCAGTAAATGATGGCATCTTTCCAATGTCTGGTTCATTAGTTTTAGGTCTAGGTAGACACACAAGTTACTTTATGGCTTCTTTACCACCAGGGTCATCCTGGGGGAGAGGTACAGGGCCCGGGGCAATTGGCCTGTGGGGGGGCCTCCTCCGCCTCCCCCGCCCTGCAGAGGGTGGGGTAGGCTGGTGCAGAGGCTGGCTCTGCACTCCTGCCCCTCCCCTGAGCCACCCACTAAGCCACCAGGGGTGGAGTGGGCCCATCTGGGGGCTGGATCTGCTCTCCCACCTCGCCTCTGAGCCGGTTCTCCCTGCCCCCAGGGAGGAACAGTCATCCCGGGGTGGGGGGCAAGAAAGCAGGGCCAAGCCTCTAGGCTGGTGCGCCCTGCCCCTGTCCTTGGGGTGGGGCAGGACTGCCCTGAGCAGATGCCAGTTCCACGTTCCCCCCCACTGTTTTTAACTCCATGCTGGAGGCAGTGGGAGGGGAGGGCAGGGACAGCTCAGCCTTAGGGGCCAGTAGTGCAGGCCCAGCCCTGCCCTAATAACAGCAGGACAACACGGGGCCCACAGAACCGCGGGGCCAAGGGTGATTGCCCGTTTTGTCCCCACAAGGATGATCCTGTTTACCATCACTGGGATGCTTGCCCAGGCTTACAGGCACTATGATAGTCTCCATTTTTTGCACTTTTTGTGTACTGGACTACATAGCACTTCTAGAATGCTCCTTTGTAGAAAGCCCACAAGTTCCACTGCGAGGTGTACTTCCAGTTGCACTTTGTCTTCAAGGCATTCCATTGCCACTGAAAATGTTGTTTTAAAGTTGTCTCCATTGTCCATGAGGCTCCTCCTTTTGATTTTTGCACTGAAGCTATAAGACCATGACACTGAATTCGAATCAGATGCATGGCTTATACGGCTGTATATCTCAGAAGGGACCTGTACTGCTTACTATCCTCCACCACACGATGCAGTTGGTACTATCTGTTAATTTTCAGGTCAGTTACTACTAGGTCAAATTTTCCTATGGGCTGCATTATGCTGTGCTTGTACATTAATAGATCACACTTGCTTTTAGTAATTGGTGTGTTCAAGTCCAATTCACCCTGGGGATCACATTGTAGGGAGACCCACAATCCAACTAAAATTGTTCAGATAGTTACCCTCTTTATATTATGACATAAGAACAGAAAAATGGTCATAATCTGGTAGGCCAATGGTGCATCTAACTCAATGTCCTGGCAGTCAGAGTTTGAGAACACTTGATGCATGGAGTTGCATCCCTGGCTAATACCTGTCAATGGACCTATCTTCCATGAACTTATCTAGTTCTGTTTTGAACTCCTTTATGTGTTTGGGCTTCACAACATCTCCTGTCAATGAGTTCCACAGGTGAACTGTGTGTTGTGTTAAGTACTTCCTTCTATTTGTTTTAAACCTGCTTCCTATTAATTTCATTGTGTGATTCCAGGTACTGTGTTATGTGAAGGGGTAAATGGCACTTTCCTAGTCACGTTCTCCACAGCATTAATGATTTGCCAGTGTCAGGCAATGAACTTGCTTGATATAGTGCATGTTGCTTTGCTGTCCTGACAATAGGTACTCAGACTCCAGAGTCCAGGAAAGAGTTTGGACATTTTCTGTTCCGCTAGTGTCTTGCCAATAACAGTCCCTCCAGGGAACATTGGGACTCTGACTCCTGTTCCAATGATTATGACATAATTTTTAAGAGGGGTTCAGTGTTCCTTATCATGGAGGTTGGGAAATGGAACCTCACTAGAACCTTCCTTCTGAAGGCGCTTGGATTTGCAGTTGCACACCCACGGTCTTCTTGAGAAAGTTATGATTTCTTTATGCAGAAGGTACCTTGATGATTCCTTGGACCTGCTCATGTTCATCAGCCTTACATAATTAAGATGTTTGAGATGTAAGATCTGAAACTGGGATTAGTCAGTATCAGACTGAGTTAGCTAACACTATTACCAGATCAGGGTGTCTCTAGGTGTTATTGTATTTGACTTTTCCAGTTCATTTCTTGTCTAACCGTGAAATAAAAAGACATATGTAAATAAGAATGACTGAGAAAAAGAACAATTTTTGTCAGACTTCACAAAAGATTCAGTTCCAAATTAAAGGGAATAGCTGAGAATGCCTATTGTATCCAAATAAATGAGGTTGTCCATTTCTAGATGTAGCAGATGTTTAGTTTGAAAAACAGCTGGTATTCACGGGCAGATTAGGGACCTCCTATGCCTCCCCCACCAGTGCCCCTCACCTGGGTCCCACACCCTTGCCTGGGCCCCTACCAGCAATGGGCCATGATCCCCCCTCCAGCCTGGGACCCTGCCACCAACAGGTGGATCGGTGCAGGGGAGGTCCTGGTGCCAGCAGCCAGCCCAGCCCAGCTGGTTAGCCCCCGGAGGCTGCAGAGCTGACTCGTATGTGCAATGTGACTTCTGGTGTGGACCAAAAGCTGCGCTGTTGGTCATACAGCACAGCTGCTGGCCCTGCTCCTAGAGCAGAGCCACTGGTCACACTGGCCTGCCCTGCCTCTGGAGGCAGACCAAGCAGCCCAGGAATTTGGGTGGGATAGTGGGGCCCAGCCTCTGGCCCAGGGTGATTCTGCTCTCTCCACCCCCACATCAGCAGGTCATTTGGGGACCCTAGGCACAGGCCCCATAGGTCCATGCAATGATCTACTTTTGCTATGAATATTATGGTTGGATTTTCTGGTCCACTAAAGCATCTCTCTGTTCTGGATAAGCAGCATGAAGCTAGTGGAGAATTCTCCCATACAGGAGAACTCTGTGCAGGTGTAAATATGGTAGCAGTGATTCTCTCACCTTCTGTACCAGCCACCCCTGCCTTCTGTCTTAAGTTGAAGCAGGGATGGGATGTGTTCTTAGGGCACTTCAGCAGGATGGTTTGGACAGAGGGCTCTGAAGAGCTTTGCTACCTTTCATTTTCCATTGACACTAAATCACTGACAGTAACTTAAGAAAATGAGCAAATAAGTACAACACTCCGCATATTACATTTAGCTACTCGTGTGTATTTCCACTTATAATTCAAAGTGTTAGCAACAACCTTTAAAGGCCTCCGTGGTCTGTGGCACACGTTTGTAGAGATGACCTCCATCCCCACATCCCATCCTGACCGCAGAAGTTTGGTGGGATATTTCTGTTGTCAAGAACTGAAATTCAGCATTCCAACTGTGATGATAGAGCTAGCTCCACTGACAATCTGTGCAACTTTCTCTGAGTGTATATCAGCAGCCATACATGGTGAGCTTCAGAGCCAACTGCAAAGTTTTCAATTGAGTTGGGCTGGTAGCCAAACATTTGGTTTTGTTTCCATCCTCTCCCAGTATTGCTGGTTCTATGTCTCAAGACAAGTTTTATGAAAAGCAGGTTTGCTTTCAAGTATTGAGCTCTGTTTGTTTGGTTTTGGTTTTAGTAATTACTGCTTAATGCCAAAGATGATTTTCAGTGGTGCTTCAGAAGGGACTTATGGCAATAAATGAACAAACTTAATTATTTTAACCATGGATAAAGACATTTGTAATTGACTCCTCTCTCATTCTTGAAAAATATTCATCTGAGCTAAGCAATAGATTCTATATCTTCTGTTGCCTTTTTATGTGCACTCAGTTGTGATTATGCTTTGGCATACAAGTAATATGTTTTGAATGTGTTTTAAAAGGAACATGTTGTTTAAATGAATAAATACAACTTTTCCAGAATAAAACTATGGGGAGAAATTTCACAAATACACAATAGATGATTTAAAAAAAAACATAACAGATATCAGTAGTATATTTTGTTCTTCCTTACTGGGGTAACTGACCTCTACTGCTTTTTTCAGTTTTTACAGAACCATTTCATTTAACCAAGCACCTTTAAGCTCAAATGGAGGTCAACCCTCCACTCTAATGATAAATAATTAGCAAGTAAAAGGTTGTGTTTCTATTCAGTCTTCTAGATTTCTTCACTGAAGCATGACAGTGTATCAAAGTCTAGACTACGCAGGTCATCTGTCAGACATACAGTAAGTGAAGCAGCAAAAATGTTTCTAATAAAGGTAGGATTCAGACACTCCAAAGTTTGAAGGTACAATTATCTAAAAAAGGAAAATAGACTGTGTACATGTGTTCAGGTCACCTTTCACCCCTTGATTTCCCAGTCAGATAGTAGGGTTAATGTTATATCCAGTTGGGGAAACTAATAATGGAACAATCATGTGGGAAGTGAAAGACTGACATTCTAGGACTAGGATGTAGGCTAGTACCAACATGTAAGCAACCTTCAATATTCACCCTGTTCAGTAGATTCTGTGTGCATTTGGGAAGTTTAAGTGCTACAGTATCTTATTCAGGAACATCTAAAGGGGAATGATGATAAGAAGGCAAGCAGGATTTTGGCAGGGAGCTGGCAGAAGAATATTGTAGGTTTGACACACTGTAGCATTTCTGACAGAATAAAGATTTCTTGTGCTTCATGTCAACCCTTCACTTTCTGTTATTCACAAGCACTCCTGGGCGTATAATGCAGTTATGCTGATGTGTATGCCAGGAAGAGATCATTTAATGAATGTAAGGGAAGCATCCTCTATGGAAAAAAGATTCCATGCTTTTCGCAGTTGAAGTCCTCAAAAAAAAAAAAATTGAAGTTGCCACATTTAACATTCTAAGGATTGAGTTCCAAGCTTTCTGTGCAGGCTGGGATTTAAATGGGAATTCTAGGATTGTCATCTGGTAATGAGTTAAAAAAACAAAAACAAAACTATGCAGCTCACTTACATGATGTCCAAACTCTTTCCTCGATCTTGTAGCATTCTAGGAGCAGAACATCTTGCAGTAAATCAAGGTATATATCCCTTCCCATCCCCCTTACAAACCATTAGTTTAAATTTTAGCTCAGCTCATGTGGGTGTTGGGTTTTTAATGCAGGGTAAGACAGTGTCCAAAAGGAACCCAGCATAGTTTTCCTACTCAAAGAAACAGACTATAGTTCAAATTAATGCTTGTGCAAAATGTGGTTTAAAGTTCAAGACATTTTTAAAGGACTCATTAGGATTCAATAAAGCCCAGGGTTGGCACATAGATGTTGAATTTTGTATTTTCTTACCAGCCAGAGCATCTAAAGTTTAAAGAGTCTGCAGAAGAAAGCTCAGATTTAAATGAGTTTCATTTTAATAAAACATATTTGATTGCTCTTGTTGTATTAAGCAGTTTCCTCTGTGTAATAGAACTGTTCCAGTATTAGCACGTTAGCTTCTTGAGCACTGTTGAGAAAGCATAAATATATACAATTTCTTATAGCGCTTACATGGCATTTTCCATTCATTTAGTTAAAGCATGTTATAAAAGCAGGTAAGCATTATCACCTGACTCCTGTGTGCCACAAGATCACACAATAGATTTTAAGCAGAGGATAGGGCTCTGTTCATTTGACATCCAGTCCAGTCTCCATCCACTAGACTATGCTGCTATTTGTATGTATTGTTAAATATTCCTGTATTTGTAGGAACCCCAGTTAGGATGTAGGCCCCATATATGAGTGTTTCTGTAAAAACTCAGAGAGATATGCTCCCAATTCCACTTGGAAATGGCAGACCTCCAGTAACTCTTTAAAAGTGCCACAGGACTCCTTGTTCATTTTGCTGAAGTAGACTAACATGCCTACCCTTTTGGAACTTGTCATCCTATTGACTTGCCCAAATAAAATGCATCTCCTTTTGCTGGAATAGAACATACCCTAGTCCATAAAACATAATAAACTCAATGAAGAATGAAAGCATTAATGCTGAATAAAATAATGTTTCAGACTAACACATTGTAAAAAATATGTTCAGCAGAAGTTTCTCTTAGTGAAAGCCTTGGCTGTGTAATCCTACTATGGTTTTTATGTTCCAAAGGGACAGCAGCTCATGTGATAAATAAATCTGTTAGTCTTTAAGTGCCACAAGACCCCTTGCTTTTTATATATTTGATTACATCCTACAGGTGGTTTAGTTTCTTCAACTTTGACTGCATTAGAGGATGTTGTTATGTGGTGTATGGGCCTCACAGGGACAATGAAGGGTCCAGACAGACCTAGATGATAAGGGTAGTCCCACCCATCCATTGCTGTCAATTATGCATGATAGGGAAGGAAACCACAGTCAGCAGGAGGACAAGAAGCAGGAGTGCTCAAGTAGCTCCTGATGCCACAGAGGATGCATCTAGACAAGAGGCATCCACTCTGATCCTCATGACAGTACAAGAGACTCTCAGAGTAAGACAGATTGGTAATTTCGGCCTGTTACCAGTGAGGGCAATTTCCCCAAATCAATTACGTTGGGATTGTGGGCAGTACTGTAGCCTTGTGCCTTCCCCCTACCTTTTCCTGGGACCTGTGGCAAACTGCCAATTTTCCAGCAGTGGCTCTCACACTTTTCTTTAGTGGAAGTGGGTCAAGGCAGACCCCAAATGCTTGAGTCCTGCCCCTATGGGGCACATGTACTGGTGGAACTGCAGGGAGAGGAGAGCAGGTTTAGGACCCAGGCCCACACTCTACTCCAGGTCCCAGGCCAGGGGCCCTATGAAGTGCAACTATGTGCTGCTGACAATGTCCCAACCTACACTTCTTTCTCCTGGGCTGGCTTCCCCCTCTGTCCTTACAGTTCCTTGGGCCTGGTCTCCCCTTAGGCCAGGTTTCTTCTCAATCAACCAGAGTCCCAGATATACCTTTCTTCTAATGCTCAAGGCCAGTTACGTTCTACGCTTTGCTTTGCTTTGCTTTGCTTTGCTTTGCTTTGCTTTGCACAGCACTATCCTCCTGTTCCTCCTCCAGTTTGTGCAACTTCTGGTTGGAGCAGGGCAGCTTTTATCAGGCGCCTGGCTAGGCCTTAATTGATCTCAGGTGCCTCTAATCAACCTGCAATAATCCTGGCTAGCCCCTGAGAAACAATGCCTTCAGCATTATGAGGATCACAGATCTCCCATCACTTCCTCTCAGTCTGTCTGTTGGAGAAGAAGGGAGAAGAAGGATATGTGCCCCCGCTGCTGGATGTGCTGCTGGCCTGACTGTGGGTGCTGCCCCTGCTACTGATTCAGTTTCCGCCCTTGCTCGTGATGCTGTCCCTAGGATGCCCTGCTTCTTCTGCTGCTGCTCTCCCTGCCGCTGCTGGCTCATCTGCCTCCCTCCCACCCCCCCCCCCAAACAAAATGGGCCCGGTTGCAGCCCCTTTTCCGGCTCCTCCAGAAAATCCTACTGAGGTTCTGGCTGCACTTTTCCCCACACCTGTATCTCTACGCACTCCCTATCTGTGGCCCCACAAAGTCATGGGACCTTCTCACCGACCTCCTCCTGGCATACGCCAAGACTGCCACCTATAAGACTTGGGAGAGGAGGTTGGCTGAAGGAGGGGCCTGCGACTGTGGGGCCTATTTCCAGTCCCTCATCCGTGGACATCTCTGGGCAGAGTTCCTCTGGGTGGCATCTGCTGGCTCCCTCGACACCTTTCAGGAGCAGTGGGCGCTGTCCGGGGTTCTCTGCTCGGTGTCCCCTTCCAAAACTCTAGTTTTGAAGCTGTGGCCCTCACACCCACCCCTGTTATTTCTTTAATTGTCCCCAGTAATTATTTGGAAACCAGTCTAGTGACAGTTCCCCTTAGGCTGGAGGAGTGGTTTTAGAAGTGAGTGGGCTTGCGCCCACCCACCACCGCTCTTCAACAGGACCCCCCTGAGCAAAGACGAGGAAAGACCACCACCATCACTTCCACCATCTGCAGAAGATTCGTCTCCTGCCAGCTGGTCCCTGTTGCTCCTGCTGCCGCCTCTGTGCTTGCCATCTAGAGCCTACTGCCTCCACCACCAGCAAGGGGAGGCACTACAGGACTGTGCTGTTGCTGCTTCCAGCTTTTCAAAAACTGAGACTGTGCAAACAACCATCTTTGCCACCCCTAGCTGCTGCTGCCTAGCCTCCCTCCCCATTAAGAAGGCAGTAGGCTCCCAAACATTCGGGAACTTTGCAGCACTCTTTGTGCAGGACGGACCTCAGGTCTCCCAGCAACAGCTCCCCTCCTCCCTTGACCAGCCCCAGCATCCTCCTTCCCCCAGCCCCCTTGGCTGGAGGGCTCCCCCCTCCTGCTCTGCCCTCCAGCCCCTCCCACACCCCCACCTGAGCCCCCAAATCCTAGACTTTATTTAGTTTGTCTGCCCCACCCTAGCCCCTGAAAGTTTGTTTGTATCAGCTTTCCCTTCCCTGCCCCACCCAATACCCTCATCTCTTCCCCTGCCCCACCTGCAGCTTTCACTAGTCCTACCCTGCAGTGCCCACTCCAGCCAGCCTTCCGCATCCCCCAACTTTTGGTTTCCCCTTGCACACTGCACCCTCTGAGACCTGTGTGACCTTAACCCACCCAGTGCAGCTGGAGGACCCGGCCCCTGCCTGCCCCATGCAATCCCCTTGCCCCTTCCTCCCCGGCGTCCTCATCCCGTGCCTGCAGCCTAGCAGGGAGGAGAGGTTTGCCAACCCATCATCCCCTCTATAGCCCCAGCTCCACCCCAATTGCCTGCTTCCCCCCACCTGCCCCTGCCCATTTGCTCCTCCCCAGTCTACAGCCTAGCAGGAAGCAGTGGTTCTACCCAGCCCCCACCTCCCTTACTTCTGGTTCCTGCCCACTCACCCAGTCCTTGCCCTCTGCCAGTCTCCTCCTCCCACTGTCCCTTGCCCAGGGACATGGAAACCTCCCCAGCATCCTCTGCTGCTCTATCTACCCCCGTGGCTCCCCCTTCGACTGCTGCCGTTGCCCCTACCATTGCCAGGACCCCCAGGGCCTCCAATCCCTCTGCTGCCTCAGCTGCCTTGGCCAGCCGTAAGAGGCAGCAGAAGAAGGTGAGCAAGGGCCAGGCCGCAGCTGCGGCCACCTCATCAACCATGGCACCCTGTACTGCTTCCCCTGCCGTTCCTCCCACCAGCTCTGGAGGGTCCTCTGTCCCCAGAGCATATGTCCAAGTGGCTGCCACCCCTCCATCCACTGCCACACCATCTGCCCAAGCCGCCTCCTTGCCATCCACCTCAAGCAGCTGGAGCCCCTTCTCCACCTTGACCAGGAGGCACCTCCTGGTGGCCCCTTCTCCACACGTGGAGACCTACATGCGACCGATGGTGAGGGTAGTGGGGCCCCCAGCCATTGTGGTGGCCTCCAAAATGCACAGAAAGGTAGTCATTTTTCTGTCGTCGGAGGCTGCTGCGCAGGAGGCAGTGGCGAAGGGCCTGGCAGTGGGGGCTGTCTACATCCCCATAAAGCCCCTAGAGGACCTGGGCATGTGGGTGGTCATCACCTCCATCCCACCCCTCCTCCCCAATGCTGCCCTGCTTCCCCTTCTCTCCACCCTGGGGAAGCCGATATCCACCATCAGCCCTCTCCCGCTGGGCTGCAAGGACCCCACCTTCCGTCATGCCCTCTCCTTCCGCCAGCAGGTGCAGATCTAACTGCCACTGGCGGGGGCATGTGACGGAGCCGCACTCGAGGGCTCCTTCCTGGTATCCCACCAAGGGGCACAGTACTGCATCCATTATTCCTTGGAGGAAGCTCAGTGCTTCCTCTGTAGGGCCACAGAGCATGTCCAGAGGGACTGCCCTCTGGCTTGCCATGAAGAGGGAGCAAGCAGGTCCCCCAAGGCCACGGTGGGTGCCGGCCATACCACTGCTGGCAACCCCAGCCTACCAGCCACCAGAACCGTCCCTCCTCCTCCTCCTCCTCCCACCCCATAAACATTGGGGCCCTCGGAGGAGAGAAGCGGGGAGGTGGCCGGCTCCAGTCAGGGAGAGGGCTCACCCCAGGGGTAGGGTTCCCATTCCTCTGCTGTTCTGCCCTTGCCCCCAGGCAATGTTCCCTCTAAGAGTGTCGAGCAGCTAAGCAACTCACTTTGCTCGCTGCAGAGGCCCCCTCAGCGCAGGCCTGATCCTGCCACCCCCCCCACGGGCCTCCTCCCCTGGTAACTCCCCAGCCTGCCCAAACCCTCCCTGCAAACCTACCCTGCCACTGGAGTGGCATGGCCCAGCCACACCTCCTGGGGCCAGAGAAGCACTAACGGAGCATGCTCAGACATTCTGGGCATGCTCTGTTAGAGCTTCTCTGGGCGGGAGTTTTAATAACTCCTTGCTCCAGAGGAGCTCTGAGCCTGGACTCTGGCTGCCGGCCCTGCATGGCCAGCAGCCTTCTCTGCGTGGGGGAGCTGTGGTGGGTTGTGTGGCTGCACAGCTTAAAGGGAACATTGCCCCCAGGACCCTCAGCCCTTGCCTCCAGATTCTGCCCCTGCTGGCCAGCCCTCCACCGATACCTTGGAGGGTTGGGTCCTCGTCGAGGGGAAGCATGGCAAGCGGCAGAAGGTCCACACCCTCCCCACCACATCGGACAGGCAGGAGGCCCACTGGAAGTCACTGTGGGGGGCTGACTGTAACACCCCTGCTGCTGACAGACCTTCCACCATGCCCCCTGACTAGAACCAGCAGGAGGGCCAGGCTGAGGAGATGGAGACAACCACAGAGGGGGGCAGTGCTGCCCCCCTTTTGGAGGCCCCCATAGATTCCCTTCCCAGGGAAGCTGCGGATGGAGCCGCCCCCACTGTCCCTGAAATGCTTGTGGCATCTGTTCCTGCCGCTGATGCTGAGGCAATTCCCACCCCGGCGTCTGGAGCCATGGCGCCTGTGGCAGCAGGGGGCGTATTAGGCTCTGTCTTTGAGGAGATTGAGGCCCTGGATCTGACCCTGGTTGATCCAGGGGAGGACGGTCCTCTGCCAGTGGGCCTCGATCTGGGCTGCCACCTACTGTTGTTGCCCCCTCCCTCCCCACAACCAAAGGCCCTGTCTGCTGTTCCTGCCCTCACCCCAGGGATGCCCCCAGACTGCTACACCTGCCCAACAACGCTCGGTGTCCCTCCTCCGGCTGTCGAGCCCCTGTGGGTGGCAGCCAGCACAGAGCAGCTGGGCCCCGGGGGATCATCCCTGGTGGGACAGCCACTCCCTCCCTCCCCCAATACTCCAGCACAGTGTCCCTCCCAGTCCGATGCTGAGGCCAGGGACACCACTCCCTGCCTGGCATCCATGCCCAGCATTGGTGGGGATCCCCCCCGCCAACGTGCCATCCAGTTACCCTGTGCCCGGTTGAGGGGAGCCGCACCCTGGTGTTCCGACCACCGGAGCCCTATCCTTGTCCCCCTCCCCACCCCTTCTACTGTTCCTGCCCCTGCCACAGCCCTTGCCCCTGCTACCACCCCATTTGCTGTCACCCCAACTCCTGCCCCAGACCCCTCCCCTCTTGCCTCCCTCCCCGAGACTATAACCTTCCCATTCTACCACTGACTCCCGGGGCGGGGGGCGGCATTCATGGCCCCTCACCCTGACCGGGACTGCCACCTTTCCCCCTAGTGCTGGGCATCTACACTAGCTAATTAGTCTGGACTAAGGAAGATTAGTCCAGACTAATTTAGTGTGTGTCTACATTAGAGTTTGTCTAGTTCGAACTAAGAAATTTTTTAGTTCGAACTAGCCAAAGCTCAGTCTGAACTAACTAATTCAACTGGTTAGTCCAGACTAAGTGCTTAGTTCAAACTTTAAGTTCGAACTAGCATGATGTAGACACAGACTAATGGTTTAGTTTAAACTTTTTTAATTCGAACTAAGCCATTAGTTTGAACTAGCTGTGCTGACTAGTTTGAATTAACTTTTTAGTTCGAACCAGTCAGTATGGCTAGCTCGAACTAAAAAAACATGGTTAGTCCAAACTAACCTCGGGTTAGTTTGAACTAACAGGGAACTGCTTATTTTGGACTAGGGAAGTCTGAACTATATTTTGCAATGTAGACATAGCCATAAAGACTAACACTTTCATTTATCTCATGAGTTTCGGGGATAAATAAATTTGTTAGTGTTTATGTTGTTGGTGTCCTGATCAGAGTCGGGGTACATTTCAGCAAGATCATTTTCTCTTCTATTAATTTAACTTTATTATGGTTTGTCACTGGTTTTGCTAGTATACATTCAATCACAATGAAGGATCAGTCAAAAAGATATGTTTAGTCCCTAAGAAGATGCCAGATGACAATCCTAACATGAACATTATCAGGAGAGATTCGTAACAGCCACCACATTCTTCTTCAGCAAGTTGAAGACACTGCTGAAATGCTCCATGGCTGTGTTCACACAGCATTTTTGTTTTGAAACAACAAGGTTGTTTCGAAACAAAAAAAAAAAAAACATGTTCAGACGACGCACAGTTGTTTTGAAACAAGTTAAACCCCATTTGGGGGCGAAACAACCTTGTTTCGAAACCGTTGTTTTGAAACAATGCGTGTGAACATGTTGTTTCGGAACAAGGTGTTCCGAAACAACATTTGAAGGGCTGCCCCCTCAGCACGCTGGCCAGGGAGCCCAGGGGGTGTCCCCTGGCCAGCAGACGGGGGCTGCAGGCACCCGCAGGGTTCAGTGCTGGGCTGCGCTGAACCCCGCCAGTGCCTGCAGCCCCCTCCCCAAGCAAAATAGCATGTTCACACTGTGAACTTGCTATTTCGTTTCCCGCTTTTTTCCTTATTTCGAAGTAACTTTTTGTTAATTTGGCATAAGTTATTTCGAAATAAGGTGTTATTTTGATATAAGTTGTTTCGAAATGACTTGTATTGAAATAACCTCCTGTGTGTGAACACAGCCCATGAAAGCACTTTCAGAGTCATCTTGGAATAAGCAGAAATCCAGGGATATAAAGAGGTCCTTTTGAGCAGGAGGTAGCTTGGCAAATGGCATGGGCAACTGCAGGAAGGAGATACAGAGGAGAACAATGTGACAGGACAGTTCATCTGCAGAGGAGCTGTTATCTTACCTTCCTCTGGAAGTAAAGAACAAGATGAAGTGGATGATGACAAAAGATATCAACTAGTTATTTTGAGGAGATATAAAAATCTTTTGTTTGAAGGTGAAAAAAAAATCTACTGTTTTCTATGTCCCACTATAAGATGTTCAGTGTTTGATCATCAGTCAGCATTCCTGCTGCCTCTGTGGGAAATTCACCACAGTAGAAAGAACTAAGGTAGAGACTTGCATTCCCGTTAATCCCTCAGAATAGGTCTTAAATCTTGAGTACTGCACAGGCCTCCTGCTGAGCATCTGCACAAAGTAAATTTCATCCCTTGCACAGGTAACACATTCTTTACCTGCTTTACCTGTGACAGGATTTCTACTACATATCCTAGGGCCTATCTTCACTGATGGAGGTGAATTCACCACCATAAGTGCAATCTCCCTGATCACTGATTGGGTCTGTGAAGAGCCACTCAGCCAATCAGGAAAATGATGCTTGAAGACCACCCCCACAGAAGGGGTAGCGCTGAGTCAGAGGACATGGGTTTCCCTCCAGCTCAGGCTACTGAAGACAGTTTCCAAAGGGATAGCCATGTTAGTCTAGTCCAAGAAAAAGAAAACAAACAAACAAACAAAAAACACAAGGAGTCATGTGGCACTTTAAGACTAACAGATTTATTTTTCACATCAGCTTTTGTGAGAGAAAATCCCACTTCATCAGATGCCTTGAAGATGGGTGAACTTACAGAATGGAATGAAAATAAATGCAAAGGGGTGTAAAACATAGGTTTGGGTCATACAGTAACAGCAAATCAAAGCAGTTGTTGGGTTCAAACCATGGGAAGCCTGAAGTCAAATTACCTTTTGCAGTGGGGAAAGAACCCATAGTCTCAATTAAGTCCTGCTTTAACAGAATTTAGCTTGCATATTAATTCATGTTCAGCTGTTTCTCTTTGAAGTCTTGATGTCCCAGCTACATCTCTGACGATGGTCATTAACAAATCATTTATAGAGTGATTAGAAAGATGGAAGTGCTCAGCAACTGGTTTCTTTATTTTGTGATTTCTGATATCAGCTCTGTGTTCATTTATTCTTTTGTGCAGCGATCATCCTGTTTGTCCAATGTATAAGGTGTTGGGGCATTTCTTGCACATGATGGCATAGATCACATTAGTAGATGAGCAGGTAAATGAGCCTTTGATGGAGTAGCAGGCTTGATTAGGACCTATGATGGTATCTATTGTGCAGATATGTGGGCAGACTGGGCAGCGTGGTTTGTTGCAGGGGTGTGTGCCTGTTTCAATGTTTCTGTTGTTAGACCTGTAGTTGCTGGTGAGTCATCTGTTTAAGATTGGGTGGCTGTCTGTAGGTCTCCCTTTGGTTGCTGCCAAAATCGTTCGGTAATATAGACCAGCCCATATTAGGCTATTCAACAGTCTAGTAGATCTCATTGTTAGGAAATGTTTCCTTGGTTAGGGCTTGAATTTGCTTAATTTCTCTGTTATATTCCTCATAGTAATAAAGTACACAGTAATACATTCTTATCATTTTTATAGTGCGCTAGTGTCTTGCTGGCACATGGAACACGTAATTAACAATTCCTCTCCATCTTCCATGTCTATATTCTTCAAGTACTTCTCATGAGATAATATCAACTCTCTTTTTAGCTGTGGAAGAAGCAAGGAGACCTGTGGCACTTAAAAAGTAACAGATTTATTTATTGCATGAGCTTTCATGAGAGAAAAATCCCACTTTGTCACACACAGGCATTATTTTGATACAAGTTGTGTCGAAACAACTTGTATCGAAATAATGCCTTATTTCAAAATAACTTAATTCGAATTAACAGTTTGTTAATTCAAATTAAGGAAAAAAGCTCAAAGCGAAATAGCAGTTTCAGGCAACAGTTATTTTGAAACAAGTCACTGTTGTTTCGAAACAACATATTCGGACAGCATTATTTCGAAACAATAGTTTAGAAACAACATTGTTTCATCCCCACATGGGCTGTGTTCACACAGCACTTTTGTTTCGAAACAACCTCGTTGTTTCGAAACAAAAAAAAACATGTTCACACGACGCACAGTTGTTTCGAAACAAGGGG